>JASSKH010000013.1:8866911-9548605 GCA_031763025.1 Macrocystis pyrifera
CCTATCGAGAATTGAACTCGAATTACTGCTGCGTGTAGAGCTGGATTATTGACACAAGTACAGCTGTAGTACATAGCTTACTGCATAACAATGTACAGGAGTAGTTTCTCTATACCGTAGTTTTGTGACGGCAGAACTTGTACCTGTCTAGGATTGCAAAATCGGCACGGACACTGGTTGTACTGGATGTCGACGGGCAGAAAGAACGGTTAAATTTGAAGAACACACGCACAGTTTACAGACGACAACACATGTCTGCTTGCTGGCCTCTGCGGTCTTCAGTCTCGAGCTTCGAATCTTCAGCAGCAGCAGTGTACGGCGGTAGCAATTGTCTGCGATCTCCGGTTTGTTTCGTTTTTTTTTATTGTTGCACATCCTGGCCCAGCAAAAACGCACAGGACAGAACACCGCACAGCTCTGCAGCAGCATGCAGCAAGAGCAGCCACACAGCTCTGCAGCAGCATGCAACAGGAGCAGCCACACAGCTCTGCAGCAACAGCGCATATATAGCACCGCCATACAATCCGAACCTTCAACCCAAGTATAACCCACCTCTCGGTGGCACACAAACATGAACGGGGATAAGAGATCCCCAAGAAGCGGTCAGAGAGCTGATGACTCTCTGTTGGCCAATGAAAAACATGTCGGTTGAGATAAACGACCGACTTACAAGAGATCTCTGTACCGCGAAATATTAGAGATCCCCAAGCAGTTCCGCAACGACAGAATGTATTTCAACAGCGGGGTTATTATTTTAGAACCGAAATATGCGATGAGGATCGCAGGATGAAGAAAACATTTCACAATGAGGAGGCACACAAACATGAACGGGGATAAGAGATCCCCAACAAGTGGTCGGAGAGCTGACGACGCTCTGTTGGCCAATGAAAAACATGTCGTCGGTTGTATACTACAAGGTATTAAACGACAGATTGACCAGAGATCGCTGTACCGCGAAATATTAGAGATCCTTCAAGGAATGCTCTTCTCGTGTTGGAACAGCAGTCAGTATGGTATCTATACTCGTTCCTGCTCTGTCGCTGTGAAGGCATATGCTCTTCTTGTGCACTTGGCGCTCTATCTATACTCGTTCCTGCTCTGTCGCGCTGAAGGCATATGCTCTTGACAAAATGTGTACTTGACGTATTTTCAACAGCGGGGTTATTAGAGTTGGTACAGCAGTATCTATACTCGTTCCTGCTCTGTCGCCCTGAAGGCATATGCTCATGCACTTGACGCTCTGCCATCGCTCGTCAAGTAAGAGATTCCCGACAAGCGTTTTGGTACCGTACAACAGTATGATATCTAATGAGCGATAGCATGCTCTTGTGCACTTGTTGTTGCTGCTGTTCTTCGGCGATCGTCGCAAGCGCTTAGCGGACCCACTTGGTCCTGCTGCTGCTGTTGTTGCAGACGTGACTGCTGGCTGTTGTTGCGGCTGCTGCTGCTGCTGCTCCCTGGTGACATCGCTCTCCCTTTGCACTTCACCTCCTCATACATCACCTCATCACCTTGCACCTTCAACATATGCTCTTCTTGTGGTCCTGCTGCTGCTGTTTGTTGCAGACGTGTCTGCTGTTGCCGTTACGGCTGCTGCTGCTCCCTGCTGGTGCCACCGCTCTCCCTTTGCACCTTCACCTCCTCATATATCACCTCATCACCTTGCACCTTCACCTCACTTATCACCTCATCACATTGCACCTTCAACGTACGCTCTTCTTGTGTACTTACTTGATGTGATATCGTATGTTGGTATATGGTACGTGGTAGGATGGTACTACGGTTTGATGTACTGTATGGAAAAAATACGGTATGGGATATGGGATATGTTGATGGTATGGTATGTGGGAAAAACACCGTATGTGGTATGGTATGGTATGTTGGCGGTATGGTACGGGAAAACACAGTATGTTGTTTGGTACGATGGTACGGTGTCGTGGATAGACTATATGGCTAAATTTGCCTGGTGGTATGGTATGTTTCAGTATATAAGGTCCGTAAGGGTCGGATGCGTCGGACGAATATCATCTGTAACGACCTTATATATCGACCATTGGAAAGTGTCCGAAAATATAAGCCATGCGGACAGACAGACAGACAGACAGGTTTGCAATTACCGCAGCTGAGTCTCAGTTTTACAAACTGAGAATTTATGGATGGCAGTTCTCAAGTAAGCCTGGGTGGCATGGCGTTCCATCGATGTCCCAGATACAGCCACCCGCGCAGGCCTCCACAATGGCGACGCCGGCCGGGTAGGTGACCCTCCTCATGGGTTGGAGATCGGAGAGGACGTGCCAGAAGGAACCACGCGAATGCATACTCTCTGTCGAGAGACCATGGTCCAAAACACTGACAGGGCAGGGATTTTCGGAGATTTCTTCGTAGATCTCAACGTCAAGGCTTCGCGCAGGCGCCACGGCGCTGAGCGGGTGGATCCTCCAACGCCGGGCGGTTCAGGCGTCGAGGGGGAACGCCCCGGCGAAGAAACCGCGCGGAAAGACGGTCAGGGGTGGGAGAGATCCGCCGACCCATAACGGATCGGACCAGGCTGAGGATCATCATAGGTATATTTATACGACCACGGCCATGCATGAACATAAGTAAACCACACCCGCCCCCCCCCCCCCCGGCTACCGCACTGTAGAGGGATGAATCTCTCCTCTAACGGGCTTTATTCTCTCCCCTACCGCACTGTAGTGACATGACATGAGTACACCCCGCCCCTGCCCCACCCGGAACGGCTGTTTCTTGGACAGGCGTGTTAGTGCTTGCGAGCATCGCCGGAGGGCTGCTATCGGGTCGATGCCCCCCCCCCGGGCCGGGGTTCATGGTGCTCCTCCTAGCGTCGGGTGAAGGTGTTCATGTCGGCGGGGGCGAGTGGAGGGCGACCGCGGCGTTGGTCACCTGCAGCTCGTCGTTTCTGCGCGTAGGTCTGCTGCTGCTGGAGAACGGTGCCTCCGCCGGCCCCCTATCCGAGGTAGGTACATTTTCGTGTTTGCGCGGGTGCGGCGAGAGAGTTGTCTAGACCTTGGCCTAGCCAGCTTCGAAAAAATGGGTGAGATACACTTGACTTTAGAGCCATCAGTAAACCCCTATATGCACGTATATACAACCCCGACCGGCTGCGGAGTTTCTCGGAATTTTCATGTAATAATGAGGAGGCAGTGTGGAATGTCATCCTGTATCAACCCCAACGCCGACCGCGCGAGAAATTTCTTGGGGAACTTTCCGGGGTAATTTCTGGGAATGTTCAGATGCAACGAGTTGGTTTCGATTATCGTATCAACATTTTTTTTTGTTATCGAAGCTGGACCAAGTAGTAAAACACTTCTGCTGCTGTATGTGGCGAGGCGATGCGAGGATTAGACCTTTTGCTTGGGGTTCGTCGGAGCGTCCGATTTTTTTCTTGCTGGGTGTTGTCAACAAGGACGCATACCGTAACCTTTTTTGTTTGCGTACATGCTGCGAAACTTGTCTCGCAAAGTCCATTTTTTTTTTTTCGTCTCTAAGAGAGATAAACACGGTTCTTATGAGCCAAAGAATAGTGGAGGAGAGTCAGGAGTTTGTGGTGTACCTCTGTGTCCGGGAATATAGTGAGCGTATTCGCATTGATATGAAGACCAAACGATCCTTTACATTTCCGTCCACGGTGACACATGTGTACCACTCCTGGCCGTAAATATTAGGACCGTTTAGACATGAAAACGAAGACCGAGCGGTCCTTATATCACGCCCAGAGTGGTTTGTCTAACAATAGTGGCGCGAAGGGGAACTGGTCGGGGCAGATATGTGTACGTGTGTACGTAGGAACCACAATACTCCGGATTCAGGGTTGTATTTTTTCAGTCAGTGGTATATCTCCCGACGGTTTTTACCGGTCGTGTGTAATGTAACCGGCGGGGGAGGGGGGAAGGAGAAGTAACGTGTGACCGCCCGGGAATGTTCCGTTGCTTCGCACTATGATATTATACCGCCGAAAAAAATCGTCACGTTTTTTTTTTTTTTCCCCTGATCGGCCGTGCGCCACGACTGTTGTTGTCGCGGGTTTTTTTTACGGCGGCAGGAGGTTATCGATGGGCCCAATTGAAAATTCCGTGAGCGGTTCGTGGCTCCACCTATTTTTGGACAGGGCTCAGACTGGTGTCGGCCGAGAATTGCGCGTGTCGTTTCTTTGCGTCCGAATTGATCGATTGATTGATCCTACTGCTTCTGCTGCTGAGACGTGTGTAAAGCCGTATGTGGACGAGCGTAGAGCCCGGCGTTTGGTTGCGTTGATTTGCCTGTGAAACCTTTGCCGAATCACAACTTTGCCACATTCTCGGTCAGAAAAAAACACCTTGTCTGTGGCCTCGAACACCCGCGCGTCTGTCTGACCCTCTCTCCTCTGTTGGTCGCTACCCGCTCGCAAAACAACCAAAAACAAAAAATGGACGGTAGATGTCGGTGCTTGTCGTGGGAGGCCTCGTGGGCGTTGCGGTGGGAAACTTCGCCCTCCGAGTACTCTCTTCGCGCGGGGGCAACGATTCCGAGGAGCGGAACACGCCTCGCCCCGCTGCCTTCCGACGCTGCGTCCTTGTCGTCGCGCTGACATCGTCGGTGGCCATGGCGGTAGGAGGGCCCCCCGCCGCGCTAGCCTCCGTGTCCCGGCAGGTCGTGCTCGGTGCCTTGGCGGTGGTGTGCGTTGTCGCCGGCGCCGGCGCTCTGTGGGGCTGCACAAGGGGCGGCGCCGCGGGGAACGGGGGGGCCCGCGGGGTGTACGCGACCGTCGCGTCGGATGACCGCGACGTGGAGGTGGAGCTGAAGCCTTTCGTCGCGGCCGACAACGGGCCGGATAGCCGGGGGGAGGACGACGATTACTTAGACGAGGAGGACGGGTACCTGGCGGACGAGGGCGAGGAGATCGGCGAGCAAGGGGCTAACGGTAGCGGCAGGGTGAGAGAGCAGTGGAGGCGGGGCGGCGACCGACGACCGTCGGCGGCGGCAGCGGCGGCGGTTCCGTCGCCTCGTGCGAAGCTTTCGCCGCCGTCTCGGGCAGACGGGGGCGGGTTGGGAGGAACGGGCGCGGGCGTGACGGCCCGCGAGGAAGGAGAAAAGGGGGAGAAGAAAGCCAAGTTGGCTGTTCCGCCAGCTCAGTCGCTGTTCCCCGCGGGGCACACGATGGAGTTGTGAGTAGACTTCGTCGCTTTTTTCTTTGCTTCTGCGATGGAATACATATACATTTAGCAGCAAGGGCGATGTTATCCCGGAGTCAGCCTCCTCCGCAACGCCAACCCCGGGAAAGGCTCGGACAGTAGATATTGTATCGGGACCCCAGCTGCGTGGTGGGGGATGCGTGCGTGCGTGCGTGCGTGCGTACGCGCGTGTATCAGATCAGAGGGCTTTTGTATGCGGGCGGTATTTTTTTTCGTGGAGTTGAAACGTGGGCGTGCGATATTTGGTAACATGTGACGCAGCGCCTCCCTTCGGGAGGGCTGGGGACTGCCTGGCCTTGGCCTTGCGCGCGCGAGGGAGGGGGGGAGCTATTGATAGCTCTCTTCTCGCGAGGGAGGGAGGGAGCTATTGATAGTTTTCTCTTCTCTTGCGTTGTATTTTTTTTTTTTTTCCCGGCCGCCCTGGGTTCCTTCGAAACTCAATAATGTTGACGTTGGCGCGACCGATCTTGAATGGTAAAAGTGGTACAAAACCTCCGGGATGTGCATGGTGATCGATCCATCCCACCGTCGCGTTTTTTTTTTGTTTTCGCAATGAGTTCAACAGCGTTCTCGTAGACCAGGGAGGAACACATTTGTTCGTGGGGTCGTGCACGTATATACTCTGCGGCGGTATGTTCATTTTCCGAGGCGTTTGGATTTCCGGGGCTGGGGCCTGCGGAGATGTGTCCGGTAGAGGTAGAGTTCGATGGGAGCACCACGCGAGCAGGGGGGAGTTAGGGCACCTGGTGCAAATGTCTGATGGTTCGCTGCCTCGACTTTCCCCCGATGCGGACACAAGTCGCACGACGACGACTGTGTGTGATGATTTTTTTTCCATTCTATCTTTTTTATCGCTGCGCACGCAATGATATGTATGCGCACGTACTATTTAGAAAAAAATTGAACAAAAAAACAAAGCTGTTGAGATCGGAAAGATTTCCTCAAAACTCATCTTTCCAGGCTTGGTGTCATACTATCACACCTCCGACCGATAGATCATGCAGATCATTCCCAGTTGATCGACATCTATCTGACAAGATAGATATATCCCTGATCTGTGTGATCTACAGTACAGTAGCTTACATCGTCGGGTGGGAGTCAATAAAATCTGCGTGGTCCAGCACATGTTTCTTTGGTTTGTATCTGTACTGTACAGATCCTGCACAACGTGTGATACCGGTATCTAAAAACGGCAGACTGGTAGGATCTAGATGATCTATGTGTAGATGATCTATCTCTCCGAGGTGCGGATGCTTATTGTAATGATACTTTCACCGAGGCATGCTACGGGGTACATTCGTATATACGCCCCAATTTCGGGACATGCAGGCAGGAAACAGGGAACGACCTCAACCACGCCGAGCACGACAAGTCGCGGTAACTTTGTGCAGGCAGGGGCGGCCGACAAAATCCAACTATTGCTTGCGAACACTATGCATTGCCTTGCCTTGCGCTTTTGGAGAGAGTTACCCTTTCCTCCTGTTGTGTACTTGTTGCAGGGATGAAGCATCACCTTTTTTTTTTTTCGCGTCAACAATGCGCGTGCTTTCGCCAGAGCTCCTTGTTAGGCGTTGCGCTGGTGTTGCGCAGGAGCGGAACATTTTTTTGGGCGAAGTCATGCGAGGCGAAACACACACCGAAAGCGTGTCGCGGCTTGCTGCAGCACGTGCTTTGTACCTGGTACTGTGCAACATATTTCGCCGTGCACATAACAACAGCCCATTACATAACAAGAGTCCAGCGTGGCATTTGCCACTTTTTTTTTCTGGGATCTCTATATATACCGGTATACGGCAAAAACTCGAAACTTGTCTGTCTGATGCCCCCCTCCGCCCACTCTTCCTGAAAGCCAAATAAATCTATGATTTTTTTTCTCGCTGGAATTGCGTGCTGAAAGCGTCCCATACAAAAAAGTATACCAGGTATAACGCAACGGAAAGAACAGTAAAAAAAACACAAACGCGGGGCGGTGCCTGCCGACGACGCCAATATGGGGCGGTTCCCCTGACGGGTTCTCTTGTGTGGTGGTGGGTGTTGGTACCTAGCGTCTACACCGAGCGGAGTGATAAGACCTTGTGTGTGACCTTGAGCTTGTGCGTCGTGAATGAGGCGGTACAATCCATGGGAAAGGGGAAAGGGGGCCTGGTATCCACATATACGAGATTCCAAAAAGACCTACTAATAGTGTCACTCTGTCCCTAAATATAGAGACCGTTTTGATTGAATACTAGTATACAAAAGGTCCTCATATTCAGGTACAGAGTGGTATATAGGTAGGTGCAGTGCCTCGTTCAAGGGAGTCCCCACCTGTGTCGCACTGCCCACAAAAAAAAACTGATATTATTTCCAATGGAATCACGTCTACCGCCGTTTTGTTTACGAGGACTTTTTCGTTTTTCTGCTCCAGCTCCTACCGTTTCCATCGAGCCAAAATTTGGCAGGGCAGATATGAGCTCCTTGGTGCACCCCCGTGAGTGTGCCAAAGCGACAGCACTTTTAGTGTCTTCCTTCGGGGCGGACCTCGGCGCAGAAGGGCGAAAGTCCTTGTAAAATAACGGCGGCAGACGTGATTCCAGTGTCTTGGTTGTCGGGACTTTTTGCGTGCTTTTGTGGGCAGTGCTACACAGGTGGTCCCGTCTGTCAAAAGGTTGTCGGCCCAAAATGTCCCCCGTCCCCTCCACTAACCATAATTATTTGACGCTTGTCACCCATACATGCAAGAAAGTCCACCTCACTCACAAGCGGTTTCTTAGTTATGGTGCAGCTCACCCTTCATGCGTGCGACCTCGCCGAAAAACATCTTACGACTGCTTCGTGATTGGTGCTAGCAGCAATCAGTGTCTGCCTGGTCTGTGAAACAGCCGACTTGCTTCCGTCTCGGCAACGTAGGTGATGCGAGGGTCTATATCATACATGGCCATACGACTGCTACGGCATTGCGTGACATGGGTACACCCCACCCCCACCCCTTGCCCGTAGCGTGGCTGCACGCCGAGGCCATTCGTAATGATATAGCTAGACCCCTACTACTGCTGTCTCTCTTCCAGCCGTCTCTTGGACGACGCGCGGTAAGCCGACGATCCGTGGGCGAGCACTTCCTCCACACAGCTCATCGCTTCGCGGGACACGGCGGCAGGCGTCGGGGCAGGAGAGTTTCCTCCGAACGACGACGACGCCCCTCCCCCCCCTGGAGAAAAAGCGGCGTCCTCCTCTCGCTGACCGGAAGATTGCTCTTCTTCGGGCATGGGGGACCCCTCGGGCTCGCAGAAAGGGGGCAGGGTGTTAACGAACTCTTCTCCGGGAACGTGTTTCTGGAAAACCTGGCGGCGTTTTTTTTTGGCGGATAGGACAGGAGGGGGGGGGGGGGCGTACTCACTTGTTGCTTGCCTTAGTCATTTGACCATTGACCACGCATCCCTTTCGAGACGGAGCACCGTTCCTACTCCTAATAGAGACATCTCCAACAATTGGGCGCTCATTGCGTTGTTTCCATATATTACATAGACACGTTTTGCTAATCTTATCCCCTTCCTGTTTGACCTCCTGTGGCCACCATTTGTCTCCTAGGATAGCGATCGTTTTCTCGCTGCTATTCATTGTATCAAACTCCTCCATGTGACATTATTCTATTTTCCTCATCTCCTCTTCTAACTCATCCAGTTCCTCCTTGTATATTTCACATTCTCCTACTATGTTATTTGAGTTCTACTCTATTGCTTTGCCACACGGGCACATCTATGCGTCTACTTCCTCCTCCTCCCGGCTACTGGTGTACCTCTTTCTTCTTTCTGGCAGGTCCAGGTCCCCTACACGAAAGCACAGTTTCAGCGTTTTCGCGAAGTTCATTGGGCCATGCAAATACGTTTTCATTCCTATTCCTTCCCTCAATCCCCCGTATTTCTCTAAGTGTTTTTTTTCCGATTCCACCTTGTTTCTTAGCGCTAGCCTTTCCCTTCTTTCTATCCTTTCTTCTACTTCTGCCTTGTACCTCCCAAACTTCACGGCGGACATCATCTCTTCTTGGTTTCCCCCTATATATCCTTCCATACTTTCTCAACCACGCCATCCCACCTTATTCCAGCTCGCCCTTTTGTTACTTTCTCCCAAACAGCTCTATCAACTATGGCTGGCAACCTCTTTTTTGGCATGTTCCTTACTTTATATTGCCAGTTCAACTTTCTCATGTCTCTATTTGTCTTGAGTGGGCGCATTTCCAGTTCTGCTCTTAATACTGTGTATTACTAGTCGTACTTGAGCATCTTAGGACTTTTTTAGCTGCTGTCATTTGTACTGTTTCCAACTGTTTTACGAGTTTCGCGTTCCCTTCCCATACTTCTCCTGCATGTTCTAGCTTTGGTACTATCACATTCATCAAGATACACCTCTTACTCCTAGTGTCAAGGTTCGGGTCTGTTGGGATCGCATCCATCTTGCAGGCGGGGGGGGGGAGATGAAACATAATGCCAGGCATGACCTTTTCTTTGGTGTTTCCGTGTGTGCGGCGTTTTGCGGAGAGGGGGGGAGACGAAAAATAGTATGCTCTTCGTTGGGGGTTTCCTAGTGGGGGCGGCGTTTTGTGGACCGTGGGGAGGGGTCAGCTTTGCGTGCCCTGGGCTAGTGTTGTTTCCTCACGGGTTATTATTCCGACGCATCGCACGTAGAGCGCGACGACTGCTGAAGCTCTATTAATGGTCGACGAAAGAGTTCTCTTAGTTCTCGCGGGATTTTTTTGCGTGTTTTTTGGTTGAAAGTGGAGATAGGAAAATTCTACTCCCATGTGGAAACGTTGTACGATTGCCTAAAACCCCGAAGCAACAACGACCACTGTAGAAACTATGCTCCGAACTATTATCGAACAATAGTTTTGGGAAAAAAAAAAACGAAGACACCTCAGTGTGAGATCGGAATTTTGCTCGAAAAATTGTTTTGGCAGCAGTAGACAGACACAGCACTCGAGCAAGCCAGGTTTCGGGGCGTCATCCCGCTCCTGGCTGTTGTTGGCACGGTAGGTGCTCCCAGACGCCAATGTCGGCTGCGGTAAACTGTTTTCGGCCCCGGTCGCTGTTTACATATATACGGTTGCATTCTTCGGCTCTGATCCAAAAGCCCGCATAACGTAGACCCCGCGAGGACGCACCCTGTGCTTGGCAACAGTCCTGCGGTTTCAGCCGAAGAAGGCTCATACAGTGCGGTAACCTTTAGTGCGGTACCCTTTAGTACGGTACCCTTTAGTGCGGTACCCTTTAGCGCGATACCCTTTAGTGCGGTACCCTTTCGCGCGGTACCCTTCGTGCGGTACCCCTTAATGCGATACCCTGTAGTGCGATACCCGTTAGTGCGGTACCCTTTAAGTGCGGTACCCTTTAGTGTGGTACCTTTTCGTGCGGTTCCCCTTAGTGCAGTACCCTTTCGTGCGGTACCCGTTAGTGCGGTATCCTTTTTATGCGGTACCCTTTACTGCGATATCCTTTAGTGCGGTATCTTTTAGTGCGGTACCCTTTAATGCGGTACCCTTTAGTACGGTACCCTTTAGTGCGGTACCCTTTTAGTGCGGTACCCTTTCGTCCGGTTCCTCAATGCTACCGTGAGGATGCACACCATCGCACAGCAGAGGTACGTTATTATGTTTTCGGAAGGCGCTCGACCAGATCCTGTCCGAAACCACCATGGCTGCTGTTGTTCGGTGTTTGGTTTTCGGGCAACCTTTCCGTTGCCGACAAATCGCGCACCGAAAAACGAACGCCCCCCCCCGTGCGATAGCCCGCATCCTTACGGTACAAACATAGCACGGTGAGCCCCGCTTGTTACGATCTCGTCATACAGGTACCGCACTGCATCGGGGCAGTCCGGGGTCCCACGTTGGCGGGGATAACGTCGTCGTCTTCCGGCAAAAAGGTACCGCGCCAAAGAGAGGGACCCCGACTGCTTGTATTATTGTTTCTGGCCCGGGAGTTCTCGGTGCGCTACAGCAGCAGCAGCAGTCTCTATATTTCATCTGCGGTTTCAGCTGAAGGAGGGTATTGACTCCCGTCCGAGGGTTTTTGCGCGCACTGCATTCGTTTTCACTTTGAAAAAGGAGCGAAAACAAAAAAAAAATGTGAATTCTTCGAGATCCGAAACGGTCCCTCGCTCGCCTCTTTTTTTTTTTTTTTGTTCGTTCTGTGTTTGCTCGCGCGGCGCACGCACCTGTTTCCTGTGCGGCAGCTCGCTGTCGTCGTCTCCCATAAGGTTTACCGCCTTCACTTTTTCCTCGGGAGAGATCTGACCCACAACACGTTGGTCGAGGGGGGGTGGGGGTGGGGGGGGGGGGGGGGGGGGGGGGACGGGTGTGCTCATTATCATGCATGGCCGTAGTCGTACAACCATATACCCTCGCATCCCTACAATGCCGGGACGGAGCGCGGGGAGGTTGGCGAGGAGGGGGGTATTCATGTCATGCTACTACAGTGCGGTAGGGAAGAGAGTAATGCCACAATAGGGGAGAGAGTCATCCCTCTACAGTGCGGTAGGGAGGGGGGGTGTACTCGACGTCATGCATGGCCGTAGTCGTATTCGTATGGCCATAGACCCTCGTATCCCTACAATGCCGGGACGGAGCGCGTCGGGATTTCGCCGACCAGGCAGACATTGCTTGCACCAAGCGCGAAGCGAAACGTGAGTAAGGTGTTCGACGAGTCGCACGAAGGTGTGAGCTGCTTGCATCCTCCTAAGAACCGCTTGCGAAGCGGGCTTTCTTGAATATGGATGATAGCGTCGAACGAGTTGGTTGTTTTTCTGGTGTGACCACTTCCGGAGACAGAGGAGGCCGGGGGGGGGGAGGGGGGTTCGGGGGGGGCAACCGCAAGAGGACACCGTTCAAGCTGCTATACTCGTCCGTACGGTTTACCTTCCAAGGGCCACGTTTCCTTTGTGGTCTGCCAACAAACTCAGTGGGGTCGTGTTGTGCCTACAGTCAGTAGCGCTATCTCTCTATGTGGGTGGACTGATTTATTGGCTCGCGTTCTGTTTGAAAGTACTCCCCCAATCGCTACGTCTGAATAATTCGCCAGCCAGGAGAAGTCACGATGATCATGGATGGCATGCACCCTCCTGCTTCACGACATACTTCGTGTACTCTCTTGATTGTTAATTAATCGCAGCAGGGCTGCTATTTACACAGCGCGCCGTGTGGTCGGCGCGCTGCTGCCACAAACGATGCTAACACGAAACTAGTGTGGTAGGTCTACAGCAACGAGCAGCAGGTGGAATACTCGCATTCGTTCCGACCTCCAGGCAAAAAGGGCAAGGCTCTAGTCTTACTGACCCTTGGTGGCTTACATATGTCAGGCCTGACACCCCCCCTCCAACTCCCCCAACCACGCCCCACCCCCCCCCTAAATCCCCTACTCCTCCTACTCGTACTCACCCCCTCAACCTCCCCTACCCTACCTACCCCTCCAAACGCCCCTCAACCCCCATCTACCCCCCCAAACCCTCCCTACCCCTCCCAATCCAACTCTGCCCCCCTCCAAAAAAAAACACTCCCCTCCCCCCCCCCCCCCCCCCCAACCCCCCCCAACCTCCGCCACACCCCCCAATTTCCACTGCCTCCCCTCCTCTAGATAAGTGCTCCTGCGGAACACAAGCAAGCGGCAGATCGACAGAAATCTGCCTTCTTGCCGGGGCGCAGACCTTGTTCCTGTCGAGCAGCATGAGTCCCTGGAGCCTGAAGATGACACGAGCGCGGTACTCCACGAGGCGGTCCATGGGGTTTCCTTCCAGGACAAGCGTGTGCAGGAGGGGACACCCCTGCAAAAACTCCACCTGCCTCACGGTTGAGATCCTTGTGTGCCGTCGAGAGAGGTAAGTACGTACGAAGCAGTGCGAGAAGAGTCACGAGAGGGAAAAGGGGCGCATCACAATCGTCAGCTAGCTGTACAGGGCGCCGCTTTTGTGATACGGGCATCAACAGTCAGTTTCTTTTTTTTTTTTTAATGCCGCTCTCGCGGTACAGGGTGGGCATATGTAACAATCAGGACTCACGATGGACCCAAGCAAACATATCACGGTTAATACCGCTTTGGGCGGAAATGTGAGGAACAATTCGTCTTAATACTGGTCCTTATAATCCCGCGCAGAGTGGTATCCCCCCCCCCAAAAAAAAATAGTCGGATTGCCATATTTGTCCCTCGGGTGAGAGAAACCTACCGCCTTCCCATGTGCCACTCCAAGAGAGGGTGCTAAAGTCAGGTTTACAAAAAAAAATGGCATGTTTTGTTGTTGTTGTTGTTGTTGTTGTTCTTGATGTGTTTCCAGTTTCAAGGATATGGAGGCTTTTCAGTGGTAACCCGCAACACCCAACGACCTTAAATGAACTACCCGTGTGTGCGTACGTAGGTATATATACATTGTTTGAGCTTTTGCCTTTATAAGAGGGACTTTGCGAAGAATTTGGTCGGCTCGGGTCGGGTTTCTTGCAGTCAATGTGCGGAATATTGCCGGCGCCCACTATATTGCCGGTGTGTTGGCCTGGCGCTCGGGTCGGGTTTCTTGCAGTCAACGTGCGGAATATTGCCGGTGCCCAATATATATGCCGGTGTGTTGGCCTGGGGCTCGGGTCGGGTTTCTTGCGGTCAAGGTGCGGAATATTGCCGGCGCCCACTATATTGCCGGTGTATTGGCCTGGGGCTCGGGTCGGGTTTCTTGCGGTCAATGTGCGGAATATTGCCGGCGCCCACTATATTGCCGGTGTATTGGCCTGGGGCTCGGGTCGGGTTTCTTGCGGTCAATGTGCGGAATATTGCCGGTGCCCAATATATTGCCGGTGTATTGGCCTGGCACGTACCGGCACTATAGAGAGGCGACTGCTGTACTGTAATGTAACAGGCTAGGGTTTCAAGTGGGGCGCTTTCTTGTGACATGCCTTATCACGAGAGGGCAGGGCCGGCAGGTAAGCGTGCGTACACGGCTAGCCCCACGCGGCTCCTATCTAGGGTAAAGAGTAGCCGCACAGGTAGGTGGCCGAGACCCCCCCCCCCCCCCCCCCCCCCCCCGCTGCACGGTGCGGGTGTAAAAAAACATATTTAGTGGAGTCGTTGAACAGTTCGGCACACCACTAAGCGTGCCGAATCGAGAGATTGTCGACACCTTGTGGCATTCCGTTTCATAGCCGAGTGTCTTCACAAGACGAGTGTCCTTTTTTACGCCCACATCGTGCACGGGTGCATGTGAAAAAACAAGCTTCCGACACCCTGCGTACGTACTGCCCATGCCCATTTAATGACCAGCACACGGGAAGGGTACACTAAAAACAAAGTGAAACAAAACTTGAAAAAAAAAAAAAAACGTTTTTCGTAACTTGGTCCAGAAATCTCACCCCGTTGGTCTGTTTTTTCGTTTTTTTTTTTTTTTCACTTTTTTATAGGGGTGTGGTTTCCTTTTTTGTTTTTGTCGTGCACCCCTGGGGGTATATTGTACCACCCATTTTTTTCTGACGTTTCTCGCGTATGGAGCTATACTATATAGCTCACCCAACAAGCGATTTTGAGATGAAAAAAAATCAGCCGTACGAGCATAAGCCCGACTCACCATCCCATGAGCTATATGCTTATATAGGTATCAGTGGAACCTGTGATTATTGAGTAACTCCCCGCTTGCCGAGCCCTAACAGTGAAAAAAGTTTCAGCTTAATCCCCCCCCCCCTCCCCGGATTCCCCGCCCCCCCCCCCCCCCCCCCCCCCCCCCCCCCCCCCCCCCCCCCCCCCCCCCCCCCCCCCCCCCCCCCCCCCCCCCCCCCCCCCCCCCCCCCCCCCCCCCCCCCCCCCCCCCCCCCCCCCCCCCCCCCCCCCCTCCATCCCCCCCCCCCCCCCCCCCCCCCCCCCCCCCCCCCCCCCCCCCCCCCCCCCCCCCCCCCCCCCCCCCCCCCCCCCCGCCCCCCCCCCCCCCCCCCTCGCGCTTGGTGCAAGCAATGTCTGCCTGGTCGGTGAAAACCCGACGTGCTCCGTCTCGGCATTGTAGGGATGCGAGGGTCTACGGTCATACGTCTACGATCATGCATAATAATGAGGTACACCTGCCCCCCCTTCTCCCCTCCCCCCCCCTTATTATATATAGGTTGGGTTGGCGTCGATTGGCAACGACACTGTAAAACATGCCGTCCACTGCTTGAGGTAGACAACCAGTACCGTTTCTTTATTTTTCGATTCGGCGGTCGGTCACAGCTGGTTGTCGACTGAGATCATCTGCGCGAGGTCAACAACCTTTACCTCGCACAAGGGTAATGATTCTATCACGTGGTGTGTATATGGTAAGGCATCCAAGACGCAGTTAAATAGTACTCCCATTGCTGTCTCTGGAAGTGGCTACACCGGAAATTTAAATTAACTCATTGAAGCTGTCATCCATATGCAAGAAATTCCGCTTCACCAAAGGTTCTTAGTAGGATGCAGCTCGCCCTTCCACCATGCGACTCGCCGGACACCTCACGGCGCTTCGCGCTTGGTGCGAGCAATGTCTGCCTGGTCGATGAAAACCCGAAGTGCTCCGTCCCAGCATTGTAGGGATGCGAGGGTCTATGGTCATACGACTACGGCCATGCATGAGATCGAGTACATCTCTCCTATCGAGTACCCCCCCGCGCCCCCTCCGGTGCTTCGTCTCGAAAGGGATGCGTGGTCAAAGGTCAAACGACTAAGGCAAGCAACAAAATAGTACCCCCCCCCCCCCCCCCCCGGCTCCCCCCCTCCCTCCCCCCCCCCCCCTCCCTCCGCCTTCTCTCCTCCCCCTCCCCGCCCCCGCCCTACCTTTAGCGACACTCACTGATTGGCGCCTTTCTTTTTGACACTCACTTATTGACACCTTTCTTATTGACCCAGGCCCTACCAGTAGTGGCACTCACTGATTGACGCCTTTCTTTTCGACACCCACTTCGTGGCGCCTTTCTTTTTGACACTCTCTTATTGGCACCTTTCCTATGACACTCACTTGTCGACCCCTTACTTTTCGGCTCTTCCTTGCTGACACTTACTTGTGGACACTCACTTTCGTTGACACCTTTCTTGTTGACACTTTTCTTGTCGACACTCACCTGTTGAACCGAACATCTAGAGTGGCCAGAGACAGGCTGTCCTTGAGGTTGGACAGGTTCTGCAGCTTGTTGTAGCCTAGCTGCAGGACGCGCAGGTTCGGCAGCTTGCCGTGGCCGACGTTCTCCACCTTCCGGATGGAATTGTGATCCAGGTGCAGCTCCACAAGAGGCAAACCTTGGCGCCAAGCAAGCACGCGACGAGAGGGGGTGAATAAGAAAGCGAGCAATACGGAAGGCAGGTTGAGATTTACGGGAGGATAGGAAATTCAAGAGTCCTTATACTAAATATATAGCGAGGAACACCCTACTGTGATTCACCAATAATATGTCCAGCATGGGCTGTTTTTGACCTGTTTTCTTACTAGGTCGACGGTCAGTCAGCAGTAGGACCGGCCATCGCAAGCCAGAGTTGTTGTCCGATCGATATCACAGATCGATCTCAGGTTGGTTTCGGCTTCGCAATCTCTATACCCTGATCGATGTCAATGGGTCATGGTACACAACCAAAAAGTGCAGTAGCAACGAGAAAAAAAAAAAACAGCTCACGGAGAAGTCATCTTCGTGGTCGACTCACAGTATTACAGAAATGGGCGTCGCATATACCACCGTCTAGACGAGACCACCGGGGGGGTTCGAAATTGGGCGGCGTTACTTACCTGGTCGCTCGCGATTTGTACCAGAGTTTAAGTGCAAGTCTTACAAACCTGATGGTGACGGGTTGACCTTTCTGTACCCGGTATATAGCTCAGTGAGTAGTAGCACTTACGCGATGGCCACAGCGTGTTCATTACTACGACCAACAAAAACGAGTTGCAAATGTATACACTTGCACGGCCGGCTACACAGTAAACGAAAGCCCCCCCCCCCCCCTTTGAGCTATGTGGGCGAACCGGGGGATTTCACGGACTACGTACAGAGAATCTGGAGCCGGAAGATCCGCGCCGGCCGTCCGAAACCAAAAAAATCTTCGATTTTTTTTTTGTGTTAGACGCATGCCTCGTAGGGGAGAGGGATGAACGCTGAAGTTTCTGAGCCTCCTCGCTTGAGAGGAGCTCTACAATACCATTAGAACACCCCACCGTGAAATTGGATCCGAAAAATATATTTATATAGCCTGACGAACAATCCGATACAACCTATACGTGGGTACAACCACGAAAACAATTGTTGAAAAAAAAAAGGCATTTTCCAGCAATATAGGGTTAAGGAACCCGGTCAGTCAGAAACACGATGGCCAAAAAGTGCCACCATTCTGGGCGTAAAAAGTAAGGACCGCTTGGTCTTCATATTGATGAATATACTCTCCTTATAATCCCGCCAGGAGTGGTAGAAGGCATGCCCTATCCTATTAATAGCGAGCGTCTATACATACATATATATCTCCGATTTTTGTGCTTGTTTACTGCCTTCCCACCAGTGCATGCAGTCGGTTGAGGGCAATTACAAACATCCACCAGCGCGACTTCCAAGCGAGAGCCACGTCCCCTGGAGGACAGTTGTAAACATTCACCAGCACGATTTTTTTTCTGTGGAAAGAGCTGCATACGTACTCTTATCTTAACCCCTTGGTAAATGTGTCTGTGGTCAGCTTTGGAGTTCGTAGTAGCAAAAGGGCGTATTACAAAGGTCGGCGTGCGTGCGCACCGATTTCCAACTTTTTTTCGCACCGTCTAGCCCGGTGATCCGACGAATCTTGTTGTGGTCCATCTTCAAAATCCTCAGATACTTTAGCGACGAGAGCCCCTGCAGCACCTCCAAGGCATTGTGGCTGAGGTCGAGCTCTTGCAGATTCCGATGGTGCGACATGTCCGTCATCGTTTCGATGCTGAGAGGTTCCGGTATATGTAGTCGGCGAGGAAACGTCGGGGGACATTTATATGACATGAGTTTTTTTTTTTTTTATAGCAGGAGCACAGTAGCTCAGCCCCTCCGCGCGACATTTTTCATGTCGTTGTCCCAGCAGTGCACGGCATGGCAGTATGGCATATATCGTCTTTCTTCCCCACCAACAATCGGAAAATAGCGCACTTTTTTTATTGCACACAAAACAGGCACTGAAAGTTGTCGCACTTTGGCTACTTTGACTGAGGAAAACCAATAATATGACTTATGACAGAAAAAATAGGCACGCTGCATATTGTCAGATGGCAAAAGAAAATAAGAGAAGAAAAAAATTCCACAGCAACTTGGTTGAAGTCGGTGAACTCAACGGGTTTGGGGAAAGTAATCAAACTCCAGGAACGAGTGTTTGACCTACCCTTACGCGACACATAATCGACGAGTTGTAGAAGTATACCGCTCTGCCCCGGGAGAATTAGGATCGTTTGGGTATTCTTACGTTGATGCCTAGAATTCGATTCTTCCATTTCCGGACAGAATGGTCTCTAGTTTGAGCACCATACATAAAAAACATTTTTTTCTCGTCTTGCACACCGCAAGCCCCACCCAATATTGAATTAGTACTATTTGCGTTGCCCCCCTCGACAATGTGCAGGCGGTGTGAGCTTCAACGTTGATCACTCATGAGCATCCGTATCCCGAGAGATGAACAAGAACAATACCAAGGGAAGCCCTCCACCTATTGTAAGACAGGTTCGCCCGGTGAAGCATCGACGACGACCGCACCACGTCCGATCTCCAGTCGTGCAGCCAATCCTCCGTCGCTTTCCACGAAAAGTCTTCCCCTTCGAACAACTCGTAGTCCAGCACGCTGGAACACATTTGACCACCACCGCCGACCGGCGCGAGACAGAGATACATCGTTGTTCATCAAGGGAAGAGAGCAGATAGTGGGGCAGGCAGGCCGACCGGGCAAAGGATTTCAGGTAGACACGTAGGACAGGCGAGAGCACAACCGAGTGCTGCCGCTGCTGCTGTCGTCAAATGGTTGCTCCAACTCCTACTAGATGACGAGAGTTCCTTCCCCAGAAGAAAAAATAGTGGCGGCAACAACAGAGAATGACGATTGCAGCACCGTCCACTACGGTGCTCAGTGGGGGAGGATGACAATAAACGCGGCGTCTGAACTATACGACGCAAGGAGCCGTCGCAGCGCGCTTCCCTACTCGTCGTGTACTCCGTCGCGGGCTCGAACTGCTGGTGGGGGTAGTTGACAAGACCTCGCTCTAAATTGCCGTCCTCTTGGTGGCTGTTTCGGCATCCCTAAAGAGCTACGTACTTCGGTGTTACGGTTAGAGTTAGAGCTAGGATTGGAGCAGCGCTAGGGTCAGGGTTGGGGTGACTAAGAGACGTCCAGAACTTGGTAAACTCCGTCCAGGAGTACGACATGCCTGGTATAACACCATGCTCAGTGTGCAAACGCATCAAGGAGAGGTAGGTAGGCTAGCCGTCATCCTTTCGAATTGTCCTGACCAAGAAAGTGCGGTCTACTGTCGTACCACTCTGTCCCTAAATATAATAAACGTTTGGTTAAACGATTAGTGCAAAATAGGTGATTATATTATGGGAAAGAGTGGTACGTACGAAGCATTTTTTCTGTTTTTTTTTTGGCTTCTTCGTTTACGCACAGACTTTTCAGTCCGAACTCAACCAGGGAATCAGGATCAGCGGCGGTCCAATGGTCATTGATGTCAACCCTGTGTGGTGAAGCCGTGATCACCACCCGCCCGAGATAACATGTCTTGAGTCGCATAGGACAAACTTTTGACAAACAGAAAGTATCGTTTTTTGCCACCGTGTGACTTTCCAGGATCAAAAGAAGAAGGACAATATTAAAGAATGTCAAATCACCCCACACACGAACCTTACATCCCAAGCCCAACCCAACTGTGTAAAATTAAAGCCCGCACATACCGTAGCCCTGGGAATCTTTTTCTCAGGAAAATAAAAAAATATTCTACGACCGACAACGCTACGAACCCTAAATCGTAACCCTAACCCTAACCCTGTAACTCTAGTGCTAGCTCCTTACCCGTAGCTCTAGGAACGGTATCAGGAAAAATACGCCCAGGAGAAGAAATATCAAAGAAAAAGGATTTCGGTCATTTGCTTGAAGGTTTGACACAAAAAAGATGTGTTTCTCTCGTTTGTAAAAACGTACTTACTCTTCGTAAGAGGGATTGGGGCTGTGGTGAACCGTGGCTGAGGTACTACTGTGTAGTAGCTGACCGGTAGCGCTGTGACCTTAAAAATCAGTTTGTGACGTTACCCACCGGTTATAACCGCCAATCCAAAGCTGACCGCCGGACGCGTGCTGCTACATAGGGGTAGCACTTTTTGCCTTCCAAGCAAATGCTTCTGGGTGACCGGGCCCCTTAACTCAGTATCGTCGGAATTGTCATTATTAATATTTTTTTACAATATGATTCGTGATGGACCTACAGTTGCGGTAAGCTTTGGGCTTGTTCGTCGGTCCGCAAAAACTTTAGTTTTCTGTACGGTACATCAGGTCTTTGGTGTTTGAGGTGTGGAGCTTCTCAAGTGGAAGGAGCCGCAGAAAATTAGGGAATAACTCGATCGTAGCACGCTTCGTTTATCATCCCCGGTTTTTCGATAGCGTGAAGGCATTACCTACTGAGCTATAGGGGTAAAAAATCTATCGATTACCCAGCCCAGGGTGACTCTTACAACACTCTCCTCCCCTCTGAACGGCGGTATGTTTGAGGCGTCGGTACCGTATACGGCCGTACGCTGACCTACCCGCTTCGTGTCGATACCTGGGGAACCAGGGAGATACATGTGTTCAAGGACACACGCGCAAGCGCTTCGAGGTGAGATTCGAAGCTGAAGTGAGATTCGAACCCGTGTCCTCGACGACGTCAAATGTCAAGGTGTTGCCCACTGAGCTACGTAGACTATATAGGGGTGAAATGTCGATGGATTACCCAGCCCAGGGTAATCCTTATAACAACAGTCCCATAATCTTACGACAATTTTTTTAAACTCTATTTTCCCAGCCTATTGATGTCAAACACACAAACAAACGCAGAATCGATCCAAACACAAAACAATGCACCCGGTAACACGCACCAACCCAGATTGTTCATGTTACACACCCATCCGGTTAATTCGTAGCCGGTTGTCACCGCTACCAACGTTGCTACATCACTAAGCGTACCTGCTACCACTACGGACGTGAATATAGACATCGTTTAAACATTACTATGAAGACCAAACGGTCCTTACATTGCCGCCCAGGTTGGTACCAGGTACATTGTGTAAATTAGCAAGACATGGGCGTGCAAAAGGGCTACTGCTTGCGGCGGCGGCGCACGACAACAACACTACGACGCACCTGGTCAGACAGTTGTGCGATATGTCAAGGTCGTGCAGGAAGGGCAGGCTAGACAGCGGCTTTGCGCTGGATATGCAGTTCCCGCTCAGGTCCGCGGTCTGAAGCAGGGGGAAGTCGACGATCGCGTCGATGTTGGAAACCCCGGCGTTTGCCGCCATCAGCCCGACGTAGCACTGGCGCATGTCGTGCGGACTGCGGCCAAGGGTGTGAAGACCTTTCTTGATGTCCGCCCGATCAAGGGGGAGTCCTCTGGGTGCCGTTCTGCAGACGTCTTTGCGAGCCTTGTCTCCGCGTATCCTTGCCTGGATCTTGGAGGCCGCGGCCTGTTGCTCCCGGTAGTGGGCGGTTTCTGCTCGGCCTCTGGTGCCACGGCATGCCGCCTGGGGACCAGAAATATAAGGAGACGGCCCGGCAGTTTTGGGCTTCGTCCGCCACAACAACTCTTCTAGATGCTCCCACGCTATTACTACTCTTCAAGCATGACTTGTAAAAAGGTATATTACTACTAAGTCTACATGGGGCGCCGTCCGTTACAGATCTAAAGGCCGTCTCCTGTCATACTTGTCTGGGACAGGGAACAGCAATATACTACTGCTGTACGTACGCTAGCTGTGCTCACTCACACTTCGTATGATCTCACATTTTATACGTACGAGGGTATACTCTAGGTGCCTATCAATAGTACATGGTATGATACGACAGCAAACCAAAGCGAAACAGAGTTGACCTTGGAGCGATTCATGCTTGCCTGCCTGGTACGTGTCTACGCGCACGCACCCCACAGCGACCCAGCACATGGCGTGAGGTCTGTTGCAAGGTTGTGCGAACATCTCATATACTGATAGCAGCAGTCAAGCCGACAATATTTCACATGGATTCGCCGTTTTTTTTTTTGTACGTCGCACAACACCTCAGACCTGGATTTTGATTACTGCTTGTTCTCGTTCCCATCGCGCGGTTGCCTCGCGGAGAACGAAGCTCCGCCTTCGCCGGTCAAGGGAAAGGCGAGCCAGCCGCCCCCGGTGTATCGCTTGTATGCGAGCGGCGGCCTCTCCTTCGTCGTCCATAGGCAGGACTAGTTATTGTGGCGCAGAGAAGACGGAGGCGAAAAGGGGAGGCGTTAGTTCGCAGTTCGCCGGTTGAGGAAGTGGAACAACCACCGAGGTTGCCGTTTCGCCGAACCGCAACCAAATACGCCGCACTTCTGAGCTGATCGATCCTGAATCCTTGGATCCTTGCACCCGAGCAGAGACATCTCCCACCTCCCACAACACACTCTGCTCAGCGCGTTACGGTTGTATCGTACGACATGTCCACAGGACTGTCTCGGTACGAGTATCGCCTGGGCTTCAGGTATGCGGCAAACGTTCGCTCGCTCGAATCTGCTGGGCAGTATCGCACACAGAGAACGGGGGCAGCACCACTGCGACGGATTCGGCGGCCCCAGCATGACAGCTTTGTTGCAACGAACCGCCGACCAACCAAGCCCGACGAGGCAAGCGTCGAGGTAGCGACGGTGACAACGATCGGCTACTATTATAACATTATAACTACTATACTACTACTGTACGTATAGCCGGCCGACGACCACATCTATCGATACATTAGGCTATCCGACGTGTACGCAAAGGATCAACTTTACAAAAATATATTGGATGGCACTGCAGCTATTAATACTATTATTAGTTGTACAGCGTATCGTAGGTACTGCTGTACAGATGCTTTCGGTGTGTACGTACAGCAGCACGAGCACGCCTGGCTGATACTTCGACAGGAAACTATAGTGAGTACGTACTGCACTGGTATGTATTTGTACCGCAGTGTTTGTACTCTCCTGTGTCAGTACCCGTAAGAACCTTTATAGTGCTGTAAGTTACATTGACCGTAGTGGGGAACGCACCCTTTCTTGAATAAGAAATCCAGTCTGTGAGAGCCAGCATTCTGTTTCTTACCAGGTACCAGGCACTATATGATATTTTAAGTGGCCTGCCCGTATTGTATACCTGCTGCGCAGGTTCATCCGACCTCTCCAGCCAGACTGGCACCACGTGCTCGAAACGGGCGGGATTTGGCTGCAACCAGTATCCAGCGCGTCGTTCGCGGGTGGCGGGCGCGTGTCTGGGCGGTCCAGGTCATACACGATCGGGCATGGAAGGCCCTTCTGCTTATCCAGGTTAGAAAACTTGTACAGTATACGAGGATAGCAGTGCGAACCAAGGAGAGCCCCCCCGTATCGATTCAGTGCACAAACACGAAAACGGGGCACGAGGCACGCACACAAACCACAACCACAGGATAGGGACTACAGCATGAACTTAGCTGTTATGTGTGCAGTACGCACTGTCGTACTGCAGCGTAAACTGCATGCCGTATCATACAAACACAGGTGGCCGCCCCCCCCCCCCCTGCACGTTGTGGGCGTAAGAAATCCTTGTGGACATTAAAAATGTAGCAACACTATCAGGTGTACCGAATTGAAGGATAGGGTGGACACCTTGTGTGATTTGCTACAGCACGTTGTTCAATGCCTCCACAAGGTAATTTTTCGCCCCCCACATTCTGCAGGGGGGGGGGGGGGTTCCGGCCACCCTGTGTTCGTGACTCGTTTCGAAAAAATGTGCTTTACACATCTGTCCGGATGATTTCTTTCTTTCTTTCTTTCTTTTTTTCTTGGGTCGTGCCCATCTCAGGCAGCATGGAGAGGGGCGCTAGTGCGACACCAGCTCAGGAGGTACCCAACAACAACAACAATAGCGCCCCTGGCCAAACAACGCGAGGACGACGTCTCCCGCAAGAGAACACTGCAGTATCAGCACCAACACCAGCACCAGCACCAGCAACACCATCAGCACTCGAGAAAGCAGACGACGACGGCGACGACAGTAGGCACCGACTCCTTCTACTTTTCGGGGCAACAAGAAGAGCGGTGCCCCGAGCGCGCCGCCTGGGAGCAGTCCTGGGCGAGAGTTCGTCTCGAACGCCCCAACTTTCGAGACAGGGTCAGGGTGTGGCAAACGATTGCGGAGCTCAAGAGGTCCGGGGGGCGCGGAAGAATGGGGATCACGAACAGCGAGGCGTGGGCAGCCCTGCACGAGTCGTCCGGGAGTGCCTTGGTCGCGGCCACGCGGCTTGCCAACGAGGAGTACCTGCTAGGGAGGCGTTTGCAGGAGCAGAATAACAAAAGTAGCGTGTGCAAGGTTCCGCCGTACCTAAGCCTCGACCTGGCCTCTCTTGTTGTTGTTGCTCCTTACCGCGGTGGTAAACCCAGTTCTTTTCTCCGACGTCGTCGGTCGTCGTCATTATCGTCGGTAGCAAGGACGTCGCCGGAAGCTAAGAATATTTTCGTTCGTGGGTTACCGACGAAGGGAGAGAAGGGAAGTACTGGCAGTGGCGGTGGTGGTAGTAGTGGTACGTTCGAGTGTGTCTCGGATATTTTCTACAACGTTTCGACAACGGCATCGAATACGACAGCATAAATGAAGAAAAGAAAAACATCTCGCCGAGAACGGACGCGAGTACACGACCACAGGACAATGCAACACAGTGCAGTGCAGTACAGGGCAGAACAGTGCACAGCAGTACGGTACAGGACAGCAAACTTAGTAACACACGACAGAAAAACTGTGACCCAGGCTGGATTCCTTGTCTTGATGAAGGGTGCGTTCCACACTCTTAGCTTCATTATCGCGACTCCCGGAAGCCATTGTTTTCCTGCGAATTTTTGCCTGAGTTCCGTTGTGCTCGCTTTCTTCGTAGCCGCCCTGTCCGGTAGTATTGAAACCGTTTGGGCTCTCATGTGAATATTAAACGGTTACTATATTTACGGTCAGAGTGGTATGACATATGTGTCCTATACAGCAGGATAACGTTGCTGTTTCTGCTCTTGTTTTTTCTTTTGTAGGCGCTATCTATCTATATACGATGAAAGCGAGACCATCTCTTAAAACCCGTGATTCTTCCGCACTTGAGTCGATAGTTTGCAGAAACGCCCCTCCTTGCTTTTTGCGGTGGGCTTGTGCCGCCGTGCACGCCGGTAGTAGAGTAACGTATCACGCAGGACAGATCATCTACATATAGATGATCTACTGTAGGTCGTCTAGGTCCAAACCTGCCGATACATGAAGTTGCGCAGCTTTTGTATACTATTATACAGATCGTACATATCAGGGATCTATCTATCTGCCTTGAAATATTATCAGGGATCTATCTATCTGCCTTGAAATATTTAAGTCATGGGGTGGGAACGAGCTGTGGATGGCCTGTGCGAGGTGTGAACCATTCCCGATCGCATTACTGTGCTTTCCCCCATAAAACGAACATGAAGAAGGTGGGACTGGACGCCGAAATGACCGGAGGCAAGCTGCGACTAATCAAGGGCATGGGCAGCAACGAGCAGCACAACGAACGGATCTGGAGACGACTCCTTTTAGTTTTGGCTGGCCACGAAACAACGTCGGGAGCGACGAAACAACGTCGGGGGAAAACCTATTTGTAGGCACATACCTCTTACAACAGGGTTTGGAATTTTTTGGGGGGGCACCACTAGGTATTGTCGGGCTATGACATCGCGCCAAGTTCTAAAATGTTTGTACTGTGACTTTGCATCTGATTCCAACTTTCTGTTCAATCGAGTAAGTCGCAAAGCTCGGATCGTGCGTTCTCTCTGGTGTTTTCGTTTTACTCCTCCTCCTCCTCCTCCTTCTTCCTGTCAAGTGCAAACGTCGAAGACTACTGGTTGTACCAGCACATCTGCCACGGGGCACCGGGGGGAAAGAGTCAGAGGAGCAAGATACTTGCCAGGCTTTATCTTGCACGTGCCTCCCCCTCTCTCCGCGCGAATACGTTCACAACCTCTTCCCTCTCTCCCTGATCGTGTTTTGTGCTGTAGGGAGGTGCGTGCTGTACGTATAATAGCGCAGCATCTTTGACAAGGCTGTGCTACTGTCTGTTCTTCTTCAATCAGTGCACTTCGCACGCTCTGCGAGGGCAACATCCAACCTGAACGCCTTCGCGTATGCGAGCTCTTCTTGTGCGCATCTGCGATCGATCTTGTAATAAAATGAATAGCTGCGCACAACCAAGTATAAATAAGTGCAGAAGGGAGTTATGATAGACGTTTGCTCGTAAATAGGTCTCCTTTTTTTTGTTTCCCTCTGTTTTATTCTGCTTCTTTCTGCGAATCTTCATGAGTGATCAACGCTGAAGCTCCTGCTACAAATACATTGATTTTCGGATAGCAAACAACAACAACAACGACAACAACAAAGAGCAATGCCCTTGTATGGGTGGTGCCTTATTCTGTGAGGTCCTCACCACGAAGAAGTTTCGCGCGCGCAACAACCCGACTATCGTTTCTACGCGCTAGTCCGACAAAAAAGACATGCTACTGTACTGTAGTAAAAGCATAGTATTAATAGCAACCGGTCTTTGCTACGCATGATATATCAAAGCTAAATTTCTGCCCCCGTGCTCGGCGCGCTCCATAGCACTAACAACCGTCGCCGTGATGCTTGTTCCAACAGAGAGGAATCGCGCTTGATTTGCTATGGATGACGCCCTCGTAGAGGTGGTGCCTTACCCTGTTAGGTGTTCTCTCACACCAGGAGAGCTCAACATTTCTCACCTAAAGCGTAACACTCCGAAGAATTTTTGGTTTGCGCAACCCGACCGCCATTTCTGTTCGCTACGTAGTCCCGTAAAATAATTTTACGAGTAAACATATCGCACTAAAGTCGGTATAATGTTATGGTATCCCCTCTCCCGCGGGATATCGCGGAGTGATATAAGGCTTAGATTGGGTAGTAGGCAATTGGTTATCCATTTACCGATAGTCCAGCGGACTAAGACCTTAACAATAGGCCCTAACGACATTGTATGTGTCGTGTTCTAGCGCGCTCAGTGGCGGCGAAATCTCGCACGCGTCCTTTCCGCCCTCTTTTACAGGATCGGGTCTTGACTGTGTTGGGTTCTCTCATTGCGTGAGTTTCTGTTTTCCGACACTTTTCTCACTATTCGAATGAGCTCCGTCGCGCCAGTACTTGTTCCGTTGCGTTACCCCCCCCGTTTGTTTTTTATTTCTTCGAAGCACCCCGTGTCTTCGCAGTGGGTAGCGTATAAATATTTTTTATTTTTTATTTTTTTTTCTGTTTGCGTTTCGCTCTCAGGTACTTTCGAAGGGTACATTGCTCGACTCGCCTTAGCTCATGTCGCTCCTGGCTACTCGAGCCACACCGCTTCCTCGAGTTTTCTCTTCCTCGATTTAGCGTCCGGGTAGTTCTAGCTTGTTTTGCCTGCTTGCGCGTATCCGTACTTTCGGAGTCGTTGTCTGCTTCACGGTGTCCTCGTGTAATCGGCTACAGCCTTGCAAGTTAGAGGTGTGGGAGTGGGTTGTGAAGTGCCGCATTTTCGACCCATTCTCCGCATTCTCCGGATTAGTTTGGTTCGTGCCCGAGTTTTCTACGAATCTGCATATGCGGCCTCTCAGGGTGGGCTAATGTTATGGTATCCCCTTTCCCCCGTTGCGACATTGTGGTTTGTAGCAATCATCCCCTCATCATACCTTTATTTTCTGATGAGCACCTCGCCCCTTTGTTCAGAAGACATCTGGCGGGCGAGGCAAACAGCAACTAATACAAGAGCTTATAACTTCTAGCATCGTCAAGCACCTTGTGTGAGTGACCAGAGCAGAGCCAAAGGCACCAACCTGCTAGCAGTAGTCAGTCACTAGGTTCAGTCTGCCTTAATACACTTAACAATAGCAATAGTTTCTAACTTGAGGAACTCAATCGGGCCAAAAATATCGAGCCAAAAAAAGTGCAAACCCCTCGTACCATGGGATGAGTCAACAGTATGAAAAAATAATCTTCGCTTTCTCTGTCTGTTCTTTTGCTGTTTTCTTGCGATTGACACCGCGCTGCTGTGCACATTTCCCGATGGCCGACGAAAAACAAGAACAGGAATAGGCAATAACATACCTTGCATCATCCACGGATAGATGTGTTGGAATATTCACAATGCTGTAACGTATCATCCTCATCAGGCGCATTATCGCAAGACGCAGTCAGTCGTCGTTCTGCTTTGTTCGTTAAGTGTACCGCAGAACATACGTTACAACACTAGCACTCGCCCCTGGGATAAAATGCCGAGAATTTTTCGAAACCCTCGGGGGGGCGCACACAACAACGAACATGGCGGCTTCGGAAAAATCTCAACCGGATTTTTCCATAGAGACGTGTGAAGAGGGGGAGCAGAGATATATGCTGGTAAGGGGCACAGAGATGTCGGTGCTGGTGTTAAGATCAAGGTCGGGACACTCTGTATCCCTGGACAGGTTTGCCTATTAAGTCGGTGCTCGTTGATAGTCATGTGTCTTGGTTGCTTAGAGATAGAAGAAGAGCAGTGTTATTCCTTTCGTGTACGCGGAGACTGAGACCAAGCTCGTGCCTCTCTGGAAACACTCTTGTTCACCTAAGATACGTCTTCCAAGTACTACAAATACGATCCCAGTGCCTGAACCCAGGTAATTACTGGGCTTTCAACCTCATTCAATTCATTCAAGGCAGTACCATTACACTAGCCCACTCTGATGAGCCGCATATGAGGAATTATGGGAAATTCATGGAAACCCCGATTCCATGAACTAGAACATGAGTCGAAGATGCGGCTCCTCAAAACCCAGTCCCACACCTCTGAACGGCGAAACGGGGCTGGACGCCGGCGAAACCGCGGCCAGGGGAAGGAGAGTTCGAGCGACGGGCGCTCCAGGAGATACCGCCCGCGGGAAGACGCTTCTCAGGCCAGTTCTTCCATCTCCTCCACGGACGGCAGCGGCAAAGCTCCCGTTCCCGAGGTCACGACCAGCAGAGAGGCAAGTGGTGCCCTTGCTGACTAATGAGCCGGCAAAGTACATAAAAAGAAAATGAAAGGAAGACCTATTAATAGCCTTAAGGCGCAGGAATAAATCGTCAACGAGCTCCAAAACAGCTGGGATGAACAGCTCCCTCACGTCGAATTTGACGCCACTTGTTAGGATCAAGGTCGGGACACTCTGTGTCCCTGGACAGCTTTGCCTATTAAGTCGGTACCCGTTGGTACTCACGTGTCTTGGTTGCTTATAGAGAAGAAGAGCAGCTTTATTTATTCCTTTCGTGCACGCGGAGAATGAGACCAAGCTCGTGCCTCTCTGGAAAACCCCTGGGTTTCCACCTAAGATACGCCTTCCAAGTATTACAAATACGATCCCAGTGCCTGAACCCAGGTAATTGCCGGGCTTTTAACCTCATTCAAGGCAGTATCATAACACTGGGTAGAGCACGCTGCTAGTAGTTCACGAACTTCTTGTTGTTGCTCCTCATCTAGTGAGTTGAGAGAAAGGGAGAGACCTCGAGTAAGCAAGGAGGTCGTCGTCGGGGGTACAACTCAGCCCAGACGTTGACCCAAACTAATTTGTATGCAGATACAGTCTATCGGGACGTTGTCGTACAGAATATTCCCAACTATAACAGAATGTTCTCTACCGGGGCGTTGTCATACGGAAGGTCCCCAGACGTGTGACAGAATGTTCTGCACACAAAGCAAATGTCTTAACTGGCCCCACTGAATGTTCCCCAAGAGCTATGTATAACCATATAAGATTCGCCTGCACTGCAGATATATTCCTAAGACACTACGTACAACCATATAAAATTCATCTGCAGGAATGTCTGGTATCTGCAGAGAGCTATGTGTAACCATATAAGGTTCGTATACGGGTACATGCGTTCATATACGATGGATGTGCTACTCCATCACAGACGCATCGCTGGGCGTATTGAATACGCTCTCGCCGTTGTCAAGAAAACCAGCTTCTTCGCTATTCGTCCGAGGGTGTATGTTTCAAGTATGTAAGGATTACCCTGGGCTAGGTAATCGATCGATATTTTACCCCTATAGCATAGATAGGCTTAGTAGGTAACACCTTCACATATGGCGTCGACGAGGACAAGGGTTAGGATCTCACTTCGCTTGCGCGTGCGTCCCTCAAAACCATGTCTTCCTGGTCCCTCAGGTATTCAAACGAAGCGGGCATAGGTCAACGTACGGCCGTATACGGTACGGTTACGTCCCCAAAGATCCCGCCGTTCAGACGGGGGGGGAGAGGGATACAAGGATTACCCTGGGCTGATGGGTAATCGATCGATCACTTTTACCCCTATAGCTCTTGGTAGGCAACACCTTCACATGTGTTTCACGGTATCATCCGAGTTCGGCAACGTCCACAACGCAACGCGGCCTCTTGGCTGGACTGAACATGATATGTGATGGTGCAATAGCGCTCTCGCTTGGAAAATTCGCCATGCACGGAGCCGCTCAAAACTATTTGCGGCCATATACCGGTAGTCTGCAGGAGCGAAAAGCTCGTATATCACTCTGTCCCGAAATAGAGGGAACATTTCTATACTAATATGAAATAAAAAGTCATTATATGTAGGTACAGGGTGGTATACTCTCACGAACGTACAGCCCATTCAGTATTTTGTTTTTATGCCCTCCGAAAATGTATCGTACGTACATATAATTATTAGTAGTATTATTATCCTTGCCTTCTGACAAAATAGCGTAGATGCCGTTCCTATATAAACCAAATATCCCTCCTTAAATCAGTAGTATCCCTCATACACTTCTCTGTCTGTCGGCGTCCCCGGTGGCTTGGTAGGTGGTCCGCGAGCCTATCAAGATCAATTTCGTGAGTTCGAGTCTCACCGACTGCATGCTCATAGGGACTTTTTCTTGCATAAAATTGATTAGCGGAAAGCGCGAGAGCGTGAGTTAGCTGTACATTCGATGAAAATCGACGAGCAGTGGGAATGCTGAACCCTACGCGCGATAAAAAATAAAGGCACGTACCGGGGGGGAGAAGGGACGACACCTGTGACCACGGCTTGTCCAGAAGATCGTCGAGGGTAAAACCTCCTCCGAGTGGGCTGGAAAGTAAAAGTGATGATGAAAAAAAAAAAAAAAAAAAAAAAAAAAAAAATCCCATTCCCCACAACATTTCATTTTAGGTACCAGCATAGTATATTCTATTCCTCATCGACGTTCCATCCCCATGTCATTGGCCGCATTCCTCCGGCTTCTTCCTCCCCTTCCCTAGGGGTCTAATATAATCATAAACATGTTCCACTCCGACTTGAATAGAATATCTTCTCATTCAAAGGAGGGACTCCATTATTTATTGCTAAAAATAATTTTGTCGAGTGTTCAGGTTTGCTTGCTTGATAGCACTTTGCCCATGTTTTCAAGTCATTGGATTCTTGTCACGCCCTTTTGTATGTGGATGGCATGATCGGAATAAGAGCTTCCCATTGTCAGATGCCAAGGGGAACGGTAAATATATTCTAAAAACTGCAGTAGTACCGCCCATTCATACATACTCCGCTCGCTCATCCGCGGCGAATTGTTGGCAACAACCAAAATACTTCCACAAAAACCCTGGCTCTGTGTTTAGTACGTCGTATTTGCTTGACGTTTCAACCGGCAGCTAGCTGTTATTTTCCTAGGTTACTGCTATGTGGCGATCATTTTGGAGTACACTATAGGCCTACGAATGAGAAATAGCCTCACAGCAAGATCAAGACGGTTTGGCTCACCTCATTAGGGACGCTACAGAAGAAAATCGAACTAAGAAAATCGGACTAAGAAATCGTGCTGAGCGACGAGCGCCACACTGAGTCGTACCAGGCACTACTACTACTACTGCGGTATGTACACAACAGCCTGCAGAAGGCTCAAGGGTGAAGAGAATGGCCGAGGTAGGGTAAGGGTAAGGGACGCAGGTGTATCTGGCAGCTGGAAAGCAGTGCTTCGCTTCTTCTGGTCTAGATATTCTTTATTGATGGCGAGAGCTAAGGAGATGTTCTGGTAGAGGAGTGAGAGGTAGGGAGGGGAGACTCGACACCCAGATATACTCGTCCCACCCCACGCCACAATCTCTCCTAAATTCCTCTTATCTGATGTACTCCTATAGAACTTTCCTATGGCTACCGATCGTTCTCCTGCTAGTACAATAACTTCTCATTTTATGGTCCTATCTCCGTTAAGGAACACTACTCTCGTCTAACGGGCTATCTGCCATAGAGAACATTCCTAAAAGAACGTTACTCTCGACTAACGGAATATCCGCAGGGTTATTTCATTCTTGAGATTAATCCTGTAGTCCTGAGACCACTAAACTGCAGACCATGTTATCTATATGTATTTTTTCTAGAACAACACTACACATTGTCGTATGGCAAGCGTAATAATAATATATATAGCCCATGAGTACTTCACTCATATCACATTAGCCCACCCTGGATAGTCGTATATGCAGACGACCATATAGTCGAAGGGTGATGACAAAGCTCATCCCAAACGACCAGGAAAAGGTGGTCGAAGGTGCAGCTATTCGAAACAGAAGAAATGAGACTATAGATTCCCCCACACCTCGTAACAAGACCCAAACACCACGAAGGGGGGGTGTTCGCTGAGAACAACCACTAAAAGGGAGACCCAAGGAGAGGAAGAAAATATGCGGCCTTTGCCCGAGGAGTCGAGGACTTCGTCGAGGTCGGAGAGCATAACGCCGGTGTCCGGCGCTGACACAAACATAAATGAAAAGAAGGTAAAGAGAAAACGTTATACCATCGGGACCAGGAAACTGACAAGAAGCTGGACACAGGTCAGGGGAAATCGATCCTGTCAGGAGCACTATGGTCGATAACTTTGCGGCCGTCCGGGGCGACAATGCTACTTGGGCCCTACTTGGCAAACATGGAAGAAACACGGGTGAGCTGAAAACTCGATATAGTGCTACGCTGTAGTTCGACGACCGTCTGAAACAGGGGTCGGCGGTGGTCGAAGGATGGTGTCTGTCGAAAATAACAGGGTTCTAAGGCTTGCTCAGATCGCGTAGGTGTTCCTAGTGATACAGTAGTTGGTGGGCTCATGCTGTAATACCCCGCCAGGTTGGTCGGTGGCAGTGGACACGCTCACACACAGATATTTATAAAAATAGAAAAACAACAGCTGTGAGATCGAGGATTTCGGTCGAAGCTCATCTTTGCAAGCTGTGTGTGATACCAGTCATACTTCGATCGCGCGTACAACGGGTGTTATGTGGCCTCGTGCAGGGTGTACAAAGTCCGTATACGAGGAAGACAAAATATAAAGCTGCAGAATTCAAGGAGTAGGTGTGTCTATCATAGATGTGTGTATCTGCTTGTTGTATCGCAGGTCGGACACTATATTACTATTGTAATTTTCCCATTTATCATCAGACAATGTGCAGCCCTCATTCCAATCATATATCATTCACGTACTAAAGGGTGACTACTACGGGGGACCATAGTAAATAGGACCAAATATTGTTGGTAAAAATAGATAAATATCAGGGCTTTTCGCGGGTCACGGGGTGTTCAAAATGTCACGGGTCGGGTCGGGTCAAGTCAGGAAGTGTTCAAATCACGCGGGTCGGGTCGGGTCGGGTCGGGTCGGGTCAAGAGGTTTTCAAAACTCACGGGTCTGGTCGGGTCGGGTCAAGAGGTGATGAAAAGCTCACAGGTCGGGTCGGGTCGGGTCAAGAGGTGATGAAAAGCTCACGGGTCGGGTCAGGTCATGACCCGCGAGAAATGGGTCACTCGCGGGTCGGGCCAGCGTGACCCGCGAGTTCTTTTCTGCTGACCCGCGGGTTGGACCCGCGCATCCGGCCCGCGGATCCGACACTCAAAATACTTCCCGCTCTCTTACCCAAAGGTTTTTCTCGTACAAATATTAATACACCTTCGGAATCTTATTCAAACATTCAAACACTGCCAAACCTATATACGCATGACCGCATCTATTTATACCCACTACAGCCAGGCCACATATCGCTTGTGGGAACAAAAATGAATATTAAATTGTTTTTGAAGTGTCGACCCACGGGTCGGATCCGCAGGTCGGACCTGCGGGTCAAGATAAATAGTCTCGCGGGTCAAGGTGACCCGACCCGCATGAAACCCGTATCTCACGGGTCAATCCAAAGGTGGCGGGTCGGGTCGAGTCGGGTCACGTGGTTTTGAAATCTCGCGGGTCGGGTCGGGTCGGGTCAGGATATTTTTCAATCTCACGGGTCGGGTCGGGCCAGATCAACAACTTTTAAATCTCGCGGGTCGGGTCGGGTCGGGTCAACAACTTTTTAAATCTCGTGGGTCGGGTCGGGTCGGGTCGGGTCAAGAGGTTTTCAAAATCTCGTGGGTCGGGTCGGGTCTGAACCGACCCGACCCGACCTGTGAGATTTGACCTGACCCGCGAAAAACCCTGGTAAATATATGGGTTTTTGTGTGTACCGTAGGTCCTATTTACTATGGTCCCCCGTAATAGAATCTAGGTGACTTAAAACATGGAAAAGTGGACACTATATTCCACAACGCCCTAGTAGCCCAGGGCGTCACACCGGTGGGGGGGGAGTTGTTTAATAAGAGAGATGTGTGCCAGTCGAACTAAGCCTAAACCTCTCTCGCTCTGATTACAGTATGGGCCCGCCAGCAAGAAACACCTTATTATGTGGGCAAGGCTCAGAACCTTCTTGTGACACCACCCCTGAGCAACCTTAAGCACGGGCTGTTGTATAGGATGCAGTGCAGCGCTCGTCATCGAGCACTGAATTATCTCGAGTTTTCCTGGCGTCCTCCAGAAAGTGAGCCTCATAATTTATGTTTTCTGGTATTTGAGATTCAAGTTATTTCTTTGTCCGTGGGCCTACCCTCCTACTGTACGATTTTCTCCTATTTTCTGGCAACGTTGAGACAGGTAGTAGGTGTGCATTGCCGGATGCCGCGTTCGTTATCATCTATTGATCCTAGGGTTTACAATGCGTCATGGTTCGGCGCGAAATGACTTCCAGCGTCGATCAGAGGAAACAGAAAAAATAGGAAGAATGAGAAACCCAAGAGGACCCTCCCCCCAAAGGAACCCTACAGACGAAGTCTAAGTTTTGTACCTACGGCAGCACTTTCACTTTCTTTATTCGTCGTCAGTGATTTATCTATGCTTACGATATCTTCGTCACGTTCCCTCCCCCCGGAGTGAGGTTCACAAAAAAAAAAATGGGAAGACAGTGCTCATCAAGCTGTTTGTTTGTGTGAAGACGGTCCATGCCGACTGTTTTTGTTGGCAAAGGACACGTGTATCTTCGCTCTGTATCAGTCAGAAACAAGTGAGTCCGCCTTGTTGTCGGAAATAAACAGCAACAACAACAACAACAACAGCAACAACGACGAATGGTGTTCATAGTAAATAGGACCAAATATTGCTAGTAAAAATAGGCTAATATATAGGTTCTTGTGTGTACCGTAGGTCCTATTTACTATAGCCCCCCGTAATAGAGGCAAGGCACACACACATAACACGCGATGATATTCCGGGGGACCATAGTAAATGGGACCAAATTTTGTTTGTAAAAATAGGGAAATAGATAGGTTTTTGTGTACACCGTAGGTGCTATTTACTATGGTCCTCCGTGATAGTTGCAGTGGTGCGTTTCATATCAACAACTGTTATAGGCACGTGCGTCCACAGCAGTGTTTTTGGGGTTTGTAGGTACAGTATAATACCTTACAGTCTAACCGATAGAACACTGCCTGTCTCATATCTGCTGGATGGAGGAGCTGAAGTTGGAGGGTTCGAACTCTGTTGATATACATATTATGTATATACTTGGTATGTGTGTGCTGTATATATATATTTCCCCTCCGATGGTACGTCATTGATACTATTATTAATATTTCCCTGCGACAATGTATCGTACATATTCCATTCCAACTTGAATCGAACATCTATTAATACCGCAATCAGTAGTCCGTCCCTCTTCTATCGCTCTGAACCAACAGATGTATCGTATTCCCTTCTTGAGAGCTCCTACTTACGCTTTCCTCCCTTGACAAACCCTCGTCTACCCTGTACCTTCTCCTAGTCGACGTTCCACCCCCCACGTCATTTGGCCGCAGCGCTCCGGTTTCTTCCCTCCCTCCCCCCTAGCTGCCTGGCGGTCTCTCGGTGCCAGTTTTGTACCGGTGCACTCGGCGTGACATCGCGACCTGGTTGGTCACAGAGATTACTGGTTATTGATATTATTTATTGCGTTTGCCATCCGACGATATATGTAACACGAGCTTCAACGTTGATCACTCACAAAACATTCATACCCCGAAAGAAGAATACCAAGGGGAAACATGTATCGTATCAATAGTATGTACATGCTCGAGTCCGACATACATACGTAAATATATCGAATGTCCTCCAACGTCGTAGAGTAGCAGTCTCTCTTCTGCTGCTTTGAGCCAACAAAAATCCCACCTTGTTTTCGCGGGGCCTGGTGGTAGCGTCTTGTGTCTGGTGAGAGCGTGCGAGTGAGTTCGCCAAAACATCGATGAAAGCCTACTGCTACTGCTGTAATACTGTCGCTGAAAAGCAAAAGAAAAAAAGAGCGAGGCACGAACGAGAAGTGTGACTTCGCAAAAGTTTGATGAAAGGCTACGCAAGAGTCGAACTCACAACAAACGACTCATGTGATGCCGATGACGTCATTTTGCTAAGGCATTATTAGTAATCCGCTCGCCCACTGGTGAGAGGTTAACCAATCCTCTACCCAAGCTATGGCGTACAACAATGAACCCTTTTGGGGGGTACTAATCAAAATATGTTGAATATATTTCGCTATTCTCGTCGTCTCCTAATACAATAAGGGTCGATCTTAACGAGGACTGTTTTTTTTTTTTTTTTTTTCAGTATTGTCGGTATTTTTCGGTTTTTTTCCCTCCTCGCTGAGATCGACCCTAACGCACACCGATGTGGCGTGGGGAGGATGGAGCAGGTAGCAGAGTAAGTATTGAGAAGGAAGGAGCAAGGACATCAATTGAAGTAGATAGGCGCTACTCAAGCAGAAAGTAAGGTACATAACAAGGGAGGCAAGACTTTGCGCAATAGGATTCAGTTTTGGTTTTGGTTTGTGCCCCCCTCCCTCTCTTGCAGCTCACCCTTCATGCGACTCGCCGGACACCTCACAGCGCTTCGCACTTGGTGCAAGCAATGTCTGCCTGGTCGGTGAAAACCCGACGTGCTCCGTCCCCGGCATTGTAGGGATGCGAGGGTCTATGGTCATACGACTACGGCCGTGCATGACCATGAGTACACCCTCGCCCCCTCTTCCTCCTCCCCCCCCGGACTCCTTCTGGCATTATTTTCTTTCTCCCCAGTTACTCATCTCGCGTGAAACTTTACTACGCGTGGCAAACTTCTTCTGGACCAACAACCAAGAAAAATGTGGTCGAGAGGATATAAGATATTCCCCTTCTCCCCCGCCCCGGTCCTACATTGCAGGTACCATAGCGGTCACATCGAAAATAGAAGAACATTTCGATGGCCACAATAGGTACGAAAACACCTTATATTTCCGATCAGACTGCTGTATTATAACAGGGCTCTTCACGGGTCACGACCCGACCTGCGGGTCTGGTTCAGGAGGTCTTCAAAATCTCACGGGTCGGGTCGGGTCGGGTCGGTCGGGTCGGATCAGGAGTGTTTCAAAATCTGGCGGGAGTTGTACCAAGGCACCTCTACCCGACCCGACCTGACCCTGACCCGTGAGCACCTCTGCATATATATTTGTGTCACCTGGTATGCCATGATTTATTGTCGCGTAGAGGGTTTTGATGAGCGTGTTCCCGCTGTTCGTCGTATTTTTTCCACCGGAAACTTTTTACCAATCATTTTACGCCCCTTCTCTCGCGCGCTTTTTCGCGACCGAACGCAGAATAGGAAGAATATTGTTGTGTACCGGGGTTCGAACTCCAACCGACCCCGAACTGCAGCCGGTAGCACGGGGGCGTGACAGTCGATTGATCGATTAGGCTACAGTGCCGCCCTGCAGTAGATTGTACCTGGCGGTAAGAAGCAAGGAATTCTGGCCCGGGTCTTCAATTGTTCAACTACTGTAGGAGTCTGGGACCAAAAGGTGGGTGTATACGTTTTGCACTTGTATTTTGATGTTTGCCCTCCAGCAATTTACGCACCCGGTGTATATAAAGAGCGATAGAGAGTATGAAATGGGTGAGTGATTGGGTAAATTATTTATTTACTTACTACTGACTTGAGCTACTTGTAGGACGGTCGGTTGTATATATACAGCATATTTTAGTGTGAATTGATCTGTTGCTTGTTTCTATTAACAGGAGACGATATCCTCGATAGCCCGTTTGGGACCCCCTTAGACAGGCGAGCGAAAACCATGGTTGGTAGCTTTGGTGTTATCTACCGTCTGCCGGTAAGATCCGGTAGTAGTTAGTACAGGTGATATCGAGCAGTACCGGTAAGATCGTGTTAGTCCCATGCCGTGCGACTCCTTGCCGTGCGACTCGGAGACCAACTTGTATCATCTCCCAATTACGCATTGAGTGGCTGTTTTTGCCATCATCGTTATATTTTTCCCTCTGAGGGTCAGCTCAACGCAGGGACCTAAGGAAAATATTTTGCACTATGAAGAGGGTAGTGTGAATGTGTGAATTAACAACTACGGGGGACCATAGTGAATAGGACCTACAGTACACACAAAAACCTATATATTTTACTGTTTTTACTAACAATATTTGGTCCTATTTACTATGGACCCCCGTAATAGTTTGTTTATTTCAGGAGACGATGTGCAGCATGAGTTTCAATAACAGCGTCGATCACTCTGAAACATTTCCCATAATTTCGTACCACAGGAATTCTTTTTTTCATTCAGTGCCTGGTGAATACTTGTTTGTGCCTAAACTCGAAGATACTGCTGTTCTCACGATAATTTACAATTGAAGAAAACTCGTTACGGCAGGGAGAGAGTATCAGTAACACCAGCACGCACTTTGGGCATGGTGCACTGTGAGGTATAGTACCAGTTCAATGGGCGCAGCGTACAATGAGGTGCTGGTAACACATACCGGATATATATATACTGGCGATATACTTGGTGCTGGAATTAACGTTGCCCTACTATGCGTATACCTATTACTGTATGATTATTACCAGTAGATCACAGCAGTACCCCACCTGGGACCAAAGGGCGGGGACGCAAGAAGGACGTCCCCCCGGGGATGGGAAAAAGCGTCATTACTTGCACAGGAGAGTAGAGATAACAGCACTCCTCGTCGTCGGCGACCGTCAAACACTACCTGGTACGAAACTGTAGAAGTCGTTCATTTTGGGGGAAAACGGACCATCCGCCCGCCCATCGTTGTGCGCGAGACACGCCGACAGCGACTTCAGTTTCGTAGCAGTGGATTATTTACTAGGGTACCTACTCTCTGTGACAAGGTGTCGCGTTCATTGCAGGCGAATCAACGCGGGCGTAGTAGCCCTGGGTGACAGTCTCCGGCTGATCGCAGCAGGAGGAAACCTCGTTGATCCAAAAACTCTATACTGGTACGGATGTAAGCGACGGTGGAATGTTTCGACAGTATCGTACCTACAGTACCGTAGTATTTCAAGAATGGCGTACTGTGAGGTACTGGGGTGTACCCAGTCCTTTGGAAATACAGCACAGTCTTATAGGTGTCCTTTGGAAATACAGCACAGTCTTATAGGTGCTGAGCGTACCCAGTGATTTGGGCATATCGTACTCTGCCACACGCGACCGGGACCCCCCCCTTGCACGATGCTGGCGTTAAGAAACCCTTGGGGAGACATCGGGCAATGCAATGTAACACACACCATTGGACGTACCGAATAACCATTGCGGAGACATTGAACAACGTAGCACTCACCATTTTGCGTACCGAATTGAGAGGTTATCGACACCTTGTGGCGGTTGCTAGATTGCTCAATGTCTCCACGATGAGTTTTTTAACGCCCAGGCATCTACGCTATATTGTCGGAAGGCAAGCATAATAATAATAATATACAGGCGAGGGGGGGTGGGGGTACTCAACATCATGCATGGTCGTGGTGGTATGGCCATAGACCCTCACATCCCTACAACGCCGGGACGGAGCACGTCGGGTTTTTACCGACCAGGCAGATATTGCTTGTACCAAGCGCGAAGCGCCGTGAGGTGTCCGGCGAGTCGCATGAAGGGTGAGCTGCATCCCACTACGAACCGCTTCTGAGGCGGATTTTCTTGCATGTGGAGACAACGTCAACGAATTGATTTAATTCCTGGTGTGACCACTTCAAGAGACAGCAATGGGTTTGCTATGTGAGTGCTGCCTCATGAGTGCCTTACCACATACGCACTACATGATACGATCATCCTCCTTGTGCGGAGTAAATGATCTCCCCGCACAAACATGATCTAACTCGACGGCCAGACGTGGTGACGCAAGAAGAAAAAACGGTACCCTGGCTGTCTAGCTCAGGCAGTGAGAGGCGTGTTTTACAGCGTCGTCGCCAACCGACGCCAACCCAACCAATATATATACCAGGTATATAAGATATGCAGGCGGGGGAGAGGGGGTCCCGGCCATTTGTAAAGGTGCTGGGCATACGTAGTAAGCTGGGTTTGCAGCGTACTCTGAGGCATGTTGTGATATCCCTGGGACACACACGTCACACGTGTCCGCTTTCAGGTTTGCCTATCAAACATGTCAAGCGCTGTCACTCGCTTGTACCGTGTACCTCGTTGGAAAAGCTTTGCCGTATTACCCAATTCTGCCAGATGGGTCTGCCCAGGCGAGGGGATTCACATCGTCTCTTGACCCGTAGTCCCCTTTTTTCCTACAGCATATGCCATCCAAGTAATACGTCACCTGCATTCTTGAATTCTTCGCCTTTACAGGCTTTCTAGTCAGGAAAATCCTACGGAGTATAACACACTTCAAGCCCACCTTCTTCAGCCGTGTAGTATGCAAAACGTAGGAAAAGAGTGGGAGGAAACAGGCTCCACGATTTAAAACATAGCAACTCCTCCAAACCCGCCCCCGCTCCCACACCTCCTCTCTCTAGTCTGCGAGGCTACGTACGAAACCTCATGAAGGAACGCCAGCACAAGAGGAAAACATAAAAGAGGAAGCCACCCACCTCTATGGGGTCGACAAACGCAGGAGAAGTTACCGACATACCCCGAGCGATAGACGGGGCGATAATATACTCTTGAGAATAGAAGAACACACCAAGCAAACGGCACATCTCCAGCGAGCGGGGGGGGGGGGAGAGAGCAAAAATGTACTGGGAAAACGGAAAATACGAGTACGCCTCATCTCCAACGGCGGGGGGGGATGGGGGGTACTCATGTCATGCATGGCCATAGTCGTATATGTCTGTAGACCCTCGCATCCCTACAATGCCGGGACGGAGCACGGTCGGGTTGTCATCGACAAGGCAGACATTGCTTGCACCAAGCGCCAGGTGGGGGGGGGGGGGGGGGGGGGGGGGGGGGGATATTTTCGGAAAACATAAGAATACGAGCTACCGCCACATCTGTTAAGGTCTTAGTCCGTTGGGCTATTGGTAAAAGGCTAAACGATCTCCTACCCAATCTCAGCGTTATAACACTCTCCCTCCCTTCGGAACAGCGGGGTCCTTGGTCTTCGTATGGGGCCGTACGTGCCTAGGCCGCGGTTCTTCACAACCTCTGGGGACCCATGAAGAGTGTTTTATCAGACTCTTGACAGGAGGAAATTAACTTTTCTTTCAAAAGCGTTGTCATGGTGGACGTGAGATTCGAACTCACGACCGACGACCCATGTCCTGCCGACATACGCCATTTGTTGAGGTCTCAGCCCGTTGGGCTATTGGTAAAAGGTTAACCAATCGCCTATCCAACATGAAAAAAGCCCGTTATAGCGCATCTCCAACGAGGCAGCGGTGGGGGTGGGGGGCGAGAATGCATTCGGAAAACAGAAGAACAGGAGCCATGTACCGCGACATCCCCATACAGTAAGTCTTAAGAGGAGGGAGGGGGGCGGAAACGCGTCGTTGAAAAAAATAGAACGCCAAAAGTACAGGCTTTCGAGCCGCGCGGAGCAGGCGGCGACGCTTCCTCGGATCACCCCCGGCGATGAGCGGGGGGAAGAGGGTGTACCCAGCCATGACATGCACGGGGGGAGGGAGGCAAGACGAATACTAGTAGGCGCAAAGAAGATAACGAGCGTAGTACGGTATAACGGTCGAACACATTCACTCATACAACACGCGGATCGGCCGCAAAAAGTACCCGCATACCGCAAGAGAACGTAACGTGTAGGCATTATGTATGCCAACCAGCACGCGAGTCGGAGCGGACATCGTCCGCAACCCTGCGGAAACCCGACGCGAACACGCAGTTACTACATACCTGGTAGACCGGAAGGAAGACGGAATAATATCATACCAGGGCACCACACACTATATATACCACACAGAAACCCCAAACCCCCGATCCACAAGAAAAACGGGGAAAAAATCGGGGACTGGGGTGGGGTGACAGTCACAGCTATCCGAGTCCCAGGCCAGAGAGTCTCCGTCGTATACCTGGAACTACTACGTCGTACAGGTTGGCTTTGTGGTGTGTTGTGAGGTACTGCTGCTGCTGCTGCTGCTGCTGCTGCTGCTGGAACAGATCTTGTTGTAGATATGCAACTATTATTCATATCATACGCCAAAGCAGTATACCGCCGTACCGATCATACGTCGCATATACTGCCTCGAGACGTACATGTATGTGCCTGGTACCAGGTCCTTCTTACTGGTATTAATATTAACACAATTTTACGAAAAATGCTATTACGTGCGAGTGCCTGGTGTGTGTTATCTATGATCTGCTGACCTGCCCGACCCTACCTACTCTCTCTGTCTGTGCTGTGTGCGCTGACTGCTTGCTGTTGTGCAGTTCGCATTTATTGAATACCAGGTATCCCGTCCGTGCACAACCAAACCACTAACCCTCTCACACTTTTTCTGCTGTCGGCTGTCGGCTGTCTACCCCGCCGCCGAACTCACACAACGGCTAGCTGAAAATAATGTTGTGCATAGGTCTATGTCGCTAAAAAGCTAACTGCGCAACACAAAACCAACCAACACACAACAGAAAGATACGAACATACTTGCAGTCCTAACCAACAGCTAAAGATTCACATTTTTAAAATTGTCGTTGGCATTACAGCCCCCGTATTCCAAGGCGATCAGCCATATGGAACTCCTTTTTTTTCCTCTCAAACTCCAAACTCCAGAAAAGTATCGTTATCCCCGCAGTAAGTGACGCCCTATATACGACGCAACGCCCGCCCGAACTTAGACCCTCCAGCCGCGGGCCTTCCCCCTCGACAGACACCGATTCTTCCCCTCGCGACGGCGGGAGAGCGCAAAGCACTCGCTGCGTTAGTTTTGCGGTCCGGGGACAGTCCCGGGCGAGGTGGCAGGGGGCTCGAGTGCCGGATATTTTATTTATGGCCGAGGGTGGTAGTCAATCCCAGCAGCTGGGCAGGATGAACAGCCAACCCCAGACTCCCCTGCAGCAACTGAATCAGCCGCCGCTGTCGAGTCGACCCACGTCACCTCCGTCGAGCATCTCGCCGCCGCGCGTTAGCGGTCAAATGGCGGTCGCGCCCCACGTTGGTGCGGGCATCGGTGCCCAGACGCAACAGCAGCAGGCACCCGGGGCAATGAGGAGAGACCCACACAGCAGGAAAGCGTCGGCAGGATGCGACAGAGATCACCCCTCCGCGAGCACCGCTGGCAGGGTCGAGGGCACGCGAAAGGTCAGGGGGTTTCGTTCCTTGTGTAGGGGTCCCGTCAATGGGACCGCTTAGTTGGTGCTTTTGCTGGTCTCGACGATCAAGGACCACATGGTTTTTTTTTTCAACTCTCCCTCGCAGAGGCAGAAAGGCAGCAACATCAGTTTGCAGCTGCTTGCTGTCGCCTCTCGCTGCGCTGTTCTTTTCGTTGAGTTCGTTGGTCGTGTTTTTCATATTTGAATTTGTACTGATGTTTGTGCGTGTGACTTGAGAGTTGAGAGACTTGATTGAGACTCGAGTACCGGGTACGAACGTAACGAGTACCACCTCTTGCGACCCATTACGATAGCAACATAGGTGTCTATTAACAGTACCAGGTACCAAAGTACATGGTAGGTATGTATGGGTACGACGTACATCAGTACTTCGTACTTAGTACTATTAATACATAGGATGTGATACTATACATGGCTGCTGTACTCTTGCCGGCTTGACACCACCTTTGGCGTCCTTAGAAGCATTCGATGCGGAGAGTCGCGGCCGTTTGGTTGCCCCGCCGGGCCCGACCGCTTGAGGCTTGAGACAAGTCACCACGCCACCGCCCCAAACCTTCCCTCTGGTGATAATTATTGAAAGGTAGCTATTCTATTAATAGCTGTACACCCAGGGCAGCACCAGGTAGTATGTATTATTAGTAGTAGTAATAGTAGTCTCTCCGCTATTTTATACTCGTCACGTTCATAGTATAGTACACCAGGTATGACACACTACCGGCCCTCTCATAAGAAAGACCGCCACGAGAAAGAATTCCGAGGAAATAAGAAATTCGGCGCCGGATACTACTAAAAGTTAGTGTGAAACGCAACCTTCCTCAAAATAAGAAATCTAGCCTGCGCCGTTATCTCGGTCCCTTCTTATTTTGTTGAGAGGGCCGGTACTATTAATAACTGGCTGTGCGGTATGTTGTTGTTGTTGTTGTTTTCTTCACATTAAACCGTTCTTTCTACGCGTCGACATCCGGTATACACTGCCAACACTCGTACATATACGGTCGTGTGCAGCTGTATTTACGAGTAAGCAAGCTGCACCTGGTACTGGCACATACATGGTCTTTGTGTGGGATTTTTTTGAGCCGGTGTTTCTGCATACTATTTTTCCAGTTTTGAGGCTCCAGAAATATGTGCAAGAGGTATCTAACAATATCGCTTCTGAATTTGGAAACTGGTTTTGTATATAGCATTGGTTGGTCTTGTTTGTGTCAAAGGAACCCAAGCCAACGGCCGCCGCGCCGCGGCGAGCGTGGTCTCGGTACCCAAGTCTCGGTTGATTTTCGCCGGCGACGTCGAATCGCCATTGCTGCTGTTGCTGCTGCTGCTGCTGGTGTTGCGACGTCGAACCGCCATCGCTGCTGCCGTTGCCGTTGCTGCGGCTGTTGCTATCGCTTCCATGCGAGAGTGAAGCAATATCTTACACGAGCGCCGTAGCCTGTAGGTACAGCTGGCCGTGGGTGTGATGCTTTGGCGTTGGTGAGGAATACACTCGGCAGATCGGCAGTAAGTAGTACTGCTGCTGACTGTAGTGAGGTCACCAAAATCAGGTAACTCAGTTACTGGAGGCACCAAAGACCGCGCAGTTCCGAGAGGATTCGCGGTTTTTTGCCCCCTGTAGGAACTGAGACCAAAAATCTGGTTGGTTTCCTGTCCCATAATATTGTTAGATGTTTCTGATTTCTGGGCTTCGGAGATCGCTGCAAACCCCAGAAATAATAGCTAAAAAAAGGAATATTCAAAATAGTTGGTATTTGTAGAACTACGATTGTTTTCACTACAACGATGATACCGTTAGGGCTGGTAGGTGTTACTTGCCCCATTGCTTGTCCGGTGGCTACGTATTTCGTTTTTCTTTAGCTTGCACGAGCTTTTTACCAGTACGTACATATGTCCTGCGTTCTTGCCCAGTGGCCACGTACGAGTACAGTAGTAGCTGGTGGCACGAGGAACGCGTGCCTGCTGTGTTATCTCCCTTTTCAGCTTGCGACACTCGCGGGATTTCCGGTCCTTTAGTACTGCAGTCTCGTTTTGGGGACAAACCACTCAAATTTAAATTAGTTTGTTCCCCAAACGGAACTGCAGCCCTTAAAGGGTTAATCCCGAAAGGGAGCCTTGATACCGGTACGTACCATACGCTCATCGTCTCACAAGCATGATAGGGAGATTTTTCTATTTTCCTTCGTACTTGCTGTTCGCTGTTTGCTGTTTTCGGGCTCGTTTCTGTGATCTCTTTGTTTTCATTTTTTTCTTGTGCATGCTTTTTTTCTTCCCTCTTGTTTTCTCTCGCGCACTTGGCCCGGTCGGACATGAAATGACGTACGAGTATTCTTGCTGACTGTTCTGGTGAAAGTTCGTTCTTACCGGTCCTTCGGTGTGCGGTATGATATACTTGCAGCACCAAACTTGGGACCAGTACTCGTTTTTGTACGAACACATTCATTCCGAGAAAACACGAGCTACAACATAAGAATATGAAGACAACGCATACAACGAACGAAACGTAGCACCCGTAGCAGCAGCAGATACCAGTATAATATTTTGGTCGCTGCTTTATTCATATTTATTATAGATTTGCCCATCTTTATACAATCTTTCGATCTTGCCCTCTTGCTATACTGATGTACCTGGTACCTTGCATATGAGTATGGTCGGCGGCCTGGACGGCCGCCGCCGCCGTTTGTAGACTCGCGTGGAGGGAAAAAAAAAAAAAGTAGAGGAATAGAATAAGGCTGATTTTCGATGCCAAGAGATTAAGAGCGTGCGCTCCGCACTCCGCTCTTGATATTTTATTGTATGCCTTCATAATAATAACAGCGAGTTAAGAAATGAAAAGGCAGCATAATACTGACGATTACTTGCCGATTAACCGAAAAGCGGCGGAATCTTAGAAAGCGGTGTAACTAACTTTACCTCAGAGAGTACGCGATGACCGTCAGCGCAGCTCCGCAGAAAGTTGCCGTCACAGCAGCTGCTGTAGCATTACTGCTGCAGTTGTACATCTCCGCAGCCACGCAGTACAGCTCCACTGCTGCTGCCGCTGTACGATAGCGTACACAACCATAAATGCTGCTGGCCGTCATAAGAGCTGCTGGCTGTAGGTGACATGCGATATCTCTCCCATACATCCCCGGCATATTTTTTATGGATGTCAGTTCTCAACTAAGCCTGAGTGGCATGTGCTATCGGGGCGTTCCATCGATGTCCCAGACACAGCCACCTGCGCAGGCCCCCACAATGTCGACGCCGGCCGTGTAGATGACCCTCCCCATGGGTCGAAGGTCGCATAGGACGTGCCGGAAAGAACCTCGCGAATGCATACACTCTGTCGAGAGACCATGCCCCAAAACACTGACAGGGCAGGGATTTTCGGAGATTCCTTCGTAGATCTCAACGGCAAGGCTTCGCGCGGTCGCCATGGCGCTAAGCGGGCGGATGCTCCGATGCCAGGCGGTTCAGGCGTGCAGCGGGAACACGCCGGCGAAGAAACCGCGCGGGAAGACGGTCAGAGGCGGGAGAGATCCGCCGACTAAGAATTGATCGAATAAGGCTGAGGATCATCATAGGTATCGTATGTATATGGAGGGGGCGTGGGGGGGTTATGTATCGCGGGGGAGAAGGGACGATATCTGTGACTTGTGACTACCCACAGCTTGCCCAGAAAGGTCTTTTGAGCGCAAAGCGCAAAGCTTCCGCGAGTGGGGCCGGAAATCAAAAGTGACGACATATCAGAGGAAATTGCCACTCAATCTGGACGGAAATGTAAGAACCTTTGGGGATGGATATTGGCATACACAAGCGGACACAATCGGTTCTTATATTTCCGGCTAGAGTGAGTATTATGATATCATACGTAAATAAATACCTACGTACCAGGTAACCTACAGGAGATCTGCCAAGTGCAACGGCCGACAACACCCCCCGCGTGGCTGGTGCCTCAAGGACTCGTGCCTCCCATCTATTGTCACCCAAACAAACAGAACGCGACTTCAGCCCTTAAAGTCAATCAATTTATCGTGTCGCGCGGTGTGGGGTAGTTAGCCGCTAATGAAAAAATGGCCGCCCCCGCCCCCGCCCCCTTTCCCCCCCCCGCGGGCGTACATACCTATATTATCAATCCAAACGCTGATTTCTCGCCGCTTTGCTTTTATTATATTACAGCAACAGCAGAGTACTGACTGCTCTAACGTACGTACGTATTACCTGGTACCTGGTAGAGGTTAACTCACCAGTAGTAGCAGCAGCAGCAGCAGCAGCAGCAGCAGCAGCAACAGCAGCGGGGGCGACTTCTCCTTCCTCCTCCGGATTGCCGTCGGGGTTTTTGATGCCACTGTTGTTGTTGGTGTTGGCTAGGTGGTCTTGTCCTGACTGTCTTTCTTTAGTCTCCGTCTTTCATGTGAGACCACGTCTGTCTCGCGACTGACTCTTGTTTGTTGTATTCTTGTCGTGTATATATGTGTGTGTTGTTTGTTTGTTATAGCTGCACCAGGTACCTGGCACATACTTTTCATATTTTTTCACGAGATTTTACTTACAATAGAAGTACCTGTACCGGGAATTTGTTCCGTTTTTTTTTTTTATTCACTGGTTGCACCGGTGCTGCTTCGTTGTCTTGGGGCTCGTTTTGGGTTGGTTCGGGCTGGGCTGTACCAGCGATGGAGTTGTGTGGCCTAGTCTTGTCGTCATGGATTGTCTTGTGTTTTACTGCTGTCTTGGCTACATACACACCTTGTCCCGTTGTTCTGTCTAGCTTTCTGTCTGCAAGAGTGCGCCCGACATGTGTATGAGTTTGACCCAGCTGTCAAAGTTTGACTATCAACCACTCAATCGGTCGATTTCACAGCTGGTGTACATGTTTTTTAAAATTTTGAAATACGTCAGCTGTGAGTTCGACTGATTAAATAGTTGATACTCCACTTTGCAAGCTGCGTATTACGCCTCGTCTATATTCCACATGTTTGTAAATATCAGTAATAAGTAGTACGAGTATAAAACAGCGCACGTTGGTGTCTACAGCAGTGTACATCATTCCTCTTTTTTTTATTTCTTTTTCTTTTTTCGCGCCCGTGAAGCAAGAACAGGCGCCGATTAAATCTTCGCATTGTCACCTTTTTCGGTTTCAGTTTTCAATGGAGTCTAGGCGCAAACTTTTTGTGGTACGTATCATGAGAACGTTACAAGGCACCGCTCTCGACCGAAATATAGTGACCGTTTGAGGCTCAACATGTACATCCAAACGATCCTCCTATTTCAGTCCCAGAGCAGTATCATAGAGGAGCAGTATACCGATCACCCTACCCTGGTGGTCTACGTAGTGGTTAACCCCGTATCTACTACGATAGCGTGTGAGGGCTGAGGTTCGCATTCCGGCGGGGTTCCCAGAAAACAAAAAAAAACTAACATGCAGACGAGGGAATATGTACGGATGTGCTCTCGCCTTGTCGCTTTGCTTTCTCACCAAAAAGAAGTTATGAAGTACGGGTATGCCACTCTGTTTCTAAATATGAGGAACTCCTTTACACTATTACGGGGGGCCATACTAAATAGGACCAAATATTGTCAGCAAAAATAGCGAAAATATGGGTGTTTGTGTGTACCATAGGTCCTATTAACTATGGCCCCCCGCAATAATGTTCAAACCAAACGTTGCCTTATATGTAGGGATAGAGTGATATATTTATAGGAAACCGGTCTTGTGGTGCGCGTCTTGCTGGGTACGTCCAAGGCCTGCCTCCCTCGTGGGACTTTGGAGAGGGGAAAGTTGACGATGAAAGAGAGACGATTTACAGCATACGGCTACTGCCACGTCATTGAGGGATGGTGTTCTACAACATGGTGTCCGAGTTACAATGGTTGATGCAAGGAGTCGTACGGCACGGGCGAAAAAACATGACCCCGACCCCCGCCCGCAGGCACCGCTGGGCGCTCACCACGCTGCTCGTAGATCCTCTGAATCTAAAAACACCGAGACTATCACTACTGTTTTGGTTGGTCGCTGTCTCCGGGTCCCGCAAGGGTTATGTGACTATAACACACCCCTTGATGATCGGGTTGGACTCCCATTTTGGGGACATAACACTCAAATTCTAGGCAGTTTGCCCCCGAAGCAAGACTACTGTTTGCCCTGAAAGGTTGGTCTAACAAAGGTTATAGTGCAACCGGTCGGTCGCCCCTGTGGTCTAGAAAGTGGTTGGCCTCGAATATCACTATTATTAGCGTATGAGGGCCGGGGTTTGAGTCCCGGTGAGTTTTCCCAAAAAAACGCACAAAAAACAGTTCTTTGTTTTGTGCCTGTTTCTCTTCGTCTTCGCTGAAAGCGCGAGAGAGTGAGTCAGCAAAATTCGATGAGAAATGAATGCTGAACGAATCCTCTGCTCGAGAAAATGAAGGCAAGTTCCTGGGGGGCGGAGAGGGGAGACAGATGTGACCACTGTCGAGAGAGCTGGAAAGTAGACATGGTGGTAACAAAAAAATGTATGGGGCGGCGGTCAGGCAACGGGTCAAAAACCGCGGCCTCCTACGAACTGGTTCTAGTGACAGGCCGAAGATTTCGTCTTCTGAAGTTTGCACCATTGTTTTTGAAAGCTGAAACAAAAAATTGGCACGGTTGTTCTTCACGGCAATGTGAAATAACTGAGGACTGGCCTTTTTTTATGTTTTGTTGTTTTCGTCGTTATGGCTCAATTTTACGATTTTTCGGCATTTTTCGGCAACTTTGACCTCAACTGATAAACGAAAAAAAGCCAAGTGCAAGAAGGCCAGTCCTCACTTTTTTCGTATTGTCATGGAGAACAACCATGCCAAATTTTGGTCTTTCAACTCTCAAAAACCATGATGCAAAACTAATTTCCCGTGAAGGTATTTTTCCCGAAAAATATTCCGAATTTGCTCAATTGATTGCTCTGGTACTTTGGCAAGCATTTGTCATCACAGCCTTGAGGGCTTGCAAAAACAAAAAAGTGACTCAGACGTCTTCCTCATCTCGTGTTGATGCGATCATGTCAACACGTTTAGTGTCGAATTACTCGCAGTATTGACCGATATATGGCGTGTATTTATATTAGACTGATTTTACTATGGACAGGTATACCCTATCAAGTACCAGTACTTGTACCTGGTATTAACATTACGGAGGACCATAGTAAATGGGACCAGATATTGTTGGTAAAAACAGGAACATATATAGGTTTTTATGTACCTCAGAGGTCCTGTTAACTATGGTCCCCCGTGATAGCTCTCCAAGAACTACGAGGAATGCCCGTGTTTCTCGAACTTCAACTCGCACGCCAAAAATCTGTTCCCCGATGTGTTTTCCCTTATCCGTGGGGTCATGCGCATGCTGTTCAGTGTCGAAAACGTGCCTGGTATTCTGTTGTATGTGTGATCGCCCGAAGGTCAAATGTTGCGCTTCTTCCTGGCACCAGCTCGTATTGTATACCTGGTATATATTGTGCTGTCTGTACGTACTATTGTAGGTAGCACCATAGATTTTGGATGGACCCGTGGAGTTTTTTTTTTTTGGTACGTACCACAGGAACTTAGTGCCTGCAGTACGAGTAGCCCCACCGATTCGCTTTCAATTTTCGATGGGCCCACGGCGGATTTTTTTTTTTTTTTTCGGTACATCAAGGCGGTAGATGCCATACCTGGTCCACCTGCTGCTGCTGTATGTACATACAACAGCAGCAACAGCGCGAGTGTTGTCCCACGTATCCTGTCATACCTGGTATCATATCAGAATCCAGGTGCCTGGTACATACGGTATACCGTTGTATCATACGTATATACTACTGGTAGCATAGAGCGTTCAGCACGCAGCGTCAGGGCGCGTCAGGGCGCGCGTGCCGGAGTAAGTATCGTACCGGATATCGTGTACTGGTGTAATGGTACGTGGAAGACGGCGCGCAGCTGCAGCAGGGCGTGCGTGAGTGCTCGTGCTGGTTAGTGATGTCCGTATTGGGCCCTTTGGACTCGCATTGTACTACTGTTGCCTCCTCGGGAAAGAGAGGTTTGTTTGAAAATGCCAGTTTGCCTCCAAACATAAGCATCATCTCTCACTTAAGGCAAACTGTTGAAGATTCGACCACGAATATGACGGCCGGTGTTCGAATTCCCGGCGAAATAATCTGTCGCCTTTTGTGTTTCAACAGTTGCTTTTGTATTTAGTTTTTTTTTTTTGGCGTCGTGTTTCTACTCACCACGGGTACGAGCACTCGGACCTGATTTTTTTTATCCACCTGTTGGAGAGGATGATGAGCGGTTCGTGAGGTGGCTGTAAAAGCTCCTAAATAGTACATACAGCAGAGAAAATGTAGAAAAAAACTCCAATTTTCGGTCTGTACGAACTCGAGCTCAGTTTAAAACACCAAAATTCCTTCCTGGGACAATTGTGCGAAATCCCGGGCATCCAGGAGGGGGATGATAAGTAAACACCTCCGGGTCAACGAATGCTTGTGTTAAGCCATTTTGCCTATTTGCATGGGGAAACGGAAATAAACGATTCATGTATAAGTTTTATTAATAGATAACAGCACCGGGTGGCCTCCACTGCCACTGTTGATTATATTTAGAGACATTCGGAAGTTTCTTATGTACTGGATACAGGCCGGCAGACTTTTTTTTCGCGACGGCGGGACTTCGAATCGAAAAAAAAAACGGTCCGCAAAGGACCCGAACCCGAACCCGCATATACACCCGTACTCGCAGTCAGCCAGCCTCACATGCATGTGCTGTCCTTCCGGTTGCGTAAGAATTGTTGTTCGCTTTTCTAAACCAGCCGTCCTCCATGGGTGTATATCATACAGCAGTGAACAGTACTGGTATACTGCTGTACGTAGTACGGTCTTCTTGCTGCCGTGTGATACTTGGAGGATAGCTACTGCACTGACTGCTGTTCTCGTTGTATGTACGAACAGCAGCACGCTTTTTTTGAGGTAGTGTAAGAATCGTTTTGGGGTGTAGAAATCAAAATATCGAAACAGTCCTCATGTTGCCAAGACACAAGACAGTCGTATGTACGATTCGTACGTACAACAGAACCGTAGGTGTAACGTCGAGAGCGAAACGAAGTGTCTCTTTGGAGACGGCTTTGCCGGAGTTGAAAGTCAATGAAGACCAACCGCAAGAATGTGTGCTAAAACTATTAAGGGGGACCATGGTAAATAGGGCCAAATATTGCTAGTAAAAATAGGTAAATGTATGGGTTTTCTGTACACCATAGGTCCTATTAACTATGGACCCCCGTAATACTATCTCAGACATGAGTGACTTACTGCTGTATTTCCAGGCACCAGGTAGTATTTTTTGTGCGAGTTACTTTCACTGGTACAAGCAGCATAAATAGTAACGATCCCACGCGGGAGGTCTTTCTTTCACTCACGCGCCTTTATTGTCCTGCGGGAAAGTTGGCAGATATCATAACGGCAGCGACACCGGCCCACCGCAGTCAGTTGCCATCAGGCTCGATTTTTTTCTTATTGTACCGGGCAGCAGCAGCAGCAGCAAGCCGGCAACACGCCAGCAGTACACGCTGCAGAGAGATATTGGCTCCACGGCGGCAGCAACAGCAGCAGCAGCAGCAGCAGCAGCAACAGCAGCAACAGCAGCAACGGCGTAGCAGCGTTGGCTTTTTCATCCGGCAGGCTATTTACTGCAGTATATGTTTACATACAACTACCGACTTTCGATTGCGTACCGTTCGTTGTTGCGATGATTTCGGGCTGGTTCTGCACCATGTGCCGACTTTTGTCTACTATACCAACTACCAACGTTGTTGTGCGACGTTCGCGGGCTGGTTGGTCGTTGCTTCAACATTTTTTTTTTTTTTTTTTTTTTTTTTCTGGCTGAATTTTGTGTTACTTTTAGAGGAGCCTCTCTGCTGCTGAAAAAAGTGATTTACCCAGCTAAACCACCAAGTATTTTTTCCCCAATATCGTGTGTGTGTGCAGTGAGTAATGCAGTGCAACAGCAGTAGTTTTGATGGTTTTTGTCCACATCGCGGACACAGATTTGTCGGTTTCCGCTTCGTGATCTAGATGTTTCAGGGCAGATAGATTCTTGATATGTACCAGGTGTGAGCTGTAAATTAGGTTGCCGAGTGGGAGCCGTATATTCCCGTATATTCTGTTTTTTCCCTTGTGGGAACGCAGTCCCGTTCTGGGCACAAATTGACTGGTTTGTCCCCAAAATTGGACTGCGGCAGTTCTTAGAGGGTTAATTTAGGACATCATTCCTGGGTTGAATGTAAATAGGTTCAGCAATCTGGGAGGAAGGGTCTTTCTTTAGGCGTGTTTTTGACTTGAAAATTGCGTAGCGCGGTCTGCACTTCCGAATCGTCGTCCGCAATTGAGAAATTTCCTGGTTCGATGCAAACGCGGCGCCAGCCGCGTTTCTGGCGCCGCGTTTCTGGCCAGTTTTGGCCCGTTTTGGCTGCGGTTTGGGGTCAGGGTTAGGGTTAGGGTTAGAGTCAGGGGTTGGGTTAGGGTTAGGGTTGGGGTCAGGGTTAGGGTTAGGGTTAGGGTTAGGGTTAGAGTCAGGGGTTGGGTTGGGTCTTCGCCCGTACCTTGATCCCAACAGGAACCAAAAATGCCTTAACAGCCTACCAACCTAAAGATCTTTTCTCCCAGATTGTAAGGGGACCTCGTTAATGTGTACCTGACAACCCTCTCCTGTGACCACGGACTCAATTTTTTGATATTTTTTATTTTGGACTTGAGTTTGAACAACGATGAATACAGCATACGTCGCCACCTCCGTTTTTTTTTTTTTTTTAGTCTTTTCTTTTTTTTGCTGGTTTATTGAAAGCGTTGTTCCGTTTATTTCATTTACAAGTAGTCAAAAGTTCTTTAGTTATCATCAACATTCGAAATTTGCACCCTCACCTCCGACATGTGGTTGAAAGAAACATGGGGCATCTCCGGTGTCAAAAATATCGCGGTAGTTGGCACCAGGTAGTTGTTATCGCACTGTCTGTTGTTTGTTGTTGTTGTTGTTGTTGTTGTTGTTGTTGATGTTCTCACACTCGCGTTATACCAGAGTATCTCTCATTGGCAATTTCGCACAAGGCTTCAATGATAGTTCGTTGTCTTGAGGTGGCGGATTATTATAACCAGGAAAGAAGATATGGAGATATGGACATGTCGATATGATATCGTATAAAGTAATGTGAATACTCTTTACTATTAATAGGGCTTGGCACTGGCTGACCCTGTCTGTAGCGATTATACCGTCGTCAAAATCACCCAGTACACTGGATTGCAGCAGTATGCTCGTCTCTCCTCTGTCGCTCTCCTCCCGAAACGCATTTAGTTCGGTTTCCGTACTGTTGCATGGCGTGTTTCTTGGGCGTACGTAAGGTAAAAACACTGGCGAAGGTACTGACCAGGTCAACCAGTAGATTACTACTGCAAAGTAGATTACCACTGCCAGTACATACTGTGCCAGTGCCCAGCCCTAGTATATAGAGTAATATCTACTCTGTTTACACGAACTAAAGGAAAAAAAATAGAAAAATCGCATACAGCTGAACTCCCGAGGCCCTCTCGTAAGAAGGATGGCTCCACACGAGACTTGAGCCTGTTAGATTTACGGGAAAATAAGAAATCCTGAGGCGTTCACAGTCAAGTTCGTGTGGAACTAGGGTTGGATATCGAAAGAGAGTCGAGATGGATACCGATGAACGAGAACGTAATCGATACGATTTCGACATTTGATACATGGAAACTTTCACACCTCGGACCGATAGATCATCTACAGATCATTCCCTTGTGATGATCTATTAATTGATCTTTCCGGGCATACAGATAGATCATTGATAGATCCTTGATTTGTATAATCTACAGTAGCTTACGTTGTTGGGTGGGACCCATTTAATCTGCGTAGTCTATAGCACATGTTTTCTAGTTTGTATCTGTACTATGCAGGTCCTGCGCCACCTCTCGCAACGGTAGGCGAGGAACTTGATGACCTTCAGTAGATAGATAGATCCTGATCTGTCTGATCTGTCTGATCTGTGGAAGCTTTCGTTGAGAATCTTCGTAGTATAACACGGGGGTGCCCGGGGATGCAGGGCAAAAACACGTCCGGTACAAAGCACCAAATATCGAAAGTTCGAAGTTTCGACTAGTCGAAACATTCGACACGATATCCGGCATGTACGTGCCACGACACAACAGTTAGTAGTATTAACAGTACGTATGTATGTGGAAACACACCCTCTCTCAAAATAAGGAAATCTCAAAATATGAGTTCTACCCTGCTCGGGCAGACAGCCAGTGTCCCGTGTCCCGTTTCATCGGCCGGTACTGCTGCTGCTGTCTGTACGAGTACGTAGAGGGTAAATACGGGTTTTTTTTATTCGAGTACAACAGGATTGTCTGTTCGCGTGTTTTACCAGTCTGCCAGCACCGTCCCGTACAATATATATATATATATATATATGTAGACATGTATATATATATATTTTCACGTGGTCTTATCACTCACGCCATCCACCGCCGATATAGGTGTGTACATTCTTCACCAACAAGCCTATTGCAACCCTCATGAGACGTTAGTGGGGGAAAGTTGATGATGAAAAATGTGACGGTTCACAGCACCGCCCACTGCGTGCCTGGAGGATAATTCTGGGCTAATTCACACCTGTGTTCACGTTTACAATGCAAGGAGTCGCACGGTCGTGGGCGCGGCATGCTTCTACCCGTGCCCACACTGCTTGTGGACGGCTGATAACACCGAAGTTGCTTATCTTCGGTGACCATAGTGATCAGGACCCATCATATACACAAAAACCTATATATTTTTGTGTTTTTACCAAGCATATTTGGTCCTGGTTACTATGTCCCACCGTATAATTATTTTTGTGGCTATATCGAGGTCCCAAAGGTGTTTATATAATATATGAACCAACACGCCTCAGTATCTCTTTCACAACTAACCACGGATTATTCTTGGAAGGTTCCCTATCTTTTTACACGTAACCGTCTCCGTTCTTTTGCTCGAATATCTGCTCTGTAGAGCAGTCATATAAATATGTACTCGTATTGTGTTTTTTTTCAAGAAAGTATAAATATACATATACTTTGATTGTAGTAAGTGTTGACACATACTCGTACGCATCAGAAGAAAGCAACCCTGAAATTGCTGTTCTTGACAATTTGTTCGAAACTCGAGCTCAGCAAGATTTTAGTTTCGTGTGTTCGCATGGCATCACCGCCGCCGTTGATTCTGTATTTGATGATTGAACATGGAACGGTTGGGGCGAGAGTCCTCGCGTCCTCGCGGTGGCCATCAGCGACCATTTCGCCTCCTCCGGCTCTTTGTGTTTGTGTGTGTTCTGTGTGCGTTCACAACTGTTCGACCTACCACTCTGCCCTGAAATATAACGATCCTTAGGTATTCATTTTTTTTTTACACCCACCCGGTCTTGACTTTTCCGGACAGGAGTGGTACTATACATTATTTGCAATTTGTTGGGTTCATACCAGTACCAAATGATCCTTCTGGGACCCCGATATCAGAGCGACCAACACAATGACAGGTTTGATGTTACCATTCGCCGAAGAGCGGCGTGAGCACTCAGCAGCCCGCGCCCTCTGTACGATCCCTTGCCGTGTTCGTATCGCCGAAGAGCGGCGTGAGCACTCAGCAGCCCGCGCCCTCTGTACGATCCCTTGCCGTGTTCGTATGTAACTCGGGACACCAACGTTGTATCGAATCCCCCAATCATCTACCAGTATGTGGTGGCAGTTGCTATGACCCGACACTTTTTTATCGTCATTTCATTTTTTCCCCCTCGTCCGAAGTCCCTGGAGGAGTTGACGGCTTTTGATTCTGACGGTCGCAAACGTTTTTTTTTTTTTTTTGCGCCTACGAATGTTGTATAGGCGTTTCGGCAGCTCGTCAGCCTTGCGCCTGCTCGTGCTAGTGGTAGTGCTGCCGCTGCTTGCCGCTGGCTCGCCTCTGCGTGGTGTTTGCTTGCGTCGACAGTTGTTATTTGTTACCGTATTTCATGCCTGGTGTACGGGTACGTAAAATAAAACCTTACTACGACGTACTCCGGCCTGAAAATGTAAGAACCGCTTGGTCTTCATTTTAATATACATACGACAGCGGTTCCTACTTTTCCGCCCAGAGTCATTCACACTATTACGGAGGGCCATAGTATATTGGACCTGCGGTACACATAAAAATCTATGTAGGTAGCTATTTTTACCCACAATATGTGGTCCTATTTACTAAGGTCCTCCGTAATATGGTATTTATAGTATAGCCACGCGGTATGAATTCATGAAATCGTTGTCGTGATCAGGGATGACGAGTAAAAAAAGCGTCCTTTAGCTGCTGTTTTTTGTTTGTTTGTTTGTTTACTTGCTGGTACCTGGTGCGTCATAATCCCCCTGTGATATGACGTGATTTAAAGCACACTGGGGTGCGGCCGACCCTGTGTCAACAGCAGCATTCGGTCGAGCAGGGCGTGGCTTTTTCTGCTGTGCTGAGTCAGAGCTGTAAGGTTCACCTTTCCCCCCGCCCCCCCCCGCCCTGTTCTGGTGCACCACTCTGTACTGAAACGCAAGGACTGCTGTCGTTTATTTTCGCGTTATTTTTCTGACCGTACATGTCGTATCAGGTACGTTTTGACCTTTGCAGCAATCTAAATGTTTCTTATATTTGCAATCATACGAGGTACTGATCTTTGGTATCTGGATGTTCTGTCTGGATATCTGGATATTCTGTACCAATGTGGCCGAAAATATAGTCCCCCCTTGGATTCTGATATGAACATCATATGCATATTATATATGCGGCCGAAGTGGCGTAGTATTTGGGCTCTGGGTGCAACGACATAGTGCCAAACCAGGTAGACGAAATGTGCAGTCAGCCTTGATGCAGAATAGTTAAGAGAGTACAGTTGGCATTTTTTTGTTTAGTACGTGCGTAAAATATGCCAAAATAAGGGTGGATGAAATTAATCTATTAATAGTAATGGCTTCAACGTAGTGTGGATTAATTATTTTGCCCAAAGGGGATGATGCAATATATATACGAGCACCTGTTTTTGTTTTCTATGATTATGTACTTGAATACGCGGGAACTATATAGACTTGAGGGAGCAATCCCGAAGTGGTGCACAGAGTGCATTATTCTTTCTGGGTGCCTTTTTGTTCTGCATGATTTTAGGCCAATAGAAATTATCACAACTTCTACTGTTCGCCACTAATTGGCACAAACAAGCACAAATCGCTATTTCGAGGAGCCATAGTTAATAGGACCTATGGTATACATAAAAACCTACATATCTCACCGTTTTTACTGACAACATTTGGTCCTATTTACTATGGTCCCCCGTAGTAGTGCCTACCCGAGGATGGAGGATACTCGGGTTGCCGACCGAGAGCTACAGGCCACCACGGAGATAAATGAATATACCCAAACCGCTGCCATGACTATTCAGGTTGATCTTGGTAGTTTGAGGGCTGCCCGTCCTCGAATTGAGTCGAATCGCACCCAGAGTTGGTCAACCAGTCCTCATCTCGGATCGAGCCGAACCAACGTTTTTCTGAGCCAAGCTCTCGGACTCGGGCTGGCGTTGATCATCCGGCGCCGATCGTTCTGGACCTGTACCAGTAGGCTGCAGCCTCAAGGAAATTGCTGAGTCTGTTGCGTGTGTCGAGATCTCTGCCCCATCGACCTTTTGGGTCTGTTTGACGTTGTCCCAGATTTTTCGTACCAATAATGGCGAGCTACGCTTGAGGCCATCCAGCATATGGAACCCACTGACACAGCCTAGGACCCGCAGCCTAGGGGTGTATGGTTGGGTTGAAGTCAATTCCGGAGGCGAAGCCCGCGACAGGAGTCGCGAGCGGTAGCCCGAGATCGGCCTTGCTTGGTCGACGATGCTTCTCTGCGGCGAGTTGTCTCATTCGGGTACCCACAGAATGCCTCGTACGATGGTCCGCTTAGATTTAGACGCCATCGGATGCCGAAAGCGGCCATCGATCACCCTACTCCCAGCAGAAGAAAGCTAGCCATTGAGTAGGGGGTGCATATGCTGGAGGACTTACGAGCGCAGCGCTTGTCCGTCAGTATCTGTGGGTGCCTCACGCCTCCACTTCTGACAAATTTCGGACTTTTTTCAAGGCTGCACAGCAACAAGCAGGTACAACTCGTAAAATACGAGTACATAAGTCGTAGTCATACTATACCTACGTGCGATCCCCCCCCTTTTTTTTTTTTTTTTTTGTTCTCTTTTGACCATTTTTTTTACTTTTTGTAGTGTGTACAGCAGTACGTACGTGATTAAAAAGTTGCGTCGTGCTCGTGTCAAACCCGTGCAGGAGTCTCGTGTACTGGTACGTACGAGTGGAAGGTACGAGCGTGCACGAGCGTGCCACTCACTATCCCTCCGTGCAGCTCTCCTTAGCGTGCCTCGTGTGGTTCTCAGGGTGCGGCGGTGCCGTCATGGCTGCGGTTGCCCCGGTATACCAACCCACCCACGGGTACAACAGCATATGTGTGCTCACGCCTGCATGCCTGGTTACCTGGTACCTGGCGATATTCAGGCCGTGGGGACCGATGTTATCCTTTCCTCAAGACGTGTTATAGGCAGCATGTATTATTGTTGCCCGCTTTGGACCCCAACAGAGCGACTACAACAATGGTTGGTAGCTTCGGTTTTAGCATCCGTGCACGAGCGACGTGGGCACCGAGCAGTACGGGGAGGATCATGTCGCGCCCGCCCGTCCCGCACGGCTCCTTGCGTTGTAAACGCGGGCGCCGATGTGTGAGTGATCCCCAGAATTTGTCCTCCTATAGCACGCATTGGCCGGTGCTGTAAATCATTCACTTTTTTTCATCAACTTCCCCCCTCTGAAGTCTCGATAAGAGGGTTAGAAGCGATTTCATGAATCTCTTCTGCAGAGCTATCACGGGAATTTTACGAACGCCATCGACGAATATAGGGCAAGAAAAATGGAACCTATTCGTTCGAAACGGGATTGCTCCCTCAACGTACTAACAGTTGCGGCAAATCAGCAAACATCGATTGTTTCGCACACCCAAACCTCGAGATACGAACACGTACGTACCCCGTTTTACTTTTCTTGTGTGCATTGTTGATATCATATACTTATCATGCCATACCTCGCGCAGATCCCCCGAGCAGTGCCCACCTTCACATGCACTACTGATTTTGTCGTAACGGCCACTGTTTTACTCTTGTTACTTTCTTAAGAGCTTGGGCCGAGGCGGAGCTACTGTAGTCTCGACCGCTTTGGCGCACACTGTTGAAAAGTCGCGCGCGCGCGTGCGCCACAGCTATCCCATACAAACACGGCGGTGACGGTCTTTCTGCTGGTTTTATCAATACAGCAGTATTGCCACGTATTGGTTTGGTTTTCATTCATGGTTGGGGGTGATTTCCCCCCGCCGCATCCTCACCACCACCCTCGTCAAGCCGGAGTGCTACATTGCTTATCCCCCCGCCCGCCATCGTGTGAGCATGGCCATACCCCGCTGACGATGCGAACTCCCGCAATTGCGACGCGGACTCTTGTTCTCCCTCCCCGTGCGTCACCGCGCATGCACGCCTTCTTCCACCGTGCTGAACAAATGCGACAGGGGCGATTTCAAATACGTGACGTGGTGTCCGTAAGCCCGGACGGCACGGCTGCGCCTGCTGGCCGGTCGGCGGCTTCGCACGCGGGTGCGCGGGTGCAGGAGGACGACGAATACTTGATCCCCATCGTCCAGGACGGAAAGCTCGTTCCGTGAGTGTGGGATGTCGATAGTTTTTGTTGTTGGTCGATTTTTTGCGCTTCCCTATTTTGTTTGGTCGTCGATCTCGTTTCTTGGATTTGCGTCTTCGATTTTGTCTGTCTTCGATTTGTGCCTGGTATGCAGCAGTAGCGGTCTCTCTACAGCAGTGCCTGTGGAATCTCGTGGCACACATGGGATTAACCAGTGTAGTATTACGGGGGACCATAGTAAATAGGACCTACGGTACGCACAAAAACCTATGTATTTACGTATTTTTACTAACAATACTTGGTCCTGTTTACTATGGTCCCCCGTAATAGTGTGCAGAGTAGTGCCGGTCGCCACTACAGTGCCGGTATTTGTTGGCTGGCACATGCAGCACCGGCACTACGAGTTTAGGGGAGACCACTGCTGTATTTCGCGTATTGTGCTGAATGTTGTCGGTTTTACGAAGTACCTGCTACAGCAGGTGCGTTTCGGCTGTAAAGGGTCTTTCTGCGTGTTGTCCGGTTTGTGTTCTCGATATGTTTTTTCTAGTCGTTTTTGCTACGCTTCTAGTTGTTGATTTGTGATGGTATTATTTGTTGTTGTGGTCTTTAGTTGCGTTTTCGATTTTTGTATACGATTTTATTTATTTATTTTTTTGGCTTTGATGTGTGTGTTTTGTGTGTGTGTGTTTTTTTTGCGTTTTAGATGAGTTTTTTTATTGAGCTTCCTGCATTAAGACCGATCTCCCGCTGTCGACACGGTCGCCGCGACCGTATTCAAAACCATACAGGCGAGACTAAATTTGGAAATCTGATCAAAATCGATGTTAGACGGTATATGGCCTCCGTGGTCGAAACTGTTACTGTAATACCGCGCGCAGACGAGAAAGGGCGCACGGCGGCGCGGCAACTTACATAGAGCATAGACTGTATACACCACATCGTGCGAGCGAAACAATCAGCTTGATCGGACGCGCTCAGCCTCAGCCTTGTAACGAGCCTGCCTAGTATTGGAGCAACTTTCTCGATGTCTGAGAGCAAGGCTCAAGCACTCGGGCCTCCTTGAGCGGCTGATATGACGACATGAAACACCATTCTCGCGAAAACCACGTTTTTGTAGCCTATGCGCTCGAGGTAACAACAGATAGTACCGCCAGCACACGAGAAAGAGCGCGCGGCGGCGCGGCAGCCCACCCGAGAGCGTGGACTGTACATATCCCATCGTGCGAGCGAAAAAAACTGCTTGATCGGACGCGATCAGCCTTGTACCGAGCCTGCCACATATTGGAGCAACTTTTTCGATGTTAAAAAGCAAGGCTCAAGCACTCTCGCTTTCTCGATGTCAAAAGGCAAGGCTCAAGCACTCAGGCCTCCATGAGCTTCTGATTTGACGTTGTGAAACATCATTCTCACGAAAATTATGTTTTGCAGCCTCTGAGCTCGAGGTCGAAACGTCCTCGTAAACCTTATCGGGCATGGCCCACACCACGACTGCTGGGGGTGCAAGCTCACAGTATTTAGTTAGACGGCACGTAGGGATTGCGTTAGGCCACTTCCGATGGTAATACGGAGGGCCATAGTTATTAGGACCTACGGTACACACAAAAACCTATATATTTACCTATTTTTACTAACTATATTTGGTCCTATTTACTATGGTCCCCCGTAATAGTACTTGTACATGCCACCCTGCACGCGCCTCAGCTAGACTGAGCTTTCGAAAATTGACCTCTCGCGCAGGAAAACACTTGTTTTATTAATCTCGAGTATGGATTGAACTTCTCCGAGCTGGACCAGTCTTGTTTTTGTGCTGGAACAAATCTCGAGAATTTTGGACAGTCCCGAAACAAGATGCCTCCAGGCCGATCGAGCTCGTTTTTTTTTTTTGCTCACACGATGGGATGTGTAGGGTAGTACGCTCGTTTTCGATCATGGTTTTTCTACGCTCTTCGTCTGTGCTGCTGTTTGGACAAGCGAGTTTGTCCCGCCTGACGTGTTTCGTCTTTCGTGCTGTTTTCCTGTCGGATGGTGGGCGATAGACAATAGGACCATCATAGATGGGATATGGGACTATCGCATTTCGTGTACAACCGTGTAGAGCGTCGCACCTCCTTCTGTCGATTGGGATTTTTTTTCGAATTTGTGTCGGGGGTCGGGGGATGTGCGGTCATGTCTGCTCCTCTAGGTCTGCGAAGCGTTTCTTGGTAATTTGACTTTGTTCAATCGGTCGAGAACTCACAGCTGACTTGTTTGTTTCTTTCTTGAATCATAGTACAGCCCATGTGACGTTGGGAGGTTTTGCTGTGAATGGTGCGACCTACATGGAACCTGCATCCAGCGATGCGAACTTGCTTCCATCTGGAGTTTTGCTGGTGTCGGGTATATATATATATATGTGTATATATACCTGGTATATACAAGGCGCGTCGCACAGCGGGCGGTCCCGCCCGCTGCGCTCGCTCACTAGGAATAATTGAACGGAACAGATGGTGCAAAAATGTAGGTGTAAACAGGCGAGTTGCAAATTCCAACAGCTGCATGCTCCATCCATAAAACCACACCGGACGCCGCATGCATGTACGTGCTGTACTGTAGTACATACTTAATTTGATGTATACGAAAGAGAAAGCACAGCACGGCAACCCACCCACCCACCGCAAGAAAAATGAAAAATAAAATTAAAAGGAAAATTTGGAATTTAAAAACAATCCCCGTTCCCTGTGATGTAACTCTTTCCCGCCTGATTGGAACACCTTGCGCCGGTCAAAAACAAAAAATCGAACAGTAGAGCTTCTCTCAACCTCATACGCCGCCCACCCCTCTCGCGACCACCTCGCCACCGATTCGGTCCGGGTAAAGCTTTCCTCCCTCTCTGCCTCCGTGAGCCCCGTCGCGCGCCTCGCGTGAAGCCCGGTGCTCACTGTGGTCCTCGTTCGCCAGCTCGACAATGTTGGTGCTCAGACTGCGGAGCTCTCTGTGAAAACTCAGCTTGGTCGCATAAGTAAGCACCGCTTGAATGTTATTTTGCAGACCAAAACGACCCTCATATACTGGTACATATTATACCCAAACCTACACCAAGAGGCCAGACAGGGCCCATTCATGCTTCCCTCTTGTCTCGATGAACACGGGACGCCTAGCCACGAAAACGGCGACCGCGCTCTTTCCAACTCCCCCTCTACCCGCCAGCGCCCGCTGACGCCCGCGACGGCGCCGGGCTCGCCCGCGGTGCTGTGCCCTGGGTACATGCGCGCGCACAAAACAAAAGAAGAAAAAAGGGGAAAAGCCTCTCACCTCACGCCGATTAGTAGTAGGACGCGGTGTCCAAGTAGGAGCTCTGAGATGCCAGAGATGTATCAAACGAGCACGCTCAGAGAGCGACGAAAGGTAAGTAAGCCAATACATCGTGAATAACCTCTTCAATGCTCTTGAATGTTTGCTGATAGATACCGGCTTGATCATCGTTCGTGGAGCAGGTCTCCGCTGTCCACCCCTCGCGGCAGAGCACGCGCGCATACGGAAGGAGATTTCCCGGGCCACAACCACCACCACCATCACGCACACGATGCAGCAGCAGAAGACCCAATGGTGTCAGCGACGGCGGCGGCGGCGGCTGTGGTGGCGGCGGTCTCTTCCTCCCCGGTGAACATGACCGGCGGCGTCGGAACCGCTGCAGACGCCATGCTTTATACGAACTCCGCGGTAGCGTCGGGAGCCCCGGGGTCGATGGCGGCGGCAACGGCGACAGCAGCCGCGGCCGGGGGGGAACCCATGAAACGCCAGAGAGGACGGTTCAAGGTTCGAGACATCCGAGAGGTGTCGATTTCTCCGGTGCCGACGTTGACGTCCACTTCGTCTACCAACGGGGCCGGTGGAATTGGGTGGGGGGGGGGGGGGTCCCGGTGGGGGGCCCGGTGGGGGGCCCGGTGGGGGGCCTGGTGGGGGGCCCGGTGGGGGGGGGGGGATCCGGCGGGCAGCTGCATATGTCCTCGTCGCCCTCTGTTAGCGTGACCACCGGGCCCTTGTCGGTGAGCGGCGCGGACTTCTCCGGGCCGCTTCCCGTTGCCGGCACCGTGGCGGGCATGTACTCGACGCTGCTGATTTTGGTGGAGCAGCACCGCCAGCTGTTGGAGAGGGTCGGCGGGACTAGCGCCCTGGACGTGTCCACCAGTGGTGGGTCCTCCTCTTCCTCCTCCGGCGCCTCGGGCCCTCCGATCACCGCTCCGATGGCCGGGGCAGGCGGGGGGCGAGATCGGCCGACTATGGACCGGTCGCGCACGGCCAGCATGAGTGCGCTGACTTTACAGGTGCCACTCCCGCCTAAGCCGCCTATCGTCGCGGCGACGGCGGCAGCAGCTGCGCCGCCGCCGCCGCTGCGGCCGGAGGCGGTGTCGGTGCTGCCTCGGACCGAAAGGAGTCCCCACTCCTGCGGGACGGGACGCCGGCGGGTTGGTGGGGAACGCAGGGGCAGCAGGGCCCGTCTGCGCAGGGGCAGGGGCAACCGCCGCGGAGGCCGAGCAGCGCTGGGCTCGGGCGGAACGAGATGGGCATGGGGCCGGGCGTGGGTTCCTCGCAGAGCGTTGGTGGAGGGGTGGGAGGCGTCGGGATGGGGGGGGGGCTTGGGAAAGTCAGGGATGATGGTACAGGTCGCAGGGCGGAGAGGGGGCGCCTGAGCACGCTGCTTGACCAGTTGAAGGACGAGATTGAGTTCCACGCTTGCGCGAAGAGAGACATGGACCTTGAGCTTAAGCGGGTGAGAGATGGTCCTTATGTCGAATGCCGCCGCGATTAAAAAAAATGCACTCTTTTGACAGATGAATCACCGATGCCCACTTGATCTACTGTAGATAGTTCAGGGCAGATATATAGGTTCCTGATCTGTGTAATCGAGCTCATGTTGCCGGGTGGAACCCGTATAACCTGCATAACCTAGCACTTGCTGCCTGGGTTGGATTTGTGCTTTGCTGTACACACCACGCACAACACCTCATAACGGCAGTTTAGGGTCCAGATGAGCTACAGATAGATCAGGTAGATCGTGATCTGTCTTGCTTGTAAATCACATGTAACCGTTCCCGTTGAGTGTGCCTCTCTTCGGTCGGTCTGTCAGTCTGTCTATATTTCCAGTTGTCTGCATGTCGGTCGGTCGGTCTGTCTGTCTCTGTGTCTGTCTGTGTCTGTCTATGTGTCTGTATGTCTGTCGGCCTGTCCGTCCGCCGGACTTTTTTCTGTCGTCTTTTTTCGCGAAGATAGGTGTACATGGTATTGTAATACGTACAAGACCAGGTGCGTTTAGTACGAGATTTGTCAGAATTTTCAAGTTTCACACCTCGGGACAGATCATCGGTTCTCAGTTCGTGATCTAGATCTTTCAGGGCATGTATGTTCCTGACCTGTACCTGGTATGATCTAGCTCATGTTGCCGGAGATGGGCTGTATTGCCTGCATGATCTAGTACATTTTTCCTGCGTTGGATCTGTACTATACAGATCCTACACAACGTGTCATAACGGCAGGTTAGGATGTAGGTGATCTATCTGTAGATGATCTATCTGTCCGGCGTGGGTATTTTTTTCACTGCACACCCTACCCCGTCACCGCAAAATTGGCGTCATTGTTTGAGTTGTAAAATCGGTGTCATATACGTACCTGTTGAAAAATCTATGTGTTACGCTTTTTTCTTCGCTTGTGTCCCGTCCCAACCGCTTCTGTCCATCCGTCGGTCGATCCGTCTGTCTGTCGGTACGTCCTTTCGTCCGTCCGTGATTTTCTTTTCTCAGGTGCGGCAGCGACATCGCTTGATGGAGGAGCGGGCCCTGGAAGAGAAGCAGAAGGTCACGGCAGCGGAGGCTAAGATGGTAAAGCTGCAGGCGAAAAACAAAAATCTGAACGACGAAAACACGCAGCTCAGGCAGATTCTCCAGCAGATCCAGGTGCGCGCGCGAAAAGCGGTACATAGGGCGGTACAAACATACAGGGGCATTGGAGAGTTTTTTTTTGTTCTTGTCGGGAGGATGGGAGGGTGGGCGGGCGGGAGAGGCGGGAGGGGGGCGAGGTGTACTTACTTGTTGCTTGCCTTAGTCATTTGACCATTGACCACGCATCCCTTTCGAGACGGAGCGGGGGGGGGGGGTACTCATTATCGTGCATGGCCGTAGTCATATGACCATAGACCCTCGCATCCCTACAATGCCGGGACGGAGCACGTCGGGTTTTCACTGACCAGGCAGACATTGCTTGCACCAAGCGCGAAGCGTCGTGAGGTGTTGGGCGAGTCGCGTGAAGGGTGAGCTGCATGCATCCTACTAAGATCCGCTTTAGAGGCGGATTTTCTTGCATATGGATGACAGCATCGATGAATCGATTTAATTTCTGGTGGAGCCACTTCCAGAGACAGCAATGGGGTTACTATGTAACTGCCTCATGGGTGCCTAAGCGGTGGGGGGGGGCGGGGGCTATACGGCGCCATGGAGTTTACATATTTTTTCAAGAGGATGGGAGGGCCGGTGGTGACAGTGGTCTGGAGGGGAGGGGGGGGGGGGGGGGAGTGAAGACTGCGGCCGGCAGCGGATTGGATTGCAAGTTTGCAGCGACCTTTGCTTCGTGTCAAAGGGGCGTTTTTTCTCCACGTTCGTTTTCACCCGGAGGTGGGCAATTAAACCAAAAGCACATCAGTACCCACAGAAGGGGAAATATGCTGCATGTAGCTACAGGAGACCGCAGTTTTTTACTCTTTTTGACTGACCTGATCCCCCCCCTATACACTGAAACTATTGGTAGCATGTTGAGGCCTGAGGGAGGCGTTTAACTCTCCCAAAAACGTCCCGTCTCATAGCGTAATTGGCAGTAGTAAGGTTCAGTAGCAGCGGCAGCGGCAGCGGCAGCGGCAGCGGCGGCGTGCACGGCTGAAACGATCGTTGCTGTTGCTGTCAAGGACTTGCGCCGCCTTCTGGAGCCGGCGCCAATTCAACCCAGGGCGACAGACGGTCACTGAAGCTCTTGCTTGCCCCACGTATATACTGTATGATACAACGCGCTGGGGTGTGTACCTGCATCCATGTGTCGAGGCTGAGGTTTGCACGCGCATGGTTGTTGTGAATCCTGCCAGCAACTTTCCGAGTCCGTTGGACCTGTTGTTTGTAAGATCAGTCGGATCGTGTGGTCGTTACGTGTATGTCGTCTGTTGGGACGTACCAGTTGTTTCGTAGATCGGCCTAACCGTTCCTTGTGACCGTTGGATCTACCAGTACGTACGTTTCAGTTGTTGGTCTTGTTCGTTTTGTTGTTGTTGTTGTTGTTATTGATGATAGTTTGATCGTTTGACGTCGGCCGTTCGAGTGCTTCGAATCGCTCGGTTGCTCTATTTGTCTGATCGTCCGCTCGTTTTTTTTCTTGTTTCGGATGTTTTCGACAGTATAAGCCGTTCTTGTCGGTGAGTCGTTGGACGACTGCAGTTCGGTCCAGTCTGTCGTGGTCGGTATGTGGCGATCGAATCGTGGTTATCGATTTGTGGTGTTGCGTCCTCTACTACTCCTGGACAGCACCGACCCGTGCTTGTTTTTTTGCTCTTGTTTTGTGTCCCTCGTATTGTAGCGCACATGGATCGAGAGCTATACGCTTGTAGGGATAGCGCCACGCGTTCTCGGCTCTTGTTCACGAGTCTAATGCCCAACCGTCGTGGCACTTTTACCCTACAGCCGTGATCTGCACGTGTATCGCTGGTGAGCATGGTTGGAAACAGAAGCTCCATGATACATAGATAGCTGTTGGAAACATTCGTTGAAACAGCCGTTGAAACTCGAGGCATGAGTGCCATTAGGACCTAAGGCACGACTACCGTGAAAGCCCAGGGCTCCATTGCGCGTGCTGAGAGCTGACTTGAGTTCTGCCCCAACATTCGTTCGACTTTGTCATCCAATGGAAGAAAGGCCGCCTCAAGAGCGGTTCTTACGTAAGTAGGTAGCAGAATGCAGCTCCCCCTTCATGCGTTTCGCCCGACACCTCACGGCTCTTCGCGCTTGGTGCAAGCAAATTCTGCTCGGTCGGTGAAAACCCGACGTGCTCCGTCCGAAAAACATTGCAGGGATGCGAGGGTCTATGGTCATACGACTACGGCCATGCATACGTAGCATGAGTACACCACCCGCTCCCTACAGCACTGTAGAGGGATGACTGTCTCACCTACCGTGGCATCACATGAGTACCCCCCCTCCCCCACGTTGTCGGCAGCCGTGTGCCTTAAGAGCACAGCAAAGTGCCACCCGCCGGGTTACGTGAACACATATAGACGAGCTCATTTTGTTTCATGACCCTCGTTCTTACGTAAGTAAGTAGCAGAATGCAGCTCACCCTTCTTGCGTTTCGCCCGACACCTCACGGCTCTTCGCGCTTGGTGCAAGCAAATTCTGATCGGTCGGTGAAAACCCGATGTGCTCCGTCCGAAAAACATTGCAGGGATGCGAGGGTCTATGGTCATACGACTACGGCCATGCATACGTAGCATGAGTACACCGCCCCCTCCCTACCGCACTGTAGAGGGATGACTGTCTCACCTACCGTGGCATCACATGAGTACACCCCCTCCCCCACGTTGTCGGCAGCCGTGTGCCTTAAAAGCAGAGCAAAGTGCCACCCGCCGGGTTACGTGAATACATACAGACGAGCTCATTTTGTTTCATGACCCTCGTTTCGTTGTGTTGTTTTGATCTGGCTGTTATGACTTTTAATCGTGACTGCTTTGTCACAACCCTTGACTGTTCTGTCGCACTCTTTGACGCCAGGACGCTGGAATTTCCATGCCAAACGTAGCTGCTCCCGCTCAACTTAAGCAGCAGCAGCAGCAGCAGCAGCAGACAGGCCCACTGGGGGCATCTAGTGCGAACTCTAGTGAATCTGGAATGGTGGCAGGTGGCTCGTCGTCGTCTAACAGCAGCGCAGGCACTGGTCAAGGACCGGGGGGAGGGATTGGAGGCATGCTAGCGGCCGCCGCCGCCGCGACCGCGGTAGCTAAGCAAGGGATAGGGCAGCAGGGAATGCCGAGTCACCCCCAGCAGCAGCAGCAGCAACAACAGCAAGCAGCAGCAGCAGCAGCAGCAGCAACAGCAACAGCAACAGCAACAACAGCAACAACAGCAACAACAACAACAACAACAACAGCAGCAGCAGGCGACGGGGCCGCAGGGGATGCGGAAGGGGCCCGGGTCGATGCAGCAGCAGCAGCAGCAGCAGCAGCAGCAGCAGCACCCCTCCGTCGGAGCTGCCCGCTCTCAGCAGGGGCAAGGGCAGCCCCCCGCTTTGAGCCACGGGTCGCGGATATCTCCGGCGGCGCCTGGGATGGAAGACCCGCGCTCGCCGCAGCGGAGGGCGAGCGACCCCTCGGGACCGGATGCTGGGGTACGTCTTTGTATATATATATTCGCCCGCGCGCCGATTCGTGGTTGATGAGGTGGTGTTTCGATGTTTGGTGTGTCGGGTGTTTGTGGTGGTGGGATACATCATGTCAAAAGTTTCAACTGACTGGATGAGATGGTATGGCTGTCGCTTGAAACTCGCGCAAGCAGGATACTTACATATGTCGTCAACTTGTGTGCGTATCGCGGTCGGTTGTCTTACTGCAGCGATTTCGAAAGGAGTCCCTGATTTTTTTCGGCGGCGTCAAAATTAGAAACTCGCGTTCGCTCGTGTTATGGGGGACCATAGTAAATAGGACCTACGGTAGACACAAGAACCTATACATTTACTTATTTTTGCTAACAATATTTGGTCCTATTTACTATGGTCCCCCGTGGTGGTAACCAGCCACTCTGGCTGCGATTATAACCCCCGTTTGGGCCGTTTGGGCTTTGGTTTGAGTATCGTGCCGTCCTTATATTTTCTGACCAAATGCTACACCGTCGAATGTCGGTATTATACCGCATCGCAGGCGTTTGACCCTCCATCCATATCTCCTGGCATCTCCTTTTTTCTTTTTCTTTTTTCGAGCTGATATGCATGTACTGAACGAAAAGTTTCCAAACCATCGAATGTCGAAATCATATCGCATCGTGTCGAGTGCGATCCTTCTTTTTGAGCGATGACCGATTGTTTGATGATATATAGTTGTTCGTCCGCTTTTTCGGCTCATTGGACCCGAGAAAATGGTTGATACGCACTGCACGAGATGCAAAGGGAAAAATGCCACGTCACCGATGGTTTTGTCGGATCTGATCTGACTCGGAGTTGACAAAAGTAGTAGGGTTTAGGGTTCGTTCTACTGGTCTATTAAATAGCACGCACAGTGTGTGCCAGCCATTTTCTCCAGCAATTGGTGTGCTACCCTAATAGCACGCACACAGTGTTTGCCAGCCATTTTCTCCAGCAATTGGTGTGATGGTATGAAGGAAGAGAGAGAAACGGCGGCGTGTAGACATCCCCGCATTTTCTAAGCAGGGCAAAAAGGCAACACACTGTTCTTTTTTGGCGTCGAGTGTGGATCGCAAGGCGGGGGGGGGGGGGGGGGGGGGGGGGGGGGGGGGGGGGGGGGGGGGGGGGGGGGGTACCTTCTCGCATGTCTCCATTTTGTTTTGGTCCAGATACGGGTCGAGAACCTCGCACGTGCCGGTGCAATAGCGGTGTCGTTCGTGTGCGTTTGAAACCTGTGGAGAAAGCTGCTCTCTTGTCTCGTCGTTGTGCATCGCCGTGCATTGCTAGGGATTTTATATTGCAAGCAGTGTAACCGCTGTGTCTTGATCCCCCCCCCCCACCTCCGACCCCACGATCTGATGGTAGGGGTCGAGGCAGCAAGGCAGGGAGTCACGGTAGGGCAAGATACGGTATCGGGATCGATGTTTGCCGATGACTTCGTGGGGGGTATCAGAACCACCCGAATGATACGCAGAAACAAATAGAGAAGGCGCTAGGATACACTAGGAAATGGAGGGTGACGGCGAACGTCAAAAAATGCGCAGTAGTTGTTTGCGGCGAAAGACAGGGTAAACCCGGTGAATTCTGTTGGGAGGTGGGGAGAAGATGAATTGCCGATCGTAGACCAGTGTAGGTGCCTTGGCGTAGAGATCTCGAAAGACTGCTCTTGGGATACACATCTAGCAAAAGTAGTGGTAGGAAAGGGTAAAAGGCACAAGTGGGCGACATGGATGCGATCCTGGCAGACCCGCACCTTGACGCTAGGATGAAGAGATGTATCCCGATGAATGTGATAGTACCAAAGCTAGAATATGCAGGAGAAGTATGGGAAGGGAACGAGAAACTTGTAAAAACAGTTGGAAACCAGTGCAGATGACAAGCAGCTAAAAAAAATCCTGAGATGCTCAAGTACGACTATTGATAGTAATACAGTATCAAGAGCAGAACTGGGAATGCACCCACTTTGCCCTTTTAGTACCGCAGTCTCGATTTGGGGACAAATCACTTGGAATTAGACTGGTTTGTCCCCAAATCGGGACTGCGGTACTAAAGGGCTTAAGACAAATAGAGACATGAGAAAGTTGAACTGGCAATGTAGAGTAAGGAACATGCCGGAAAAGAGGTTGCCAGCCATAGTTGATAGAGCTGTATGGGAGAAAGTAACAAGAGGGCGAGCTGGAAAAAGGTGGGATGACGTAGTTGAGAAAGTATGGAAGGATATAGAGGGAAACCAAGAAGAGGTGATGTTCGCCGGGAACTTTAGGAGGTACAAGGCAGAAATAAAAGAAAGCATAGAAAGAAGGGAAAAGGCTAGCGCTAAGAAACAAGGTGGAATCGGAAAAAACACTTAAGGGATATACGGGGGGTTGAGGGAAGGAGCAGGAGTGAAACCGTATTTGCACGGCCCAATGGACTTGGCGAAAACGCTGGAACCGCGCTTTCGTGTTGGTGACCTGGACCCGCCAGAAAGAAGAAAGAGGTGTACCAGTAGCCGAGAGGAGGAGGAAGTAGATGCACAGATGTGCCCGTGTGGCAAAGCAATAAAGTAGAACTCACATGTAGGAGAATGTGTGCGAATGTACAAGGAGGAACGGGATGTCTTAGAAGAGATGAGGGAAATAGGCGAATGTGACATGAAGGAATTTGACACACTAGATGGCAGCGAGAAAACGATCGCCTTCCTAGGAGATGAATGGTGGCCACCGGCACCGGCCAAGCAGGAAGGGGGATAAGATTAGCAAAAGTTTCCATGTCATATATGGAAACAACGAAATGAGCGCCCGATTATTGGAGGTGTCTCTATTAGGAGTAGGAACGGTGCTCCGTCTCGAAAGGGATGCGTGGTCAATGGTCCAATGACTAAGGCAAGCAACAAATGAGTACGCCCCCCCCCCCCTCCCCCCTCCGACCCCTACGGCCACCCCTACCCCTACCCCCACCACCGACCCTAACGCCACCCCCAACCCCACCCCCCATCCCTACCCTTACCCCCCCCCCCCCCCCCCCCCCCTCCGCCCAACCCCAACCTCTACGCCTGTGCTTTGTCGACTAACACACTCAGGCGAATGCCTCTCACCACTGGCGTAGCGCTTCCCACACCGGTATTCTGGGGGCCAACGGTAAGGTCATTGGCATTGCGCAACCATCGCCACCCAACCCAGGACAGGGGCCATGGCAGGGTCAGAGCTGGACACAGGCGCAGGGCGTTCGTCAGGGGTTGGGCGGTGCCGGCGGACAGGTGCAGCAGCAGCAGCAACAGCAACAGCAGCAGCAGCAGGGCCAGCATGGGCAAGGGCAGCAGGGTGCTGGCGGGCGGGGCGCGCAGGGGGGCGCTCCGCTCGTGCCGCAGACTCAGCGCAACGCTACTTTGGCGAAGTCGCGGTCAGCGATAGGGGTGAAGCTCAATGGGCCTGCTGGGCCTTCTCCACCCCAGCAGCAGCAGCAGCTTCAGCAGCAACAACAGCAGCAGCAACAGCAGCAGCAGCAACAGCAACAGCAGCAGCAGCAGCAGCAGCAGCAGCAGCAGCAGCAGCAGAATAAGGTGCGCTTGAACACTTCTCGAGCCGGCGCACACCCGTCCCCAGGTTGGTGGCCAGTGGCGAACTTTTGTGTCCATGGGTTCTCCAAAGCGTTGTGGTTGAATTGCCGTATGGGGTTGGGCGGTTTTCCGCGAACGTGCGTTCGTTGTTTCTCTCTTCACCCGTTACACCACCAGGTTTCCTTGCCTAGGAATGGCGTTGTTCGTTGCTAATCATTATTATTTAGAGCTGTAACTACGGCAGCGGGGGGACTTTTTTTTTGGGGGGGGGGGGGGGGTTATATTTGGCATGTGTCTCTCGTTCCTTTTGTATTCAGTACGATGGCATGGCATTGCGTTGTCCACTCTGCTTGCTTAATGTAGTGTTTCTGTGTCGTGGTTTTGTGACCACAGAGCCTTGTCTCTTTATGCTGAAGAATCGGCGCGGACACTTCTGGGTGTCCTGGTTATCGACGGGTAGAAATAACTTTTTGTTGTGAAGAACACACGCATACACATTGTGAAGGGGCTGGGTGTTTTTGCGGGCCGAAGCCGCCGGTTCGTGGAAAGCCGCGGTCTGTCACACCCTGATTGGACGCAGCTGTAGTTCTCGTGGCGACGAAAAAATAGTGAGGAGTAAAGGTCTTCTCCTATCAAAACAGCGAATGAGGAGTGCGATATTCTCGAGACAGTCTTCGGTGTGATGGCGCAGTACAGGATACCTGAAAAGAAACAGAGGCGCTGGCCCAGGCTGGATTTCTTACTTGAGAGAGGGTGCGTCCTACATCCTATACTATTATAGTTTCAGGATGAAGACCCTTGAGTTTTCTGTTTTCCCTCCGAATTGCAGCCTGGCCTTTCTTGCCAAGGCTGTTTTTTCGTTGGGTTGTCCTGTGCTACTGTTCTGCTGTGGCGAGGAAAGTGTGGTCCTTGCCGAGACAGTCTTGGGTGTGATCGCGCAGCAGCAGTGTGATACTACTGCTGTACCCGGTTGTACTTGACAGGATCAATAGTGTGTATATGTGTCATGCTACGCTCGCGTTGTAAGGCATCGCATTGCCTTGGTGCTGCTCGGGGCACTCGTACACTTTTTTCACCCCCCCCCGTGTCTCAGCCCGGGCTGCTTGGTTCCTGTGGCCGACGGCGTCATAAATCGTTAGGCTCCTTTTTTTCGGGTCACTTTCGCCCCTCTTGATGTCCTACAAAGGTGCTACGATCGTATTTACGTACATCACAACTTCAACTTGAAAAAAAAAAAAACTGAGCTGTGAGATCGCAAAATCCCCTCAAAAGCTCAACTTTATAGTCTAACCGAGTCTCGTATTACTTGGGTAAACAGCCCCTAAAGGCCTGCCAGGTGTCTCGTAGGAGCACTCGGTGTTCTCGTCCTGCCCTTCTCCGAATCTCCAGTGTGGGGTGCACCGTTGCGGACATCGCTGCGGTTGCATCAACCCGTGACGACCGTGTCAAATACGTTCACGTGTTCACACCGGTATGTTACATTGCATGGTGGAAGGAAGAAAGGAAGGCTTTCTGTTGTTGACATGGAGAGGAAGTGCGCATCTTACGTATAGATATCCTCGGGTATGCGATAGCGTTTTCCCCTGTGTTTTTTTGCCCCCGCTTTTTGTTTTTTGTGTTTCTACGTTTGTGTGTGTGTGTGTGTTTTTTTTTTTTTTTTTTTTTTCCCCTCGTTTCTGACGTTTCTCTTGTGACGTTTGTTTTGGGGTGGTGGCGGCACGGCGTTCTCGTCTGGTTGGTTTGTAGTAACTGGAACGTTTTTTTCTTTCACGGTGGGCCCCCTCCCCTACCTTGAAGCGCAGCGGTTGCGAGATATTCGCCCGACATTAGGGCAGTGTGGGGAAAGTTGGTAGCTGTTGTGAGGTACTTCGGTATCTCTACTGTCGCGGTGTATCACCTGTGCTGCGGTGGTATAGCACTCTACCAAAGTGCAGCAAACAACCCACGATACGGCATTACGAATGCGAAACGCGCCGGTTATCTGTTTTCTTTTGTTGCTTTCGCTTGCACATGTTCTCTCATCTCTCTCTTGTTTTTTTTCTAGGTAATTTTTATCATTGTCGCTTGCAGTTTCCCTTTCTCTCCCTCTTTACCTTTCTCTGTCTTTCCTTCATCTTTTTAATTTGTATCGCGGTGCTTTCACTGACACTCTTCTCTCTTCTTTTTTTTCACCTAAATCCGTATCAGGGGATTATCCACCGTCGTACGGCGTCCGGCACGCCGCTGGTTTTCAACAGCGGGAGCGGTGACGTTGGCTCTGTCGTTGCTAACGGAAAGAACGGTGCGGTGGTAGTCGGGGCGGGGGGGGGAGCGGGCGGCGGCGGTAGCGTGTCGGCGAACGGTGGGCAAGTGGGGGGTCCTGCCGCCAGTATGCGCGGCTCCGCTTCCCTTGAATCCGCTACTGTCACGCGGAGACCTTCGCTCACGCAGTACCAAAGCCACACTACCGGAGGTCTCGGAGGGGTGTCGATGGGGGTGGGGAACGGGGGTAGTAGTGGCGGTGGTGGCGGCGGTGGAAGTGGCGGTGGGAGCGTCATGGCGCGCAGTCAAGGCAGCCTTGTGCAGGGTCAGCAGCAGCATGGCCAGCAAGGCGGGCGGCGGCGGCGGCGGCGGCGGTGGTGGTGGTGGTGGTGGTGGCGGGGGCGGTGGCGGCAGCGGGAGCAGCGCTGGAAGTGGGGGTATCGTTACCGGATCGGTTGCGGGGGGACAGGGAAAGCACGAGGTCATGCAAGCGGCGATCATGAACTCGTTTGGTCGATCCCCCGTGTCGTCTACGCCTCCATGGGGCGTCGGGACACTGGGCGGCGGGGACTGAGGAGTGTGTCCCCGTTAGTGCGTGTTTTTTTTTATAGCGGACGGGCGGGGGATGGGGGAGGGGATGGGGTGGGCTGGTTTCAAGGATTACGTGGCGGTGACATTGCGAGGCGCAAGCACCGGTATTTGCGTCAGCGATGGACTGATACCGGGATAAACCCAGGCACGTGTCTCGCCCACGGGCGAGAGCGGCCGAACTTCTTTGAGGCGAGATAGTTGAGCTTCAAGAGAGTTTTGTGTGCGCACTTTTTTTTTTCGAGTCTTAGGCGGGGAGTGGAGTCTTTTATCGCGATTGTAGAGAATACAGAGCTTGGCATGTTGAGCTGAACGTTTTTGGGATGTTTTGTTGTCTGGGGTGTTGTTCGTTCGTCCGTTCATTCGTTTTTTTTTTTCCCCCCTTTTTTTTTTTTTTTTTTTTGCGTTCTTCGGGTGAGAGTCGGCTGAGCCGTGCGCCATGCACAAGTTTTTTCTGCAAGGTTTTTCCCCGAGCAGCTTTTTTTTTTTTTACATGTTAATGTCTTGAAGGGCGAGGTATACTGTGCATAAATTGATCGTCAGGGGGAGTGGGGGGGTTGTGGAACCGGGCGGTGCTGTATCGTGAAATATGAAAGTTCAGAGAGGGACTGTTGTCACGTGTGTGATTTTGTTCTTCCGAGTAGAGTTTTTTTTGTTTTGTGTTTTTATTTCTAGTCCGAAGATTGGCACGCGATGTTGAATATTCCTACAAAACACGCGCAGGGTGGTCGGAGAATTTCAGTCACGTTTTTTTGTACAAGAATATAATTTACAGCACGGTGCAACGGGGGGGGCCGTGCGTGGTCTGTACACCCCGTTTCCAGCATGTTTTGTATCCGTCGTTTTCGCATGGTCGCGTGATTTGGCCGTTCGTACCCGCTGCCACAGCAGCAGTTGCAGCAGCAGCATCATAGAGCTATATATGCGCATAGTAATACGCAGTAAAATATGCAGTATTTATAGTGCAGGAGTCAGAAGTCAATCCCCCTCTCCAGCCCCATCTCGATTGATGACGCTGTCGGATGGAAGGCGAAGCCAACACGAACGTAACGACGAAAAAAACATTACTGAACGGGAATACTTCAATGGGAAGACACTTGAGCGTAACCCCTATTTTTCTTCTTACACCTCTCGCATAAAGGGCTTTTCGGCATCTCGGCTTTTCGGCCTCTGCTTGGGCCGCCGTTCTTGTTCACGTTTTTGCTTCCGCTGCCGCCTTCCCATCTGTTCAACCAAAGTCAGTGACTGGAAAATAAAAACTGCCGCCGGCCTTATGACAAGCGATGATTCCGAAACAGACGGAACCCATATTCCAAATGTCCAATCTCAGTGACCCCCCCCCCCCCCCCCCGTCGGGAGATGAATCTCTATTCAAAGCCATATCTCTCTCGATGACCCCCCGTCATCAGGTGAATCTCTATTCAATCACCCCTTTTGAGACTGAACTCCGGTTTCGGGGACAAATTACTCAATACTCGAAATTAGAGTTGGATTTTTTTTTTTTTGTACAAATGCTGTGTTCTCTACAAAGGTTTAGGCGTACAATCTCGCTGGAAAACAAAAAACATTACACTGGAGGACAGCGCGGTTTCGCGTGTACATATACGATGTATGTATCCTTGGCGCAGCATCACACTCTTAAAACGCTCTCATTGCGCTGCTGGGCGGCCCCTCCTCCAACATCGGGGCTTGCCTCGGGGAGCGCGAAGTCAGATTCGGCTAAACTGGCCCCGTAGCTCGTGCCGGATGCCCCCGAGCAGGCCGCTATGGACGCTGTGTCGCTCTCCCCCGCCCCAACCACGGCGAACCTGCTGCTACTGCGGCCGCCGTCGAAGGGCCGTGGTAATCTTGCCAGCCGCGGCAGCGTGCTCGCCGAGAGCAACGGCCTCGAGTTGTGGTCGATCACCCCGTTCCCGCGTTGCTGTTGTTGTCCCTCTCGTTCTCGCCTTCGCGGCCATCCCTTGCTGCCGGGGAGGGCGTTTCCTCCTCCCCGCCTCTTCTTGTTGCTTCGCCGGCTGTTCTCGGGAACCCTGTCGCTGGTGGTGGTATTGGTCCCCGGTCTGCTGCCGGCGGAGCCGGCTGCGGCTGGAGCTGCGGCGGTACGGTCACCATCGTTGTTTCCTCGTCCTGCTGCTGCTGCTGCTTCCGCTGCGGAGGAGGAGCTGTGCAGGACTTGCTCGAGGAGGGAGGAGAGCGCGGCGCAGCCGTGCGCGACGTCGGAGGCTCGCAGGCCGGCGTGGTTGCGGGCCGACACGGTGGCCCAGTCGCGGTCGTGCGCGAGCAGCCGCCGCACGATGTCCACACGGCCCCTGCGGCACGCAACGTGGAGCGGGAGGTCCCCGTGGGAGTTGGCCGCGATGACGTTCGCGGAAGACTTGAGGAGGAGGAGGGTTGCCCCGAGGGATCCCCCCCGTGCCGCCTCATGTAGGGGGGTGTTGCCGCCCCCGGCGATGTGGGCTCTGTTCGGGTCGGCGTCCACGGAGAGGAGGTACCGTACCGCGTTTAGGTTTCCCTCGTAGCACGCAACGTGCAGGCATGTTTCCCTGAAATGAAAGGAATGGGTGCAATAAACAGAGGCACAAAATGAGGATCGACAAGCGCGCCGGGCACGTGGCGGGCTTTCTTTGTTCATCTCCCTAGAATAAACGAATGGATAAAATAATGAATGCAACACGGACAAGCAGAAAGTGCGGAAAGGTTACATGCACGCGCGCTCTTTTGATCTGACGTCAAGAACAACGGCGCACGTGGAATGACGTGGGGATGCGGACGGACGGCGCATGCACCACTACTTTTTTTTTCTTTTTTTTTTTCTGTTCATCATCACTTTTACTTTCCAGCCCACTCGTAGGAGGTTTTACCCTCGACGATCTTCTGGACACAGGTGTCGTCCCTTCTCCCCCCCGGTACGTGCCTTTATTTTTTGGCGCGCATAGGGTTCAGCATTCCCACTGCTTGTCGATTTTCATCGAATGTAGCTAACTCACGCTCTCGCGCTTTCCGCTTATCAATTTTTTATGCAAGAAAAAGTCCCCAGGAGCATGCACTCTATGACGGGGTAAGATCGTTTTCTGAAGGTTGAACAACTGAGCTACTGTAAGTCAGCACTGACTGAGTCCAAAGGGACTTCTTTTTGACCGTTCTAGAAAGGATAAACCACTGAGCTACTGCACTACGGAAAGTCAGCGCTGACTGAGTATCTCACTGGTTTGACCTCTATGTACAAAACGAACAGGGAATGTTGATCTGAAATATACAACCTACAAGTACCACTTCGAAGCATGTTGATTGATCTCTAAAGGTATAGGCGCAGCTGGCACGGGAACGCGTGGTTGACTCCAGACAGTAACACGGAACTCCTCTTGTATTATATCCGAGCTGTCGAGTGACAGCTCATGCATCGTATGCAGATTATTATTCAACATGACGCGGGAATAAACCTCCCGTTTATCCCCCCGAATATCCGACTAAATATCCCTCTCCTATAATCCTATGTCAATATATGGAACTCCCTAATATTAGATGTAACGTCTCCGTCGTGTTTCTGAGCACAATCAATATCCCCCCCTGCTCATTATACACGACCATACTTTAATATCCCCCCAGCTCTGTACACTACAATGTACGACTCCGCTGGGTGGAAACATCTCAATATTATGACCAACTCAAACGAAATTCAGAAACATAATTTCACTCCAGAACCAAAAATCAAACTCTCAATTTCCAAAATACTATCCAAACTCTCCAACTCAGAAAACATTTTCTATGGACCGCACACGCCCCCAGGCGCTTCATAGTCTCTTCAACCTTATCCAAAAAATCTCCCTCTATTTCATGAGGAATTAATGCAAATCATATAAAACATCACAGTAGTCATACTCATCAGAATAAAAATTAAGCCAAGAAAATAAATGCCAGAGATCGCAAGGAACCCCGTTCCCTCGGACAAGGGTCTCCCCTTGCCCCCTACTCCCGCCATAGATACACAGATCGCGACGGTAATGCGAGATAGCATACATTCCTTCACTTGAATTTTATTTGACGTGGGGACTACTCGAAAACACCAAAAACTCTCGAAATCCATCACCAGGAACGAAATGGTATCATCCTCGGAATTAGCCAAAAAACGGCAGCATCTTCGGATTTATACGTAGTTCACACAAATCCTTCACTCAAAAATAACATAAAACCTTCCACCTCGGAAAAACCGTGTCAAATATTCATCAGAAAATCCCGGTGGTAACGAAACACCGTGTTGTTGAGCGGCTTTGTCAAGAAGTCTGCATGCTGTTTCCAGTGTACTTCCCTCGGCCTATTCGTGTACCTCGCTACCGCCCTCACCGCGTTCGCAATATCTGGTCGTGTTTGGTTCGCAAGCCACATCAAGCACCCCACCAACTCGCGGAAAGGCCAATCACCCACGGGTTCATTCTCGTCAAACTCCTCGAGCTTCACACCAGTCGAAAGCGGGTTATTCCTCCCAGAACTAACACCAAACCTCGCCGCGGTATTTTCAGCGAACGCCTGCTGCGAAATCGTCAAAGTACCAGCATCCCAATCCCTCGAAAAACAACAACCAGCATACCACCGCAACTCGCCCAGATTGTTGATCGGAACAAGGTTGTTCAGGTCGTCACAGAACTGATCGCATCTAGCCTTGAGTCCTACAGCAAAAATATCATCCACATGAACTACCGTTACAATGGAGACAGAGCCCGACTCGACCAACCTCATGACACACGCGTCAGCGGGGCTCTGCTCAAATCCTAGACTCTTCATGTGAGTGAGAAGGTGGTTGTGCCACGACCTCGACGCTTGCTTCAAGCCGTAGAGACTGCGATTCAACCTGACCACCTTACCAGACATTTCGCCGCAGCCGGGAGGTAGTCGCATGAATACATCCTCATCCAAACTCGACTGCACGAACGCCTGCTCAGCATCAAAATGACACAAATCCAAACCCAACTCGCACGCAATAGCACCCAACAAACGGAAACAAGACGCTGCAGGCGTCGGAGCAAAAGTCTCAAAGAAATCAATACCCTCACGCTGCTTGAAACCTCGTGCCACCAGCCTTGCTTTCGCCCGCACCACGTCACCATGCTCGTTGGACTTCCAGGCGAACACCCACTTCGCCGAGATGACGTTGAGCCCCTCTGGTTGCTACGTCGCTCCAAATGTCCCCGCGTCCGCCAGCCCATGGTACTCCTTGTCCATCGCCTGTCTCCAGATGGCCGAATACTCGTCCGCACACGCTTCAGCATACGAGTTCGGCGTCGAAAGCTCGCTCGCCGGGCGTGTGGGAAGGGGAGGGTTCTCGCGCGGTGGGGCTTGGTGGAAAAGTACATGGCCTATACCTTCCCGCGCTGGCATCAACGACAGCAGCCCATGCCCCATAGCCTCGCGGTTCCGCGCAGTCTCCCCTCTTGTCCGCCCCCTCAGCACATCTCCACCTTCCGGATGTCGCCCAGCTTCCCCCCTGGCCCGATCACCCTGCACACCGCCATCACCCTCCTGGTGTCGTGCGGTCTCCCCCCTAGTCCGCCCTCTCTGCACAGCGCCACCGCTCTCCTGGTGTCGTGCAGTCTCCTTCCTCGGGGGCAACGTCCCCCCCATCAACCACCTGCGGGCGTGGTGCTTCAGCAGTCCAGGCGGATTCTGCCAGAACGCTTTCAGCGTCGCTCCCGCGGTCTCCACGTCTCCACCGTCCGTCCCGGCTCCAGCCGGCCAAACTCTCTCTTTCATATAAAAATATACGTTCTACATTTATGTCGCCAGCGCGCAGCGAACCCACAGGTTCAGGCAGATGCCTGGCTATCCCGGGGTGTTGCAGCAGCGACGGTTACGCGGCGGTCGACACGACGGCGGCGGTAACGGTGCTTACTGCATGCGCTTCATCGTCGCAACAAAAGTGCAGCAATCCTCTGACTGCCGACGTTGCTGACGGTGCTGCTGGAGCTGCTGCTGTCCCTGCAACTACTACTCTCCAGCGCCTTCGCCACCAGTGCCAAGCGATTCTACCAGGTCCGGCTCAAACTTGGCCCCGCTGGGATCGCTGCTGCTCTCCTGGTGCGGCATCTCCTCACTCTTCTCACACACACGTCCTTTCCTCCAGGACCTCTATTTTCTACTTCATCTCCTCTATGGTCTTTTCACTCTCCACGCTGGCTTCTTGACTGGGCATGTCCTCGAAACTAGGCATGCCGAAGCAGGTTCCCACCTCTCTAGGTTGGCCTTGGCTACGCTTGCCAATAGAAGATCGCCGGACTCACTAGTGTGTTGATTGATCTCTAAAGGTATAGGCGCAGCTGGCACGGGAACGCGTGGTTGACTCCAGACAGTAACACGGAACTCCTCTTGTATTATATCCGAGCTGTCGAGTGACAGCTCATGCATCGTATGCAGATTATTATTCAACATGACGCGGGAATAAACCTCCCGTTTATCCCCCCGAATATCCGACTAAATATCCCTCTCCTATAATCCTATGTCAATATATGGAACTCCCTAATATTAGATGTAACGTCTCCGTCGTGTTTCTGAGCACAATCAATAAAGCATTACGGGGGTCCATAGTTAACAGGACCTATGGCATACATAAAAACCTATATATTTAGGTATTTTTACTAACAATATTTGGTCCTGTTAACTATGGACCCCCGTAATAATAGTATTGTAGTCTACCGTGCAACACGCTAGCGATAATGCACATCATCAGACAATGTCTTCAAGCCGATTACTCGCCAACGGGGACGGTTCAAAACGCCGAGCGAGAGATGCGTCCATAAAGAACGGTCGTCTCGGCGAGACCTTCCCAAAGCCATCATCTTTCGAGCTGTGTGTATGCCATCCCCTCCTCACTTTGAAATGATGCTCGGAAAATTCATCCCAGAGGGGGAGGTGTTTTACCTTACGTGATACCTGGTATACGGCACTCAAGTCAGCGCTCACTGGGTTAGAAGGGATAGCGTATTGGCGTACTCAGTCAGCGCTAACTGAGTGAGCTCGTAGGTTATCCCTTCTCTAACGACCATTATTATCGAGTAATTTTCTTCTTCCTGATTTCTCTCTTTTTCTTGAAAAATAAGACGAAAAAAGAGGGACGTATTTCCTGCTGTAGGACTCAGGACTTTCAATGGCGGGCAAAAAGTCAGGAACGTTTTTCAGATTTCCTCTTTTACGAAATACAATAAAGTAAATCGAGACAGTAGAAATAAAGAAAAACGGCAAAAGATCAGGAAAATCGTGTTCTTTTGGACAAACCACTCTTCGATAATAAACGGCCCTAGGAATAAATGTGAATAGTCCTGTTTTTTTTTCGTACGAACAAGAGAGATATGCATGCTCAGTTTTTCTTTGTTTTCGAGTCACTTTCTGATAGTATTGGCTATATGTAGCCGCTCCGGAGAAAATCAATACTTTTGTGTTGAGCTTCTTGCGATTTTGCGACCTACCCTTAAAGCGCGCCACAGGCGTCTGTGCGTTGTCGCTTCAGGGGCATGTTTCCGCTCCAGTGAGAGAGCCTGTCCTCTGTGTCCTGCGACATTATTGGACTTCTACGTTGCACTGTCCGCGACACTCCGCTCGCGAAACACTCCGCTCGCGAAAAGTCGCGGGATGTCGCTGCAGTGCCCGCGGTAGTGCTCGAGGCATGTCGCGGAACGCCCGCCGCGGCAAGGCCCACGGCAAGCTTCACGGCAACCCTATCCCTAATCCTAAACCCTGACCCCATCCTTAACCCCAACGCGTGGGCCTTGCCATGGCATGTCGCAGGCAGTACCACCAAAAAGTATAAAATGTACCTCCCTGCATCTCGCCTGCACCCCCCCCACCCACCCACCCACCCACCCACCCCCCTCTCACCCCAATACGTTGACCGCGTCCACTGCCTGCGCGCGATCGGCAGCCCGTTCGGCGTCGACAATTAGAGATTTGGCGTCGTCGCTGGTGCCTTCGCCGTCGGCGGTGAAGCACACCAGACGCCAGCCGTAGTCTTCCCCCGCCGGGGCCACCCCTCTCCAATACGACGCAGAGAACGTCACCAGCACGGAGGAGCCCTCCACGCGCATTGGAGGCTCTCCATTCACTCCTGGCAGGCGTGCTTCGTCCGGGTTGCTGCTGTGGTAGGCCCCCCTATGTATACATATATATATGTGTGCACATGTATGTACACGGAAAAGGCGAAGGAGACGGCCAGACTGAGCGGAATGTTTTCAGGCAGGTACCGTATCACGCGTGTGACAAGGTAACACTTAGCGTACCACACGTGTGATAATATAACACTATACCGCATGATGACACGTGTGACAGGTGATCGGATAACACTACCGTACTCACAACACCCCCGACAAGAAAACGCCAACTATACCGCCGTACAACACGTGTGATAGGATAACACACCCCCTTCCCAACGAATTTTCGAAGCCGATTCTCTCGAAATCGAGGAAGGCGCAAACGCCGAGCGATGCATGCGTCTGAGGAAATATCTCGCCGAGATGTTTCCAACGCCAGATGCATTATGGTCATGTGTGCCTGCCCCGATGTTTCGGAGAAATTCGACTCGGAAATTTCGTCTCGGGGGGTGTGATATCTTATCACCCCGTGTGACACGGTACTACATGAAGTACTAAAACATCATTGTTCTTTCGGGTACATGGGGCAAAAGCAAAATGAGCGACGTCTGACCACCGCGAACAGCAACGGAACGGCCGGGAGAAAGAGGGGCAAGAAGAACGTGTCGTCACACAATGTGCGACGTTTCGTTCAGTGACATTGCTGTGTGTGCATGTGCGTTGTACATCAAGGTGACACGGCAACATCACACCAACCTGTTCGGAAATATAGAGCGTGCCTATGGGCTTGTGGGTTGAATATTGAAACGCTGTAATAATATATATACGTATATTCCCGAACACAGGGTGGCATTTCGTACAGGTAATATTACGATGTAGGTGTGCCGGGTGGTGATATTTTCCTCTTGCCGCGTGTTTTTTTGTTCTTTAAAAAAATGCAGTACGCATTATCATCGCTGTAGTTTTGGCGCCCGACGACAGAAGGCAACAAATCTAAAAGCGGATAACGGCGTTGCGCATATTTTGCGTCGTCTGTTGTACAAACACGGAGAGTTTTAACCCCTTTCACCACAGCAAAAATGACCCAAAACCAACGCCACTCTAAGCTTAAGTATAAGGACCGCTTGGTATTCACACTACTGTAGCGTCTAAACGGTCCATAGATTTCCGCCCATGGTGTTATAGCTCCAAAGAATTTCATACGTCGGACAGATAGACTATCTACGGATAGGTCATCGACAGATAGATCATCTACAGATAGATCATCTACAGATATATCATCTACAGATATATCATCTACAGATAGATCATCTACAGATATATCATCTACAGATAGATCATCTACAGATAGATCATCTAGAACCTAACCTGCCGCTATGAGATGCTGTGCAGGATCCGTGTAGTACAGATCCAACCCAGGAGACATGTCCTAGATCGTGCAGGTTATACAACCCCCACCCGGCAACATGAGCTAGAACATACAGATCATACAGATCATCTTCCCTGAAAGATCTAGATCATGAAGTAAGAATCAACCCAAACCGTGTGCGCGTTTCTAAAGAGGATTGCTATTACTGTTAATAGTGTTCTCAGCAAAAATCCTAAGAAAAAGCACAGCATAAACACCCGATCCCTCGACTCCGGTTTTATTGCATGAGCTGGAAAAAAAAGGTCACCTGGGGAGAAAAAACTGCTGGCTCTTCGGCTTTAGGTTCTCGCAAAGCAACCTTGCCCGTTCCCATCGTCGCGTTGGACGCCGCATCAAACGCGACGAAAAAGTGGTCGGCACCAAGCACGCACGCCTCGAACTCTTGTCGAACCCCCTGAGCAACAGAAAAAAGCGTTAAGCAAAATCCATGGCCGTCGACGGTAAGAGAAGGGACCGGGGGGAGCGCATGCACACGACAACAGATCGTTCCCCTGGGGGGAGTGCGGTGTCCGTAGTTGACGTTTCGTGGTGGAAGATACCGAAACATATGTCGTCTCCACATCAAATCAAGTTACGTTTTCGTTTCACCCCTTTTATGCTCTTGATGTGGATCGTCCGATGTGGTTTTATTTTGGGGTCCTCTGGCCGCGTCTCTGTCGTTGAGAAAGGTCCTTGGGCCTTTCGAAGTTTTACCAGGTGCCTATGCACTACCAGTGTATATATACGTATGTACATCAACATTCTTTTCTGGCGGTGGTATCGTTTTTTGTGGTGATTGGAATGGAGGCGATACGTATACGTAGATATGGGTGTTAGAAGAAGTGATGTCACACCTCTCAAATGAGGTGCACATGGTAGAGTATGGGAACCGCAACAGTAGTAGTGTACCGGGTTCCCCTGTCTCTGGCACTGTTTCCTGCTCCTGCTTCGTGTACCGTTTGTCTCCTCGTTTCTTTACCTTATACCTGGTACGTAGCTACGCTCTTGACGGAGCGAAAGCGGCAGCGATGAACGAGACGAAGAATATGGTGGACGAAATTTCAGCATCGACACATCTGTACCCTTACGAAGCAACTCCTTCACACGATGGGCCTACTTCCGACACAACAACAAATGATGTCTCCACGTCTGTAGTGTCTTGTGGGCATGACGGGTGGCGAGTCCCTGTTCTATACGTACCAGGTAGTCATTTGCCACGGTAACATTGGCATTGCTCGAAGGCGGGAACGGCCGGAAGAAAAAAAGAGCCTCGAGATTTTTGCACGAGTAGGCCAATCAACTCAACCCCCCCCCCCCCCCCCCCCCCCCCCCCGCCGCCCTAAACAATCAACGTTTATTCCGCGAGCAAAGCCCTTACGTACGGCAAAACGTTATCCATCGCATCTAATCCTAAGCACTCACAGCTTGTCCTCTGGCATGAGAGGCGCAGCTCTCAGCTTTCCTGTTGAGCGCAACCAACCCATCAACTGGCCCCGGGTCAGACCAGTATCTCATCTTTCTGAACGGTTCCACGGGTTCACTTTGACAGTGACTCGGAGAAGCGTTTTCCTCTTGATTCATAAATCTGGGCTGTATGTCCTATATCTGGCCACCAGTAAGCGAGCCCATCACCATCGCGTACACATGCGCACCGAACACGCCAAATACTAACTCGGGGAATGTTTTGGATGCTTTTCGGTGATCAACGTTGAAGCTCATACTGCCCTTTGGCGGATGGCAAAGGCAAGAATAACAATGGGAATGAGGGCACGTCTTCGCGGCATACACCCGGCGTTTCTCAACTATCGACTCAAACCTTTGGATAAGGGTGCTTGCTCTCCACAACGACGCCGTGCACTCGCCGACAGAGCTGCTCGAATGGCTCGGACGGATTTGTATGCCTGTGTGGGGAAAAACGTCCGAATGTGAGGACGGGAAAGAAACGATGCTCACTACACCTCCCCAACGGGTAATCCGGAGTACACATGGTACTATGTCTGCTTCATCTTGCTGACATCAATGCTGACATCATTGCCAGCGGACGCACATATACTGCCCGAGATATGATGCAGGCATAACCTAATGCCTAATGCGAAAAAAAAGGTCACCATCAATCACCGCGTCCATTTTTGATCACGCACACCACCTGCTATTGATTACCAGGTACTAAATAGCACGCCGTTTTTTTTTTTGTCATCGCCCAAGGAGAAAATGCCCTACACAAACCTTGACTCCTTCGTCTCCTGCTCCATAAGCTCTTGCAGGCGTCGCACCGGTACGCCAAATCTCGCCGCCTGCCAAACCGTCGAGCTAGACGCGGCTTTCTCGGCAGCTTTTCGGCGCTCGGCGGCAGCGGCCAATTTTTCCTTCTCCGATGCGCGGGATAGCAAGGAATGTAGCGCCACGGAAAACGCCCGCTCCCTCGCGGAAACCCTGGCCCTCGCGCATACCCTTCCTTTCGCCCACGCCTCCCTGCGGAAGCAACCACGGGGCGTTTGTATGAACAATTGGGGGGTTGTGAGTCTCACTTTTCGGAAAAAACGCTGCCAGTGAACGGTGTTGGTGGAGTGACTGAGCGGTGTCGTCTTCTCTCTCCCGATGTATGTAGCGCTTCTCGGCCCTTTCGAGCAGCACTTCCGCGCGCCCCACCCGAAATGACCGTGGCTACGTACTCGCACGAGCATACAATCGAACTCTATCTCGTCTCCGTCTATTGCCAAAACAAGCTCAAGTCATTAATTAAATGATTTCATCTACCCCTGCCCTAATATATAGCCATTCATCATTGTTACTACGTTTGATATCCCTATCCATGAATTACATCCTATTCACTACAGCCTAGCGTATTATACACCTTGAAGCTCATAGTCACACCCACATAGGTAGCATTGTGGTGTTTTGCTTTCGTGTGATGATGAACGTAGCTGACGCAAAAAAATCGTACCTGTTCAGGGCTGCCTCGACGATAGATTGTGCGGTCTTCCCCGCCACCTTCCTGTGCAACTCCGTCTCGGTAGGGTGACGGTGGATACGCGTGTGCCAAGACTCCTTTGCTTGCTGCGCTTGTTCCTTCATTCGCAAATCTTCTTCGTGTCTGGGTGACGTGACAAGATCGGCGGAGGAAGAGGTCACACCGAACCAATTGATTTGTCTTCCGCCCAAGTTTGAGGTGCAAAGTTTAATGCGCGACCGACGTAGATCACACTGACTGCAAAGATGGAGTGTCGACGTTTCAATTCGATCGAACTCACAGCCGGCGTATTGGCAATAGATAATTGTAAACATATCAGGGCCCAGACACCTGGTACCAAGTATGAATACCGGTAACACCTGTGGTCTACAGCGTCAAACGGGAGTCTTGAACCTTCAAATGACACACTTCTACGCTGTCGCTTGCGGGACTACGGGAGGAGAGAGGATGCCAAATTGCGTCATCACTTATCATATTATGTGTACGTGTACTTATACAGCAAGCCGTCGTAAACTTCCAAAGGTCGCGCATACAAAATCAACGACAGCAACAACAGACGACAACAACAACGACAAATGTGTTTCGCTGTGGTTCTGTTTTCCATTGGGATTATAGGGGGGGGGGGGGGAGGTTTGGTTCAGGTGCTTGGTCGGACAAACTGGCTTAATAAAAAGACGTACGCACACAGTACGCGACGACAGTTAATATCGCAATCTGCTATTTTGGCCAATAAGGCTCGCGGCTTGTTAAGATGTCATCGTTGAGCATAGGTTATGAAAGGTTAATATATAGGATTTAGAGTGGCGTTCTTCGCTGAGCACAGACGCTCAGCTGTAAATTCTTAAACTTGAGCAGAAGAAACGTCAACCTGAAACTCTAAATTCCCAAAATCTTCACACATACATACGTACATGTCGCGTATTGCACGACGTATTTTATCACAACAAGCACACGCTGTACGACCACAAGACCACGTTGTCGGGCCCGCAACATTCGACTTGAGCTACCTACGTACGTACCTTTGTTCGGCGAGGGCGTTGGCACCCTTCCAAGCCGTCTGTACCTTGTCCTTGAGATCCAGGTACTCCTGTCAGCGTCAGACCGCCAGCGTTACAGTTACGAAGGTCGTGCTCGTGCTCAGTACGTGTTCGTAGGTCACTTTAGCTGCGGGTGTTATTGTTGTTCTTGAGAACGTCGTACGACAGGGTAGTGATCCTCGGACAATCGCTGGCGTCCCAGTACGCCGGTACTTCAAGGGAAAGATACTTCCCAACGAAAACGTGGGGTCATTCGAAATATCGTACGTACGTGCACACGGCGAAATGACGGGTTTTCGTGCCCGCCGGGTTATCATGCGTGTACGTATGTTGCTGTACCAGGTAGTCAAGATGAAGGCTGTCATGTGCATACTCGTAGCGTTATTACACCAACCAGGTACCTGCTTCGGTGTTCTGCAGGACAGGACGACCGGCTCGTCGACCATACACGATTCTGATAGAAGGGGCATAGACCCTTCTTCTTGTCCGTCCACTGTCTCGGCAGCTGTCTCGACAGGCGGGCCGGTCGAAGGACAGGTTGACCCTTCTTCTTGTCCGCCTACTATCTCGGTAGCTGTGTTGACAGGCGGGCCGGTCGAAGGACAGGTTGACCCTTCTCCTTGTCCGCCTAGTATCTTGGCAACTGTCTCGACAGGCGGGACAGTCCAAGGACAGGGTTCTCGGCAGACTTCATCTCCATCATCGCCGCTTCGATTCGACGCTCCCCCCTGCTCCATCAACGTCACAACTTTCATTGGATGCTTCTGCTCCATCATCGCAACTTTGATTCGATGCTGCAGCAGCTCCGTCACCATCATAGTCGCCGCTTTCATTCGATGCCGCCGTAGTTTGGGAGCGCTCCTCTGAAGTGTGCTGTTCGAAGCTTTCTTCTTCCTCTGATGACGCGGCTGCTGCTGCGCCCAGTCCCTCTTGGTTGCTTAGTCCGTCGTTTAAAATGCCTGCGGCGGACGTGCTCGCACCCCCCAGAGACGATAGGGGCGACAGGGACAGCTCGAACTCGTCGTCGCTGCTGTATGCGTCGGAACACTCCACGCTCGTCATGATGATGATGATGTGACCCTCCTTGCGCTGGCACTCTCTGCCGCACAGACGACGCACCGCAAACCGTAGCAACAGGTCGTCATTATACGCACTTCCGCTTAGAACAAGCAAGTGAGCGAAAGGATGCACATTTTTTACATATTAACGAATCTGATGTACCCGCGCAGGATCTTGCCGTTATGACAGCACCTTATTCGTCAGCACGAGAGCGCGCACGAGTAGACGAGGAGCAGACAATCAAAACGTACACACCTGCCTCGAAAATAAAAGTAACGGATAAAAACAGCGAAAAGAGACGAAAAGTCAACTCAGAAGAGTGCCTTCGAACATAAGCAACACCCGTTCCCCGGCGCTCTCGTTGAAGACGAAGTGAGGAGGCATGCTCTTCAGTGGTTCTTCATCTTATGGCCAGGAGAGGGTACCACGTAGAGTAACATGTGATTGGCTTTGGTGTTTGCTTGGTCTACGGCAATGGGAATGACTAGGATTTCCCATTCGTCTACGGTCGCGTTTCTGTGGTTACCTTGAGGGTGTTCCAGTATATGTTTGTGAGGAGGCTATGCTATATAGGGGATGTGAGAACCCAATAGTGAAACAAAGGGGGCACTGCTGTTGCTTTTTCTGTCGTGTTTATTACTGCGGGTTGCGGGTTGTTCCGGTCTTTTTTTAAAACAGTTGATGGTGGATGAGAAAGTCAGAGCTAGACATCCCACGCGGACCTCATCGCTGCATAACTACTCCCCAGACTTCGGTGCTGCACCCGAGGCTTCACGCAAAGATACGGCAAACAGCGGTCGCCCATCGTCATCTACCCGAAAGCAGCGGCGTGAACTGTCGTTGGAGAGAAGCATGTCAACCATGCCCAGTGAGTGCCGCGGTTCGTAGTATGCTGGCCTTTACAGGAGGAGCACTTTAGTGTCGACACACGGCCCTCGCAAGGACGCAAGGGACAGGTTAGCCTTGCGCGTCTTTGTTCCTCTTGGCCCCTTTGGATCGTGGGAGAAAGGCTTCTCCCGCCTCTGTTCCATACTACTGCTGTACCATTGGTACCCTGTGCCAGGTATTTGTGTTGAAAAGTTTGATAAAAAACAAGAAATTTCCAACTTTTTGAAAATCAAATGGCCTTGGTTTGTTCTGCATGCATGGTGATGATTTCATGATATATTGATCACGCCAGCAGGCCGCCCCAGGAGCGGGAAATCAGGAAATAAATATGCATGCATGGGTACTCTGCATCGTATCATGTTGCTGCTGTACGTACTCCAAGGTAGTGCCTCGGTCGAGGTTGCTGTGTAGTCCGAAACTGAACGAGGGCCATGGTCGCGGTGGTTCGCAGCTTCGCGGCTGCGCAGCGCGGTTTCATGGATGGCAGGATCCGCGAGCTTCACGTACGTACTCGTACTGAGTTTTTTTTCCTACTCTAATTCCTAGTATTTTTTACCCAAGAACTTGGGTACGACACACAGGAAAACTGGCTCACGAGCTGGATTTCTTATCTGAGAAGGGGTGCGTTCTGCACTAAATTCAGGGTATGCGACTGACCCCCGATTTTGTTATTTTCCTGTTAATCTCGGCCTGCCATTTGCATTTGCGGTGCTTCAAATGTACCAGTAAATATTCGTGTTTAATGACAGCAGTAGGTTATTTTCGGCAGTCTTGATACCAAAATATACTATTGCTGCAGCACCGAGAAGGGAAAAGCTGACGATTGGAGATAGGAGAGCGGAGAGGTGCGCTGCATTGCGTTGCGGTCGGGCAAGATTGCTCGCGTGCAGCTTGACGCTTGAATCGGTCGGCGGTCAGTCCAGTTGTGCGTGTGTGTTCTTTTCTCTTTACAGTAAACCGTTTTTCACAGTCCTTGACAGGCGTGAGCGGGGTTTATTCACAGCAGCTCGAGTACGTGCTCGTATTGTTTAGTAATAGAGCTTTTACCACTTAGGCCATCTCTTTTGGCAAACCGGTTTTGGTTTCTGGGAATCGAGGTTTCAGCACCTTCGCAGGCTTGTTTGACCAGGGAAACGGGCGAATCGGGCACGCTTTTCTTGGAGCCCCACCAGCCATTTTGCGAGAGGCATGCAACGCCGTTTGCCGTTTGTTCAGGACAGCAGTTTGAAAGTATGTCGATACACTCCAGTTTCCTCTATTCAGTTTCGGACGCGATTTATCAGAAAAAAAGAGGCCATTTTTTTCCGCTGAAACATTGATATATATATCTGAAAATGCCTTGTTGATTTTTTTTCTGAAAATGACAACATCGTAAAAACTTCGAACGACACCCCTGGAGAAAAGAAAAACGGGTCTAGATACCTCTCCCCAAAAGACTGCAAGTATTTCGAGAAGAGCGAGCCTGATTCGGTCGGACTCCGGGTCTAGAATACGTGAAAGCACGTATTAAACACAGTTTCGGGTAAGTTTTTTCGGTTTTCAAAACCCTCCCATAAGAGATGGCCTTAGGTTGTGTCTAAACAGAATCGAAATCGAAAATCGAAAATCGAAATGATACTAAACAAGGCGCTGATTGGTCCCTTGTCGAAGCATGTTCCCCTTCGTTTTTTAAGTTCCGAGAAAATGAACGATTTACAACCCAATGTGTTTTTCATATATTAGAAGCAGAAGAGGCCAAGAACATGTACGATATATAGTGAGATGCACCAACAAACACGTACTTGTACGTCAAGATCTGCTGCGACATTTACAGGGAGTGTTTTAAATTTCCAGTGTCTTGGTGTGCATGTCACGTGTGAACTGCTGTAAACCAACTTTCGATGGTCTTGTGTACCCCGGCCCGCACGTGTCGATCTGCTGCTTCAGTGCGCGAAATGGTACTGGCCGAAATCAATTGGAGATCGAGCCAGCTGTAAGTGTTATCGTCTCGTCGACCCTGGTGGCATCCAGGGGAGTCGCTGGTCAGTAATCAATCGCGAGGGAAATAATGGAAAACGCGCGAACGGTTCACGCAGCTTGCAAAGTTGAGTATCGACCGATCGGTTGAACTCACAGGTGACGTGCTTTTTTAGTTTTTTACAAAACCCAATGCCAAAATCAAAAAGTTGACGGCTGGAAATCGAAAAGGAAATCGAAAGCACGAATAGCAACAATTCAGCGCGTCCTACTGGTCAGTGCAGCGACGTCAAAATATCGCATCAGGACCGCCGTACACAGCATCCAACCCACAGCTAACACGGCGACACAACCGCACAGACCGCCCGTAAACAGCCAGCAGGCGAACCACAACACCAGCCCCGACGTTCTCGGGCCTTTGTTTCCCGGCGTTCGAGCCCGAGCGAACATAGTTTGAGGAAAATTCAGGATGATACCCTCGAGAACGAGGTCGGAAGTTCGTTCTCAGTGTAATTTCAAGTTTGATCTCGGGGCGTCAACGTTGGACGCGCCACCACCTCCATGGGAGGCCCAACGACCTCCCGGAATCGAATTGCCGTCGCGTTTGCCTGCTTCTGTGGTGGAGCTGTGTTACCGAGCGCTAGATTGCCTGTATGTGTGCACAGTTGCGAACCTACTATTACGGGGGGGGCCATAGTTAATAGGACCTATGGTATACATAAAAGCCTATATATTACACTGTTTTACTAACAATATTTGGTCCTATTTGCTCTGGTCCCCCGTAAATAGTAGGTTGTGGTCTCCGTTGCTTTTCGCCCGCATTTCTATTTTCACTTTTTGATTCTGTTCGGACACCTTGGCTGATTTTTATCGAAATCGAAATGAATTCGATTTTCGATTGAGCTTTTCGATTATGTTTAGACACACCATTATTACCAGATATTCGAGAAATTGGTTGGCACACACTGCTGTGTACGAGGCGAAGCGGCTTTTGACAACCAACGGTTGATTGGGTCTGATTGGCTTACCCGCTTACTATAATCAAGATAACACACACCCTGGGACGAGTTTTCAGACCCGGTTTCCTCCAAAACATGGCGTGCACACACAACGAAAATGGTGGCTTTGGAAAGATTTCGTCGAGAAGGTTGCATATTAAGACGCATCGCTCGTCGTACTCAGTACGCCCTCGCCGTTGTCGAGAAACCCAGCTTTGAAAATCGTCCTATTAATAGGATGTGGGTTATCTTGCGCGTTTTACGGTAGTTCTAGGCTTTGGGGCTAGGGTGAGTTCGTATGTTCTTGTTCGTCTCGTACGAGTACAGTATGAAGAGTGACCCGCAAGCATTTTGTCGAATAACATTGTACGCCCCCCTCTTTATTCATACCAGTTACCAGGAATTCGACACGATGGTTTGAGGGTCGCGGCTTCTGTGGTGCTTCGGATACGAATGTAACTGTCACCCAAAACCCTATTAATAGGACTAAAACCCTGATTGGTGAGGTTTGCGAGTTTTTTCTTTCTACCCGTCGACATCCAGCACAACTGGTCAGTGTCCGTGCCGATTTTCCCATCCTACTATTATAGTAGAGATATACAAGCTCTGTGGTCACAAAATTACGACACAGCAGAGATACTACGTACATTGATATGCAGCAAGGCCTGTCTGCATTAACGAGCAACTTTTTTTTGTAATTGGATAGAAAATATTGAGGTTGATTTGATTTGATTTGAATCGAATTTCGTGAAATATACCTGGTACCTGGTATGACTTTGGGACCTATCGAGGAATGACGTGTTTCTTGGAAAAATCGAATTATGCACAAGGGTCGTACGAACACCCGAGGGCACCCAACGAGGCGCGCGACGGCCCACGTCCTCCCCGGGGCGCCGCGGCCAGCGGCTGATTACTTCTGCCGGCACCGCCTAGGACGCTATCGCTTTTGGGATGTCTTGGGTGGCTGACGCAGTCCCGAAGCCCCACGCAGGTAGCAGAGACGGGGATACAGCGATCGAACTTCCGAACTAAGTCGTGACCTGGTCGGTGCTCGTCGAGGCAAGGAGGGACGAAAAACTGGGCTTGCGACAGCCTCGTAATTGTTTGGGGCGCCGCGGTGGTCTACTCTATGCTAGGGGCCGTTGGATCTCGCGCTGGGGCTGCTCCGGTGGCCGTGCCTCTGGAGAATGATGGATCCCGCCTCTGAAAGAGTCGACGACACGGCTCAAATTTGCGGGGCTTGCTTCCGTTTCATGGAACATGCCACGTCGAGTTGGACAAACTCCCCAAATCGAAGACTCGACCAATGTGCTGGAGCGGCCTGCACAAAACTTTGTGCAGGGTGCGGGTCTTATTGGTCAAGGCGGGTCCTTCGGCCGCCCGGAGCTTTTTTTTTTTGGAAAAACGCCACCAAACACGCGACGGAGCCGCGTGACTGCCCCTGCCAACCTTGAGCCTCCCGAAGGGTTGAGGTTAGGATTCGGATTAGGGTTGGGGTTAGGGTGAGGGCTAGGGTTTGGGTTATTGGGTTAGTCTGGGCCGACGTGCAAGGTTGAAATTGACTGATACACCCTCTCGGCACAAAGTTTTGTGCAGACCGCTCCTGCGCATAGCGGGAGCCCAAATCGAATAACACCAAGAGCAAAAGAAGACCCTAAAGAAATGTTGGCGAATGTGATGTTTTTGCCAATCCAACACGCCTGCTCGGTGATTCACTGTTCGACCGATCAGATGCGAATCAAACCAAACGAGAAACACATTATTTTCACAATTAGAAAAAAAAAAACTCTCGTTCATGCAGGCGGTAAGGATAGTAGACAATGCAAGGGATTGTATTAACGACTTCTAGGTTCGCCTTGTCTCTCCCTCTGTGTCCCCCTCTCCCCTCCCGCCGTCCTTATGCCGGTATCTTCCTCTCCTTCGTGTTGCTTCGTCCGTGCAGCAGCTATCTGTCCCTCTTGAATACGTATGATTTCCTCCTATTATTATTAAATAGCAGCTTTTCTGAACTCCTTGATTAATTTGTATTCTGTTTCATTTCATAATTTGTTTTTGTTTTATTGTCTTCTTATTTATTTTTCGGGTCTGGCTTGTGTTGTTTTGTCGTACCCGGTACGCTGGCAGTTCACTTGCTTGACCCATGAATTTGCGATTATTGTTTCGTTTTTTTTTTGTCCTCCTCTGTCTCACAGTCTGTGACCGCAGAATTAGTATCTCTCTAGGATGAGAAATCAGGACGGACATTGAGTGTATTGACGAATCTGGGTAGAAAGGACAATTTAATATGAAGACAAGACACAGATTCCGGTTATTTTGCTTTTTTCGTGGCCGTAGACGACCACCGCTGTTAAGATGGGGTCAGGGTAGCCCGGTGGGATGACTGTGGATGGGATTAGGATAGCTGGTTGGCCTCCGGCGGCTCCTGCGGACGGCAAACTTCAGTCCTGCACCCTGTGGATGAGAGCAGGGTACCAAATGGGCTCATATCCGGGCAGTCTCATGCCATGGTACTGGATACGACGTTCTATGAAAGAGAGAAGCATCGAGAGAAACAGACGAACAAATCAAAAGAAGAAACAAACTACTAATATTACGGGGGTCTATAGTTAACAGGACCTATGGCATACATAAAAACCTATATATTTAGGTATTTTTACTAACAATATTTGGGTCCTGTTTACTATGGTCCCCCGTAATAATAACAAAACAAAGTCGTGCCCCCTCGAAGGAGATGTGGCAGACAATTCAAAGTGAGCAAATAGAGCAATGACACCACGTATGAACAGAGTGAGACTAAGAGCGGAAGAAGAAGACAGGTAAACCGAAGCACAACGAACCAAAACCAAAGGCACCCTCCAGGCAGCCGCAGCGGCTATTGGTACGTGTAGCGTAGACGGGTTTTACCGCCGTACCTACTAGTCTTGCTGCCCTATCTGTCGTCTCCATCCTTCTTTCGTCAACCATGCCCCATCGCCGGAAATGATGCGTCAGACAATACGAGGCAAGCAAAGCGGACTCGTCATCCACCCACGCCACAAGACTTCTTTCATAAGGATAAGAAGGAATATATAAAGAACGTAACAACATAAAAAGTCTGTGAGGATCAAAGCGCGAAAAGAAGAAGAAAACAAAGGCAGATCACGTTCGAACCAGCTCCAGCAGTTGGCGGCACGAGTACCATAGACATGTTCCACCTACGGGTCGGCCTGGTGCTTTGCTACCCTGTCTGCCGTCTCCTTCCTACTATCGTCCACCGCGGTTTCCCTTGTTTTCCTCCTGTTGCCTCCTCTGCCCCCATTCCCTCGGTCGGGTTTCCTTCTACTCCTCCCTCCCCCCATCCCCTTGGACACCACCCACGGCGGATGCGCGGCGCTGCCTACTCAGCTTTGCCTAATCCCCGTGCCACTTGACCATGAACCGTCTGACTGCTTCGAGAACCACCCGGTACTACTTGCCATTTTTTTTTGCTGCAATGGATCACAGCGCGGTCTCAACTCCCAATGCCAAGGGGGATTGTTCCGTTGATCCCTCCTCGGTGGCTCGGAACTCCCTAAGGTCTTCGACTATGAATCTTTGACAAGTCTTAAAAAAACTGTCCGCCAGATCTCGGGTTCTCCCCACCTGCCATCGTCCGAACATTACCCGACTGGGTAATCGCTCCTTGTTTTGCCGCGCCATCCTCCCCCCCGCAAACAAGAGCCGCCGATTACGGATGGTCGTTTCGATGCTCTCGCAACGTGTCATATTGAAGGCCTTCGCGTACAAGAGGGTGGCATGGTCGGTACGGAGTCGGCGCTGGAAGCCACTTACTTGCAAGAGGACTTGGTGGTGAGCCATTCGCAGCTTGGCGAAGCGTTCCGCTCTGAGGGTCCACGTCCCACACCCGTACAGCAGGGTCTCAATCACCTTGGTCTTTAGCATTGCAGAATTTCAGACTATGCGGGGCGGTCGTCCCATCATACAACTCCGGGTCGAACCGCTTACGGCATGAGCGCATGAGACGGATCCGTCGGTCGATTTCGAGCGAGAGGTCAGCGTTTTCATCGATAATGCCGCCTAGGTATAATATTTTGGCCGTCTGTTTTTTTTCCTCTGGCCTGCTGCTTCGATGACGAGCGGTGGAGCGAGGGTTGTTTGGTCCGGTGTTCGTGGCAGCATTGTCTCTATCTTCTCCGATGCCGTGAGGCCTGCTGCTTCGAAGACTTTCCCGATAGCTGTCGTCATTTTAGCGAGTCCTTGAGCCGACTGCGAGACAGTTCCTGCGTCATCAGCTTAAAACATGCCCCAAACAGCCTTCGCACGCATGCCAACTGCCAACGGGTCCTGCTCCTCTGTTCCGACTACTTCAACCTCGTTGCGTTGAACCAAATCCCTTACGGTGGCTTTGTCTTTGCTGAAGCTACAAGTAATCGGACCCAAATCAACCATGGATTCGTAGCGTCATCAATGGTCAGTCTTGTCTAACTGTAGTACAAAGTGTGTTCAACCTTTGTGTCGAATAACTGGTGAACTCATTAAGTTCACGTGCACACAATGGGCTACGTACGACCCTACAGCAGCAGTACTTTACAGAAAGGGCCCCTCTATACGAGTGCTTAGTGCCGGTATATATGCGCCAGCGAACATTACCGGCACTATTAGTAGCGCCAACCGGCACTATATACTCCGCACACTGCCCAACTGTGCAAAGCGATTTCATATAGCAGGCAGCCGGCACTACTGTTTGTCAGTATGGCAGCGTTCGTTGGTGCCTCATAGGCAAACCTAACAAGGTAAACGAAGTGTCCCGACCATGATCTTGACACCGCCTTCGTTCGTAGGTTTTAAGAATCCCAGGCTTCGATCAAGCCTTAGTTCCTGGTTCCTGGACTGACCTATATACCTGTGATATCCTTGAGGTGGAGAGGGCATTGGCTGTAGCTGCTTGACATAGCAGCAGCAGTCTACGCACCATCGGTCGGCGCAGTAGAATTTCAGTTTTTCAATTTTGCAATGTGAAAAATATTGGTACCAGCTATCAGGTACCTTGTACCAAAGGTCCTTTCGGTTTCCCATCGTCGGCACATTTACCTTCCGTTGTTGCGCATACTGTGTCGGTACCCAAAGCATCGGTACCCTTTCCGTTACACTTTGTGGGTACGCCTTCCATTGCTCTGCGTCGGTACACCTCTCATTGTGCCTCGTCAGCACCCTTTGCCGTTATACCGTATCGGTTTTTCTTCTAGTGTATACCCTTTCCATTGTGCACTGCCTGTGTGTGTCCTTCACACCAAAGCTTTATTTCTACAAGTCGACATGCAGTAAACGTCGATATGCCTCCCGTTGGACTTCATCGGTACACCTTCCATTGTACTGCGCCGGTACATACCCTTTCCATGGTACGTACTGCGTTGGTACGAGTACCCTTTCCATTGTACTCTGTCGGTACCCCTTCCATTGTACTGCGTTGGTACGAGTACCCTTTCCATTGTACTGTGTCGGCCCACCTTCCATATTGTACTGCGTCGGCAAAACTTCGCCGATACTGACTGTACCCTTTCCATTGTCCTACGCACGCAGATACAAACCCTTTCCCGTTGTATCTACGGCGTCGGTACGCACCCTTTCCATTGTATGTACTGCGTCGGCACTTATGTACCATTTCTATTGTTGCTGCCTGCCGCTGTGTGGGTACCTTTTTTCGTCATAGTGTCGGTGCCTTTTTTGTGCTGAGGCGTGTTCAACGTTCCGCGCTCCCGGTCCCCGCTCCCGCTGCTGCTGCCGCAACTCTCCTTTGTGCACGTGCAGGATGGGGGTTACCTGTGATAGTGGGACTTCTGTCCATCCTGATGATCAAGGTTTTCTTGGTCCCCAGGTGTGTGGATGCTGTATGCTCACGTCCGATTTTTTTTTTTTCTGTTGTCTTTGGTCGCGGCCCATTCTTGCAGTTCTTTGCTGGGCGAGACTAGGATGTTGTTGAATAGTATATACAGTCAGTAGCGCCGCGAAGAATTTTGGGTGCCGCCGGTTTTTTTTTTTTTCGTCTTGACAAGGTCAAAAGAGGTTGGGCGTGACAGATGTTCCGGCATGATCCAAGAGGAAACATTAACATTTTTATCGAATGGCTGCTTTGTTTTACATTATCTTCCATTATTTCGTGAAGTCGTTTTTAACGTGGGTATAATAGTGCCGCTGTTTTCGCTCAGCAAGCTTGACTTCCGCTGCGTGCCGTTCTAAGAACGTGCTCCGAGGATGAAGGCATACGTACGTACGCGCATGTAGTCCGAAGGGAGGGTGTGTCTTCCAGGAGTCTCAGGGCCCAGGGGGGGTGTCTCGAGAGGGTCCCAGGGAAGTGTTTCTGGAGGAGGTCCTGATGATGTGAGTCTCGAGAGGATCCCAAGGGTGTGTACCCAGCTCGAGGGCGTCTGAGGGGGGGGGGTCGAGGGGATCTTAGGGGGTGGGTGTACTCATTATCATGCATGGTTGTAGTCGTATGACCGTAGACGCTCGCATCCCTACGATGCCGGGACGGAGCACGTCGGGTTTTCAGCGACCAGGCAGAAAGTGATTGCGTGCACGAAGCGCGAAGCGAAACGTGAGGTATTCGGCGAGTCGCATGGAGGTTGAGCTGCATCCTACTAAGAACCGCTTGTGAGGCGGAATTTCTTGCATATGGATGACAGCGTCAATGAGTTGATTTATTTTCCGGTGCGGCCACTTCCAGAGGCAGCAAGGGGGGTACTATGTAACTGCCTCGTGGGTGCCTTACCTTAAACACTACGTGGTACCAGGTACGTGATACGATCATTGGGATGCCTCGAGGGGGTCCCAGCGAGGATGTCTCGAGAGGTCTCTATCCTGCGACTGGAGACTGATGGGGGCGCTTAGGTTGTGAATGGGTGAAATGCCTTCCCCAGCACTCCTTTCGAACCCTTTCACACCGAGCCGTGTCTACGATTCGACCCATCTTCAGCACAATGGTTGAAATATTCTTGACTCTAAACCCTAGCCCTAACCCCGACCGCCTGAGAAACTTCTCGGAATTTTCTGAAGTGGGACGTTCGTGTTGTATTGTCAACCATTGTTGTCGAGGCTGGGAGTCAACTCGTACGCACGTACGATACGAGTATACACTACTACTGTTCCCGCCACTTTTGGCAATGAAATCTCCCACCACTTCTTGCGCAAGCTTTTGCCGCCATTCCTTGATTCCAGACGACGCGCTCTGCCACGCTATCCTCGGTGGGCCATGCATACCTGTACACACACCCCAGCCTACCCTGCATCATCCTGGTCCCCCCTCCCTCCTCTCCGATCTAACGTCCACCTCGCATACTTCCTCGGCCCCTCCCTCCCTCCCTCCTTCCCTCCCTCCCTCCCCCCCCCCCCCCCCCCCCCCCCCCCCCCCCCCCCCCCCCCCCCCCCCCCCCCCCCCCCCCCCCCCCCCCCCCCCCCCCCCCCCCCCCCCCCCTCCTTTCTTCCCGTGTCCATTGTACTTCTTGGCGGTTCCGTTTCGACACCTCGTTCCGTTTGGCGCTCCCGCGGTGTTACCGTCAACGTGCTCCGATCTTGCTTCTACGCCCCCCCAGCCCGACCGAGGGGATGTCTTCAATCCGGATTCATGAGATGGTGAGTGTGGGGAGGAAACCGCCGCCGCGACCGAAGTTGCAACAAAAACAACCATGTCAACGCCGCTGCGTCGAATCCCACCGCTTGAACGGTTTTGTCGCTGCTGTTGTTGTTGCTTCTGGTGGTGCTGGTGATGGTGCTGGTGCTGCTACCGCTGATGGTGCTGGTGCTGGTGCTGGTGCTGTTACCTGCTGCTGCTCCTGCTGCTGCTGCTGTGTCCGTTTCGTGGGGGCAAACGCTGCCCCCCTCCCCCCCCCCCCCCCCCCCCCCCGCGCGCACGCCCAATGATATCCTACCTGCCTTTTAGAGACTCTTTTGATTCCACGCACGGCCTGCTTCCCACCCTATCATATAACAACAAGCCGCTCTTTTTTTAGAAAACCACTGGTGAGCCGGACGCTCTCTCACGAAAAAGTTTGTTCTTCGTCGTATCCCTCCCTTCCCCCCCCGCCGGCGTCCAACTGCCGGGGCTGTTGGAGGTGTCTCTATTAATAATAGGAGTAGGGCCGGTGCTCCGTCTCGTAAGGAATGCATTGTCAATGATCGAATGACTAAGGCAAGCAACAAACGAGTACCCCCCCCCCCCCCCCCCCCCCCCCGCTCAACTACCGCCTCCGTCAGGTGGAGCAAGAGGTGCAGAGGCGGGTTCAACAACAGCTGGCCATGGCCTTGGATAAGGAGCCTCACACCGTTCCCATGGCGGGGTCGATGGCGGCGCCAGGCGGGGGATGGGCGGGGGGGCCGGCTTCCCCCCCTTCACGGCGTCGCTCCCCGAGCGAGAGCGGATGCGGTAGGTGGTTTGGGGTAGGGTGGGGTGGGGTGGGGTGGGGTGGGGTGGGGTGGAGTGGATCGGGGTTGATTGCGGAGGCGTGGGGTGGGGTGGAGTGGTCAAGTTCCTGCTGTAGGGCCCGGTACATGGCGATTAGTCTGTTTTGTGTTTGTGTTTTTTTCTCTCCGCTTTTGAACCTCGGGTATGTACACAGATGTATATGTCTTGTGCGTACCTTACGCGCTTAGCGCTTTTAATTCCCTCCTCTCCTTTTGTGCCTCTGGTACCTGGTGACTCGTTCATTTATTTTTCAAACTTGTTCTTCTCGATATCTCCGTTTTTTGCTTCTAGCATCCTGGTCACGGGGGGAGCCGGCTTCGTGGGGTCTCATCTGGTGGATGCCTTGATGAAGGCAGGGCACGACGTTATCGTACTCGACAACTTCTTCACCGGAAGGTCAGTTGGAAGGTTTGCAACAGAATTAAGGGGGGCGGGGATGGGGGGAGGGAGGGGAGGCGGAGGAGGCGGGTGGGGAAGGTAGGGTCGGGGGGAGTGGAGGAGGGGGTGTACTCGACATTGTGCATGGCCTTTGTCGCATGACCATAGACCCTCGCATCTCTACGATGCCGGGACGTAGCACGTCGGGTTTTCACAGACCAGGCAGACATTGCGTGCACCAAGCGCGAAGCGCTGTGGGGTGTTCGCCGAGTCACATGAAGGTTGAACTGCATCCTACTACAAACCGCTTGTGAGGCGGACTTGCAGATGGCAGCTCCATTGAGTTGATTTATTTTCCGTGTGGCCACGTCCAGAGACAGCAATGGAGGTACTATGTAACTGCCGTGTGGGTGTCTTGCAATAAACACCACGTGATGCAATCAGTATCCTTGTGCGGAGTAAAGGTTCTCCACCCAGCACAAATTGTCATATATCTCGATCGCCGGCTGTGACCGACCGCCAAAAAAAAACGGTGCCCTGGTTGTCTAGCTCACGTAGTGAGCGACATGTTTTACAGTGTTGTTGCCAACCGACGCCAACCTAACCTATCAGGTATATACTACAGTAGGTATAATATGTAGGAGGGGGTGAGGGGGAGAGGGGGTGGAGAGGGAATGGAAGGGGGAAGAAAAGTAAGATCTGTGGTTCGTTGCTTATGACCTTCCTGAGACCCTCATAGCGAACACAAGCGAACTGCAACATATGGTGCACGGTAGCATCCGTTGCGCAGGCAGCACTGTCAAACATCATAGAGCTAGGCTGGCTGGGGGCCGCCATTTAAATGGAATTAACGCCGCAACTGCTGCTCGTGTGTATGCGGGGGGGCTCTTGTTTTTGTCCGGATTCCACGACTGCGCTGCCTTACGATTCAGCGTTTTATCGCTGCGGGAAATCCCGAAGAATTATAATACCCCCTCCCCCACCACCACTAGTGCCACCACCGCAACGACACACCATCCCATCACCAACACCAACACCTCCGCCACGAATGCCAACACTCGCCAACATCACTATTACGGGGGATCATAGTAATAGGACCTACGATACGCACCACAAAAAAAAAACAAACTATATATGTATACCTATTTTTACTAGCAATATTTGGTTGTATTTACTATGGTCCCCCGTAATAACACTCGTCATCACACCAACACCCACTCACGCTATTAATAACGCCATCATCAGCATCAACACCAGCACCAAACCGATACCAACACTAGCACCAACACCAGCACTACCAACGCAACGCCAACGCTACGCACGCCGACTCTACTAACACCAACACCACCACCACTCGCCGGCACCAGCACCAACACTAACACCAGCGCCAACACTCACCAACACAACAATGCTCAACTCACACAACATGTCATCATCGGCATCAACACGAGCAACAAACCGATAGCAACACCGCGTCAACACCACCGTAGCATCAACACGAGGACAACCAACGCAACGCCAACGCTACGCACGCCGACTCTACAAAACCAACACCAGCGCTACTACGTAGTACCCAACACTAATTACGAACACCAACACTGCCCATGCCAATACCAGAACCAAGGCTACCAACACCATCACCGACATCAACATTACCAACACCAACACAACACCAGCAATAACGCTACTTTTATAAACATCAACACAACATCCAACACTAACGCTACTGATACCAACACTACCAACACCAATACCACAACCACAATCATCACCGCCGCCGAAATGCCAACAACAACCTCCCAGGCAGAAGAATGTCCAGCACTGGATAGGGCACCCAAGCTTCCACCTCGTCACGCACGACGTCGTCGAGCCCATCAAGGTAAGCCGACAACGAGATGCGCCAGATATATATATGCCGTTGTACCACATACTACGCCTACGCCGCACGCACCACTTATTGCGCCGCGTGTACCACATATTACCCCGCATGCAGGACTTATTACGCCGCAGGCACTACATAATGCGCCGCATGCACCACGTATTTCGCCGCATATACCACATATACGCCGCATGCACCACCTGTTTCGTCGCATGCACGACTTATTACGCCGCATGTATACCACGTATCATGCCGCCGCGGTAGTTTTTCCTGCCTTCGCTGTGGTTACGTCAGTACTGTACGAGTGTTCGCGACTTGGGCCAACTTCGAAAAAAAATGTTGGTTGATAATTCACAATTACGCCTCGTTACATCTTCATTCCGAGAAAACTCCCAGGCGGTCGGGTTGGTGTGTTGCAGTTGTTGTTGTGGTTGATTGTTGTTGCTCGTGTCCTTCCTTCCTCCCTCCAGCTCGAGGTAGACCAGATCTATCACCTGGCTTGCCCAGCCTCCCCTCCGCACTACCAGTACAACCCCATCAAGACCATCAAGACGAGCACTCAGGGCACGCTCAACATGCTCGGACTGGCGAAGCGCACGGGTGCCCGAATGCTGCTCACCAGCACGTCTGAGGTGAGGTTGGGACGAAAGCAGGCGGAGCAACGGTGTGGGACTCGCTAGATAGCTGCCTGACGACGGCCAGCACGGGGATACTGTACGTGTTTCTGTTGTTGGATACAAAGGTCTCTATGTTGCTGAACGCGACAGTGTTTGCTGTTGTTCGCCACGAAGATGTCTGTTTTTGTTGTTGTAATCGACCTACTCTTTTTTTTGCCGTTGAACACAATGGCCCCACCCGCTACCCTCACCCCCAACCCCCACCCCAACATCAAACCCCAACCCCTACCTCCACCCTCACCCGAACCCCACTCCCTACCACCACACCAACTTCCATTCCAGCTACACCCTCGACCCCCACGCCAGCCGCATCCCCTACCGCCACCCTCAACCTCCGTTCCAACCGGAACTTCGACCCGCACTCCAGCCTCACCCCCTACCCCCCACTCCAGCGCCGCCCCAACCCCACTCCTTCCCACAACCCCAACCTCCAATCCAACCTCGCCCTTCACCCCTACCCTACCCCCACCCCCTACCCCTATCCAAGTGCCACCCCAGTCCCACCCCCTGCCCCCATCCCCTACCCCTGCCCACACCCAACCTCCACTCGAATCTCATTCTCTACCCCCTACCCTTACCCCAACTCCCATCCCAACTCCCAACTCAAACCCCGCCCCCTACCCCCCGCCAGTACACCCCCCCCCCATCCCGACCACAACCCCCACCCCGAGCCCCCGACCGCGACTCAAGCACCACCTAACCCCACTCCGTACCACCAACCCAACCTCCACTCCAGTCCAACCCCGCCCCTTACCCCTACCTAAATGCCACCCCAACCCCACGCCCTACCCCGATCCCCACCCCCACGCCAACCTCCACTCAGATCCCACCCTCTACCCCCGACCCCCACCCCAACTCCTAACCCGGCCCCCACCCCCACCCCTACCCCCACCCCACCCCAACCCCCACACCTCCACGGTGCGTACGCGTTGGAAAAGGTTTACGGTGACCCGGAAGAGCATCCGCAGCGCGAAACCTATTGGGGAAACGTGAACCCAATCGGTCCTCGCGCGTGCTATGACGAGGGGAAGCGCGTGGCGGAGACCATGATGTATGCGTACAACGCGCAGGTGAGGCCAGCTGGTGTCGATGAGCAGTAGTGCTTACGGCTTGGTCCAGCTTCGATGTTTTTCTAGTGGTTGATATTTGTGGGCAATATACTGTTGTAACTCGTCATCACATCTCTATTTCGAGAAAAATTCGAGAACTTTCTCAGGTAGTCGGGTTTGTGATTGTAGGCCATGCTATAGTAACTCCTAATTACATCTTCATTTCGAGAATTTCTCGAGAACTTTCCCAAAACTTTCTAAGGCGGTCGGGTCTATGGTTAGGCCGCACTATAGTAACTCCTCATGAAATCTTCGTTTCGAAAGTGCCTGAGAAACTTCCCAGGTGGAGTAGTAGGGGTGCGGTTATAGAGTATGTACTTACAGTCAAGTATATGTCAACCATTTTTATCTAATGTAAGCCCAGTTTTCCCTCCACAGCCCTCGTTTCGAGAGGGGCTCGTTGCCGTCCAATCACCGAGAGTGCGGCGGACCAATCAACGGCGGGCAGCGGTTGTTTCCCGTCCAATTTCCTTTTGGTCGTAGAGTGCGGGGGGTTATTCAACGGGTGAATGCCTTTAGTTGCCGTCCGATCACCTTTTTGATACCCAGAACCCAGAGTGCGGCGGGCCAATATCGATTTGTCCCTAGAATACGGTGGCCCAATAAATGGCCAGCAGTCGATTGACATCCAATCACCTTCGGCCGTAGGGTGTGGCGGGCCAATCAACGGCCGGCAGCAGTGCCGACGGGGAATCGCGGCGGGCCAATCAGCGGTCGGCCTAGACCGAACCGGCGGGGAGGCGCGCTTGCTCTTGTGGTGAAGGATCGCATAGCGATACGGTATGGGTAAAATTGCGTCCAGGCGAATCGCCGGTACTGATCCGCGACCGTATCGTACCGAGTCGCGAAGGTATCGTTTCCGAATCGCGACGGCGTCATATCAAATCGCGACGGTATCGTCCACGAATCGCGACTGTTTCGCTTCTTGTTCGCGACAGTATCGCACCGAATCGCAACGTCATCATCTCGTTCACGTGACCGACGTCAATAGTTCTTGTCAATTGTTCAACGTTTTGACACTTCTGCTGCTGCTACCCCTCCTGCGCGTCCTCCTCCTCCTCATCCTGGGACTTCTGCTCCTACCGTCGCTGCCGCTTCTGCTGCTGTTGCTGCGGATGCGGATACCCCCTACCCGATGCACCTCCTGACGGTCCCCACGATATATAGGGGAAGACGGAAGTGCGCGTTGCCCGCATCTTCAACACCTTCGGCCCGCGCATGCACCCGAACGATGGGCGCGTGGTGAGCAACTTCATCATCCAAGCCATCCAGGGGAAGGACATCACCATTTATGGTGAGCCGTGAGCAGTGAACGAGATGTACTACCATCCACGATCCACAACTCACGACGCACAACCCACATCCCACGACCCACATCCCACGATCCACATCCCGCGACCCACATCCAGCGACCCACATCTCGTGTCTCACATCTCACGACCCACACCCCGCAACCCGCATCCTACGACCCCCGCGACGCCCAAACCACATCCCACGACCCCACGACGCACAAACCACATGTCACGAGCCAAATGCCGCGACCCACATCCGACGACCAACACCCCACGACCCACATCCTACGACATACATCCCCGACGCTGGCATTGGTTTTATTTCTTGTTGCTTGGGGCGCGTGTTGAAATGGCGTGCAGCTAAATATTATAGTGCCTATCGTAGCCCAGGTACCAAGAGGTTTGGATACCTTACGTACAGCTGACTGTATTATAGGTGCTTTGCGTTTTTCACGTTGTGTTTTTTCTTTGGCTGTTGGTGCATTCGACGCGGGCGGGGTGGGGTAGGGTGCGCTTTTTCCCGGGTGGTGCGTGCTTCCGCCTCTATAGAAAACCTGTCCTAACCTTACATCTTATCGTAACGTCTTAGTTTTGCGGTGCACCCTATTCCATGGAGAGCAGAAAAGTGCACGGCCGAGTTCTCTCATCATACACCAACGCGCGTTTGTTTCGTTTCTAATCTCAGACGACCCCCGATTTTGTATTATCGTTTTTTTTTTCTTCTTTCAAGGTGACGGATCGCAGACACGTTCGTTCCAGTACGTGGACGATCTCGTACGGGGTCTCATTGCCCTGATGAACAGCAACTATGACCTTCCCGTGAACATCGGCAACCCCGACGAGTACACCGTGAAGGATTTCGCTGAGGTTTGTTTCCTTGAAAAAAGACAAACGTTCATTTTTTCGTTAGTTCCTTGATTTGTTTCGTTCGATCGGTTCGTTGTTTGATTCGTTGGTTCGCGCGTTTCATAGTTCATCGCTTGTTCTTTGGTTCCAGGATCTAGTTCGCTAGTCGTTCGTTCCATAATTTGTTTCGTTCGATGGGTTCCGTTGGTTGGTTCGTTGGTTCGCACGTTTCATGGTTCATCGTTTGTTCTCTGGTGCCAGGATCTCGTTCGCTAGTCGTCAGTTCCATGATTTGTTTCGTTCGATGGGTTCCGTTGGTTGGTTCGTTGGTTCGCGCGTTTCATGGTTCATCGTTTGTTCTTGGGTTCCAGGATCTCGTTCGCTAGTGGGTTCCGTTATCGCTTGCTCGTTGATTCCATTATATCGTTTATTTCGCGGTTTTCTCGTTCGTTTGTTCGCTGGTTCGTTGGTTTCTTGTTTTGTTTGTGTTAGCTGGTTCCATGGTTTTTCAGTGTGTTCATTGATTCCATGATTACGTTTGTGTTTCGTGATTCAGGTTGATTCCATCATTTCGCTCGTTCATTTATCCCGTGGTCTTGTCAGTTCGCTCGTTCATATATCCCGCGATCTTGATGGTTCGTTGGTTCCAGTGTTTCGTTTTTTCGTTGGTAACTACCCCATAATTCCGTTTTGTTCGGGAATAGTGTTTTTGATTGAATGGTTAACCGTACGTGGTACGGGATGGTTAGGGATGGCAGTCGAGCGGGAGCGGGCCTTAAACCCTTTGAACCCTTCTAAAGCAAAAACTGCAGTCCCGTTTCGAGGGACAAACTACTTGGAATTAGAATGGCTTGTCCCCAAAACGGGACTGCAGTCCTAAAAAGCGTCGAGACAGCACACCCCCGTTCTGGGGACGAATTGCATGAAAATAGAGGCCGATACACGCGTCTGTACATAGTGAAACACTAAAAAGGGTTTTTAACCGCGACACGCCTCCCTCCTTCTTCTGTCCCCTCTTTTTTTTCTTTTTCTTTTCTTTTTTTGCAGTTGATCAAACAGGCGACCAATAGCAGAAGCAAGATCGTCTACATGGACGGAACTAAAGACGATCCCAACAAGCGCAAGCCGGACATTTCGCTTGCTAAGAACGAGCTGGGGGGTGGGCGCCAACTGTGTCTGTGTCCGACGTGAGTGGCGCCGTGATGAGAGTCGCGGAACTCCCCCCCCCCCCCCCCCCCCCCTTCCCTCCCCGCCGCCAGTCTGTCGACTTTTCGTGTTTTTGTTTCATTTGTTTTGTCATTTTTTGTTATTTTCTTCATTATTCGTTGTGTTCACTTTGTTCATTTCAGTGTCCGTTTTTCATTTGGTTGTTGCTCCTTACTGTTCGTTCCTGTTTTTTTGTTTTTGTTTTGTCGAATTGTTCGTTTTTTCAAAATCCCGCGGGATAAGACCTATGGCAATGGGAACGGGAAGTCTGAAAGTTTCCTTTCAAAAATATGGCTTGCTAGAGAGCGCTGAAGATATTCCCGTACCGCCGCCGTGGGAAAAAAAGGAGGTTGTTTCTTTTCTTTTCTTTTCAAACGGTTGCAGGCGGCGCAATTTTGTTTTTCCTCGCTGCATATTTGTCAACATGCTGATGAAAATCAGCTCGTGCGACGATAGACCTTCGATCTCGACACAGTGTCATCCCACGGTCAACCCGCTTGGTGTCGGGCAAGCCCAACGAGTATAGATGACGGCCTCGAAGATATCAGGTGGATCCATGGTCTAGGGGCCGAGAGCTAGCCGGCGGCGTCCTACGGTCTTCTTCCAAACGTGAAAAAAAAAAAAAAAAATGCCATTCGAGACGGATCGAGAAATGTTGTAATCTGTTTCGTGCACACCAGCGGCCAATTGATTTTTCATCATACACCTGGCCAGCGCTCGCCACGTATCACCGGCCATTGTGTGAACACGGTGACCCTAGGGCGGATCGGAGCGCCTATCGAGCGCACTCTGTATAGAATTCATGACGCAGTCGTTGGTTTTGTCGATCGATGTCTGTCGAAAACTCGGAACGTCGCCGCTTCGAACTAAACATCCGCCTGAGTTTTCTGAAGCCGATCTTGGCCCAACATCGGCCCCAGAGTTGTTCGTTTCGGGGTTTTCCAATAGTTTGGAACTTTCGGTTTGAAGAACCGTGCAGATAGCAAGCTAGCTGTACCTGCAGATTTCTGGCGGGTATCTTTGGATTCAAACTTTTCATGGAGCCTTTTTGCGTTTCCATTGGCATAGGTCTAAAAGCCAAATCAACGGCGATTTTTGGAGGACCGAAGTAAAAAACAAAAACACAAAAGACGCCACAGCTGACGTATTTAGAACAACAACGGGACTTTCTGAAAAAATCAAAGATCAGAAAATATTTTCTCTGGAAGCGTGGGTTTATATCTTGCTCTGTCTTAGGTGAACCTTCTCGCTGGGTATCGTTTCTCTCCGCGGGCGAAATTTGTCCCCGGCCGGGTCGAGGCTTCTCTCTCCGTAGCGCTTCTCTCAAGAGTACTATGAATATCTTCTCTATGCGTGAACAGAGCAGATCTTGTCTCCTGACTGAAACTTCACCGGGTAGATTGTACACAAAGGTTTCTGTGTAAAGCTTGTTCTATCTGGTCCCTATTTTCCGCGATGATACCGCTCGGTCTTTCGCACAGGGGATCGAGATGACCATCAAGTACTTCAGGGAAGAGTTGGAGAGGACAGGGGAGGTCGTCCCCACGGGGCCGGACGCTTCCAAGCCCCGCCTCTCGGACCCCGACCCCCCACGGCAGCTGCGGGCGTGAGGCCATCGTATGGGGCGCTAGGCGCTACCCCCCCCCCCCTTTCGCGGTCCCTGGCCCAGCCTGGCCTTCCCTGCCCTGCCCTGGCCTGGCCCGCCCCCGGCCGGCGGGCGTGAGTGTTTCGTTTAGCAACACGTTTTGTTTCGTTTCGTTTTGAAAAACGTTTCGTTTTTTATTTCGTTTCGCAACATAGTTTTTGTTTTTGTTTCGCTTCGTTTTTTTGTTCGTTTATTCTCGTTTCGAAGCGTGTTTCGTTTCGTTGGCGTCCGAAAAGCGTCTCGTTTCGTTTCGTTTGACTCGTTTTATTTCGTTTCGAGAATAGTTTGTTGTGTCGTGTTTAGTTTAGTTTTTCGTGTGTGGTCGGCCATGTCATTCGCTTTGGTTCATTTTTGTGCCGTTTAGTTTTCGATTATATTTATTTGGTTTTCATTTTTGCTTCATTTTGTTTCGTTTTTTTGTTTTTGTTTTTGTACTGTCTCCTGCACTCTGAACTACCACTCTGGTCGGAAGTATAAGGACCCCTTGTTATTCATATTAGTGTCTAAACAGTCCTTATATTTCCACCCAGGGTGGTGCTGGTTCACTGTCTGTTGCTGTCTTCGCGCATATTTTGCGGCAACGTCGGCACAATAGTATACATATTTTCTGGTGGCGTTCACCACGGCATGGTATATTTCTGAAGCCTGGATGATGACCATTAGTAGGCTTTAGTTAGGCTTTTGCCCCCCCCCCCCCCCCCCCCCCCCCCCCCCCCCCCCCCCCCCCCCCCCCCCCCCCCCCCCCCCCCCCCCCCCCCCCCCCCTCCCCCCCCCCCCCCCCCCCCCCCCCCCCCCCCCCCCCCCCCCCCCCCCCCCCCCCCCCCCCCCCCCCCACCCCCCCCCCCCCCCCCCCCCCCCCCCCCCCCCCCCCCCCCCCCCCCCCCCCCCCCCCCCCCCCCCCCCCCCCCCCCCCCCCCCCCCCCTACTTTCTAAGTGAAGGGTATCCGTTTTATGTTAGAATAGGGGCGACAGTAGGTTTCGTAGTCCGTTCTTGCCGGCGTGCTGCTGTTTTTTTATATCGTCGGTACAGAGGGCTTAGCGTTTTTACCCTTCGCTGCGCTCGTGACATGTTGTTCCAAGCGCAAGAGGCCTCGTTGCGGGAGCGACGGGGGGGAAGGGGGCGGTTGCCCCACTGACTTTTCATCTCTTATCGCTTGCGGGTCTTGGTTGAGGGTCAATGCCGCTCTCGCTCTTGCGCTTGTCCAATCAAAATATAAGGTACACACGTAGCGCGCAAATCGGAGCACAGGGAGGGTGGTATACGAGAGAATCCGTATCTTGGCGTGCGAACTCGGATAAAACGACGAGCAATGCTGTGGCGTGAGTCTAGTAGCGTTTTGCTTGATGTTGTGCCGGAGTGTGCTTGAAGAAGGCCTCTCTGCGGTGTGTATCTGTAGCTATGGTTGCCCTTTTGTTCTTGTCTTCTTTTTTCACGGCGGGTTGTTGAATTGGAGCTGGGTTCGGTTTTACTTCGGTTCACAGGTGGCCGGGACCGCCCCCCCCCCCCCCCCCCCCCCCCCCCCCCCTTCACAATGTAGGCGTAAAACCATCCTTGTTAGCTTGTCGAACAACATACAGTAGCAAACCCCACAAGGTGTGGACAGTCTCTCAATTCGGTTACTCCTAGTGTCGTTCAAACATTGTTCAATGTCTAGAACACAAGGATTGTTTTTTTCGTCCACATTGTGCAAAGGGGGCGGGTCTCGGCCACCTGTGTTTGTACGCGGTATTCGTATCGTAGCGCGGCGGCAGGGGAAGAAGGAATGGAAGGTACGGCGGGGTGCTGCATAGTTGATCGAAACCTATGAACAAGGTCTTGGCTTTGTCGTGCCGAGCCCAGGCTTCGCCCTGTTGGCGAAAAAGTTTTGTATAGACCTTGGCCCAGCTGGGATAAAAGCTTTGAAAATGTGCCTGAGGTTAAACTCTAATTGTAATCCTAACCCCCCCCCCCCCCGCGTGGGAAATTTCTCGGAATGGAAGCGTCAGTGTGGACTATTCACCATTGTAACCCTTTAACTCCGACCGCCTGGCAAATTTCTCGGAATTATAAGGGAGAATCTCGGAATGATGGTGGAAATGTCTCGGAATTATAAGGGAAGTTTCTCGGAATGATTCGGGAACTTTCTCGGAATGGAGTGATATCAACCCTCTTGTCGAATCAGGGCCGAGTGGTGGACGCTACTGGCGGCAACCGTCGTCGCTGGCGGTTGGCCTTATTCCGCACTAAAGGGTTCGATGTTGCCACTCACCTCTCGAGGAAGCACGCAAGCGGGGCCAGTATATTCTTGTTGATAGGGACCACTCTGAGCGAAAATAGCAGAACCGTTTCGGCAAATTGCATAAAAATCGAGTGCTTCCTACATTTTTTGTCCAGAGTTGTATGTGACGCCGTAGGTATGGGTGCGCGAGGCTAGTAGACTATAGATTGTCTCCTCGGTTTTTCGGGTGTGAAGCCATAATTTTCCGACGCCTAGAGCAATTTTCCTTGGGGTTTTGTCAGGTGTGACGCCATGGTTTGGTATTTTATGGTGGCGCGAGGCCAGTATATTTTCCTCCTCTTGAGTTTTTCAGGTGTGAGGCCAGGACGTTTTGAGGTGCGCCACAAAGACAAGAGGACCCCCCCCCCCCCCCCCCCCCCTCAACTTTGTGGGGTGTAGTTTCCTCCTCTCTTTCCAAGTTTTTCGGGTGTGGACCCACACTTTTTGACCGGCGCGGGGCCGGTGTATTTTCCTCAAGGTTTTTAGGTGTGACGCCATAACTCTTTGAAGATGCGAAGCTAGTTTTCTTCCTCTTCCTCCTCGTCAAGCCTTTGGGTTGGTGAATCCGTTTTTTTGTTTTTGTTCTGTAGGTGCGCGAGGACAATTTCTTTTTCTTCCTTGTTTTTTGTCGGGGGGTGAAGTGAAAAAGCCATTTCGTAAATAGTTGGTACTTTGTGATGCGCGAGCGAGGCCAGAATTTTTTCCTCCTCCTCCTGAAATTTTTCAGGTGTGAGAAGCCGAAATTTTGGAGGTGCGTGAGGCTAGTGATTTTCAGGGCAGTTTCACGGGTCATGCGCGACCCGACCCGCGGGTCGGGCCAGGAGGTCTTCAAAATCTGACGCGTCGGGGCGGGGGCGGGTTGGGTGACCCGACCCGACCCGACCCGCGAGGTTTTGTCCGACCCGCAAACAGCCCTGGTTATTTTATTCCTCGGGTATGAAGCCATAATTTGATTGTCCGTGTGCGAGACCAGTTTATGTTTTCATTATTTGGGTTTGCAGCCAGTACTTGCGGTGCGCGAGGTCAGTTATTGACTTCTGCCCTCTTCGGGTTTCTGTTATTTTAGCAATCAAAGAGTTTTCGGCGCGCGAGACCGCTTGAGCCTGTAAGTGGTCTGGCACGCATGCGTTATTAGTTTTTTGCTGACTTGTCGGCTCTTCTGTGCCTCCGATCGTTGCCGCCCAGTGTTTTTTCAGGTCTTGGTGTGGGTCGTCAAATCAAAAGCCTGGGTGCATGCCTGTTCTGTTTTCGTCCGTACTTTCTCATGGTGGCGGGGGCTACTCGGTAGTCTGGACGTACTGCAGTACCTGGTACGAGGTGTGGTATGCTGTTTAGGACTGCTCCTGTAGGAGTACTCTTCGTGAATGCTGTCGTTGTAGTGTACCGATAAGCTGTAGTGTTGGGGCGACTCGCGTGCACACTCGTGAAAAAAAAGTGGTACAACGAAAAACGCCGTCACACATTATTCTTAATATAATGGACCAAACAAGGTATCTCAAAAAGGTCCTGAGATCGAGGATTCATTCGTCGAAAGTCGTATTATTGTACAAGCAAGCTGTGCGTGATGCGTTGATCGCGCGTGCCATACACCAGTACGGGTTTCGTGCGTGCGGTTTTTATTAACCTCTTGTGGAATGGGTCTTGCGCCTCGTTCGTTTGGTGTGCTTTGCGTCGGTACCTACACAGAGATCACGTGCACATGCGCGCACGCACGCAAACCCGATCCCGTTCGTAGTGAATGACAACAGGGATAAAGGGTCGATCTTAACGAGGGCTGTTGTTCAGTTTTTTTTTTTTCAGTTTTTTCGTTTTTTTCCTAAAAGAAAATACTGAAAAACACCCCTTCAGGAAAATACTGAAAAAAAACCTGAACAGTCCTCGTTAAGATCGACCAGGGGATGGGGGCCAGGTGAAATAATTTCTACTTATTTGTTCTTGTTTTTGTTCGTATTCCCTGCCGGTGTCCAGAATTCCACTCCACCCCGCCTATCTGTGCCGCGCAGGCACAAGTGATCGCACTCTCCTTTCTCTGTTGTTTTCATGTGGACCCTCGAATAGTCCTCCGACCCCTCGGTTGGGTTCGACGATGCTTGCTTGGGTCTGGAGGGCACCTCGTGCGTTTTTTTTTTAATATCTGGCCAGTGAGATGGTACCCAGTTTTCTTTTCTGTGATCCGATTTGGTATCATCCCGTTTTGTCCGTGATTCGTTCACGGTAGACATGCCTTGGAGAGAGAGTACGTGCGACCGCTGTCGTCGTTTATTTTTCATCCATGATGTGCTATGAACATCAAAAAAGACCCCCCGCTGTGCTGTGAGGTGGAGAATATCGCCGAAACTCATACTTGCAAAAGCTGCGCGTGATATACCAGGTATAATATACTTCGAACGCACGTTTTGGGGTTATACTGAATCATCACTCTATCTCTCGTTCTTCCAAAAACGCCTCTCGCGGGGTTTCGTCAAACTTGTTCACCTTTGTGTTGAACGTTTCTCGGGAGTATGCTTTGTTGCAAAACACACTGCTGTGCCACCCTTCAGCAAGGCAACGCGCCTCGATCGATTTCGCGGCAACAAGGACGATGCCCTCAATCAACACTGACTGGGTTGGGTCAGGCACTGGCGAGGCGTCGTACCGTGCGCGTGCGTGGCCCACTCACGCTGGTGTGTAGAAGAAGTATCGTGGAACAGCAGCAGCAGCAGCAGCAGCAGCAGCAGCAGCAGCAGCAGCAGCAGCAGCAGTGCACCCTGTTCGGAGCCTTCACAAGTTAAAAAAAGACAACTTTTACTCACGCGTAATAGTCTTGACACGTATTTTTGGTAAATTTCACGTTTTTCGCTTCTATCGTCGATAGGAGCTGCATCCCTGGAATTCATTTGGAATGGTTTCCCCCTGGTGCATCATACATGTACCTATAGATTATCCCGTCAGCAGGTGCTATTGCATCGTGCCCATCTTCTGGGGATCCGAGAGGCGATACATACCGCCTGAACACGAACACTAGAAACCCTGCAGTACCTAAATCAACAATAAATCCCTGTAATAATACCTATCGTACTAATAATATCTTACAATCTCTCTCTGCGAAACCTGTGTGCAGAAGAGCACGCCTCCATGTATGAATGCATATATATCACGAGCACACAAACCACAAAATCTCGCGCGAATCCTGTCGACATATTTGCTCTCCCCAAATGTCAACGCGGCCATGGGCACCAGCTACCCGGCGTTTGCCAGTACTCACGCCTAACGGTGGCGGGGGTAAGGGGGAGGGCGGGTGGGCTGTTTGCTGGGACACGCACGTAGGTCCGGTCAACAAAAGAGGCTCGTTTATTTACTCGTTCAATCCCTGCACCTAGAAGGCTCTTCCCATATATTATTCCAAAAATCCTAGGCCCTGGGTCTAGAAGTCTACAGCCTTTCCAGCGCAATACTTGGTGTACCAGAACAGCGCTACTTGGTGGTGCACAGCACGAGGCCGATCGGGCAGTGATCGCTCAGGCCCACGGTGGCCGCCTCCAGCTGCACCTAGAAGGCTCTTCCCATATATTATTCCAAAAGTCCTAGGCCCTGGGTCTAGAAGTCTACAGCCTTTCCAGGGCAATACTTGGTGTACCAGAACAGCGCTACTTGGTGGTGCACAGCACGAGGCCGATCAGGCAGTGATCGCTCAGGCCCACGGTGGCCGCCTCCAGCTGCACCTAGAAGGCTCTTCCCATATATTATTCCAAAAATCCTAGGCCCTGGGTCTAGAAGTCTACAGCCTTTCCAGGGCAATACTTGGTGTACCAGAACAGCGCTACTTGGTGGTGCACAGCACGAGGCCGATCGGGCAGTGATCGCTCAGGCCCACGGTGGCCGCCTCCAGCTGCACCTAGAAGGCTCTTCCCATATATTATTCCAAAAATCCTAGGCCCTGGGTCTAGAAGTCTGCAGCCTTTCCAGAACAGCGCTACTTGGTGGTGCACAGCACGAGGCCGATCGGGCAGTGATCGCTCAGGCCCACGGTGGCCGCCTCCAGCTGCACCTAGAAGGCTCTTCCCATATATTATTCCAAAAATCCTAGGCCCTGGGTCTAGAAGTCTACAGCCTTTCCAGAACAGCGCTACTTGGTGGTGCACAGCACGAGGCCGATCGGGCAGTGATCGCTCAGGCCCACGGTGGCCGCCTCCAGCTGAAAGCAGTCGTGGACCACCACTTCCGGGGTGGACGCGCGAGCTTTTTTCTTTTTTCCACCCTCCGCGCGCTTCCCGCCAGCGGACGCGCCCCCACTCCCGCCGCCGCCACCGCCTCCACCGAACAGCGAGGCGGTGCAGACGAAGTAGTCCAGGCGGAGTCCCCTGTTGACGGGTCGCTGCAAAAAAAAAAAAACAAGGTACGGATACGTAGAGAGGGAATGCGGAAAGTAAGCGGGAACCGGGACCAGCGAAGGTACGTACAGCAGGAAAAAATAACATTTTCGTACGGGGTGGTGGACCCCCCCCTTTCGCCCCCCTTCCTCCCCCCTTCCCCCCCCCTGCCGAAAAAAAGTATCGCTGTGCCGCGGAGGGCGCTGCAGTGCTTATACAGTAGGAGTGAACGGGACATGAAACGAGAGACAAATGTTATGGAGGCTTTATCATACTCTCCGCCGTTGGGAAGGGTCGACCGGGCTTCATTCGTGAGTAGCGACTGGGGGAGGTCGAAAAATCTAAACAGAAGCGACGAACAGAAAAAAATACTCGAACGGTATCATAGCACAGCAGCAGCCAGCAGGTGCGCGCGCGTAAGAGCTCACCGCGTTTGTCCGCATGCTCCAGTACGTGTAGGCCCCCCTAGCGTCCGGGTGCAGCCGTCGGAAGGCGTCGGTCACCCTTCCCTCCTTCATCCATGAGTCGAACGACCCCCGCTCTTCCTTCGTCGTGCCAGCGCTCTTGACCAAGTGCTTCGCCCCGTAGTTGTAAATATCCAGATCTCTGTCCGCGGCGGCAGTAGCGGGGGCGGCAGGGGCGCGCGCACGCGCGGGGGGGGGTGTACTCATTATCATGTTTGGCCGAAGTCGCATGACCGAAGACCCTCGCATCCCTGCAATGCCGGGACGGAGCACGTCGGGTTTCCACCGATCAGGCAGACATTGCTTGCATCAAGCGCGCCGAGAGGGGGATGAGTGTACTCGATATTATGCATGGCCGTAGTTTGTATGACCCTAGATCTTCGCATCCCTACAAATGCCCGGACGGAGCACATCGGGTTTTCACGGACCAGACAGACATCGCTCGCACCAAGCGCGAAGCGAAACGTGAGGTGTTCGGCAAGGCGCATGAAGGGTGAACTACATGCTACTAAGAACCGCTTGCGAGGCGGACTTGCATAAGGATGACAGCATCAATGAGTTAAACGCCGTGAGATGTTCGGCGAGTCGCATGAAGGGTGAGCTGCATCCTACTAAGAACCGCTTGTGAAGCGGACTTGCATATATACGGATGACAGCTTCGATGAGCCAATTTATTTTCCTGTGTCCCCCCCCCCCCCCCCCCCGGGGGGCCGCGAGGACGGCGGCAGCATGCGGCGCAGCAAAACCATCTGGGTGTGTGCTCGGTCAGACGAAGGGTTCTTGCGTATGGCGCGCTCCCCCGCTTTGAAAAACGGAAGAAGATGATACCAGGGTACGAAGTTTACATATTCAAGAATAGCGGGGGCGTCATATGTCTTCGCTCCGCAGTTGTGGATGTAGAGGTCTCTGACCGCCCGCAGCGGCGGTAGCGGCGACGGCGACGGCGGTGGCGGCGGCGGCTGGGGGGGCGACAGTGAAGGTGGTAGCAAGCCGTGCAACATGCGGCGCAGGTTAAGCCGGTGTGTGTGCGATCGACTGAAGGTTTTGTTTGTGTTCGGCGCGCTCTTCCGTTTACAAAAGAAACGGCAGCAGATTATTTGAGTCTTGACGGGAGGTACTACACTTGCCTGCGCTCCCCCGATGGCCGAGGTCAGCAAGCCGCGCGCGGTGCGGTGCAGTGCAGTGCTCTGCGGTGGAAGGTACTTCCTTCGCGGTGCGGTGCAATGCGGCCGCACGCCCTCTTGCGCGGTTAAGCTCGGAAAATAAGCCTGATCCGGAGGGAGTGAGGGCTCTTGTTTCCATTTTTTCCGAACAAAATCTTCCGTATTTCTGTTTGGGTTGGCACCCCATCCTCCCAATCCTCCCAAGACACGAGGCCTCTTTTCCCATGAAAACCAAGACGCGCCGCGAGCTAAAAAAAGAGGGCAAGAGAAAAGGGGGAGACAAAACACGCCGTCAGACGATGCCCCCGTACACTCACAAATGGGCGACGTTGAGATCGCCGTTGACCACGACCGGCTTCCCCTTCGCCTCCAGAGATTTCACGTACGCTCGGAGGGCCACGTCCCATTCCTTCGTGCGGTACCCGAGGCGCTCCAGGTTCTGGCCCGAGTTGGGCACGTACAGCGTCACCACGAAGAACTGCAATTGTTGTTGTTGGGCGGTGTACCAGCAACGTTCGAGCGAGCGTCGCCGGGCGCGTGGTCGGGGGGGGGGGGGAGGGGGAGGGGTGTACTCAGTATCATGCATGGCCGTAGTCGTATGACCATAGACCCTGGCATGCCTACAATGCTGGGACGGAGCAAGTCGGGTTTTCACCGACCAGGCAGACATTGCTTGCACCAAGCGCGAAGCGCTGTCAGGCGATGGGCGCGAGTCGCATGAAGGGTGAGCTGCATCCCATCAAGAACCGCTTCTGAGGTGGATTTTCTTGCATCTGGATGACGGCGTCACTCAAATGATTTATTTCCTGGTGTGGACACTGCCAGAGACAGCAAGGGGTTTACTATGTAACTGCCTCGTGGGTGCCTTACCATGTACACACTATTTGATACGATCATCCTCCTTGCGCGGAGATAAGTTTCTCCCAGCACAAAAAAAAAATATCTAACTCGACCGCCAGTCGTGGTGGGGAGGGAGGGGGGGGGGGCGTACTCATTTGTTGCTTGCCTTTAGTCATTTGACCATTGACCATGTATCCTTTTCGAGACGGAGCACCGTTCCTAGCACCGTTCCTACTCCGAATAGAAACACCTACAATGGTTGGGTGCTCAATACGTTGTTTCCATATAATATAAAAAATATATATTTGCTGGTCTTGTCCACTTCCTGTTGCCGCCCGTAGCCAGGCGGGGGGTGGGGGTTGTTTACCTTCCGCGAGGCCAGGTGGCTGAATTTGGTCAAGGTGGATTGCTCCTAGAGTGTGTCGCGCAGCAGTGGGTGTGGGTCCGACCGTAAGCGAGTATTGAAGACGTCTTCCCTCTCCAACTTCCCCTCTCGTCACCCCCCGACGTTTTACCTCAGGCTTCTGCGCTTGGTCTCGGCATAGCCAAGCGAAAACATCGGGCACAATCGTCTTTGCTCAGCCACCTATTACACCAACCGCACGGAAAACAACGCCTGATATGGAAGGAAAACCTCGCACCCTCTCTCCCACCGGACTCCCGACCAGCACAAGCCCAAACCCACGCCCAATGTTGGTAAGGATGTGCAACATATACTCTGCCCCTTAGTCAGCGCTGACTGAGCACTGAGTAACGTGAGTAGGTTAAAATCCCGTCTGAGCAACACCCAATCACAAGCACGAGCAACTATTACGGGGGGCTACAGTAGTGAGAACCCCTTATGGGCAAAAAAACCAAACATCCCTCCATGTTTACTATCTAACTTGGCTTCAGTATTATGTGTGTGAAGTCGTCGCACAAAAGCGTCATTTCTACGCAAGTACATCAGTACACCGAGTGTCCGTCCTGATTATTTATCTCGGAGAGATCTAAATCCTGCGGTCAAAAGACTGTTAAGACAGAGAAAACCGAAACAAAATATCGCAGAGGCATCAAGGTAAAAGCGAGGTGAAGATGTCAACGTACCGGGTACGAGAACGAACACAACATAAACAACCCAAACGAGAAAACAAGAACACACTAAAAGACAGCAACACCAAAACGATCACCAAAAAAGACACAGATCACAAACTGCGCAGGAAGATCAGAAAGGCTGAAAAAAAAAAAAAAAACACGCGTGCTGAAGAGGAGGAACCTATGACTGCTGCGCGGACGAAGCAACACGAACAAGAGCTAAGGTACCGGCATGCTCCCCCGTATTATAGTAAACCAGCACGAGCACAAGCATCTAGTTATATCAGCAAATCTTGCCTTGTCATACTCGACCGTGATCGACCGGCCTTCCCCGTCGTGTTTGGAACTCCCGATGCCGAATCGCACCGCCAGTACCGCGAGCCCGCTACGGCCGCCAGGCAGGGCCGCTGCTCCCTCCGGGCCACCGCCGGCGGCGCTCTCGGCCGCGTCAGCGGCAGGGAGCTTCTTGGCCTTGCCCGTGGTCTTAGAAGTCGCTTCCTTGGCGGAAAAGAACGCCGACATTTTTCCCTGCTTCTGCCTTTTTTTCGCCTTCCCCACACAAAAAAAAAAACGAGCGGGCAGTAAGTCACCAAGAGCAGTATGCAGCAGCGAGCAGAAATCCAGAGTATAAAATAAGGTGCCGGGAACGTTTTTTTTTGTGCGGAGGCGTTCTTCGACAAAGGTTCACGCGAGTCTTTCTGAGGCTCCTCACTTGACCTTGAGGAGCTCCATACCTCACCCGAAAACTGACTGCAACTAGAATCAAATTGCATCCCGACGAATAATCCCATGTCCCAATTATACAAAAACGTCATTTTTTTTTAAAACAAGATCGGCATTCCGACGATTCTGGGTTAACCCTTTTAGTACCGCAGTCCGGTTTTGGGGACAAATCACTTGGAACTAGAATGGTTTGTCCCCAAATCGGGACTGCGGTACTAACGGGGTTAAGGAACCCTTTCTCATTCAGAAAATATTTTTTTTGGCGGGAATGTGCTATCTCGTCCGCAGAACTCATCTGCGCGCTGAACCTCTTGTGGACTGCACTCCCATTTTTGGGGGACAAATGGCTTGGAACTAGAGTCATGCATATATATATATATACCTAATTTCAAGCATGGTTATGCACAGCAGTGTAGTTCTCAAAAGGGGAAGGACGGCGGGGCAAGCGGGTCGGGGGAGAGGGGACGCCGACATGTTGATCTGCTTTCTTCTGCTCCATTTTTTGTTTGCGTTCGACAAGAAGAGCGACAGCTAGCACCGCGGGCAGCAGCACCAAGAAGACCAGCGGTTAGTACCAAGAGCGACCAGCAGAGTATAACAGGTGGTGGACTGTTTTTTGTGTGTGCTGGAGAGAGGGGCAGCGGGTCGGCGAGAAAGTGGACGCCGACGTTTTCCTCTCCTTCTGCTTTATTTTTCGTCTGCAACAAGAAGACCGCATACCACTCTATCCCATAATATCTGTTTTAAACTAATTGTTGAATCGAACTGTTCTTATATTTTGGGACATAGTGGTACCTATGTAACCACGAGCGGCAGACTACGATAAGGTGAGGGATTGTTTTTGTGCTGTAGGGGAAAGGGGACGCGTTTCCCTCGGGTCTATGCGGGCGCGAAAGCGCCGTCGACGTGGCCGGAGAACAAACCGGCAGGTCACGCAAGACCTCGAAGGTCCACGTTAAGTCATGTCAGGTCGCTTTATAAAGTAGGTTCGATTTCAAGGTCGCAAAAAAAAAAACGTCGGAATCTCTGACGACACATACCAAAAAAAAAACTCTCCTTCCTGCAGGGGACAGCGCAAGCAAATACGGTTTTCTAAAAGGTGCGCCTTGCCAACCGCCCGATGCCGACGTCCAGCGAGGCGGCAAGCGCTGGCAAACTTCGTTGCTGCTGCTGCACTGCTAGTGCCATTGTTGCTTTTGGTCCGGCTACGGGTAGTGCTGCAATTGCTACTGCTACAATTAATAGTGCTGCTTCAACCACTTATGTTGCTACTACTGCTAGTGCTGCTGCTATGCTGTTGCAAGGCGACCCATGGGAGGGGCGGGGGACGAAGACGAGGGAAGAGACTCACCGGCTCAGGGCTTGCTCCCCCCTTGGGCCCTTCTCCGCGCATTGCCCACGCCTGGGCCTGCTTCGTGAAAAACACCGCCGTCCCCGCGTACCCCTTCTTCACCGTGGAGCAGGACCATTCCGAGGCGTAGCCTGGAAGGATGTCCTGCTCGCGCATGCCTTCAACGTCCTTTTCCTGCAGCTTTGTCTCCTGACGATATTTGTTGAGGGGGAAGGAGGGAGGGAGGATCCGATTCATCCTCGGGTACTCGCGCGGAAATAGACGAGCACAGATTTCGGTGAAAATGGAATATCAGGACCCTTCACCTATCTAGTCGCTGTTTACTTTTGGCAAAGGCAGGGTTACACTGTCACGAAAGTACACAAGAAAATACCTCACTCAGCCGTCGTGAGATCGAGACATCTCATTTACGGACAACCGTTCTGCTCTAAAAACATTCACCCCCCCCCTTGTCGCAGCAGTGCTTGACAAATATATCATACGACTCGTACTAAGCTTGTACAGGCGCTTCGCGCAGCGGAAGGTTTCGCCCGCTACGCGCTCTCACGAGGCAGAGCGGAACGGAACAGACGGCCCGAACAATTAGGCGCAAACAGGCGACTTGGCAAATGCCAATAGCTCCATGCTCCATCCAGGAAACAACCGGAACGCCGCATGCATGTACGTACGTACACACCCCAGGTAGCGTACTTATTTTCTTCTTTTGATCACAAGAACGAACGAAAAAGCACAACACGGCACAGCAGCACCGTGAAAAGCAAAGAAGGAAACCAAAATTCGGGGAGAAAAAAAAATCCCCGTCCCCTCTGATGCGCTTCGCGCTGCGGGCGGCTCCGCCCGCTACGCTCGCTCAGCAGGAAGAACAGAAGAACGGAACATACGGTCCGAACCATTTCGTGCAAACAGGCGACTTGCAAAAGCCAAGAGCTCATGCTCCATGCAGGAAAACAACCCGAACGCCGGTTGCATGTACGTACGTACTTTCCCCAGGTAGGGTTAAATTTCTCCATTTGATCATAAGTACGAAACATAAAGCACAGCATGGCACAACACCGCAAAAACATTGAAAGAAAATGAAAATGGAAATTTCATATATATAAAAAAAAAGATCCCCGTCCCCTCTGATGTAATTATTCTCCGCCTAATTGGAACACCTAGCGCCGGTTGAAAAAAAAAAAAAAAAACGAACAGCAGACCTTCTCTCAGTCTCGTACGCTGCCCGCCCTCTAACGACCACCTCGTCACCGATTCGGTCCGGGTACAAGTAAAGCTTTTCTCCCTCTCTGCCACAGTGAGTCCCGTCGCGCGCCTTGCGTGAAGTCTGATGCTCACCGTGGCCCTCGTTCGCCAGCTCGATAACGTCGGTATTCAGATTGCGATGCTCTCTCCGTGAAACATCAGCTAGGTCGCAAAAATAAGCACCACTTGAATTTTATTTCGTAGACCAAAACGACCCTTAAGAGACTCGTAATAATATAGCCGACTCCACATGAGGAGGCCAGACAGAGCCCATTCATGCTTCCCTCGTGTCTCGATGGACACGGGACGCCTAGCCACGAAAACGGCGACCGCGCTCCGTCCAACCTCCCCTCTAGCCGCCAGCACCCGCTGACACCAGTGACGGCGCCGGGCGCGGTGCCGTGCTCTGGGTACACGCACGCACAAGAAACAAAATAGAAGAAAGGAAAAAAGGCTCTCGCCGGCAAGTAATAGAAGGAGGCGGTATCCAAGGAGGAGCTCTGAGAGGCCAGGGATGTATCAATCGAGCACGCTCAGAGAGAAATATATCTATAAGACCTACAAGGCGCTTCGCTCCGTGGGCGGGCGGCCTACGCCGCCCGCTATGCGCCCTCACGAAGGAACAGTACATCAAATTATGCGAAGCGGACAGAGGTCCATGATTAAATATGTTTTTTTGCATGATTTTGTACAGAGTTGCAAACTGATGATTTGATAAAGCCAAGAGTCCCGCCACCATGCTTCTGGAGAAAACAGGTCGGAAGGCACATACGCTTCGTGTCGCGCGCGGTTCGCTCACATGCCGTACGTACGTACATTCCCCAGATACGTAGGGTATTTTTTGTCTTATTGTGAGTACTAACTGCTGTATGTGTACGAAAGAGAAAGCACATCACGGCCCAACAGCAGCACCGCATAAGCAATAAAAATGAAACCGAAATTTCGGAAAGAAAAAAAAATCCCTGTCCCCTCTCATGTAATAATTTTCTGCCTGATTGGAACACCTTGCACTCTGGTCAAAAAAGAAAAAAATCCAACAGCAGAGCTTCTCTCAAGCCTCTTACGCAGCCCGCCCCTCGCGCGACGACCTCGCCACCGATTCGGTCCGGGTAAAGTCACTCTCTGTCACAGTGAGCCCCGTCGCCCATCTCGCGTCATGCCCGGTGCTCACCGTGGCCGTCGTTCGCCAGCTCGACAATGTTGGTGCTCAGACTGCGTACCTCTCTCTTTGAGCTCCAAGATCGGTCGCAAAAATAAGCACCGCTTGAATATTATCTTGAAATCCCGAACGACCCTTATAATCTCGTACATACTCTATCAAGAACCACAAACGGAGGCCAGACAGAGCCCATTCATGCTTCTCTCGTGTCTCGAGGCACACGCGACGCCTAGGCACGAAAACCGCGACACCGCTCCTTTCAACCCCCCCCCTACCCGCCAGCACCCGCTGACATCCGCGACGGCGCCGGGCTCGCCCGCGGTGCAGTGCTCCGGGTACACGCACGCACACGAAGCGAAAGAAGCAAAAAGGAAAAAATCACCGAAAGTGCCAAGAAAAATGGAGAAAACAAAGGCCCACGGAAAGGTCCGGCAACTCATAAAAGGAGGCGATTCCCAAGTGGGAGCTCTGAGAGGCCAGGGATGTTCCAACCGAGCACACTAAGAGAGTGAGATCTAAGTAAGTGGTTCTATGCCAATGGAAACGCGAAGTCCAAAAGTTTTCTTAAAAAAATATTGCTTTGAAAAAACAGCCGAAAATATCCTCGCACCGCCACTGCTGTGGGAAAAAAGGGAAAAAAAGTTTGATTTTTTTCTTTTTTTTCTAGCGGCTGCAGGCGGCGCAATTTGTTTTCTCTCGTTGCAGATTGTCAACACGCTGATAAAAATCAGCTCGTGCGTCGATAGATGCTCGATCTCGATGTAGACTCAGCCCACGGCCAACCCGCTTGGTGTCGGGCAAGGCCAACGAGTATAGATGACGGCATCGAAGATAGAAAGTGAATACATGCTCTAGGGGGCGAGAGCTTGCCTGCGGCGTCCTGCGGTATCCTCCCAAACCTGAAAAAAAGCCTGTTTTTTGCTGTTCGAGACGATCGAGAAATTTTGTCTTCTGTTTCGTACACCCCAGCGGCTATTTGTTTTTTATCGTACGCCTGGCCAGCGCCCGCCGCACGTCACTGGCCATTGTGTGAAGACGGTGACCCAAGGGTGGGTCGGAGGGAACTCCGTTCAGAGTTCATGACGCCATCGTTGGTTTTGTCAATCGATGTCTGTCGAGGACTCGGAATATCGCCGCTTCGAACCAAAGATCGGCCTGAGTTTTTCTCAAGCCGATCTTGGCCCAACATCGGCCCCAGATTTGCTTTTTTCGGGCTTTTCCAAATGTTGGGAACTTTTTTTTTTTCTAGACATGCCCACAGGAAGCGTGTTCTAAAATTTTTTGGCGGGTATCTTTGGAATTCAAACTTTTTATTGATACCGCGCTTTCCTATTGGCAACTGGCATAGGCAGTAGGTCCAAGTCTTTACCCTGTGGTACATACCAGGTATACAGGAAGTATCCGAACCTGAAAACAGACCAAAATTTTTTGGCGGGTATCTTTGGAATTCAAACTTTTTATTGATACCGCGCTTTCCTATTGGCAACTGGCATAGGCAGTAGGTCCAAGTCTTTACCCTGTGGTACATACCAGGTATACAGGAAGTATCCGAACCTGAAAACAGACCAAGTCGGGCCTCTCGGTCTCCACCATGCGCCTCAGTACCTCCAGGCCGTTCTTCACGGTCGCTCGAAGGCCGTTGACGTTCCACGACAGTACCGTGAAGCAGGTCTTTTTGACGATTCCGCCGTCGGAGGGCAAAGGGACGCGCGCAATGGGATCCCGCACGGTGCAAATCTCCACCTCCTCCTTCTTCTTCTTGCTCGCCTTGCCGTTGCCGGCCTGCTTGCTTGCGCTTGCTGCCGTCTTTTTCGTTTGCTGTTTTCTTGCCGCCTTTGCTTGTGCTTTTTCCTTTGCGTTCGATCACCTCGTCCTGCCCCCCCTCTCCGTCTCCCTCGCGCTCTCCGTCATGACCCTGCTGTTGTGTCTGGCTGTCCAACAGTGAGTCATCTATCGAGTCGGTCGCACAGCTGTTTGGCATCTGTTGGGTATCCTGACTGTCATCCCCCGCGGTTGTCATGCCGTCCTCTTGAGACTGGGACTGGCTCATAAGGAGTGGCGCTTTTGGTCGGTGATTGTGTCGGGCCCGTGGGAGCGTGCGCTGCGCAAAGTTTTTTTACGCAAGCCACAGCTTATATATACCTGCCAGTTCAGTTGTTTCGATTGCGCGGCCTGCTCGCAACTTGTAGCGTGGCCACAAAGTTCGCTCCCCGAAAGGGCGCAGAGGGAGCTGTGATTTAAAATTCAAACATGGAGTTTTATTATGGTCGGAGGGCGCTATTTACCAGGGGTTGATGATATATCGACCCCGGTGTATTATCGGTAAGCTTGTTGTGTCCTCTGCTGCTCTGCTGCTGCAGCAGTGCTGTAGCTTGGTGACTGCAACAGCGCAACAAGTAGCATCTGTAGCTGTGGTTACACAGACACACGACACACTTGCCAACCAAGGCCTGCTGTCCGCCCGTGCTGTCTCTACAGCAGTGCAAGCTGATGACGCGGTTTGTAACCAGGCTCATGCCTGCCCCATCCCCATCACGTCTGTTGGTGACAGCAGTGTTCACCGTGCTGCTTCTACCAGCAGCTCGCATCGTGACAGGGTTCACGACCGGCTCGATGCGAGGCGGTCTTTGTATGAGCTGCGAGCAACGAAAAAGGTGGGCTCTGGCGTTGCTGGAAGAGACGCAGTCGGTAAGCAAAATACAGCAGTGGTGTTCTTTGTGTTCTGATTCAGATCGGATCAAGGGCGTATGCGGCCGTCGACATTCTTCATTCAAATCCTTCATGTGTCACCAGTCACCAGTGCAAAGAAGTCAAGTCGTTCTCCGAAGGAGCACTCATCTTACGAAAAAATTGCGGCTCTTTCTCATACATACGCCTTCTGCATAGACAGGCGTGTACGTATAGTCGCCAAGCTGTCGCACGAGTACAAGCTACTCGTACACTTTTGCAAGGCCACAGGCACCACGTACGTGCGTACGTATTCCGCGCCTGCCGTGGGTGGTTGTTTTGAGTGTGAAAGGCCTCGCTTTTGGCATCAAAGAGAACTGATATGACGCAGGCGAAAGGATGATACAGCAGCAGCGGTGGTTAGCCGTTGAGTCAACTTCGACTGCGTATCACACGACTCGCCGACGCCACGGGGCGGCGAACGACAATCTCAATGTTCAACAATTACGAGTAGCGGGAACAGCGCCTCAGCAGGCGAATCATCGCCCCGGTTGTTGTAAAATCTGCCGGACCGTACCGCTGGTACTCGTGCTGAATGAGATGTTCTCAACAGTATGTGCGAAGTATGACATGAACAGCATCGTGTTGGCTATCATGCTATGGGTGAGTGTTGGCTATTATGGGTGATGTGACGCCTCAATATGTTTGCCCATGTGCGTATCGACGTCTCGTCCGGCAGTCCGCAACCGGGGCTGCCCAAGTCGCGGCTGAAGTTTCTGAACGGGCTGGTGGGAGGTGCGGCTGCTCTAGCGTTGCCGGCGGCGGTACTGGCCGACCCACCTTTAGAAAAGTTCGTCAAAGACGAGGTAGGATGACATGGTCAGCCGGACATGGCACACAAGAGTGGCAAGGAGCATGGCTTTCTGAACACCTTTGATGTTGCAACTACTGTGCTTGTTGTTGCTGCCGCCGCCGCCGCCGACGGCGAAGATTAGCCTTGCTGAATGTGTTGACTAAGTGTGGAGGGGGCGGTGGCCGCACCCGTTCACTGCTGTTGCTTGCTTCGTTGATTGCTTGTTTAGTGGATGGATTGAAGGGTTGATTGAACGGTCAATCAGAAAGAGCTGCTTTGCAGACCAAATCTTGAACTGTCTAGCGCGTGGTCCAATGAACAACGTACAAGAGCTACAGTAGGCGCTCGGCGCTCTCCCCTTTTAGGATGAATGTTTTGTCCCCATATATTTACTCTAAGTGCGGTGCTAAAAGGGCTAAAGCGGCTTCCCCCTCCACCTCTAACGTAACACGGACAGCAGTTCCGTGACCTGCCCCCCATTATACATATCTGCCACAGGTTTGCCTTGAGAGAAACCTCAACGGGTCTTGCAAAAAGTTTGGCATCGAAGGCAAGGATGCGCAGGTGCGATCGCTTCTCTGAGGGGTGTCGGAGCATCCACCCAGCTTGAATACGTAGTGGCCACAAGAATACCCCTTACTCTTAGCCGAGGCATCACCTACCAGTGTGGACTTGCTGGAGGACACGACCACCATTTATCTGTGTCGGTGGGCTGTATCTTGATCTGAGGGTGCTGCCGCGTTCGTTGGGTCTAGAAGTGCCGTTGTAAGATCCTATGGATCTAGTGGAACTGTTGTGAGACCTGCTGGATCTGAAACTACCGTTGTGCCACGTTTTTGGCTAGGCGCTAAAGGCGCTGGCAAGCATTGTGCTCGCTTATTTACCAATAAATCAACTTCTCTCTCGGTTCGCACGCGCATCCTTCGGCAAACGAACGGCTTACCTGGTGAAGGTTGATCGCGTCTCGACTAAGGGTGTGATGGAGGAACCGGAGAGCGAGCTGGTGGCGAAGCTCAAGAAGAGGTACGGTGCATACGGTCGCTCTCGGATGTGGCTCATTCCTGCCGCGAATTATTTTATTGGTATGGTTTGAACACATTTATTGACAATCGTTTCATTTTTTTAGTTTCGCCGTGCGTGGCGACCTCCCGCAAGTCGCGTCCTTTTCGAGTGTCACCGTTATCCTCTGGTAGCTTAGCTCGGCCGTACGCGTTGCGTTTCCTCCCGCACGCCCCTACTACTGTACTAGTATACTGCTCTGTCACTAGAGAGTAGGTGGCCACACTCTCGAGGGGAGACGGATTCAGTTTCTTTTTACTGTACCATCTGTTTTATCAGGACGCTGGTTGTTCCGGAACACGCAGGCCTTCGAGGGCCAGCCCTAGCATACACAAATACGCCATTACGTACGGGTCCCCCGTTATTCAGTCAATACGCTGAGCACTAGGGGTATTTCATGTTCAGATGCGGTTGACTTGTGGTGGCACTAGTTGAGAAAAAGTGAGGCAGTAAACTGAACCTGTACCTGCGCGCTGGGATAGCGAAAGCGTGTACCGACTTTCACGTCTTGCGTGGTTCTTGTGTTTGTTGCGCACCGTTTTTCAGTCGCGAGAGGCTGACCTTGAAGCTGAAAATTATCATTACGCTTGGCGGCCCATGATTCACTGTGTGTCGGTTTCGTCCAGAACTGCTGAGAACAAATCCAAGAACGACGAGGAGATAGCTACCAAGACCTTCGTAAACGGCCAATCGGGGGAGTTCGGGCCTTTTAGTAGGTGAGAGATCGCTGCTCGGCTGCTCAGGCACCGTACTGGTCGGGCTTGTAACGCGTTCACCTGGCCAACGATTCACCCGTCCTTCGCCTCCATCTTCCCATAAAGACACGGCACATGGCATAACGGGTATAGTGTGTCGTAGGTCTGTTATGCCTTGTGACTACTGTAATATTAATGCGTCAGCTGTGAATTTTACGGGAATAGTGTTCGGCCAAGGTAGCTGATGCTCAGCATGCGGGTTTGTGCATCCAACGCAGCTGCAGCTGCTGCTGCTGTGACATAGTATGTACTCGTATCGTAGTGCTTTCGGCGACGCGTGCTAGCGCCTCCCCGGTGCTGTGGGTGCCGCTGCTGCATGGAGTTGTGTCTGCACGGACTTGCCATAGTACTGGTGCACGATTGATACTGCGTGCTGACAATTTAACCTAACCTCTCGTGTTGTCTCCCTTGCTGCGATTCGCCTCGCCCTTTTTTGTACTTGGCTTGTTCCTTTGCTGTTCTACTTTCACTCGCTCGCCGGTGCAAGATATGTCCCTGTCAAACACAAGGACACGGGACGATATGAGCTCGTGCTCATTTCTGAGCTAGAGGGGATGAAGCAATCGGGGTTGGTTGTCAGCGAGCGTGGTGTAGACGTTTTCGCAGACGCGAAATAAACGGCGGCCATCTGTCGCTTTGTGGTGTCAGAGAGGTACCTTGTCTTGCGTCCGTGACTTAGCACCTAGCACGTTCGTGCTGTTTTTTATTTTCCTAATTTCTCCTCTTTTTGTTAAGAAGTTGACGAAATCAGTGTATTGGCATTATCAATGTTCTGTAGCGAATGTACAGCTCCATGTTAGCACTTGCTGCAGCGCCACAGCAGTAGCAGGTAGCCTACAGAGTTGCTCATCGGTACGACAGGTGTGCTTGGTGGGTGTGTTGGAATGTTACGCTTGTACAGACTATCTGCATGTGTTGAAGCTGGTTGGTTTGGGTTCCACCGCGTTATTTCAGGTTGCGCCGCATTTCTTTGTGTAACGTACCTACCGGATATCCACGAGTACAGAGTTCGTAGTCGGATATCCTAGCTCAGTTCTTCGTCTGGCTTCCCTGCGTTTGTCTACGTGGTTTGTCTGCCCTTCCCTGGTTGCGACGTCTAGCTCTACCAAGAGGCTCTACTGCATTGACGCAGGACGAGCGTCATCGCTGGTATCATCAAGTTAATTTATATGAAGTGAAGTGAAGCGAACCTTCTAAGCGTTATCAACTTCTCACATCCTCGACACAGCGTGTCTGCTCGGTCAGTCTAACGACTACCAGCACCAGCCTTTGCAGCCTACTGCGAAGTACCATCTGGTGGTATCTTTAACAGGTTATGAGCCTCGGTTTAAGCGTGGTGCGCGCATCGGGAGCCTTCGTGGACCCGGAGCCTTATAGCAGCAGCTAAGGATTTCACTCACAGCAGTTCAGGGTGAGTTTTGGTTTGTTTATTTTATCAGCGGCCCGACCCAGCTCGGTTTCCGTAAATTCAGCCTCTCGGCACATACTCGAGAGCGCTTCTTTTTAACGCTGACACTGTTACACACAGCAGTTCAGCGTGATTTATCACTGTTACACACAGCAGTTCAGCGTCACATACTCGGGGGCGCTTCTTTTTAACACTGACACTGTTACACACAGCAGTTCAGCGTGATTATCACTGTTACACACAGCAGTTCAGCGTAATCGGCACTGTTACACACAGCAGTCCAGCGTGATTATAGCAACCTGACACAAGCTCCGGCACGTGGTTTTTTCAACACTTCGACCGAGACTCGGGTTCGCGTTTTTACTATATTATATTGGTATCTATATATCGCCGAAGGAGGAACACATCTGCCTTTAGCACTAAGTGCGAGTATTCGCCATGGAGGGCGTGGCGTCCAACAACACTCAGGCAGTTATCAAGAACTGCCCGGTGTTCGCCGGCAGGAACAAGGATACTTTCCACGAATACAAGACCAAGCTTCGCGTCTGCCTTTCGCTCTACAGCAAACCCGTCTTCGAGGTGTTTCAAGGCAAGCTCCAGCCGTCATCTAGACTGGGCAGCGCCGGCACATCGTCGCTTAATACCATTGCTGAGCGGACATAGATTCAAGCAAACCAAGATCTCTGGAGTGTGCTACTCCTCACCACATCCGGCTCCGCCAACAACACCATTAAAAGGTTTGAGGGCAAGCGGTCAGAAGATGGAACGGGGCACGGACAGGCGGCGTGGAAAGCTCTCACTGAAAAATACAACGGCCACACTGAGGAGGCCAGAAGAGCGTGCCATGAGAAGCTCGTCAACACCAAGATGGAGCCCGGGCAAGATCCGGACGACTTCTTTTTCGTCCTAGACGAATGCCGTGACCTACTCCAGGAAATGGGCCAGACGGTCCACGACGAGAGGTACGAGGACATTATTTTACGTGCTCTTCCCATTGAATACGAGAGAGTACTAACCGCCAGCTACGAGAGGCGGGATTTTGGTTTGGACGACATCCGGCACATGGTACACACCATGTACGTCGACAACCTTTCGCGCCCTTCCAGCGGCAAGCCGGTCGCAGGTCGTGGCATCGCCATGCATGTGGCAGGACACAACGGTAGGGACGTGCAGTGCACCTACTGCAAAGGAGTCGGACACACCATACAAGACTGTGCCGTCTTGAAAGACAAGGAGCACCGGCGTGGGTCAAATCAATGGGGCCAACAAATTCAACGACCACAGCACGCGTCTCGCCACGCGAAAGAAGCACCCGGAAACGGGAGGAGAGGGGGCGATGGAAAGCAGTGGTGTTCTTTCCATAAGTCCACAACACACAGCGACGCAGATTGCCGTATGCAGCATCAACAACGCAGCAACAGTGCAAACAACGGGAGCGCGAATTATGTCGCTTCTTATGACCCCAACCACCCTATCTCATTTTCCGCGGTGGAAGCGCCCGTGGAGGAGGAAGCTTTCTGGCCTTTCGGGCCAAAAGATGAATCAGTCGACTCCAGCGGGCTGTTTGGATCCTTCGGCGGTATCAGCGGAGGAGAGACTAACGGATCGGCCTTCATGATCGAGGAAGGACCAGTCCAGAAACTGCAGCTTCGAGGCCGCATCCTCGGGATTTTGGCTGCGATCACCCGTGCTCTAGTGATGGTGGCCATATTTCACTATCTGTGGCTCCTATTCGGTGACTCCCTTTATGCCCGCATGGTCTCGACGAACACCAATGGGCAGCCCGAAATGTTTAAGGGAATCACCCGTACGGAGAAAGGATCGGCTCTCACGGCTGGTCCTACCGCGGGGTGGCAAGCCCACTGCAGCAACACGTCCGTGAATGTGCTGGTGGACAGTGGCGCGTCTGGACACTATTTCGATGATGCTATCATCCCCAGACTGCGTGACAGGTTGAAGTCTTGGATATGCCGAAAGCAATCTCAACCGCCGGGGGGGGAGAATTGATTGGTACAGCGCAGGGGCTTCTCCGGGGTTACGTAACCGACGACAAAGGAGTACAGCGTTTAGTCCAACTTTCATGCTGGTTGTGCCCGGCCTAGGGCGTAACCTGTTCTCGGTAAAACAAGCGGCTCGAAGCGGTGTCGTATCAATTTTTGACAGGAACACCCCAAGGCTGGAGACAGACACCTTCACACTTCCACTTCAAGAGCTGGGGTCCGATCTCTACTCTTTCTCGCTGGATCTTGAGGACGAGATCGACAGGCCGGGGCTGGCAATGCAGGCTGCGGCTAGTGCCAACTTGTGGCATCGGAGACTAGGGCATCTCAATCGCAAGAGCCTAGATCTCCTGAAGAACCTGGACAACAACGGGGTGAGCTTCGACGGGACCGTTCCAGACTGCGACGTGTGTGCGGTCGGAAAGAGTCACCAGCTAGCTCACCCGAAGACGGCTGATCATAAAGCCAAGCTCCCTTTCCAGCTGGTTTTCGTAGACCTGATGGGGCCTTTAACGCCAGAAGCACTCGGAGGTTACAAGTACGTCACCAAGATCTCCGACGAGTACACCAAGTGGACGGAGACCTATCTGATGAAGTCCAAGCACGACGCTCTCAGCTCGTTTCAGATGTTCGTACTGTCTGTGGTGATCCCCAGTGGTTTCCGTGTGGAGCGTTTAAGGGCTGACAAAGGGGGCGAGTTCACCGGCAAGGAGTTCCAGAACTACTGTCTCCAGACGGGGGTATCGCTAGAATTCGCCAGCACCAACACGCCGCAGCAAATCGGTATGTCCGAGCGTGTTGGAAGAACTCTCGCAGCTATGGTGCGGTGCATGCTCGCCGATAGCGGGCTGCCAAAATTTCTCTGGGGAGAATTGATGTTTACGGCGGCGTTCCTGGGGAACAGGGCGCCACATTCTGCGATTGGCATGCAGTCCCCGTACAAGATGCTGCACGGAGCAGAGCCGGATCTTCGGCTTCTTCGAGTCATTGGTGCCAGGGCCTTCGTCCACATCGAGACGTACTCGAAAAAACTCGAGCTCAAGGCGGTAGAAGGGCGACTAGTGGGATACAACAACAACAGCAAGAGAGTTATCGCGTCTACAATCCAGTCACCAGGCGCATCATGGAGAGCAGAAACGTCATTTTCATCGAGACCCCATCACGACTCCTTCCGCCATCATCGGATCTAGCCCATAAGCAGATTTTTCCGTCGAGCAACGGGATGGATGCCCACAATTACACCACAGACAATGACTTTCTGCGGGATATTCGCGATTACACTGCAGTGTTGGAACCCCTTACCAGTCCTTCTGGGGACCACATCGCCGCAGGTGGGCTCACAGTGAACCCACCGGTGGCCGAACTCTTGGACCGAATCAGCGACATCACCCGGAGGGACATACTGGACGGAGGAGCCGTAAGATCACCGTACGAGGGTTTTGTGTCCGGGGGAGCGTCGCTGGAGAGCGTCCTGGAAGGAGGCAGTGTGCAAGTTGGAGCATCGCCAGAGGTAGCTCCGCAGGAGAGCGTTTTCGAGCAGCTGGAGCAGCCAGTATCACCTGGTGGAGCCTCCCTGGAGTCATCGCCGGCTGCATCATCGCCTCTCCAACAGAAGGGGCATTCGCGGTTGGAAGCGACGCCTGCGGTTACGCGTGCTGGTACTGCAGCAAAATCCTTTGTGAAGCGTAACACCAACAGCCGTTCAAATTCTGCCCATCTAGCAACAATTGTCACCAGGTCCGCTCTGTCTGAGCTTCGAGGACTGAAGCTCTACACCAAGATGACTCTGCCAGATATTGCGCACGAGACATACGCAGAAGACTCAGCCGTGGAGTACGCCTATGTCGCGACTAACGTTCGAAACTGTTCGGCGGGGGAGAATGTGGAAATAATCCCGAACACTTTCAAAGAAGCCATGACTCTACCGGCCAAGGCGCAGTGGAAGGCGGCCTCAGACAAGGAAGTGGCAAGTCTAAAAAGGAACAACGTCTACACCCTCTTGCCGATGACTGCTGTCCCCACAGAACACAAGATTATCGGCAGTCGATGGGTCTATAAAGTCAAGGCCGACAACTCACACAAGGGACGCGTTGTTGTACTTGGGTGGGGTCAGTTACCTGGTGTTGATTGCGGCAGTACGTTTTCCCCCGTTTGCAGACTTCAGAGCATCCGCATGGTGCTAGCGATAGCGGCGGAGTACAATCTGGAGTGCTGGCAGCTAGATTACAACACCGCGTTTCTGAATGCGGATGTCACGGAAGAAGTATATGTCAAGATGGCACCCGGATACGAAGACTTCGACAAAAACGGAGTTCCAATGGAACTCCGTTTTTGTCGAAGTCTTCGTATCCGGGTGCCATCTTGACATATACTTCTTCCGTGACATCCGCATTCAGAAACGCGGTGTTGTAATCTAGCTGCCAGCACTCCAGATTGTACTCCGCCGCTATCGCTAGCACCATGCGGATGCTCTGAAGTCTGCAAACGGGGGAAAACGTACTGCCGCAATCAACACCAGGTAACTGACCCCACCCAAGTACAACAACGCGTCCCTTGTGTGAGTTGTCGGCCTTGACTTTATAGACCCATCGACTGCCGATAATCTTGTGTTCTGTGGGGACAGCAGTCATCGGCAAGAGGGTGTAGACGTTGTTCCTTTTTAGACTTGCCACTTCCTTGTCTGAGGCCGCCTTCCACTGCGCCTTGGCCGGTAGAGTCATGGCTTCTTTGAAAGTGTTCGGGATTATTTCCACACTTCTTAAAAGCTTGTACGGCCTTCGCCAGAGCCCAACCAACTGGTGGAACACAATCGACGGACATCTGGTGGAAATCGGCTTTAAAAGCCTCAAGTCGGACCCGTGTGTCTACACCTACTACTCGGAGAGCGGCGGCATCATCATCCTAACCCTGTACGTTGACGATGTTCTACTGCTTGGAAAAGACCTGACCGTACTCAGGCGGATCAAGCAGAAGCTGATGAGCCGTTTCTCAATGACGGACATGGGAGACGTGTCGCTCGTACTCGGGATGGGCGTCACCCGTGATCGTGAGAAGGGGACGGTGACCATCACCCAGGACAAATACACTAAGTCCATGCTAGAGCGGTACGGCATGGCAAGTTGCAATCCTACGTACACACCTGGCGTGGGAAAAGAGCTTTCACTGGACCAACCGGACGAGAAGCTTTTAAACAAGGAGGAGAAACAGCGTTTCCAGGCCATCACGGGCAGCGTAATGTACCTCGGACAGGTGACTCGCTATGATATTTTGTACGCCGTCAACCAATTGGCGAGGGCGATGTCCAAACCGTCCAAAGCGCACATGGCGGCGGCAAAACACCTACTTCGCTACCTGGCCGGGACGGCGGATTTCTCCATCACATACAAGCGAGAGGGTTTCAAGTTGACGGCTTTTTCGGATGCAAACTGGGGCAACAATCCGGATAACGGCAAGTCGATGTCTTCATACGTTGTGTTCCTCTCAAATGCCCCTGTGAGCTTTAAGGTGGGGATGCAGGGGCTGACGGCGCAGTCCACCATGGAGGCAGAGCTCGTGGCTGCAGCGCTAGCGATGAAAGAGGCGGTGTTCTGTTCGAACATGATGAAGGAGCTGGGATTCGGCACGCGCTTTGACTGCGTACCACTGTACATCGACAACACCTCGGCTCTGCACGTGGCCGGGAACCGAACCTACAGCTCGCGAGTCAAGCATGTGGCTCTGCGGTATTTTTTCATCCAGGAGCTGGTCAAGGAGGGAAGAATCTCCATCCACTACGTCAAGACGGAGGACCAACTCGCTGACATCGGCACCAAGTATCTCAGTAAGCACAGGCACCGCTATCTCCTCAAGCTGGTCAACGAGTTCAAGGTCTGAAGTAGATAAATCTGGTTTTATTATTCATATTATTTTATTGTTTGTTTTTTCTTGATACGTTCGCGCGAATGGGGGAGTTGTTCGGGAGTCAGTGCTGCACACGATGTACTTCAAACCATTCCGTTTGCCTTCTGAAAGGCAGTTATCACAACGAGTGGCTTGAATGGGTCTTTGATGCGTTTCCATCGATATGATCCTTAATGCGTTTCGATCGATATTTTTCTTGATTCAGAGTGACTTTGTAGTATACACATGCATTACGTTGCATTGTCAAACTCACCAGTGAAAGAAGACACCAGTTCCAACGAGGCTTTATTGCAGAAGGCATACGCTAGGTCTAACCCGACGGTGGAGGTTTTAAGTAACGAGGGAATTGATTTACGGCATTGCAGCTGTATTTGAGACTCGACATCCATTGAGGGGGAGTGTTAAGAAGTTGACGAAATCAGTGTATTGGCATTATCAATGTTCTGTAGCGAATGTACAGCTCCATGTTAGCACTTGCTGCAGCGCCACAGCAGTAGCAGGTAGCCTACAGAGTTGCTCATCGGTACGACAAGTGTGCTTGGTGGGTGTGTTGGAATGTTACGCTTGTACATACTATCTGCATGTGTTGAAGCTGGTTGGTTTGGGTTCCACCGCGTTATTTCAGGTTGCGCCGCATTTCTTTGTGTAACGTACCTACCGGATATCCACGAGTACAGAGTTCGTAGTCGGATATCCTAGCTCAGTTCTTCGTCTGGCTTCCCTGCGTTTGTCTACGTGGTTTGTCTGCCCTTCCCTGGTTGCGACGTCTAGCTCTACCAAGAGGCTCTACTGCATTGACGCAGGACGAGCGTCATCGCTGGTATCATCAAGTTAATTTATATGAAGTGAAGTGAAGCGAACCTTCTAAGCGTTATCAACTTCTCACATCCTCGACACAGCGTGTCTGCTCGGTCAGTCTAACGACTACCAGCACCAGCCTTTGCAGCCTACTGCGAAGTACCATCTGGTGGTATCTTTAACACTTTTAGCCCCTACGAGCCACGTACCAGGCATTTCACTGGGGCTCTGATACAAAGCCAATTTGCGCTCCATTTCCCACGTATGTTGTATTCACGTTCACATGCACTGCCTCTCTGTGAGCTGTGGCAGGACGCCTCTCTATGAGAGGTGACATCAACACCATCCGTCCACGAATGGTGGTGTGCGAGTCACACCACGGACTGCTGAGAGTTGCGCAGCGAGCAAAGTGATTTGCGATTTTCTGCTGGTGTGTGTTCGGACACTAAATTACGAGTCAAGTATGGGAGAGTCTGTTTCCGCTGTAGAGCTCGTACATCAGCGTACAAGTGCAGACAGACTACTACCGTACAGAGTAACACTCTACAACATAGATGCTAGGTGTTGTGTACAAGTAGAGCCCGCGATATGCGTACCGTATCAAACGGGTGACAAAATGACACACCCCAGCTGGGACATATTTCGGGGCCGAGATCCTCCAAACCATGCCTTAAGGGGGGGTACACACAACGAAAATTGTGGCTTTGACTCGACGAGATCTTGTCATATAGACGCATTGCATGGCGTTTCCAACGTTTATCCTGTTGTCGGGAAAACCAGCTTCGAAATTCGTCCGAGCCGGTGTTTTATCACGCGTGTCACACGGTATGTACTAGTACAATGCCCATTTTTTCCAGGGCTGTTCCTCACGCTACGATTTGTGAGCCCGGCACGATCTTGAAATGGTGCTTGGTCAACATCCGAACGCGCGCAGCACGCCAACGCCACGCTGGATTGATTCTAAGAGTCATTTTTTTTTTTTTTTTTTTTAATCATCACTTTTACTTTCCAGCCTAACTCGTACGAGGTTTTACCCTCAGCGATCTTCTGGACAAACCATGGTCACAGGTGTCGTCCCTTCTCCCCCCCGGTACGTGCCATTATTTTTTGTCGCGCATAGGGTTCAGCATTCCCACTGCGCGTCGATTTTCATAGAATGTAGCTAACTCGCGCTTTTCGCGAATCAATTTTTAACGCAACAAAAAGTCCCTACGAGCATGCACTCGGTGAGACTTGAACCCACGAAATCGATCTTGATAGGCACGCGGACCACCTACCAAGCCACCGGGGACGTCATCGAAATAATATATTCCATCCTGGTGCTCGCTTCGCGGGGGCAATATAATCAGATCTATTAATCACGTCGTCGTGCTGTCACGCTGTACAGGGTACCGACACGTAAGTTGGGCACGCGTCCGACTACTGCCGGACGACTTTACAGCACCTCTTACTCTAGAATGCCTTGATTTCAGTGCCGAACAACGAAACAATGTGTCCCTGGAGAAAAAGAAAAAAGGTTCAAACAGCATGCTTACTCGCAAAGTACGATCGGAGCGTTCATTCGCAATCTGAACACGACTTTGTACAACTCGTAGATGGATAGACATCATCCTTACAGTGGCAAACAGCGATGAGCGGTGAGGGTCATAAAGCATCTGTCGCTGAATGGATCCGCATCACACATGACCAGGATCATCAGACGGCAGATCTCCATATTTCCCTTTTCAAACACGCCATCCTGTCATCTGCAACTCCTACACAAGGCCTGGTTCCCTTCCCCCATAGCGACGAGCATCCCCGCACTGACAAGCGATACTCCCATGCTGTAGACTCTGTAGGGCTACAGCGTCAGTGATCGTCGAAGGGAATGAAAGGTGCGGTGTCTAAACTATGCGCAGTGTCTACTTTGATTCTTGTCGAATTTTGATGCAGGAACCATCTTCGAGATGAAGCGGGTTCATTTTGCTCCCCTATCCTGGTACAGAGTGGCGGCACATGTCTGACGCTCAGCCGCGCATGTCTGAAGCTCTGAAGCTTGCCCTTACACGAATAGTTATCAATTCGTCATGTCCCACCCACAGGGGGCGATATGTTGTTAGACACGAAGGATCGGCAAGCCTAGGGGTCCGCGCCCGACCACCGAATATCCTCCGAAATACGAAACACGAAGCGCCATCACTGCTGCTGTTGTTGTTTTACTTGTGACTACTCGTACTGCTTGTGTTTTGACCTGCTTTGACCGTTTTGACCTGTTGTGGCCCCTGTCTTCGACCACCAACTTTGCCGCACTTCTGACATACCACTGGGTCGCGGTTGGGCATATACTAGGAAGAGGGGGCGGAAAGTACGCCGCCGTAACTGTGCTTCTGATTGGGCTCACGGCGTTTTTGTCGGTACTGCTTCTGTCCCCCCGGTTCGGCGGCCAACACTCAAAGTTCCCGGTTTCAGGTAAGTAGCGAAATCAAAGCAGTACGAATTGAAAAAATGTTGGTGCAAGTTTAAGCAGGTAGTTCGTTGTCCATCCGTATGTTGAACTTGGACCCCCACCCCCCTGCATCTGTCCCCCTCCCTCGACTGCTGTACCGCCGCGCTTGCCTGCCTCCTTCTTGTCTCATGATACCTCCGCTGCGTACGTACTACGTACCCAAAATATATGAAAACGATGAACACGCCTACGTATTACACGTACTCCCACCCACCCTCTCGAAGGGTTCATGGTATTCGTGTCGCTTTTAGTAGGGGCCTTGCCCAAAGCCCACGCGTTCGTCGGTTCCGGCCCGTTATTCGTAGCAAGGTTGCCGGTACCATCCTCGGCTTCCCGGCTAGCAACCGCGCGGCCTTTGGCAATAGGCCGTTACCGGGTCATGGCGGCTCCTGCGCGCACCGACTCTGCAGCCTCGGCTTTGAAAAGTCTGACGGGTTCTTGGGCGTTTTTCGCCTCAGGCGGTGCTGCTGCAGTCGGCGCGGCTGGGCGAGGCGCGGCAGCTGCAGTGACGGTGGAGGGGGGCGCCGCTGGAGAAGTGATGACAAAGCACGTCCTGGTGCCGGTGGCAGACGGCAGCGAGGAGATCGAGAGCGTGACGATCATCGACACCCTCGTGAGGGCCGGAGCCGTGGTGACCGTGGCCAGTGTCGCGGAGGGCGTGGAGGTGAATACAGCTTCCGGATTACACTCCGGTCGTGGGGACGAAACGCTTAGAATTAAAGTCAGACTTATGTGTATATAGAGTGCTGTACCAAAGGGGTTGCATAGGAAACCGAGCTAAGTTTCTTGTATGAGCAAGGGTGTTGTTCCACACCAACTTCAGGGCACCCGCTCCGGAAGGTTTTATTCACCCGGACGTGTATGCCTGGAGTTTCTTGTGGAGCTCTTACTTAATGGCATGCCTCACCATGAGAGGGCCGGTTGTGTGTTGGAGCCGAACGTCTTTGTTCGGCGCCTTTTGTTGTTGTTTCTATCTCTCTCTCCTCGGGTTCGCTCGGGCTTTGAGCGACTATCAAGAGCACATCTGGTAGCCTTCTTCGGCGATGCTTAGATTTACCCTCTGGTATGTACCTTCGTACGGGGTACTTGACTTTTTTCCACCCAGGTAGAAATGTGAAATATTGAGGAACGCGCAGGTGACACACACATGAGTTAGGTACAGAGACACAGGGGCAGTGTGAGCGAGTGAGCTTGTACGATACAGAGCTATTGTTGCTGTACTTAGTCACGATAACTCATCGCGTATATTCCAGTCCGTGGCCAAATTAATTTCTGGTTTCAGTACTTTTCTGGAAGGATAAACTGACTAACGAAGGTGGCATACGTAAACTAGGCGCCGGCGGACGCTTTCTGACTCCCGACTCCCTTGTTTCGTGATTCACGACTGCTCACGCACACGCGATTCTGAGGAAAATTACGAACTACTAGTACTATGCATGTTAATTGTTCACAGTTTACAGCTATTATTGGTAATAGTTCACAGCAGTTTGCAACTGCTGTAGTATTGTTGATACCGGGTAGTTCAAGGTTTAAAGCGGCGGTAGTTTTGTGCTCATATCCAAGAAAGCGGACCCGTTTGCTTCGTTCGATGCTGCGCCGCTTGCTTGCATGGTCTCGCTTATTTCCCCGCAGGTAAAGTGCTCGAGGGGGGTTATCATCAAAGCGGACTGCAGACTAGCGGAGTGCGAGCAGCGCGACTGGGACGCTGTCGTGTGTCCTGGCGGCATGCCCGGCGCCACGCACCTTAGGGAGAGCGGGGCTCTCGAAGCCATTCTTAAAAAGCAGGTTAGATACAGCGTATGTGTAGTGTTCTTCACATCAAACTCGTTCTTTCTACCCGTCGACATCCAGCACACCGAGCGCCCTTGCCGAACTTTCATCCTAGAGAGATACAAGGCTCTTTGGTCACAAAACTACGGCACGGAGAGATACTACCTGGTACGTTGTGATGCAATACGAAGAGTAGACAATGCAATGCCCTTGCCATCGTATTGGATGCGACATGCGCAACAACGACGTTTAATGCGTACGTGGGTTGGTGTTTACAAGGAAAGTTGTGTCATGACTAAAGACACCTATAGTCCATCGTACACAGAAATATTGTACGTGTGCGAGTGTCTTGTTGAAAAAGCACCTTGCCTAGTCGGCTCTTTACACCTTTTGGCATTTTTTTCGATACCGTCGGCTGTGAGTACTTCGGGATTGATGGATGCCCCTAAAAGTCTGTTGCGTCGTATCATGCGAACAGTGTGAAGGCAATAATCTTGTGCCTATATAGAAGCAGAACGATTCTCGATCTCGTCGGCAAGCTTGCACGAAATTTGTGTACTTTTTTTGCGCAAAGGTACTGCCGCTGTACTTTTTTCTACAACGGTGTTCCTGCTGTAGTACTGCTGCTGAATGCTGTATGTATGATAGTTCGTAGCATGTGGTATGTACCACGTATATATACGTTTCGCACTGCTTCTCTGTGCAAGGAGATGGTTACGTTCCAAAGAAAGTAGCATCCAACATTCTAACATCTCCCAGGCGTCGCCGTCCTGACGGAATCAAAGCCCAAGATTCCGCCCCATTACCAAGCCCACCAAGATTGGGGGCGCTGATTCCTGCGAAATTTAGGCGTAGAAGCTATATTTTCAAACTCGCGCCTACGAAATACTACTGTTGTATGCACTGTTTAGTGCATGGGGCTAAAATGAGAGCTGGTGCGCTCGCTCACCCGGATCGCTTCCGTGCTTCCATCTTTTCCGGCTTGATGATTGTCGGGGGGGGGGGTGGTGGATACATGGTTACCGCCACAATGGTTTCGCTGGCAGGCTAGTGAAGGAAGGATTGTGGCCGCTATCTGCGCTGCCCCTGCTGTGGTGCTGGCCTCGCACGGGCTGCTGGAAGGGCGAAAGGCGACCTGTTACCCCGCGAATGCCTTCACAGGTGTGATGAAAGACGGCAATGTATAAGATGACGAAAGTTAGGCGTGATGAGATTGTAAGGTTTGTAGGTGTGATAAATTTAGGCGTGGTAAGACGATAGTATATTGGATGATAAGGTTAGGCGTGATATAAGGCGATAGTATATTACATGATAAGGTTAGGCATGATATAAGGCGATAGTTGATAAGATGATAAAAGTTAGGCGTGATACAAGACGATAGTTAATAAGATGATAAGGTTAGGCGTGATACAAGACGATATATGATAAGATGATGAAAGTTAGGCGCGATAACACGATAGTATACGAATAAGATGACAAAAAGTTGGACGTGATAAGACGATAGTATACAAGATTATAAAAATTAGGCGTGATAAGACGATACTATATAAGATTATGAAAGTTAGGTGTGATAAAGACAACACGTTAGCTGCGATTTGATACCAGGTGGACTTGGCGGGCCAAGACTAGATGGTCAGCCGACGTTTCCGTTCGCGGGCATATAGGGTGTCTGATTCCGTTAATTTTTTTCTCCTGTTGCGAAGCTCGTAATTTATAACAACCTAGAACGCGATTCCCTCGCCCCGGGCCCCATCGATGGACGCAGGGCAAATCCCGCAGCTCGTCGACGAGAAAGTTGTAGTTGACGGGAACTTGATCACCAGCCAAGGCCCCGCTACTTCCATGGCGTTTGCTCTTCAGGTGAGGGGACGAAACGCACCTCCTTCCCGCCACAACTGACGCGTTGCAGACCCTGGAACACCCCAGCGTGTTGGCGAAACAGCGACAGAGAGATTTAGGACGAGAAATCTATCTTTTCCAGTTCCTTTCCTTTTCCGTAACGGTACAGGGGTGCAGCGCCCGCGCCTTGGCCGACCAACAGTCGCAAGGATAATGTATCTTGCACTCTCCGACTCCCATGTATGGCATTTGTTTTCGTTTCTTTGGCAGAATAGATGGAGGCGTGAGGTTTGACAAAAAGGCTGTCGGCGATGAGGGATATTCAATTTGGCGGTCACTGTGGGATTGCAGTCTCAACACCTTTAGAGCTGCGCCCGCGTTGTTGAGGATAAACGACTTGGAAGTAGTGTAGGTTGACTACTGCAGTAATAAAAGGGATATATAACGCCTGCCCCTTCCTTGGCAACTCCGCCCGCCCTTGCCCGCCTGCCGGCCCTCTTCCGCCCCCAGCTGGTCGACTCTCTCTTCGGTTCTGCGAAAGCCGAGGAAGTGGGCAAGGCCATGCTTTTCCCGTGAGCCTCACGCCGCACCAGGAGCGGGTTTCCTCGGAACGCGACAGGGCTGCGTAGGGGGGATGCTCTGGTTTACCGTTGAACGGTGAACATGGCGCATGCTGCAAGGCCGCACAGCACACTGTTCTAAGATACTGCTGTACGTATGTATATTTTTAAAGAGACCCGTTGCAGTTTTTTTAGTCGCCTCCTCGTGGTGAGTTATCGTGCTGTCAGGCTCGCGCGCGTTCTCTCGCACTAGAAGGCCGGACGAAGTTTGAGCTTGGTGCTCTTTATGCTTTGTGGGTTCTGTAGGGAGAGGCTGACGCCTGTGCTCCTGCGCGGGAAGACCGGGCGAGGTTTGTGGGTTTAGTGATGTTTTTTTGCGAAGCGTTTGGTGCACGGAGGGAGCTTGTCTTGCCACGATGTGGTGTTCGTGGTTGACGGACTATGCAATGTGTACGGGTGTGCTGCAGATGGACCGTATGTTGGCTTGAAGAAAGCAATAGTACGGTACGTGTCTCTTTTTTGTGTGAATGTATCCTGCTTCTTTTCTGCTGCTAGTGAGTCGTCCAGGTCTCGAGAACAAGGATAAACTTAGCCGGTGTGTTTGGTGCTTGTATTTTATGTTGGTCGCGTAGGTGAGACGTTCGTTCCGACAATGGATCGCCATGCCCGCGGCTTGAGTCACTTTAGCCTTGGAGGAGAAGGTGTGTCCGACGACGAGACATAACGCACAAGACGCGTGCATCTTGCTCTCTGACACAACCATCGTGTCAGGCAGCATCGAGTGTGTAGTCGTCGTCTGAGAAGCCGACCAACTAGCGATAAGCTATCATATTTCCAAGGGGTCGCCTCCGGCAGGCTTCGTCTTTCAGCTGTGCGCCTAAAACGCACGTTGCCTTTACGGTCGTTGGACAGTTACGCGAAGACATAGATGCAGACCACTGCTTGAGTCGACGCAACTCTCGTGACCATGTGCTGTCGCAGTCGTTGTATGTGGTCCTCGTCTTCTTCGGGTTTTAGGTTAAACAATACCATGGTATCTGGTATCAATAATACATGCATGTTTTCGAATCCAAACCCGGAGTTGGCGAATTATCACCCCGGGGTGCCATAACGCCAAACAATGACCTTGCGGGGGCCGTTGCACCTGCATGGAATGGTGCCGTCAAATATGGCCGCTTTTTTTACCGTGTTGGTGTGACTTGAACTGTGGAAAGCGACGATCGCAGATGCACCGCTGGCGTGCTGAACTTGTGGTCAAGCCGGAACAGGGGCTTGACGGCTTTTCACCACCCTCTGATGCCAATAGACAAGTCGAACATATTTACGGGCCACGATTATTTAGTCCGCGGCCGTTGCCGTGTTATTTATAAGCCGCCATGTACTACCCTGTCCATCATGGAATCGCGAATTCGACCTCCACCACATTCGGTGCAATCATTCGGTGCAATGTGCTCCTCCGTTACTGGTCCGGCTCAACGGTCAGACCAACGCCCTCTACCAAAAAAAATAATGGTCCTCGACACTGCCCAACGCAAGGCACTATTTTTATTGTGGTCAAACATACTGTTGATTTTTCGTGCCCAGGCCGTAGCAGCAATTCACTACTCGCAACCTCTGGTCCCGACGCCTCCACGCCTCCGCCTCACCTCATTATTGACAGGGGCTGTTCGCGGATCAGGTTGAGTGCTGACCTGTCGTTTTGAGACTTCTTGACCTGACTCGATCCGGGACCCGCGGAAATTTAGAAACCTCGTGGCCCGACTCGACTCGACCCGCGAGAACAGAAAACCTCCGGACCCGACCCGTGATATTTGACCCGCGAGGTACGAGTCATGTCGCGGGTCGGGTCATCTCAACCCGCGAGACGGTTTCTCTCGACCCGCGGGTTCGACCCGCATATCCTGCCCGTTGGTCGACAGTTCGAAAACAATTTAGTCTTCAGTTTTGTGCCCCGCGGTGATAGGTGTTAAGTTCAAGGTCGGGACACTTTGTAACCCTTGTCAGGATTGCCAATTGAGAAGGTACTCGTTGGCACTCACGTGTGTTGTTTGCCTAGAGATAAAAGATCAGCTGCATTCCTTTCGTGCACGATGACAGACTGAGAGCAAGGCTCGTGCTTAGCTGGGAAAACCCCTGGTTTTCCATCTAAGATACGCCTCCCAAGTACTACAAATACAATCCCAATACCTTGAGTCCAGCTAATTACCGACCTTTCGGCCTCATTCAAAGCAGCATCATAACACTAGCCCACTCTGATGAGCCGTATATGCAGAATTATGGGAAAATTATGGAACCCCCGATTCCACGAGCTAAAACACGAGTCGCATGTAGATGCGACTCCTCGAAACCCACTCCCACATTTCTAAACGGTAAAAAGGTACACAAAAAAGAGTGAGAAAGGAAGGCCTAGCCGTAAGATACAGAAATAAATCGTCAACGAAAGCCATCGCCATACCATCCGCAAGTGGTGGGGGCGAGAAAGTGTCTACGGAAAGCGAAAGGTTAGCACTAAAAGCAAGGCGGTCCTGTGCCCCAGTATGCGTAGTCAATTTTATCCAGATCGTCCCCAGCTCCCACTCCGGGGAGCTGGTGGGCCTAGTTGGCGATGTATGATTTTGGGTCCGGCCAGCGGATGGTGGTCGGGGAAGTATCATGCGCCTTCCGAAGGCTGACCACCAGGCCCATTATGAGCTCCAGACGCTACTGTTGTTCCCAGGAGACCTTCGCCATCTGGATCCAGTCTATGTTCACTGAGAGATCGTCCTGCAGCAACTCTTCCCGGAGATTGCGGGCGCTAGAGACCATGGCTGTCGCCACCGCAGGAGGTAGATACTTGTCGGGCCCGTCCGCCATGCAAGCGACACTCCCCTGCAAGAAGTCGATGTCTCCGGGCACCCGGGTCCGCGCGTCGACGGCGACCTTGCGGAGGGGGTGCTGTGTCGAATTTCCAGGCAAGGAGACGTGGGCGCGGGGCCATGTCCGAGGGCCGAAAAGGGGACGGTGCGAGCTGCCGGTAGGCCCATCGCGGGCGCGGACGGAGCGAGGGGTAGACCCCCAGCTGGAGCTCAGACCTCGGTGGGCCGGTGGCTCTTCTTAGCGGTTACCGCTCGGGCAGCCTGCAGGGCTTCCCTGGCGCGGGAGGTGGAGAGCGAGGCTTCCTGGGAGGCGTCGATGGCAGCTGGCGCCTATTCTCGCGCCTCGGTGAATGCAATCGCCCGGCTTCGCATGATCTTCGCCGAGGCAGCCCCGCGTGCTTCGGCCTGCTCCAAGACCTGTTCGGCCGGTACCATAACATATGTGGCCTGGCCATGGTGGGTATGGATGGATGCGGACATTCATGTGCAGATTTGGCTGGCTGTTTTGTAGTTTTAAATATGATATCAAACGAGTACTACATATTGGATATTGGTGCGAGAGAAGCCTTTGGGAAAATAACAGGAAATTTTGAAGTGTCGGATGCGTGGTCCGCATGCGCAGGTCCGACCCACGAGTCAATAGAAAACAATTCGCGGGTCGTGTTGGCCCGACTCGCGAATGACCCGTTTCTCACGGGTCGTCACCTGACCGGACCCGTAAGATTTTAATCTCCTTTTGACCCGATCTGACCCGACTCGTGAGTTTTTCATCACCGACCCGACCCAATCGGACCCGACCCGTTAGATTAGAAAACATTGACCCGACCCGACCCTTGAGACTCGAACATTATTTAACCCGACTTGACCCAACCCGCGAGATTTTTTCAAATCTTGATCCGACCAGACCCGAACCGCGAAAATTGTGACACTTGTTGACCCGACCAGACCCGACCTAACCCGACCTGGCCCGACCCGTGACATTTTGAACACCTCGGGTCGTTGTTATGGTACTGCTTTTGAATGAAGCTGAAAGCACGGGAATTTCCTGGGTTCACGCATTGGGATCGTAGGTGTAGTACTTGGGAGGCGAAGCTCAGATGGAAAAAGAGGGGTTTCTCAGCGAGGCACGAGCTTGGCTCTCAGTCTCCGCGTCCACGAAAGGAATAAAGCTACCCTTCTTCTATCTCTAAGCAAACAACACAAGTGAATACCAACGAGTACCGTTTTAATAGACAAACCTGTCCAGAGATACAAAGTGCTCCGACCTTGAACCATAACAAGTGGCGCCGTCGGCAGGTTTCTTCGCTCATCAACGATTTATTCCAGTCCCTTAAGGTTATGCCTTCCTTTCTTTCTTTTTTTTTACGTACCTTGCCGGCTTCGGCACCTTGCCGTTCAGAGGTGTGGGAGTGGGTTTTGATATGCCACATTTTCGACTCATGTTCTCGTTCGTGGAATCGGGGTTTCCATGAATTTCCCAAATTCTGCATATACGGATCCTCTGAGTGGGCTAGTGTTATGGTACTGTTTTGAATGAGGCTGAAAGACCGGTAATTGCCTGGGTTCAGGCATTGGGATCGTATTTGTAGTATTTTGGAGGCGTATCTTAGATGGAAAACCAGGTGTTTTCCCAGCGAAGCACGAGCCTTGCTCTCAGTCTGTCATCTTGCACGAAAGGAACAAAGCTGCTCTTCTTCTATCTCTAAGCAACCAACACACGTGAGTACCAAAGTTTTACCGGCTCAATAGGCAAACTTGTCCAGGGATACAAAGTGTCCCGACCTCAAACCGTAACATCGGATCATGACCCGCGAACAACCCTGATGATTACCTAAAGGCGTCCGTTTACTGCATTCTTCAAGGTTTAGCCATTCTGGTGGCTCTGGTTGAGAAGTACCTAATGGTAGTACACCGCAAAGCATGCATCATTCGTTGCGGGTAGGTGAAACGTCTGCTACTGTACTAATAGTAATGTACTATTGCACAACACGCTTGCATGTCATACACCATCACCTTCCTCGTTCCTCGACCAACCCGGCCCGATAAAGAGCGACTTTCGAAATACCAGGTAATAGTTTACTTTGAACATCACGGCTGTCGACACATCGAGTGCTGCTCCGTGTTATAGTAGTGTCTCCTGGGATGACACAGCGCTTTCGACTTGACTCTCGAATCATGCGCTGAATCCAGACGTGCCAACCTCACCCCTCTTGGCTGTTTTTGCTTCGCTCTGAATTTCTAAAAGCTACAAGGTTCCCCTTTGGGATTGCAGTTAACTCGAAATCCTTGCGAGTGTCGCAAGCTGAAAAAGGGGGGCACAGCAGGCGTTCGTTCCCAGCTACTCGTATACACGTAACCACCGGGTGAGAACGAAGAACAAAAATATATATCTTGAAAGCTACGTAAAAAAGAAGCAGCCACCGGGCAAGTAACCGGGCAAGCAGCTCCGGCCAGCACAAACGAGTTTATAGATATAATAGTTCTCTACATCCTGCTTGCTTTTCACGCCCCCCCCGTCTCCCGTATGCAACAAAACCCGCCTCGCAAGCAGTAGGATGCAGCTCACCATTCATGCGACTAGCCGAACACCTCACGGCGCTTCGCGCGTGGTGTGCAGAGAATGCACGGATGCACCTTGATTGACTTATCAGTGGGATGCCACGGCAGATGTCGCGGCCCTGCTGTACCGCGGCGTTGGCATGCCACGACAAGGCTGATGGGTTACCATCACCCTTGGCGCTGCCCCAGTACGCATCACGGTTGTGCCCGCGGACTTTGACGTTGTACTTGCCATGACATCCCGCAAGACGTCACGGCAAGAGCCACGACAAGACCCACGGCAAGCCCCCGGCATCAATGTCCGCTGCACAATACACCCGCCTGGCACCCTGTTCCCGTTCGGTAATTTGACCCCGCGGTGGACCCATCCCATTTGGCACCCTCATGCCATCTACAAGGTGCAGAAATAAATTTAGCCCGCCGCAGGAGCCGCCAGAGGCTCACCTTGCCGCGAGCCTTGCCGCGGATGTTGCCGCGCCGGCCTTGTCGCGGACCTTGCCGTGAGCGTTGCCGTGGTCATGGCCGCGGGGCTTGCCGCGAGGCTTGGCGTGGGTGTTGGCATGGGTATTGCCGTGCGATGCCGTAAAAATTGGACAACGCGAGTGTATCTCACGATCACTGGGTGTCATCATCCATCTGCGAGTCTCTTCACGAGACGCATCATCATCACCACATTCCATCAGCGAACCGTGGGACTTTCCAATTACCGTGGGGCTTGCCGTGACGTGCCGTGAGGGTTACCATGGCACTTGCCGCAGGACTTGTCGCTGGAATCATTCTGCGGTATATGCCCATGGGCACATGTCGTGGACGGCATGTCGTGGCATGCCGTGAGCGCTGCTGTGGGTTGCCGCGGCATGCTGTGACAATGCCGCGGCATGCCGTGGGCCCCTTTGGGCTATGAGTGTGATAAAGGTATAGCCCATAGGTGGGCATTACCGCGGCACTGCCACAAAAAAGTTGAAACAAAGAATAGAAATAATGACTTAGTCCGACGTGCTCCGTCCCGGCATTGCACGGATGTGAGGGGTCTATGATCACACGACTACAACCATGCATGACGACAGGTCATTGAGTACCCCCACACACACTAGATAGCAACGAGAAAACGATCGCTATCCTGGGAGATAGATGGTGGCCACAGGCACGAAACCAGGAAGGAAGGTGATATGATTAGCACATACGGAGGATAGATGAACTAGAAGTAAAAGAAAAACGGGAAGAGTTCCAAGAAGAGATGGCCAAAAATGCAGAGCAATTTTCCGAGCTATTGGAAAGAATAGGTACAACAAGGAATGATATAGAGAAGAATAATGCAGGAGCTAGGATAATAGAAGGATGGGAGCAGTTTGTCAAGACTACAGCAAGTATAGTAATAGGGAAGAAATTGATACTATGCAACAGAGCAGTAAAATGGTGGGATGAAGAAGTGAAAGAGGCTACGAGAGTATGGAGAAAGGCACACACAAGATATACATCGAATAGAACCACGAGAGGATGGGAGGAATTTGCTATAGCTAGAAAGAAAGTAAAATAGATGGTAGAAAAGAAGAAGAAGGGGACATGGAAAGACGTAGATAGTACATAAAACGAATGAAGACTTTGAGGGCGGGATGAAGCAGATATAGGTAGGGATAAAAGGGATGCTGGGCAAACAAGCAGGAGAGGCAGACACGGGAATAGCTACCTTTTAGGACCACAATCCAGTTTTGGGGACAGATTACTTAGAATTTGAGTGGTATGTCCCCTAAACGGGACTGCGGTCCTGAAGGGGTTAAGAGCACAGAACGGTAAAATGGATAGTAGTTCGAAGGGGAAAAAGGAAGTAATAGTAGAGCATTGCCGTAAGCGATGAACACCCACAGCCAACGAAAGGCTCGAAGCAGAGTTCGAGAAGAAAACCAACGTGTGGGCAGAGGCGAACGTCGATGCATCAGAAAAGGGAAGACAGTGGTTCGGGAGGGTTCTAGAGACGGTTCACAAGGGAAAAAGTACAGAAATGTTGTAGCTAAACTTAAGAATAGAAAGGCAGCATGGGCAGACTAAATAATGAATTAATTTATGAAGTACGGGGGAGAAGGAATGCTTACCATGATCGTTATGTTGTATAACTGGGTATGGAAAAAAACGAGCACGCAGCTAGGAGGTGGAGAGAAGGAGCGGCAGTAAACTTATTCAAGAAATGAGATAAGGCTGACCCGGGGAATTATAGCGGGGTGACGCTACTCAGCACGGTAGGCAAAACATTTTGTAGGATTTTGAACGATAGAATGGGAACGATGATTGAAGAAGGAAGACCAAATGAGCGAAGCGCAAGCAGGGTTCAGGCCAAACAGTAGCTGCGTAGACCATGTGTACACCTTAGGTAAGATCATCCAAGGTACGAAAGACGCGGGACTAACAACGTAATGTTTCTTTTCTAAATGTACAGAAAGCCTACGGCACAGCATGGAGAAATGGATTGTGGAAACAACTGTGGGAAACAAGAGTCAGAGGAAATATGTGGAGAATAATAAAAAAAAGATGATGGAATGTGCGAGAAGTGCTGTGATGCTGGACGGGGAAATATCGAAGTATGTCGATACTTCACAGGGAGTTGCACAGGGATGTAGTTGTCACCTACCTATTCAAGATATATAACAGCGCCCTGATAGTAGCAGTCGAAGCAACAAGGCAGGGAGTCACGGTAGGGGAAGATACGGTGTCGGGATCGATGCTTGCAGATGACTTCGGCGAACGTCAAGAATTGCGTAGTTGTTGCTTGTAACGAAGATAAGGTGAACCCGGTAATTTCAGTCGGAAGTGTGGAGAAGATGAATTGCCGATCGTAGACCAGTATACGTACCTTGGCGTAGAGATCTCAAGAGACTGCTCTTGGGATAACATAAGGAATAGGAAAGGGCAAATCACACTTAGGCGAGCTGGATGCAATCCTAACAGACTCGCACCTTGACACTAGGATTAAGGTATGTATCCTGATGAATGTGATAGTACCAAAGCTAGAATGTGCAGGAGAAGTATGGGAAGGGAATGTTAAAATTAAGGTCGGGATACGTTGTATCCTTGGACAGGTTTGCCTATTAAGTCGGTACTCGTTGGTACTCACGTGTGTTGTTTTCTTAGCGATAAAGAGAGGCAGAAGCCTTATTCCTTTCGTGCACGCGGAGACTGAGCTCGTGCCTCGCTGGGAAAACCCATGGTTTTCCATCTACGATACGCCTCCCAAGTACTACAAATATGATCCTAATACTTGAACCCAGGTAATTACCGGGCTTTCAGCCTCATTCAAGGCGGTATCATAACACTACCCCCACTCTCATGAGCCGTACATGCAGAATTATGGGAAATTCATGGAAACCCCGATTCTACGAACTAAAACATGGGTCGAAGAAGCAGCTCCTAAAATCCCACTCTCACACCTCTGAACGGCGAGGCAACAAAGCCGACAAGGTACGTCAAAAAATAGAAAGAAAGGAAGGCCTAGCCCTAAGGGGCAGGAATAAATGGTCAACGAAAGCCATCGCCATGCCACCCGCAACTGGGGGGGGCGAGGAAGTTTCAAGGAAAAGCGAAAAGTTATTACCAAAAACGAGAAGAAAAATAACACGGAAGACGCGAAGAACCATCCAAACCCAGCCCACAATTCTGGAAACGCGTCCTGTGCCACAAATGAGTGGCCCCATTATACCCAGACCAGCCCTGACACTGAGCGGAGGGCTAGGACAAAAAATGCAAAAACCATCCCCAAACCAGCCCGAGAAGCAAAAAAAACGAGAAACACACGAGAAGAAAAACCCCCAACCCGAAAACTCGGCAAACATCAAAGAGTAGAAAAACCACTCCCCAAAGTCCAGGAAAACGACAAGAAAAAAATACCGAGTGCAGCCGAGAAGCGAAAGTCAGCTATGCACGGCGGCGCCTCGAGATTCATCTACGTTACGCTGGACCCCCCGTGCAAACGCGCTAGCCAAGTGAATTTGCAGACCCCAAGAACCTCGTACAGCTCTCGTCGAAGTCGTGTGGCGCGCCGGTGAAAGAGGAAGCTTGATCGGTCCCGGGTCGTCCAAAAATCGAACCAAATATACTTCATCCGTTGGCGTAGTCGCGCTGATTTTCCCGAGCCACCACAGACCGTCGTCGCCCTTGTACCAAAAGTGGGCCCCGTTGGGAAGTACAGTATTGTAGTACCGGCGAAGCCAATCGGCGTGCGATACGCAGCCATAGCCGGGTGCCAGAAACCGCTCGCCGTTACTCCGAGAAAGCTCCCGTTGTGCCGCGCCGATTCTCATCCGGCGGTACAGGCGGTTGGTTTGGCGGTGCTGGTTCGGGGTGCCGGCCCAGTAGCGCAAAATTTCGTGCCGACAAAGCTGAAGGTCCATTTCCCGTTCCCAGGATGGACGGGATAGTCCTGTCCAGTGCGTCTTGTACATCACCGCGATGACACCACCTAGACCTCTAACCGATTAGTGTCCAACAATCTTTTCGATTTCGAGTCGTTGAAAAGGGGTCGAAACGTCGCCCTGGGTGACGTGGTACGTGGGGGATTTCTTGGAGAAGTTGTTGAGCACATATTGCGTCAACCCCGCTGGCAAATATTTCCGCATGTCGCCACGGTCGTGGGGGTTGGCACAGGGCTCGCAACGTTGAACTGATACGCGCCGGCGAGCATCAGCGCGGAAGGAAAATCCAAACACATGAGCTTTGCCCCGAGAGGAGATCCGTCCGGGGTGTCCGCTGAGGAGCAGGGACCAACTGCGAGCACTTTGTAGGAGCCCCTCCAGTTGAGTGAGAGTTTTTCCTTGAGGACCTTGGCGTCCTTATCGGGCTTCGCGCCCTGGCGGATGGTGGCCGCCGTATTGTACACCCACGCCCAGCCGCCAACGTCAAATTTGGGGACTGGACGCAGAGCGTCGGAGAGGGCAGAGTTGTGGCGGTTCACGCGAGCAATAGTGAGGGCATGGTGTTCGCGAACGATATCGTACGCGCGTTGCTAGTGGTCCGTTGCCAAGTCGCAGTAGGCGAGGTGGTCGAGGGCCAAGCTCTGGTGGCCGGCGACTCCATATGGACCTCGTTGGGAGCCAAACCCGTGGCGGCGCTGACAGAATAGTTGTACGAAAATTCGACATCAGGGAGCTGTTCATCCCAGTTGTTTTGGAGCTCGTTGACGACCATTGCCAGCGTCTGGGCCATCGTGTGGTTTACACGTTCCACCCCACCGTTGCCGTTTAGGTGGTAGGAGCTGGTGGCAATTTTCCAAACCCCGAGAAGCTGACAAACGACGTGCGAAAGCTTGGAGCAGAACTGGAGGCCGTTGTCCAAGAGGATGCTGCGCGGGTACGCCCAGAGGGGAATATACCGGTTGATGAGAATGTTAGCCGTGCCCTCAGCGGTGAATTCTGCCGCTGTGACGGCGTACATGTCGGCTCGGCGGCTGAAACGATCAGTGAAAAGCAAGATGTAGGTATTCCTCGAGGCGTCACCGGGAGAGGGTCGAAATAATCGATGCTGACGGCGATGCCGGGCCCTTCTGGCAAAGGAAACGCGATGGTGGGCCACCGGATCGTCTGCCGCGACGTTTTCCGTACTTGCCACTTCAAGCAGTTGCGTAACTACCACCGGGTGCAGATGCTCATACCAATCCACCAGTAGAAACATTCGAGCATACGTAGGGCGCCCGCGGTTCCTAGGTGGCAGGTAACTGTGGAATGGCAAGCCTGCATGACCCATGGGCGCATGAGCAGCAGCACATAAGTGCGAATAGGCTCATCCTTCAATAAACAGGCCGCACGACCCACCGGGAGCGTGTCCGACACAAGGGGGGGTGACGGCTGTCGGGCGAGTAGAATGATGCCCGCGTCGGTGGTGTGCAAGCGGCCTTTGTTAGGCAGCTCCTGAAGCTCCGAAAAGGAGGGGGGCTGGTGGGAAGGGAAACACGACAAAAAGTCGGCGGGCAAAACTTCCGGCCGGCCAAGGGCTATGCAGCGCATGGCGGCGTTGCACACGGGCTTGGCCTGTCGTTCCCGAGCCCAGTCGGCGTGCGAATAGCGCACTGCGGAATCACCGAACTGAAATTCGGCGGCTGCGGCGAGGGCGCCCAAGTCGTCGTGGTGACGGGCGGTGCATCAGTTAGCGGCGGAAGCCGTAAAAGAGGGGTTCTCACGTCGGCGCGGTCGCGGTCGGACGGGATGGGTATCGTCGGGATCGACGAGACGGCAGGAGTCGGGGCCATAAGGACGAGTGCGGGCGATCGCGGCCGTGGGGCTCACGGCGGGGTGATAGCGCGCCGAAGGGTTGGTCTAGGGACCCCGCCGGACCCGAAACCATAATCAACAGCAAGTGGCGCGGGGCCAGCGGCAGCGGCTGTTCGTCGGCGCGTCCGAGTGGAGATGCGGCCTGAAGGAGGCAATATGTTCAGAGGCGCCGGGTTGCCAGGCGCAAAAGGGGCAGACGCGGCCGGATCAGTGATCACAGAGGAGTCTTCTCCCTGTAGAGTGCTCGTCGGGAGAGGCGCGCGCTGGGCGACAATCATCGCTGCAGCGGGGGCTTCTGCAGAGACCTGGTCGCCCCCGGAGGGTACGACAATAACTTAAGCGAAAGCGGAGTTGGCGGCGGGTGAAAAGCCCTCAAGCCAGGACGGAGATCAACGGTGGCGATGGAAACAGATACACGAGCGACGAATCTCTCCGAAGGGGCAGAGAGGTCGTCAATCCTCATACGTGGCCCGTGCGCGCGAAAATCGCGAAAATCCGAAGAGGTGAAAGGCATCCCACCCAAGACGGCACTTTCAGTGTGGGGTACCAGCCCACTCAAATCGACACCAGGGGTCGGCGAAGAGCGAGTGCGAAGCCCGCAGGCTCGGATCAGGAAGATACCACCGTCCTCAATGGGGGTGAGGCTGCTAGACCCACTGCGGTCGTGTTCTGTGGCGGGCTCCGGCAGGCGGGATAGAAAATCAGCGTTGCCGTTGGCGCTGCCCTTGCGGTACTCGAGGGTGCAGTCGAACGAGGTGAGGAACTCGAGCCATCGCTGGACTCGCGCGTGTGGTCCGAAAATACGCGAAGCTTCGTGCCCCACAGGTAACCTCGGAGTCGTTTGATGGCCCAGACAATGCTGCCAGCTGCCAGGTCCAACGGGGTCAAGTGCCTCTCGGAATCGAGGGTAGCGCGGCTGCTATAAGCAATGGGCCGTACCGAGCCGTCTGGTTGTTCTTGTTCGAGCGCGGTACCAAAACCGTCTATGCAGGCGTCGCAGTACACGTGGAAGGGGAATGAGTCGTCGGCTACGGCGTCCTAGTCAGGGAAAACCGAAATCGGTGGGGCAGTGAGCTCGGCGAGGATCTGGCGGGCGATAACTTTTATAGCCGGCGTAAAGAAGTGCTCAACTCCCTTCCGGAGAAGGGTGGTGAGAGGGCGGGTCCTTTGAGACAAGTCGGGCAGGAATTTGCGATAATGTCCCACGCCGCCCATCAGCGCACGGACCTGCCTGAGGTTCTTGGGCATGGGCATTTTCATCAAAGCCGAAACTTTGTCCGCATTTAGGCGTATACCCGCGGGCGAAATGGAGTGACCCAGGAAATTTGCGTCCGTGGCGCCGAGGCGAGCCTTCGAGGGGGAGAGCTTGAGGTTGTGTTTGCGCAGGCGTTTGAAGAGGGCTCGTATCGTCTTGATGTGGGCCGTCGGATCAGAGTCGAAAACGATAACATCATCGAGGTAGGCCGCCACCTGTGCCAGACCTTTGATGACTTCGTCAATCACTTTGACGAACCAGCCGGGCGAAGCACTGCTGCCTTAGGGCATGACGAGCCACTCATAGAGGCCCGTGGGAGTGAAAAACGCCGTGAGAGGGACGGTGTCCTTGTGCGCGGTAATCTGGTGGAACGAGGAAACCAAATCGAAGAGGGAAAACATCCGTCCCTTCCCAAGGGAGTCGAGGACTTGGTCCACGCGAGGAATAGGCAGCTGGCTGAGGCTGCTGATCTTGTTGAGTTTCTGGTAGTTCACGGTGATCCAAACGCCTCCAGACTTCTTCGGGATGACCACCAACGGGCTCGAGTACGGAGAGGTTGAGTGCTGGATCAGGCCTGTCGCGAGGTACTGGTTTAAGGTGGCCTCCACTTCATTGGCCAGGATGGACTTGTGCGGTGCGGCCTAGACGTCGCAGGAGCGCTCCCTTCCGAGACTGCAATCACGAAAGGCATCAACGACCAGGAACCTATATCCGACTTGGACTTCGAGAAAACGTCAGGAAATTTGCAGAGAACATCTCCCAGCTGTTCGATGGCCTCAGGGGTCCAGTTTGTGCCGTGAAGGCCAAAAGCCAGCGCTCGTAGATGAAACGGCAAACGCGCCCAGACGCCCAGGATCGAGGCGCGCCGTTCTGGGCTCAAACACTCAAGCAGTGCAGGCGAGGGCGAGGCTGGAGCTGCGAGGGGGGAAGCTGTAACTGCTAAGACTGGAGATACCTCAGCTAGTCCGGAGGAAGGGCAGGGGGCTCGGTTGTTCTGCTGCGAAACGTTCAGCGGGACGCTCAGCAGTGGGGCGTGGGCGACACCGAGAATATACTCCGGCTCGAGACCCGCCACTCCAACGAGAAACGAGGGGAAGAACCTGTCGTCCGGAGGCGACGAAGTGCTCCTCAACCGAGGGTAGGTCGGGCTGGGGCATCATGTCGACCAAGCAGTGTCCGGTGAGAGCCGGGGAGCCATCGCGGCATACCAAGTTGACAGCAAGCAGTTGCGGATCGTCGGACAGGGTGACGCCTGTAGCACCCTCGTAGCGTAAATGGAAGCCTCCAACCGAAGCGGTGGGGTCGATGGTGTACACGGACATGCCTGTCGGGACGTGGTGAACTAACTCCAGCCCGCCCAAAACGCGTTGGTCTGACGACCGAGGTAACAGAGAGCGGTAGGAGCGACTATTAAAACGCGTCCAGCTGTCACATCCCAGCAGTACTGCATGCTGCATCACTGAGGGGGGAACCACGCAGGCCCAAACTGCGAGGGAGCACGTAGGCTCATTTTCTCGAAAAAAATGGACGCTCAGGGGCACACTCGTCGAAGTCTTCAGAGGGACCGATACGCCAAAAACCCACCGAAAACAAGGGGCGCATTTCTGCTCGCACGCAAAGGATGCCGCACCAACCGAAAGCATGCGGTCCGAAACATCTCGTCGAATGAAAGTCTGTGGGAAGCCAGAGTCAAGAAGCGCCACGCAACCAAAAGGTACAAGAACGCCATCTCCGCTGTGAATCGCGATTTTGGTTGTAAAAGAGGCGTCGTCGAGAGTAATGATGCTCCCGACGAGACAGGGCTCATGTTCTGGCAGCGGGACGGAGGGGTCAACACTAGGGGCGACAGTCAAACCCTCGGGGCTGTGATCAACGGGGGCGTCAGCAAAACAGATCGAAAACTCCCAGGGAGGATCTGGGCATGCACGGGCCACGGCCAAAGGGCGGGGCGGTGCTGGTGAAATATCATGAAATCTGTCAGGCGTGGTCGGAGTGCAAAATTGATTTGAGGAAGCGGGGTGTTCCAACCCGGCCTCACTTGCGCGGAGGGTGTCGCGAACGGTGGAAAGAGCTTTGCGAGCAATTTTTTTTCCCACGCCACCGAGAGGGGTCTTGAGCCTCGGGGTCGTCTGCCCGGAGATCGATGCCCCGCACGGGGTCAAAGGGGCTGGCTTCAGCCAAATTTCGGTGCCAGTGCTCAATAGGTGCTGCTTGATGGCCGGGTTCTACGAGAATTTGGCAAAAGTACCCACAAGGACGGCGTCTTCCTGAACGCGGTCCCAGATAGCTCAGTCGAAGTTATGCACGCCTCGACCGAGGCGTTTGTGCTCGCGTGGGTCTGGCGAGGCCATAATCCGCTCGGCTGTGTCGTAGTCCTGAAAAAAGCGAGCCTTTTCAGCCACCATATACTGCTCCGCGCAGAATATGACACATCGTTTACGACAAAAGACGAGGGCGACCACTGCGAAAAATAGGAGAGGGGCTGCCAGAACAGTACCACCCGCTTCGTTGAATACTCGAGAGTAGGGTCAAAGACCGACAGTGCCGAGTCGTTGGTGGCTGCAGTTGCGGTGTGTGATGGGGGGAGTAGAACACTGAGCCCCTGGTGCACGAGGCGAGTCCGGTTCCACGTATATTGGCTCTGTGTCACCATTGCCCGTAGGAAAAAGATTTTGGGTCGGACAAGGGGTCGAAGGTGTCCACGGGAGAAATGTCACGGTGAACGCCGAACACATATAGTCGTCGGTGAGGGTAGGGGCGTAATGGTATCCGTGGGGCATAAGAAAGGGATGGGAAAGCCCACTCAAGTCGATGCTCGATAAGAAAGGTGTGCAGTGTGCGCGGTGGAAAGATAGTGGTGGGGCGGCAGAGGGGGGCGTCAAGCCCACCCAAACCGATACCCGGGTCGGGAGGCTTGTACGCGGAAAATCCAAAAAAACACAGGCTCAGAAGAATTGAGTGGTGGGGATGATGTCTCGAGCAGTATCGATGCGAGCGGCTGCTATTCCCAAATGATCACCGTCGCCGAGGAGGCGTTGAAAGAGGGGGGAACGTGTCTCAAACGATGTCGAGGGGCCACCTCATGAATTAGTCTTAAAGGAGCGGCAATAATCCCCGAGTTATCGGCATCTCCGAGGGTTACGGTGATCTTCGGAAGCGCCGTACATATCGTGCTTGAGGAAAGAGGTCGGTAGGCGGAGGCTACATCATCGTGGACGGGGCCAGGTAGTGGCTGATAGGCAGCGGTTTCGGTGGAAGCGGTGGGAACCCGCGCAACGACGCTGGTTGGAAGGTCATGGCTTCGGTGGGAACGGCGGAGACCGGTGATAGAGTCGTGAAAACCACCGCGGGCACAGAAGTCCGAAACGTGCTACTGTAGAAAGCTGGGCAAACCTTCGTGAGAAAATCATCCGCAGTATAGTTCTGGAGGTAGACTGACTGCGGCATGCTTACAAATGGCGGCGGTCGCTTTGAATGTCGCGTGGCGTTTACAAGAGGGGAGCTAGGTCAATTTGTCCAGCTGTGCTCCCAGTGTCGCTGGGGAAAAGGTCGGTATGGACGCGTTTCCGAGGAGGGCAGGGGGCTCAGGGCGTGTCCTGGTCGACGGTGGGCGTGAGTCGTCCGTCTCCACGACGGGACTGCCCCTCGAGCTCAGGGGCAGCTATGTTGTCAACACTGCGGCAGCAGCTAGGATCCCGTTGTTGACGGATCCCATGCTGTCGAGGTGCGTACGTCTTGTGACGAGCGCGGATGGAGCCGCCAGGAGGGTGTCGGTGCGGGCTCAGGGTACAATGGCGCGGAGATTGAAGGAGGAAGGCCTTGCTGTATTCCGGAACCGCTGATAGCCGCGGTCGTCGATATGTACAGATTATTTGTTTCTGCAGGGAAGTTAGCGATGGTTGGCAATCACGGTGCTGCTCGTCGAAAAGGAAAAACGTCGAGGGAATCATCCTGGTAAAACTCGACGTTCGAACCCCCTCCCACCCACACCTCAAGGTGATCACTTAAATACGGGTACCAAAAGGGATCAATACTTGGTCAAGCGATGACTGTTGAGATGGATGAGAGGGGGGGGTGGCGTTATTGGAGGGGAAGGAGGAGGAAGATCATCCCCATGAAGGCAAAGGTGGTCCTGGGACCCAAAGAAACACCGTATCGATGAAGGTGCGGTATCGGTAACAAGCGTGCAGCATCGAACGCAGCGGCGCCGAAGTCGTGATCGGCCGTCTACGCTGCCGCTGGTGTTACGCCTGTCAGCTGCTGTCTATCGTCAGGCATGTCCAACGCTGCCCGAAACAAACTTGCCTGCAGGCCTTCACGCTGCAGTCTAGGCTGCTACAGCTGAGGCAGGGTTCACCTTGAGCACGTATAGCTTGTACACGCGCGAAGCTGGCGAGAAGAGGCGAAAGTAGCGGTGGTGCTACTGTAAAAAAATGTCGTCAACACGGCATACACGTTGGAAAAGCTACCGATGGCACTCGATAAAGAGAAAGTCGGGGCCGCCCGTGTTCAGACGGTTTTGGGCTGTTCAGCAGAGATGGTGTCGGTGGTGTACTCCCGTAGTAGGCCCAGAGAAGCGACAACAACACGGATGATGCGCAGGCTCCAGTGGCCGTTGCAAGTGTGTGCCGGTTGCAAGCCGCCACAGCTACGACGATTTCAGGAGACCAATAACGGCTCCAGGGGCGTCGCAATTTTGGGTAGAGCGCGACCATCGTTGCTGCCACCACAGTTGCGGTAGCGTCTGCATGGTTAGACGGCGTCGTTGTTGTTGCTGGTGCTGCTCGGAGATGTAGCTCGTAGACGTGGAAGAACGGCGGTAGACGTGGGTGGTTTTGCTTGCGTGCGGCGTTGTTTGGTGCGGTAGGTGGTGGGTGCCGGCTCCTTAGAGGTGTGGAATCGACGTTGGGTGGAAAGGCGCCGGTTGTGGCGGTGAATGGCTCTGTGGCATGCTGAAGCACCGGATCTGCGACGGTGGGGATTTCTAGGTCGGAATTTCACATGAACAACCTCTACACGTAGGTCGCCGAAAGAAAATTGCAGCTGGATGCCGGCCGATCGAGGCCGTAGACGTGCTGTATGCACAACAGAGGGAAAGGTGAGAGCTACGTATGGGCTCAAAAAGAGAGGCGATCGGGCGCAAGGGTATGAGCGCGGTGGTCGCGGGCGGTAGCGTCTGAACCCTGGTGGGTACAGACGCAGTCGTGGCCGTATGGGTGGGGGCTATGGAAGCCGGGGATAGCATGTGCACCGGGGCAGGAACACAGCGAGCCCAATAAAAAGGCGCACTACGGTGGGTGCGGTGATTGGGCGCGGCTGTCGCCGCGGCGGCATATTCTGTGGTTGCCGCGGCGGCTTTTGCCTGTTGAGATCGGATATATCTTTCCCGAAAGCATCGCGTGCAATTGTGTCAATTCGACGTCTCCCGTAGATATAATCGTATTTCCGGTCTCCGTGTGCGAGGTGACCTTACCGACGACGCCAAGTGTAGTAGAGCCCGATTATCGTGGTAAGGGAATGGAATGTAGGAACTATCTGAAATAGCTAGCAAGTCATCTTCTCTTACTCGGGAGACTTCTTGCTGTGTTGTTTTATTAGTCCTCTTCATGATGAGAAAAGGAACGGAGCGGATGAGAGTGCTTCGATAGGGGCTTGATTCAAGACATCAAGCCCACTCTGCTCACCTTCTATTAACACGCTAGACGGGTAAAGACACTTGTCCGAGGAACTTTCCTCGGGCGCTTGTCTACTCTTCTCCGATCGGCTAGCCCGACCATTGTACTGTAAGGGAAACTTCAGAGCCCGGGGAATGTTAGTAGGGCTTTTGATACTACGGCTGTCCCATAATCATTCTATAGTTCAATATTACTCCGTACCACAGGTCAACAGCTGAAGGGAAACTGGTAGCTGTATTCATACAGCATTTTCATCGCCGAGTGGGAATAAACCTGCCGATGAAGCATTTTAACATATAATCCGTGAAGGCAGGCATTGCGAGAGAGAGTGCACTAAAGTGGGACTTCAACGGATTCGGTGTCCAATTTCGTGGGTTATCCTGAAACAGGGATTGTCAATTGTTCCCGAATGGGGGGGAGGGAGCAAAGTGATGTGGATGATGCTGGCGGTTTCGGGTTTTTTCGGCAGCCGTGCGTCTTAGGTGCTTGCATACAACGACGGAAACATCCACAAAGATTTTGTAGGAGATGTTTCCTTTTTTGTGGTATGGTACAATTGCCAGAGCCTGAATTGTGGCGGTGTGCTGATCGGTCGGGTGGAACTTTTGTTCAGAGTATCCAAAGGCAATAACAGGGATACAGATAAGTGGTTTCACGCAAGGAAACGGTGGTTGGTGCGAGTTATTTCAATTGGGATTGTATGCCACCGTCTGTTTCACATTTTCAGGGATGAGGCCGGCGGCTTTGAGGTGATTGTCGAATTGATGCTGCTGTATCCTAGCTTGGGCGTAAGTTGTCCTCTTGCTACATACGCAGATGGGAATAGATGGAGAGTGTGGACTCGTAACCTGGCTACAGCAGTGTCACTGAGGGATTTCGTGGCAAGGGTTGGTACCGGGAGAGTATGCCGTGTACTCGGGAAGGATTGGAGGAGCAACGAGACTTGCAGCAGGAGGGGTGTCAATAGGGGAAGTCCAAAGTTAGGGGAGGTGGAAGAGCGATGCTTTTATGATGTACGTAAAAGCTACGAGAGAGGAGGAGGATGAGGTTTCAAGATTTTTAGTTTCTAATGCAGTGGCCGGGGGAATTCAGCCAGGACAGGAGACCAGTAAATGGGGAGAGGGTAGAGCAAGAAAAAAGTATGGGTGTGGGGTTTGGGGGTGGTATGGGAGGAAATAAAGGAACAACTCGTGCGCCGGGTGGTGTGTCGCTCGACTCTGCCGTGAGGTGCGGTAGCAGGAGTAGAGGTAATGTAGAAAGTATCAATTATTGTTGGTGTCGCCGAAGTAAGTTCGAGGTAGGGCGCCTCGTCTCGCCTTCTCAGACCCCTAGAAGTCGTTCACAATATGAAACAAATCCTATCCGGGGAGACATAACTATCTTCGAGATCTCCCTAGCTCCGTCGCAGCTACATGACTCACACCAATCAGCAAATCAACATACATCAGATGTCTTTGCGCGACTATGAGCAACTGCTATGTCCTACAGCCTCCCCAGTCGCGGCATACTGTCATGATCATAGTGTCAATGCCGTTGTAATTATCCTCGCGTGCCCCGTCCCTGGCAGGGCGCCGCCCCCTGTCCCTACGCCCCCTATTCATCTTCATCCGATGATGATGAGCCCTCCTCCCACTTCCTCTTCGCCAACACTGTCTGGCCTCTGCTTCTTACAGACACAACTTTAACTTTTTTTTTGACGTCGTGCGGTCACTATTCCCTCCACCCGTCCCCGCCCCTCCCGACCGGCTTCTTCTTTCTTCTTCTTCTTCTTCTTCTTCTTCTTCTTCTTCTTCTTCTTCTTCTTCTTCTTCTTCTTCTTCTTCTTCTTCATCGTCCACCTCTTCTTCTTTCTCTTGTCCTTTTTCATCCCATTCTTTGTCCCCGTCTTCCTCGTCGTCCTCCATCTCGTCATCCTCTTCCTCGCTCTCGACTTCGCTGTCAAATTCACTGTCAGATTCGATGAAATTGCTGACGTCGGCCCCGGAACCTTTGTTACCCTTCCTGTCTTTGGTCAACGTTCCTCCCGTTTTTTTTCACGAACTGACACCTGGGTTGTGCGTGTACCACCTGCTCCACCCCTTCTCGTTTAAGATCCTTCTTTAACAATGCGTCCACACCTTTCTTTTCAGCTTCGCTGACAACAATACTCGCAAGAAACTGTTGACCGTCCGAGTCCTTGCCCCTCAGCTTCGCGGCTGTGGCGTGCTTGGTGTTCACGTGGCTTTTCATTATGTACATCCATTCCCAATGGTCAGGACAGAATATGCACGTCAGCGGCGTTTTTGTACACGGTGAACTCGAGGAATGTGTCTGTGGTGTACTAAGCGCATGTCGCCTGCACTACTCACGTGGCCAAGACTGCCGAACTGCTCAGTCTATCATCAAGTGACTTGTAATGTATAGGAATTAGTGTTGCGTCGTTGTTTATATCTAATTTAGTATACCAGGAGAGTTGTCCTCAACCCTGGCGGGCCCAAAATGAAAAAATGGAGAGTGGGTCCGGGAATATATATTTTTGTCTACCCTTGGCCTTTCTGCTCAGAAAACATCAAACTCATCCACAACCCAAACACTCAAATTTAACGGAAAATTCTAAACCACACCTGGTACTGCTGTACCTGGTACTGGCGTAAGCTTCAACAATCTCTCCAACACTTCACTGTCGTAACTACTGTAGGGAATCAATTCGGCGAAAATCAAACGGAAATCAATTCGGCGAAATAGGTCGACACAAGTTTACCGCAGTAGTTTCAAAGCCTATTACACACGCACAGCCGCCTCCTGATTGTGTACACATCGTCCTTCAAGTTCCAAAAGCTCGAATGCAGAATAGCCATTATATCCAGAATACTATTATTATTGCTTCGCGGCGGGGGAGGGGGGGGGCGGGGTATCTGAACATGAGACAGCAGTAGTGAACACGCAGAAAAATCGAACAGTTTATAACTCACCAAACAAATGAAAAACCGAGCAAACAAATTTATTGTTGCATACCGTACATATTATACGCACTGCGCCGCTCGACCTTGCCATGAGGCGCGGGAGCAGAAGTAGAGACAGCGTACGAAGTATCAATTTAATATTATTAGGCTTGTCATCCGATAATGTGCAGCATGAGCTTCACCGTTGATCGATCAAAACATTCCTAAAAGAAGAAATCCACGGACGGACACAAAGGAAACCTATGCACTAGGTATATCTATCTTCTATGTCTACTTCCTTTTATGCTTTATAATCTATGTGTTGTCTTTGCTCCCTCCTACATCTTACTATGTACTCGATACTTTCTATGCTTAAATCCTAAGCCTCATCCAAGCTCCATCCCCACGCCATTGGTGTGGGTCTGTCCTCTCTCCCCCTCTGTTCCTTCTCGATTCCTGACGACCCCAAAGCTGGAGTCTAAATCGCGATACCCTCCTCGAAATTGCAACCTGTGTAGTCTCACCGAGACGATTTGGAGTAGGCGCTCCTTCACCAATTATTTCCTTCCCATCGACCCACCACCCCCCCCCACGACAATAGCTTCCAGCTGGTCGATGAACTTACTGCCCTCTACCCCGAGATACCCGAAGCTTTCCACTGCTAAAGTGGCAAGTTAGTGACTCCATTCGTCAAAGGACACATGTCCCGGACGAGCGCAGCAGTTGTTGGTGCTTGCGCGCCTCCGAGGTAGAAGCAGCTCATCCATTGTGATCGGTACTGCCTCCTCGCAGGTGTATCTGCGCTTGAGTGTCAGCATGGGTGACGTCCAGCAGGATGGACTTCTCCCTATACTCCCTATTGGGAGCATCCCGTAGACCTCCTCTACTGACGACAATGTCCATCCGCAGATTTCGGTCTGCGGTGAACGGTTCGCCGCTTTCCATTTGGTGTGGAATTCCCATCCGCTTCAACGTACGGGACATCGCGTGGGCGAACGGTGGGTGTTGGTTTACCTGCGCCCCTGCTCTGGGACAGATGCGCGCGTGACGAGTGTCCACCACGTCAACTGCATCGCAGCAGGGGCATTTCACTGCCACGTGTTCCTCTATCCCATGAACCGCCTTCCCATGCGCACAAACTCTTCTACGGATATGACCCGGAGCAAGTCCGTTGGTCTCGCCCGAAAGCATGCCGTGACTCCTGCCCCCTATAGGCTCCTATAGCGATGGCGAGGGCTTTGGTTTCGGTTCCACCCATCGGGTCGCCCGGTCCAGGGGGGCGTGCTGTCTCCGGGAGCTCCTCCAGTGAAGCAGCGTGGGCTGCGTGCCGACGTTTTGTTTACCAGCTTGCCCAACTTCTGTTGGACTTTGCGTGAGTTCGTGGTTATGGCGTCGTGTGCAGCCAGCATGTCGGCCTCTGGGGGTCTTGGGGCCAGGTCCCCCTCTGTGCCTAGACCCCATTCTGACCTAGATTCGGGGACGATGCCCGTCATCGCTTCCTGTGACACCCCCCATGTATCCCTAATCTCCCCCAAGCTGTCTCCCGGCTGAGCAATGATGCTCGATTCTGGGAGCCCCCTCCTCAACTTATCGCCTAACGGGCCTGCGAGGTCTGCTAGGACCTCCGGCAAGGTTCCCACTCTGTTTCCGATGGATGCCGACATTCTCCTTATTCTGTCGACGGCAGCTCTAACCCTCCCACTCCCGTAGAATGGCATGCTTGGGCTTGCTGGTAAGGTTTGAGAGTCAGCCGACTATCCGGGCACCCCTCCTGGCAAAACGGTTGTGCCTCCGCTGCTCCCGGTAGTTCGAGGCTTTTCTCGTACGCCCACTGCGCTCCGTTGTCTGCTCGTTTACATGCTTCGAGGGACAACCCCGGGTCCAGAGCCCTTTCGAGGTAACTCGTCCGTTACCCGAGAGATTCGACGGTGATGAGGGCCGCCGCTTGTTTGTCGGGCATGTTAGCGAGGCAGCGCGCAAGGTGGTCCGCGCCCCCATCCCTCACTACCTCTATTGCTCGCCCCCGCACGTATTCTTCCGTGCCGATCGGGACACCCACCACCGTCACCCCTCCTTCGTCTGCGATGCGGACTTCAACGCTAGCAAGGACCAAAAGCTCCTCCATCGTCGGGGCGTGCCCTTTTGGTGGTAGTACCACTGTTTTGGCGGCGTTGACCACAACGCCTATGTCATCTACTACGGGGGTCCATAGTTAACGGGACCAAATTTTGTTAGTAAAAATAGGCAAATATATTGGTTTTTATGTACACGATAGGTCCTGTTAACTATGGACCCCCGTAATAGCTCTCGTCGGAGGAAGGCGAATGCTCTAATCGTGTTGGCCGTGATCCCTGTCAGGCCGAGAGAGACATCGTGCATGTACGCGAAGGCTTCCACTCCTTTTCTCGAATTCCTGCCGGAATCCCTTCAGCCCCGGTCGCAAAGCCAGGCAGAACATTGCTGGTCCCATGGGGTCCCCTTGCTGGACACCGCTGGAGCAAGCGATCGTCCTTACTGTACTACTACTCCTCATTCGTGCCATGGCCAAGCTTCCCGAGAGAGCAAAACTCCTGCCTGACCACCCCGTGCATTGAACCCTAGCGGTTGTTGCTTCTCCGTGGCGTGTTGTAGACTCTGGGCTCTGGGTGTCTGCTGCGAAGGTGACCCTCCGTTGCTGGTGGGGGCGCTCCGGAACCCCTGATGGGGGCGAAGTGGCTCTTCGCCTCCCCCCCAATATCCCAATCAAGGGTGGAGGTGTCGTGTTTGTATTATCTGGTGGTTGGAGTCTCGGCCTCAATCTTGGACTTGTCGACGGCCCTTCACCTGTTTCTGTACGCCTCCTCCGGACGCCTGTAATGGGGTGCTGAGGGGACCTGGCCCTGTCCTCCCTCGATGCCGACCCGCCTGGAGCCTGCTGCTGGAGCCTTCCGGGCAGGCGTGCTGGGCTTGTTGCCCCTGTGCTTGCCCTTACCGAAGCGGTCGTCTGCTGCCCGCACTCCTCAGGCGGGGGAACTACTGCTGGATGCGTCGTGGTTGTTGCTGTTACCGGATCGGCCCCCTGCGTCCCCCTTGGAACTAGTTGTATAGCGGCTGATACTGACTCCCTCCCTATCCCCCCCTGTGCCGTCCTCGGCGCGTGTTGCTGCAGTCCTCCCATCGCGAGGGTTGATCCGCCTGCCCTCCCTCGCATCCACGATGGGACCGTCGTCTTGCGTCCTCGGCCGACCGGTGTTGCTACCCCTGCTTCGCCCGCGACTGCTGCTGTGGGTGAATGGTCTGGCGCCATCTGCGTCCCCAGTGACCCTCGTAGTTGTAGTCGCCCTGGTATGCGCGCTGGTTGTATGTTCCCCGTACTCATCCACGCTGGGGTAGTCGTGTGCTGCCCTCGGCCCACCGTCCGTCCTGGTATTCGTCCCTCCTCTGTCACGGGAGGCGTCGCTGGCATGGGCCCTTCTTCCCCCCTCCTGGGGCGCATATATTGGAGCGGGATGCTCGACGCAGAGGAGCGCCCGGAAAACCCTGCCGGCTGCATCCTTCCTCTCCCCCTCCCCGCTGACCTGCTTGTCGCTCCTCGTCTTTGCGTGGTATAGGTTGTTGCGGGCCGCTGTGGGGAAGTCCGGTCTCTCCCTCTGCCATACCGCATGTCCATTCTCTTGCTCTTGCTCCTCCAGCTACCCCCCTTCCTCCCCTTTGCATTCCCTCTGTTCTTCCCCTCCTCCCTGCCCTTCTTCCCGTACACCCCCCTTCCCCCTCGCCCCGAATCCCCCTCCCTCTTCCTCCGTCCCTTCCATTCCGTCCCTCTCTGCCCCCCGCTACTCCTCTTTGCCTTTCTCGTCTCCTTGTCTCCCAATCTATCCCCCCTCCTTTTCCTCTTCCTCCTCCCCCCAATTTATTCTTGTTGCCGAAGTAAGTGCGAGGCAGGGTACCTCGCATCGCCTTCCCGAACTCCTATATAGAAGTCGTTCACAAAAAAAAACAAATCCCATCGGGGGAGACATAACTGTCTCCGAGATCTCCCTACTGTAGATCTCAATTGCAGCTACATGAATCACACCAAATAGCTAATCAAAATACACCGGATATTTCTGCGCAACTATGACCAACTGCTATATCCTACAACAGGTAAGGCATGTATGTGTGTTCTTCGCAATAAACCGTTCCTTCTACCCATCGACATCCAGCACAACTAGTGTTCGTGCAGATTCTTCAATCCTTGCGAGATACAAGTTGTGTGGTCTCAAAACTACGCCGCAGAGAGATATTACTATTAACACATCGTTATAGAGTAAGCAGAGTAGACAACGCAATGCCATGTCATACTGGGTGCGACAGGCACGACATACACATTCCATGAAAAAGAGAAAGCAAAAGAAATAAAACAAAAACGACAAAGAATTGAGAACAGAAAACAAAGAAACAATTCAATGGAGAAACGGAGAAAGAAAAGAAAAAATTGTCGTGCCTCGCCTCAGGAGGTGTGTTAGACACCTAAAAAGCACCAGCAAGAAAAAAACAGCACCACTACATATAAACAGAGTAACAACAAGACTAAAAGAACCAAAGGAAATGCCAGGCAAACCGAAGCACAGAGCACCCTTCAGGTAGCCACAGCAGTTTGCGGTACGAGTAGCATAGCCAGGTTCTCCCTACTATTACCGGGGTCCATACTAAATAGGACCTACGGTACTCACAAAGTCGGCGCTGGAAGTCAATGACTCGCAAGAGGACTTGGTGGTGAGCCGTTCCAAGCTTGTGGCAAACTGATCCGCTCTGAGGGTCCACGTCACACATCCGTACAGCAGGGTCTCCATCACCTCGGCCTTCAGCATTCGGACTTTTAGGCTGAGCAGGGCTACCATACAACTCCGCGCAGAAGCCCGCATGTGAAACGGATCCGTCGGTCCATTTCGAGCGAGATATCAGCGTTTTTTTTGTGGATAATGCCGCTTAGGTATCACACCTCGGATAACGTATCACTCAACGTTTTATGTTAATGTTAGGCGTCAGCAAAAAAAACGTAACACTACGCTACTACGTTAACTACTTTCTGGATTTTGTGATAACACAAGTGTTGGTGTGTTATAATATTGGCGGGTGATACCTTGATCCCGTACTGACCGCAGTATATGCGTCACGGTGTTAGGGTATGCAGCCATAGCGAGTAACACTATGTTAGCGTGTTAGCGGAATTCCTTGTGGCTATCGCAACACACGTTGAACGGATAACGCACATGGTCAATTAACCGTTAACGATATGTTACCGTGTTAGCGACATCAGCCCGTAGCGAGTAACAACGTTATATTAGTGTGTCAGCGGGATTCTTACTTGCTACCATAACACCCTTTAGACGGATGACGTACCTGGCCAAATAAACGCTTGCTGGTACGTAACACTATGCTAGTGTGCTAGTGAAATTGTAAGTGGCTATCGTAACACACGCTAGAGGGATAACGTATACGGTCAATACCACGTTAACGTCATGTTACCGTATCAGCCGCAGCAGCAGCAATCCGTATCGAGCGACGTCATGTGAGGGTGTTAACGGAAGTCTTACCACCGTAACATACATCAAACGGAAAACGCTCATGATCGATAAAACACTATTACGGGGGTCCATAGTTAACAGGACCTATGGTATACACAAAAAACTATATATTTACCTATTTTTACCAACAAAATTTGGTCCCGTTAACTATGGACCCCCGTAGTAGCATTATGTTACAAGTGTTAGCTCGTATGCAGTGTATACATTGTGATGACACAAGTTAGCAAATAACGTACACCACTTATTTGAAATAACAGTATGTTACTGCCGTGTTAGCTCGTACGTGCGAGTGTGCAGATTAAGTTATAGATGGACAACGTACTGGAGGGATTTAAAAAAATGAGGCGTTTTTTTTTTTTTTTTGCGGGGGTCGAAACGTCGTCCTCGGCGACGTGGTACGGGGGGGATTTCTTGGGGAAGTTGTTGAGCACGTATTGCGTTAACCCCGCCGGCAAATACTCCGGCTTGTCGCCACGGTCGTAGGGGTTGGCACAGCACTTGCAGCGTTGAACTGATACGCGCCGGCGAGCGTCAGCGTCGGGGCACATCGGAAGGAAAATCGTTTTTGGTATTCGTTTTTTTCGCTTTTCCATGCATCTTTCTCCCCTCCCCCCCCCGTGCGGGTGGCATGGCGATGGCTATCATTAACGATTTCTTCCTTCCCCTTAAGGCTAGGTCTTCCTTTCATTCTTTTTACGTACCTTGCCGGCTTCGTTGCCTTGCCGTTCAGAGGTGTGGGAGTGGGTTTTGGGGAGCCGCATCTTCGACTCATGTTCTAGTTCGTGGAATCGGGGTTTCCACGAATTTCCTATCATTCTGCATATACCGCTCATCAGAGTGGGCTATTAATAGTGTTATGATATTGCCTTGAATGAGGTTGAAAGCCCGGTAATTACCTGGGTTCAGGCACTGGGATCGTATTTGTAGTACTTGGAAGGCGTATCTTAGGTGGAAAACCAGGGGTTTTCCTGAGGGGCACGAGCTTGGTCTCAGTCTGCGCGTGCACGAAAGGAATAACACGACTCTTCTTCTATCTCTAAGCAAGCATCACACGTGAATACCAACGAGTACCGACTTAATAGGCAAACCTGTCCAGGGATACAAAGTGTCTCGCCTGCATGATCTTAACACCCTCCTAATATCCCCTGTTATGGGGTTTTAAATATATGGAAGCATTGTTTCACCGGGAATGCCATGGTATCCCCCCCGGGGATATTTTTGTAGGTATCCCCTACTGAGATGTCGTCAAAGTTACGTGATGTTACTCCGCCACGCTGTTTCACCACCAACACAGGTAACACATGGTAGATCTCGGGAAGATCCGAAGGGTAACGTAGTAAAATTACTCAGTAACATAATGTTAGACCCAGATTGATTTTTATGGTACCACGGCGACGGAATGTTACCATCAGATCTTCACTAACGGTAACACCGCAACATAACGTTCGAGAAACCCTCGCGTATGGGCTAATATCCTATTTGGTCCCATTTACTATGGTCCCCCGCAATAGTGTGTTATGTCTAACGCTGCGTAGACAGCAGTAGCATTACGGGTGTTATGTTATCATGACGGGGGACCAGAGTAAAAGGACCAAATCATATTGTTCATAAAAATAGGGAAATATATGGGTTTTTGCGTGTACCGTAGGTCCTATTTACTGTGTGTATGGCCCCTCGTAACTAGTAAATATATCACACCTCGAATAACGTAACACTCAACGTTTTATGTCAATGGTAGGCGTCAGCGAGAAAACCCGAAACATTACGTTACTATGTACGTTAACTACTTCCTTTCTGGGTTTTGTGATAGCATAGTGTTGGTGTGTCATGATATTGGCGGGCGATCGCGTGACGTTATGTTAGAGTGTTACCTTGATCCCGTACTGACCGCAGTATAAGTGTGACGGTGTTAGGGTATGCAGCCCATAGCGAGTAACACTATGTTGGCGTGTTAGCGGAATTCCTTGTGGCTATCGTAACGCACGTTGAAGGGATAACGTACATGTTCAAGTAAACGTTAGTATTATGTTACCGTGTTAGCGACATCAGTACGTAGCGAGTAACGTTATGTTAGTGTGTCAACGGGATTCTCACTTGCTACCGCAACATCCTTTAGACGGATAAAGTACACGGTCAAATACGACATAACACTATGCTAGTGTGTTAGTGAAGTTCCTAGTGGCTATCGTAACACACGCTAGAAGGATGACGTGCATGGTCAATACCACGTTAACATTATGTTACCGTATCAGCCGCAGCAGCAGTCCGTATCGAGCGACGTTATGTGAGGGTGTTGCGGAAGTCTTGCAACCATAACGTACGTCAAACGGATAACCTATAATATGATGGACAAAACACTAGCATTATGTTCATGGGTTAGCTCGTATGCAATTTATGTAGTGACACAAGTTAGCAGATAACGTGCACCCCCAATCTAACATGAACAATATGTTACTGCCGTGTTAACTCGCACGTGAGAATGTGCAGATTACGTTATAGATGGATAACGTACTGTGTTATAGATGGATAGCGTACTGGCGGGGTTTCCAGAAAAAAAGAGGCGTTTTTGCGGGGATCCCTCCTAAATATCCCCTGTTTGAGGTATAAAATATACAGGCGTTTTTTTACCGGGGATGTCATGCTATCCTCCCCCCCGGAGATATTTTTTTGTAGATATCCCCTATTGGGATGTCGGCGAAATTAGATAACACGGCTACGTTATGCTACTCCCACACGCCGCTTTACCACAAACACAGGTAACACATGTTAGATCTCGGGAAGATCCAAAGGGTACCGTAGTTAAATTACCTTAGAACGAATTCGGTCCCAACGGTAACTCAGTAACATAATGTTAGACCCGGATTGATTTTTATGGCAACACGGTAACGGAATGTTACCGTCAGATCTTTACTGACGGTAAAACCGTAACATTATGTTACAGAGACTTCCGCATTTAGGCTAACATTTCGGTCTACTCTTCACATAAAATGCGTGTCCGCTAGTGTCCCGCGTCGTCCACGGGGGAGGCGCGTGAAACTGTGACGGGCCCCCCTCGTCCATTTCCCCTTGCCCCACCTCCCCCGTCTCCCATTCTAGGTGATGTACGCGGCTGACCTGCCCCCCACTCTGACAGGCAACCTCAACAGCCAATCCCATTCAGAAGCCGCGTTCCCAGTCTGCCTCATCCCTTCCCTTCTACACGTCCCACCTCGCTCCCTACCCCGACTACTCACTCGGCTTTCCTGTCCTTCCACGAGCCCCTTGGAACCCACAGTTGGTCTTCCCTATTCGACCTCACGTATCCCGTAAACGTCCGCCACGCCCACACACCCTTCTATCCTCCACGATGGGGTTCCAATCACTGCCAGCTTTGATGCTCCTCCTATCCTTCCCGAATGCCGCGCGAACTGCCCCGGTATCAGTTTCGCCACCTCTCTCTTTCCCTCCGTTCTCCAATTCACCTCCACCTTCTCTAGCTCACTCGTTAAGCAGTACGTCGCTTGCCCTCTCGTCCACACCTTCACCTCTCCCCCGCTCCTGTACACCATCAGTGGGGTGATGTCCGTGCCCGAGACTATGTTTCGGAAATACTCGAACAGCTCTACCCACAAGGCCATGACATTCCTTCCAGCTTCCCCCCCCCGCCTTGCGCCCCCTATTGTCTTCGCCATGACCACCCCGTCGCTTCCCTCGTCTCATTTTGTTTCCCCCCAATGGTTGTTTCACCGTGTGCGCCACCTCCCTTCTCTCCGGCCCCAGCTGCACGCCATTCTCGATGAAAAGGTTGTGTCGCCGCCCCTGGTGCGGTGACCTGATGCTCTTTCTCTCTCTCCTTCCTCGGCGAATACCTCCCGATGCTCTCATCGACAGCTGGTACGAGAAGGTCAAGCCGGTCCACACCATCCCCCCCCTCCCCTTCCCCCCACCCGCCGTTGCTCTCCTGCCTCACCCTGATCACCTCCCCCGTTGAAGGTCTCCTCACCAGCGTCTTGTTGCCCACCTCAACTTGCGCCCTCTTGGTCCCTTGTTTCGTCGCCCTGCTCTCAAAGTGCTGCAGCGATAGCAACAGTGCCACCCACTGCTAAGGTGAACGTTCACCACCACCCTCTTCTCCGCCACGGTTGCCACCATTATTCCTTACTTCGAACCCGTGAACCATACACTCCCTCCGCCCATCTACAAGCTCCCACTCCTTCATCTCCCCCCAACCACTCCCCCCCTTGCTTCGTAAGACCTCCAGCCACACACGTCCTCCCACTTTGCGCCTAATTCCTCCGGGTCGACTTCGCACTCGCCGGAGTGCGTAGCGGCATGCAACTTCCCTCTCCATTCCTTCCACTTCCATCTCCTGGGCCTGCCACTCCTCTCCTTCGCCCCCCACTTCGTTAGTTTCCCCCTGCGTCGCCGACGTTCCTTCTCCCCTCACCACCTCGACTCTCCTCCCTTCGCTGGTCGGTCCATACAGATCGCTCTAACTGCGTAGGCTGTTGTCACCATCCCCACCAGCTCCGGGAATTGATCGACCCAAGTTTCAATACCCTCCCTTTCAACGATACTCCTGATCTGTCAGCTTTGTTTCCTATAACCCCCCCCCCCTTTTCCCAGGCACAGCCCCCCCCAACCACCTCGGACGAGGCGTCCGAACCCCGGTCATCTTGCGGGTCTGCTTCACGATTGTAAAAACGGCACCCACTTCTCTCCTTCCTCTACCAGGCCCTTCTTGGGGCCCGTCTCCACACTCCACGTCTTCAATGGATTCCTTCGTCAGCCCCAGCGTCGGTCTTCCTCCAGCCCCTTCCCCCTCCAGCCCTCTCCCCCTTTTCTCTTGCCCATTCAGATGCAGCTTGCTCAGCTGCAGACGCCGCGGCCCTGCGCTCCTCCCCTTCTTCATTACGTGGCCCCGCCGCGCACTCCGCCCCCGTTTAGTGCGCGACTCCGCCGGGCAGTTGCACCGCCGTTCCAAGCACGGCCCCGCCGCGTACCACCCCCCAACCCTTTGTTTAGGGTCACGCCACTCACTTCCCCCCTCGTTCCGTGCGCTGTTCTCCCGCGTTCTTGCCCCTTCGTTACGTGCACGGCCCCGCCGCGCACCTCCACCCTCATTCCGTGCGCATGTCCTGCCGCGCTGCCGCGTCTTTTCCCCCCCTTATCGTGCGCGGCCCCCGTCGTACACTTAGCCCCCCCGTTTCGTGCACGGCACAGCCACCCACTTCTTCGCCCGTGCCGGCTTCCGCCCCGCACTTTCCCTCTTGTTCCGTACGCGGCCCCGCCGCGCACACACACGTCCATTCCGGCCCCGTCGCGTACCCCCCCCCTCATGGTTTGCGCGGTCCCGACGTTCACTCCCCCGTTTGTCCCATACACGGCCCCTCCGCGCATTTCCCCGCCCGTTGCGACCCCGCCTCGCACCTCTCTCCTGGTTCCGTGCGCGGCCCGCCGCGCCTCTCATTGTTTGTCCCATGCGCGGTCCCGCCGCGAACCTTCCCTCTCATTCCGGGCGGGGCCCCTCCGCACACTTCCCCGCCTGTTCCGACCCCCGCCCGTGCCTTCCCCCTGGTTCCGTATCATAATGTTACGTATGGGCCGGCTAAGACTGTAACGTATCTAACGTACGTAAGTGTTACGTTTTCCGAGCCTAAGGCAATCAGATGGGGGGTCCAGATAACGTAATGTTAGTACTCGTAGTGCTGGCCGCTGTGCATTATGTTACGTTAGTGTGTCATCTGTATCACAATGTTATCAGTTAGTACTGCAGGCGAACATGGTAACGTTATGTGAGGGCGTTTTGTATAACGCTGCGTCGACAGTAACATCATGTTATCGTGTTAGCAAATATGCGGATATCGATCTGGGCATGTTAAAGTGATAACGTACGTCTTTGGTCAAGCCTAACACTGTGTTACAGTGTTAGTTCAAGGACTCATCATGGCATAACATAATGTTACTATACCAGAGCTGGACGAGACCGAGCAGCAACTTAAGGCACGTGCACGTTCGTGGTTTTCCAGTTGACACTGTGCTACCGCGTTACCGTGATCGCTCCTCCAGTGCTAGCACTATGTTGTCACGTTACCAGGTTCCTGTGTCAACCCCTTTGGTACCGCTTTCCCGATTTGGGGACAAACCATTATAATTTCAAGTGATTTGTCCCCAAAACGGGACTACAGTACTAAAAGAGTTAAGCCCCATAACGTAGATACGTGTTTCCGAGTGTTACGTTATCCGAGGTGTGAAATATATACGGTATGCCGATATCGATCTGTGGGCATGTCAGAGTGATAACTTATTAAATGTTTGTTCAAAGCCTAATAATAAGTAACACTGCTATGTTACAGAGTATTATTATTAGTTCAAAAGGACGGAGACCACGGCATAACATAATAATAATATTACTGCTGTTGCACCAGACAGAGCTGGATGAGATCGAGCTCGAGGGGAACATATACATTACGTGTGCACGTCCGTCCGTGGGTTTCCATTTGTCACTGCTGTGTCACCCCGGTATTACCGTGATTGCTCCTCCAGCGTCAATTAACACACTGTTAATATTTTGGTACATTGGCACGTCCCTGTGTTAGGCCCCACAACGTAAATCAAAAGTAGATGTAGATACGAAGTTGTTGCGTCGTACCTGGTATTAATAGGAGTATCCGAGTGTGCCTTACGGAGGTCAGTGCAGTGTGTGGAAAAGGATCGCAGAAGCAAAAAAAACTTCCCAAAACCCAAAAAGTTCATTCGCGTACGTACGCGGCATAATTTATATCGGTTTGCATATGTCAGGATTGCTGTTGAACTTAAAAAGGAAAAGAGCCAATCAGAGAGGGAAATGCCACGGTTGCTCAAAAAACACGTACGCTCTTTTTATTTTTTTTGGGTCTGGTGCCCTGCACCTGCGACCGTCACGAGACCCACGACCCCTCTTCATAAACAAGAACAAGCATACGTACTCAGCGAACTTGCCAATAGGACATCCGGTGCGAAGATAGCTCAGTTGCCTCGGGCACAGCCGTGTGCATCTCTGGAGGAAGAGCCAAAGCCACCAGGACTCGAGGGCAACAGCAAGAACACCGCTTTTTTTTCGAAAAGAAAACACTAAAAAAACACAAACTGTGGAATTTGTTTCCGTCATGGATGTCCCCCATCTCTACCCATCCGCCTCCGCGCAACCTTTCGTGGGAGAGGTCGAATCGGTCTTCGGCTCTGGGCCACCAGCAGACGACCCCGGACTTTGGCTGGCGAGCAACGAAGGTGACGAAGGCTTGCTGAGCTCCTTCGAGCCCGGAGGGGCTCTGATGAACTCGGGGGGGTGGAGCATCTCGACCGCTCCGGGAGAGGAAGGTTTGCGCTGGAACGCGGTGAAAACGGAAGTGTTCGACGAGTGGGCGGGGCTGACAGGCGGAGCAGGAGCGAATAAATCGAACCTTCTCCAGCCTTCCGTTTTGCCAGGAACAACCAAGAGTAAGGCGGAACCCGCGGGCTTCCCGGGCGCGGTCAAGGCGGACCCCGATGACGGCTGGGCGGAGCTCATGCCGCCCTCCATGGCCTTTGGATGCCCCCCTTCAGCTGCGGATGGCTTCGCTGCTGCTTCCGCCTCAACCACCCTTAATTCGCCGCCCTCTTCCGTTTCTTGTGAGGCTGTTACCCCTCTCGCACCCGCTCTCAAAGGTGAGTCGTGTTTTTTTTTTTTTTCAGGGATTGCCTCGCGATGAATTGGCGTTCTCGTGCAAAGGCCGGGCGATAGCATTGGTTCCCTCTCGCGGTCGACGGTGGAGAGCAGGCGCCTTCGCCGATTTGTAGATACTATTCGTGTACAGCAGTTGATTTGCTTGCGTTACCTTTTTTTTCTTTTTCGGCAATACGAAGCACCCCAGCAGTGCTTCCTGGTACACACACAGGCCCGGTATGTTTTTTTTTGTGTTTCATGTATCTCTGGTGTCTCTGGTGTAGCTGCGATACCAACACAGAACGGCGATCGCCCACTTCAACCTTGCTTGCGGTGTAAGAAGTACGCTGTGACTGCTACCACAGGTGGTAGGCTGCAAGCAATCTCGCGACGGCGCTGGACGCGTGCATCATTGATGTCTCAGCCTTCGCAAAAAGTTATGGGGTGATCAAGTTCTTGACTCATTTGTATCTGGTAGTACGGTTGGGGGGGTGGGTGTAGTAATACAATAGGTAGCAAGCAGTAACTTGAACAATTTTGAGCGGTTTGGCGCCTAAACCTCTCGTCCTGCATTTTCGATTTTTTCTTGCTTTTGTTGGAAGTTTGTTGACGTAAGCAATCATACCCACGAGTATATTCAACAAGTACTGCTGTACGTCCAGAACTATATTATAATGATGAAAAACAAGCGCAACAACATGCTCACATGTCTCGCGATAAGTGCAACGCAAGAACCTTGGTGGGGAGGATGCAGAAGATCCTGCTTGGTGGAACCGGATCTCAGTTGCGGTAGGCAGGAGAGAAAAAGAAGGGCGAAGGAACTGAATGGAATGGGATGGAAAAAATAGAATGAAATAAAAATGACGGAACCACAAAGCAATACCTGAAAAGCAGTACATACAGTATTGGAAAATAGTTATCATCATGCCCTTTCTTTCTTTCTTTTGGTCAACGTGCGACTGCTGGGTGCACACGGCATGTTTTTTCTGGCAAACACACGCGCAGGGTATCTACCTGTGCGGAGTGTAACTTGCACATCAGCCTATGTTTTAGTCGCCGGGCCCAACCAGCAGCGCCGCTGCAAAATATCAGATGTGTGGCGTGAAACATGTACAGACCGCGTCACACGACACGAGGTGTGCTTCGCAGCGAGAGCTCCACGTGGAGCTCTATCTACGCCCATTCTTGTCTCTGATGGAGAGCTTTGAAATAGTTGGAAATAGGGTTTTAGCCAAAATATGGTATACCTGGCCACTTTTCGGACAAAATCAGTTACATCCTAAAAACCAGTACAAAACACGCCCCTGGAGCCCTGCCATTGTCCAGGCTGACATCGTAACTGACTTTGGCTCGAAACAGCCAAGGTATACCTGATTTTTTCTACGCTGTACCAGGTATAGCTTTCAACTGATTTTTGCCAACTTTGAGTGTTTTCTTTCCGTATTTATATATTTATTTTTTTCGTCATCACTTCTACTTTCCAGCCCACTCGTATTAATAGGAGGTTTTACCATCGACGATCTTCATGGCACCGCTCGTGGCGCGTTTTTTACTTGGTTTTAGCATGTACCTGATTCTGGCTCAAACGGATCAGGTATACCTGATTTTGGCATTTGCCCTTGGAAATATGTACGCGTATCAAGATACGGAGGCGTTCTGTCGCAATTCGTGAAATTCTCCAGAGAGGCAAAAAAATCAGGAAACTAGATTTGTTTATACTTGGTAAAAAAGACCAGGAAATCTATTAATAGAAGAAAAAACAAATACTCAAAAAATATATTGAAATTATGAGGGGGAAAGCTTCTCCGATAAGAATGACCCTTGATTTCGCGTTGGGGACAAAATACTTGGAAATTGAGTCGTTTGTCACCAAAGCGGAACTTTTTTCTTTTTGCCGTTATAAAAGGGTCGATACTCATTCTACCGCTGTACGAGTAGGCTGTAGCACCTCGCACCGCCCTTGCTATCCTTTGCTGATTTCTGATCGTATACTTCCGATACGGTCACGAGAGTTTAGAGAGCGTTCTAATTTCACAGGGGGGTTCGAGCAATGTTCCGCGCTCGATTTTTCTACAGCAGAGAGCGGAAAAGGGTGCGAATACCAAACCACGAGCCTCCCGCAAATATAATGCTCGACTCTATCAGCACTCTTGTACATGATACATAATAGACAGCCCTTTTACCGTTGTCGAGAAATTGGTGTCCTCAATGCTAAACCGCAAAACATATGACGTACGAACCGTTTCCTTTTCCATATATATTTTATAAAATTTGAAATACGTCAGCTGTGAGCTCGACTGATTAAATAGTTGATACTCAACTGACTTTGCAAGCTGCGTACGCCTAATATATACCAGGTACCTGGTATATATTTTGTTCTTGTTTTTGGCGTTGCCTTTACTTGCCTGGTAGTTCTTTGCTGCTCGTGCTCTGATGATATTTTCTGAAGGGAATGCCGTCATGGTCGATGATACAACAGCAGTTGGTTGTGGACTACCCAGTAGGCTGTACGGCACTCGTCACCCCTCTTCCCCCCGGTTCGCATGTGTCATGTATTCTGCTTCAAATCATCCTGTTGGCTGCTGTCTGCTACACTATTAATAGCGAAAGTTGTTGGCGCTCTCGTGTTGAATCGCGGACCGATCTCCTTTACGGGTTACTGCTTGTTGCTGGTATTGCCGTCTAGCAGTAGCAGTACTCGTGCAATAGCAGTCTTTTTCTCTCGACATCTTATCCGAGTAGTGTGTACGTGATTTTTTGCCTGGAACCTGGTACGAGGTATTTCTCATACCAGGTACCAAGGTACGTGTCAATAGTTTTTTCAATGTTTTGTTTGCGTTTTATAGCGACTGCTGTCGAGTACACATACAGCAGTTTATATACCAGCATGAAACAATTTTGTGCGGTAATGTGCGGTTGAACTCATACTCGTGCACTCTTTCTCGAAATCAAAATTCAAGTCGAGAAAAGCAGGGTCGTAATGTGTCACTGGTGGCTGATACTCGAACTATCACCGTTAGTTTTTGATGTCTTGACTCACTTACGTACATACTCGTGCACTCTTTCTCGAAAATCAAAATTTAAGTCGAGGAAGGCAGGATAATGTGTCACTGGTGGCTGATGCTGGAATTATCATCGTTAGTTTTTGATGCCCGACTCACTAAGATAGCTACCCTCCGGATACGAGTTCTTCCGCTGCTGTACCTTCCCCCACCAAGATAGTCGGGGTGATGATCGATCGCATCTGGGTTCCGTCCTGTCTATAATTTGCAGCGGTTTGTCTCACACAGACGACCGATTGCCTAAACACGAAACACCCGATGAAGCCGTTCCGTTGTCCTGGGCTACCCCCGACACCCTTTCCCTCACTTTTTTCCCGTCCAAGTTTCTAATTTTGCAGCCGAGCTGAAGACGGAGCCGCTACTCGTCGCCCCCGCCACAACCCGGACTGCCTGCACAGCTGCCCCTACCCCCGTCCCTGCCCCGCAACGATCATCGCTCCCGGGGACCGCTGTTGCCACCACGACAGTAAGGACGCTGGCACCGACCGCCCTCTCCCCCCCCTCCCCCCCGACACGCCAAAGCCCAAGGCGACCAAGGAGGACGAGGAGGATGACGGCGACGAGGAGGAAGACGAGGACGCGAGGGACGAAGAAGAGCCGGACAACGGGTCGGAGCTGACGGATAAGAGGCGCCGAAACCGCGAGCACGCGAAGCGCAGCCGCCTCCGCAAGCGGGTGCGCCTGGGGGGGCTGGAGGAGATGGTGCTGGGCCTGCGCAGAGAGAACGTCCGCCTCCGGAGGATCGTGAAAAAGGGCATCCCCGAGCGCGCCGACAGCATCATCCGCGCATGCGCCAGCGACAACACCAACCCCGACACCGTAGCAAAGCAAGACGTAGTTCAGGGCATGAGGCCGGGGATGTCGGTCGGCTCATCTTCAAACTGGAGCTCCCGTGGCGGCGGCGGGTCACGATCGCGGCCTAAACTGGAGGGCGGCACTCGCCGGCACGGAGGCGACAGTAAAGACCGCAGAGTCCCGTCAGCGCTGAAGCTGATGTCCCCCTGCTACCAGTCCGTGAAGGCGCTCGCCGAGAGCCAGGCGAACTTCGTCCTCACGAACCCCAACCTGCCCGACTGCCCCATCATTTTCGCCAGCCAGGGCTTCCTCGAGCTGACCGGGTACGAGGGGAGGCAGATTATCGGGAAGAACTGCAGGCTCTTGCAGGGCCCCGGGACAGACCCCGGCACGGTTTCGATCATCCGGAACAATCTCGCCGTTGGCCGGGATGCCAGTGTGTGCATCCTGAACTACAAGGCTGATAAAACACCTTTTTGGTGAGAGCCCCCGCCGTGGTCTTATGTCCTTATTTATGACCCCGACCGTTTGAATTGTGACTAGAATTTATGTTTGACGGCAGAGACTACTTGTAGTCTATTAGCGTAGCCTTATCTCTTACTCATGGTCTCATCTTTCAGTGCTGCAGAAATCATCCACATGGCTGAAAATGGGTCGAAATGTCAAACTCCAAGAGGATCTATTACTCCGTAGATAGCTAGTACTACTGTTGCTTTGTACTTTTATGTAGACTCACCGCTTCTTCCAGATCGTTTTTCGGAAAGGCGTTTAACCTCTGCCCTCTCTCTGCCTTGGTGGTTCCTCGAACCGTCCAGGAACCAGCTATCCATCGGCGTGTTGCTGGATGCGCACGGACAGGTTGCGAACCACGTAGGCGTGGTGTGCGAGGTCAACCAGATGCCACCGGCGGTTTTCCACCGGCTCTTGCACAGGTGAGCTCAATGTGTTTCATCTGTTTCTTTGGATATTAATGTCGGCTGGGAGCAAACCTGAGGAAACTCTTGCGTTGTGAACGGACTACGCTGAAACCGCAGCTTCTTGAACCCAGTATGTTGTTTGTTAATAAGAGTAGGAACGGTGCTCCGTCTCGAAACGAGTGCTTGGTCAATGGTCAAATGACCAAGCAACAAATGCGTACGCCCCTCCAACCCTACCTCACTGTTGAGCGAAGCAATGTGGTCGACACTGCCATCCATATGCAAGAAAGTCCGCCTCGCAATATGTTCTCCGTGGGATGCAGCCCATCCTTCATGCGAATCGCCGAACACCTACCTCACCGCGCTTGATACGACCATAATCTACCTGGTCGGTGAAACCCGACGTGCTCCGCCCCGACTGTATATATAGAGACGCGAGAGTCTATGGTCGTACGACTACGGCCATGCATGAACAAGAGTACACCCCCCTCCCCCTTCCTCGCCCGTCCCACACCCTGTGCAGGGCTCTTTTCCTCAACATACTCGTAAACCCGTGACCTCCCCCCCTGCTTTTCCTTTCCAGGGTGCCCCTGCCTGAAAGCCTCCTAAACGACGAGTCGTCTGACAGCGGAGAAGAATCCTGTGAGACCACGGTTAACGTCGGTACTGCCGCCCCCTCCTCAGCCGGCGGCGCGCGTTCGGCCAACGCGAGCAGCAGCAGCAGCAGCAGGCCAAGTACCACCGTGTCTTCTCCCAGGGTGGTTGACAGGCTGCGCAGGACAAGGGCGGCGGCAGCGATACGAAATTAATTGCCCCCCCTCGTGACGGGGCTAAATGGGGGTGTATCGTGTATCGTGCACGCGTGTTTATGGTTTTGGGGTTCGTGGATGGGACGCGGCCCGGGCCGGGTCGGGGGGGGGGTAGGGCGTAGCGTGTCGAGGCTTTGCTTTGTTCTGTCCGCGACCTGAGGCTTGAAACGGTGACCGGGGATCATAACCCTGAAGCCTGGTTGACCAGAGGCGAGTGATCATCGCAGGCGGCGGCTCATCATAGTACTAGGAGCTGATGGTGTGTGTACCTCGACTAAGCCTCCGGTTTTCTCCTTTAGTCGCACCTCGCAATGTTTTCGCCTCTAGCTTGTTTCGAGTACTTGATGGGGAGGAGGCGTTCCCGATCTAGTGGTACCTGTACGTGGCTTATTTGCTTTGGTTCCTGTGCATCACGAGAAAAAGTACGTACGTACGTGAGTAAGTAGCTCTGGCGACAACTGGAAGGCTCGTGGCTTGGCACTCGCCGTCAGCTATTAGAGAGCTTTCAGTTGGACCGCGATTTTGAACCCTTTCACTTCACTACTGCGATAATTAGGTAGCTCAAGTAAATCTGTCCCACAAAGAGTGGGTGCAGTTGTAAAAGGGTACGTCAATGTGCGCCGGTTGGCGGGTGTGTGCTAGCGGCGTCCCTTGCGTGTCTCGTTTTGCTTTGCGGATTCGTTCCGTTCATAGATGGTGAGGGTTTGCCTGCTACGTACCAGGTTCGAGTTTCGGTTAAAACGAAGTGCCGCTGAAGTTCCTCTTTTTTGTAATGTACATATGTGCGTGGCACTACGTACGGTTTTCCACAGCTTAGTATCGTTCAGAAGGAGGGGGAGAGGGATATATGGTTGCGTGCGCCTCTTCGGGACGTGAAGGGTGTTACGTACGTACACAGCCGCAGTATGATAGAGGTCGCCCCCCGGGTTGCATGCTGGTACGAGTACGTGGTTTTGTTTATATGTGATGGGTGGGTGCACTTTTTTACTTTTATTATCCTCGTAGGAAGGCGTCGTGAGATCGACGGGTATCACTTGATCACAGGTACACGGAACACGAGGCGGCGTCACAGACGCCAGATCTGCCTGGAGTGTCTGGGAGGGGGGGGATGTTTTTAGACGGACGAAGTAGTAGTCTAGGGTTTTTTTATGGGCTTATACGCCCACTTCTTGGGTTATTTCGCCACAGCAAAAGCGACGAGGCGCGGACAAGAGATCGCTTCTCTCTTATTACAAAATCCAGACCAGCAAAGGGAGAGAGAGGCCTGCATCTTTTTGACGGTGGCGCGTTGTTTACCCCGGTTTTGGGTCGCCAACAGCTCGGCACGCACCACGCTGGAGATTAGAGGGGACGCTTACAAGCTGATTGGTAGACGAAAATGGGCGAATAGAAAATTGCATGCTTGACGATGGTGTAATAATATGATATTGGATGCATGCGTCTGTGTCGCCAAGCGGAATACTGTGTTTCTTCGGCTCTTTTGTGCAGGAGGGAGAGGGAGAAACGTATTTTTCGCGTTCTTTTGTGGGTTGAATGCTCGCGCAACGCCGTTTATACGTGACGTAGTCTGCTCCGGCTACGTTCGTGCGGACGCCGCGCCGGCAGCTGGGTGCGCTTTTTGTGAAAGTATGTTATTCCTTTCTTTAATGTCAATTATATTATTTCTGGACGAGCCAACTCTATTAGCAAAGCTTCGAACTCATCTTTGCTGAGGCAGGGAGTAGTGCGTGCGAAGCTGCGTGAAGCATCAGATAGATGCGCGTTCTTGACTTTTTATGGCATTGATTACCCTTTCTGATATGCACTACCAGGTATGTATGTGTGTACGTTCTTGAACCTTTTTTTGTAGCATGCATTACCCTTTTCTTGTCTTGCCACACACAAGTCCTACGGAGCGGTATTTACGTTGAACTGAGACGAGAACAGAGCGAGATTAGCGCTAGCGTGCCCCTCTCGCACAGCTTTTGCAAAGGGACCGTGCATTAATACCCTGTAGACATCGTTGGGTTGAAAATGTATACTTCTGATGCAAATCGACAGTCCAGCGGGTTTTGGGCCTTCACTTGATTGACCCACTGCGATGTTTCTACTGTACGTGAGAGACGCTATGTTCCGCCTTTTAGTTTGTAGATGGTGGATACGAGTCTGAATTGCCGACGCCAGACTAAATTGTGCAACGATGCAGCAGCGGTGTCGGGACTGCCCAATAAATTATTGATTAATCCCCCGTAGGAGGACAGTCCGCAAATATTTATAGTAAACACCCATACACGTGAGTGTATTTTTAGAGATACAGTAGATACCAGGTATTTCCCCTGTTGGTATATTTTGCGTTAATTTTATACGTGCAAGGCAGAAGCTGATGGGAGGTATGGGAGGTAGGTGTAAACGTTGCCTGCCGCAAAAAGGAAGCCATGAAGTAGACAGCTCATATTGTGCCAAGCAAGTACTACCACCTGGTCTTTCCATTTTCATCAGCGAAATAAGTGACCGCGTGCGGGGTGAAGGGGGGTAAGGAAATATATAAGAAGAAACGGTACCGAAACAAGAAAAAAACGAGATGCACATCGAAAATGATGTGTACGGAGAAGCGAAGATACAAGCCCTAAGTTGTGGCACACTACAAGAGGGTGGTGGTGCGATGCTCGATGATGCCATGAGATGCGAATTGGAGCTGCGAAGTATTCAACGCCAACACGCCTGCCTGCAAGAGGCAGCGAATAAAAAGAGGCTCGTAATGAAGCAAAAACCTGTATCATCATACGACGAGCGCTTATTGTACTGATGATGAGGGCGAGCTGATCAGGGCTTATCCACCTACGACATAACAGGATTTCGGGGCCGCGATACCTTTCGATGTCGCGCATAGAAGCAGGACTTGCCAGTGCAGCACAACAAATACGGCACGTTGGAGTCGTCTGCATATATACGATGTACCGAAGGAAGAGGCACATCTCGATCGTCGGTACAGGGTCGTCTAGGAACGAACGTAGGACCACAGGTATTAATAGTAGCTCAACTATTCACAATTATTACAGAGAGAAACCAGCAGCATCATATACACCTAGTCTAGACTAGCTACCGTAGTACATTAATCTTCGGTAGCCGACTGATCGTCCGAATCATAGTTACGTTACTTCTACGGCTGCTACTACTACAGTACTACAACCACTACTGTTCACTATTATTACAGAAAGCATCTGGGTTGATTTCACCAGCAGCGTCAATACATACACCTACCGTACGTAGTAATTCAATCTCCCTTCGGTAGTCGGCTGATCGTACGAACCATAATCACGTTACTACTGCTGCTGCTGCTACTATTAATACTACCACAGTACTACTACTACCACTACTAATACTACTGCTGCTGCTATGCTGATTACGACTACGCGGTGGTGGTAGTGTTTGCCCCCACCCGTTCCATGAAGCACACCATGTCAGAGTATCAGTTATCCTCCTTGGACGTTGATTATTTTGTCGGCACTGAATACCCCAATCCCGGTGCCCTGCCTTGCTTTTCTGCCACCACTATTCCCCACAGTTTGTAGCCAAGGCCTCCGAACCCAGCGTGTGCACCCTCCGTGACTCCGCACGTCTACATAGACAGGTGGCCACTTGGGTACGTTGCGAGACGTTGTGGGGAAACCACAACCAGTGTCAGAAGGATTGCCCTGGACTGAGTAATCGATCGATATTTTACCCCTACATATAGTTCAGTAGGTAACACCTTCACATTTGGCGTCGTCGGCAGGACACGGGTTCAAATCTGACTCCGAACATTATTTTATAGAAGCGCTTGCGTGAGCGTCCCTGAACACGCATACCAGGTATATAGAACTACTTACAGATACCTCACTCGCTGAGCGTGTTCGGTTGGTACATCCCTGGCCTCTTAGAGCTCCTACTTGGACAACGCCTCCTTCGATTAGGGGCCATATTAACGGGGAACGCTAAATTCGTAATTCAGAAATAATATTTCAATTCCAATGAATTTTAATCCATATTAACGGGGAACGCTAAATTTCGTTAATCCGTATTATTAACGGGGAACTCTAAATTTCGTTATTCGGAAATAAAGTTTCAATTCCAATGAATTTTAATTTGATTTCGCGAAAAAAAAAACGTGTTTGCATCCCGTCAGGAAACGGCGCATTCATTGCCAAACAAAAAGGAATTCGAAACAACCTGGAATAACGCAGCGTGTCACACAACACCCAGCCGACAAACAGCGACGAGCGCAGACAAGAGCGAAGGTTTGCGTTGGAGGGTGCGCCCCGCCGCCAGCATTTTTTTCTTTTTGGTGGCACAGGATAGGAAGCTATCACTCTCAGGGTGTCTTGGGTGGGCAGAGGGAGCCCTCAAGCGCCACGTGCGGAACAGCAACGGTGGTGCAGCTATCGAGGTCTCGAGCGTATCCTCTGTTATTTTGCTAGTTTGCTCGGTTTTCGTGATGGTTGGCCGATCGAGCAGGCCGAAAAATTGGGCTTGCGGCCGCCATGATTTAATTTTAGGCGCCACCGCCGGGGTACGATGTGACATGGTATGTGGCCGTGGGTGCGGCTATTGCTCCGGTCGCCAGTTGTTGAGGTTCACGTTTTATCGCCTCGACCGTGGTCATCGAACCGGCCAAGAATCACCCCATACGCTAGCGGAGGTGTTGACCCACCACGAACAAGCTACATCAAGGCTGATCAACTCCCAAATTCGAATTGGAACAATCACACGAAAAAAGTCCCAAAATAATTTTCACTCAAATTGTTTTTTTTCTAATTTGCCCCTTCGAACCCTGCATGGTCATTCACTCTTCAGATAATCAGATGCAAATTAAATTAGGAAAAACTAAATCAATCAAATTAAGCGAACCAAAAGTCCTCGATAAGATGGGCCCTTACTTGCCGGACGTCGCCAGCGGTTCTTTGTTTTCTCTAATTTTTTTTGCATTTTCGGTTCGTTTTTCTTTTTTTCTTCTTTCATTTCGTGTGCGTGCGTGCACTCGGACCACGGCACCGCGGGCCATCCCGGCGCCGTCGCGGGTGTCAGCGGGTGCTGGCGGGTAGAGGGGGGGTTGCAAGGAGCGCGTTTGCCGTTTTCGTGGCTAGGCGTCGCTTGTGCCTCGAGACACGAGGGACGCATGAATTAGTTCTGTCTGGCCTCCATCTGTGGAATTGGATAGAGTATGTACGAGTTTATAAGGGTCGTTCGGGACTGCGCGATAACATCCAAGCGGTGCTTATTTTTGAGCCCTTCCTGAAGTTCACAGAGAGGGCTACGCAGTCTGAGTACCAACATTGTCGAGCTGGCGAACGAGGGCCACGGTGAGCACCGGGCTTAACGCGAGGCGGGCGACGGGACTCGCTGTGGCAGAAAGTGAGGAATTTTTTACCCGGACCGAATCGGTGGCGAGGTGGTCGCGAGAGGGGCGGGCGGCGTACGAGGCTGAGAGAGAGAAGCTCTACTGTTCGATTCTTTTCTTTTTTGACCGGTGCAAGGTGTTCCAATCAGGCAGAAAATTATTTCATGAGAGGGGGCGGGGATTTTTTCTTTCCGAAATTGTCGGTCTCATTTTTTTTGCGGTGCTACTGTGCCGTGCTGTGCTTTCTCTTTTGTACATGCCGCACATCGATGGAGAAAATAAATACCCTACCTGGGGTATGTACGTACGTACGACATGTGAGCGAGCGTAGCGGGTGGAACCGCCCGCGACACGAAGCGTATGTTGGTGTCCGAGCTGTTTTATCCTGAAGCGCCGCTTGTCATTGTCAAGTCGCCAGTTAGCAACTACAATCATGAAAAAACTATGTTCAATCATGGACCTCTGTCCGCTTCGCATGATTTAATGTACTTTTCCTTCCTGAGCGAAACGCCTTGTGTATACTTATATTTGTCCCCGTCTTTCTTTTACATGGTTACAATTTGTGTCCCCGCGCTCTGTTTTCTTGGGTTGACAAGGGCCTGTTTTGCTCTCAGAGAGTCCACGACAAATAATCGCCGCTCCTGCGGTCTTTGCTTTTTTCGCCTTCTTCGGTTAATTGCGTGCTTGCATACCTTTTCACACTTTTTGTCTCCGAAAAAGAAGAAAAAAAACTCGGAAAAGAAAGAGTCGTTTTTTTTCCAGCGGTTTTGGCTCTTTCACTTTTTCTCATCGGTTCGTTGAAGTTGGTGTGGCTTGCAACCCGTACAACACACAGGACGCCAAAGCTCAGAGCAACGAGTGGTAGCTTGTCCTCGATATACCGATCGTCCCCGGCAGAGCGAATACAAGTTACGACGAGTGTAGTCTTTGGTTTCTTCTTCATGCTCCGGAATGAAGGGCAGAAGGGGTTTCACCCCTTAGAGAATGTGACCAAAACAATAATAAATTTGGTGCCATCAATAATCTACGAGTAATTGCCTTGATTCCTCTCTCAGTAATAAAGACAGTACATTCAACACCCATCACGTGTAAAACATGGTAAATGTTTGTATAGTTCGGGATTTTTTCTCTACACCATGTAGCTGTTGGCATTGTCAAGTCGCGCATTGCGCCAAATCATGTACCTACTTCATCCGTTTCACATGTTCTATTCTACCTTCAGCGAGCGTAGCGGGCGGCGATCTACCGCCCGCGAAGCGGAGCCCTTGTATATATGTATATCTCCCTGGTTCCCCAGGTTTTGAAACGAAACGGGTAGGTCAGCGTACAGTCGTATTCGAAGTGCGGTACCGACGCCCCAAAATATCCCGCCGTTCGGAAGGGGGGGGAGTGTTGTAAGGATGACCCTGGGCTGTGTAATCGATCTATCTTTTACACCTATAGCTCAGTAGGTAACACCTTCACATTAGGCATCTGTCGTTTTTCCTTTCGCCAGATCAAGGGTCCCGCGCTACGTAGCCTTTTCATGTCTAAGTTCAGGACCTTGCTGTTATTCATCGCAGCGTGCACTTTTTATCTTTAGTCTGTTACTTTCTCCGCTATGACGTCTTTTGAGTTCTTTTTTTCGGCACCTTCGCGCCCCCGTTCGTAGTCCGCTTGCCGTTGGCATATATCGTAGTTTTTTTTTCTCTGGTATTGCGCGTTTGTCCCATTCATGAGGCGTCGAACCTCATTACGAATTGTGGGGCATGTTTATAGCTTCGTTTATTTTGTTTCGAATAGCCGCACCTTCGACCTCCCTTTCCGATTCCTGGGATGATATGGCCATCATCCTTTGATCGTGTGTGATCTGCATCTACGACTATATTCAGGGTGGGCTAATATTATGGTATCACGTAGCTATGAGGGGATGCAATACGTACCACTATGAGAAGATAGGCAAACAATATGTACTACAAGTTTGAGCCATCCCACGGTAGGGGTGCACCAGAACTTCCTGAGCCCCTCACATTAGGAGCTCATTATCTCACCCGATACAATACTTGGAAGAAATTTGTTCGCGCCACCCGACCGGCACTTGCATGCGATTATCCTAAAACGACTGTAGGAGTAAAATTTGTATCTGAACTGCTGGTTCCTCACTTAGGGAACTCAATCAGTCAGAAACCTTTGGCCCGAACAGTGCAACCCCTACCGTGGGGCGACTCAAGTACGCGTAGGAGATCACGTGACGTGCGAGTAACGGAAACGTCTCAGTAGATCGTACCTGTGCGAAGATACATGGTTCAGGGGACAGTTTGGCAATACTCAACTGTCTCCTACCGATCTCACTCTGTTCCTGTGTACCCTAGTTGAGCTCTCCACGAGGTTAGCAACAAGAAGATCTTCACCAAGAAGAAACGTGCTCTCGCCAGCATCAACATCCCTGTGTGTTCTCCTCTTGTGATATTCAAGGCATTAGCACGTTGCGGTGACAGGAAAGTCGTGTACCGCAACGTATGCGCAACATACCAAATGCACCGCCTCGCTTGTGAGACGTCCTATTTCGAGAAGTTTGCAAAACGTGTGACGTCACCGTCAGGTTTGTGGATGTTCTTGCAACGTTTGAGTTTTATTTTTTCCCCCCACACAAGGACGCTGTTATGAGGCTTAGATTGGGTAGGCGATTGGTTAACCTTTTACCTTTAGCCCAACGGACTAAGACCTTAACAAATGGCGACGACGGCAGAACATGGGTCGTTGGTCGTGAGTTCGAATCTCACGTCCACCATGAAATCACTTTAGAAAAGTGAATTTCCTCATGTCAAGAATCTGAAAAAATACTTCTGGATCCCCAGAATTTGGAACCGCGTGTGGTGTCACGCGTCGACCCGTATATCCGGTCCGTTCCAGGGGGGGAGAGTGTTATGAGGCTTAGATTGGGTAGGCGATTGGTTAACCTTTTACCTTTAGCCCAACGGACTAAGACCTTAACAACGTGTTGCAGCAGCCAAAAATGCCCCCTCACTGCTTGAATTTTATTTTCACGTTTGTCCGTGTACATACCGATTTTTTTCGATTACTTGAAGTTTTGTCCCAATTACGTGCTTCGCTTCTTGTCCGGACGAATTTGTGTTTTTCGCTTGTTGTCGTGGTTTCGTTTCAATTTCCGATCAACTGTGTTATCAAAACTGCAACCGTAACAAAAGTTACAGAACTTTTGGCCTGGAATTACAAGGCTTAGATTGGGTAGGTAATTATCGATACAATGCTCGACTAGCCTTAGCTTAGGTCGCTCCTGGTTACGCAAGCCACACCGCTTCTTCGAGTTTCGTTCCTCGATTTTGCCTCCGGGTAGTTCTAGCCTGTTTTGTCTGCTTTCGCGTATCCGTACTTTCGGACTTGTTGTCTGATTCGCAGTGTCCACGTGTAATCGGCTACAGCCTTGCGCTTAGAGGTGTGATAGTGGGTTGTGAAGTGCCGCATCTTCGATCCATTCTCCGAATTCTACGGATTGGTTTGGTTCGTGCCTGAGTTTTCTATGAATCTGCATATACCGCCCTTCAGGGTGGGATACCCTCTCCCCTGTTGCGGCATTATGGTTTGTAGCAATCATCCCCTCATCATACCTGGCAGGCGTTATCGCCTGCCTTTCTGATGAGCGCCTCGCCCCTTCGTTCAGAAGACATTTGGCGAGGCAAGCAATAGCTAATACAAGAGCTTATTACAACTTGCAACATCGGCAAGCACCTTGTGTAAGTGACTATTAATAGAGCAGAACCAAAGGCATCAATTTGCTTGCAGTAGTCAGTCCCTACTACTAGGTCCTTACTGCCTCACACTTAACATTAAACTTTTACCAGTAGTCCAACGGATCAAGACCTTCTTAACAAATCTCGTCTATCGGCAAAAGATGGGTCGTTGGTCGTCGTGAGTTCGAATCTCACGTCCACCATGAAAATGCTTTTCAAATAAAAGGAAATTTCCTCATGTCAAGAATCCATCTTATATAACCGAAGACCAAGGACCTCGCTGTTCCGAAGGGGGGAGGAGTGTTGTAAGGCTTAGATTCGGTAGATAATTGGTCAACCTTTTACTGTAGTCCAGCAGACCAAAACCTTACTTAATAAAATAGGTTTGTCTATTGAGCAGGTACTCGTTGGGACTCACGTGTGTTGTTTTCTTAGAGATAAGAGAGGGTCAGCTTTATTCCTTTCGTGCACGATGACAGACTGAGACAGCTAGAGGCTCGAGCTCGTGCCTCGCTGGGAAACAAACCCCTGCTTTTCAAATCTAAGATACGCCTCCCACGCTACAAATAAATACGATCCCAATACCTGAACCCAGGTAATTAAGTATTTCTCGGCCTTTCGGCCCCATTCAAAGCAGTACCACCATAATAACACTGGCACGCTTCCCAACCTGAGTACGAGTACATAAAAAAATGTGATTCGTACACTGGACGTTGTGAATGTTTATCATATACGAAGTGTAACACGGAAGAAAGCACCCCTTCCTTGAATAAGACACCCCCCCACACAAGTACACCCGGTGATATATTTTTTACCTTGTTTTTTTACCGTCACTTTATCACCGGGGGTATGTTAGATATCACCCCCCCGATGTATGTACGCCTGAAAACGGTGCCAAAAACTCCACAATTATCACGCCACTTGGTGGATGGATACCATTCACGATCAACCCACACCGGTATGGACACCATCATGGAGGCAACTGCTGCGCCTCCTCACAGTGGACCGAACGAGTCTGCGGCTTCGACCCCACCTGTAGCTGCTGCTGCCGCGCCTCGGGCGACGATCATGTCGTTTTTCTCTGGGACCAGCGCGCTTGCCGGTACTGGCACTGACGCTATCACGTCTCCTACTTCCGCCGTGTCCCAAGCCCCGACTACTAGTACCGATACCGGCACCGGCACACCCGCAGCTCTTGCAGCAACGCCCAACGCGCCAGCCAAAGGGCCTGAGGCCCCGTCGGCAGCAAGCAGCTGAATCGCCAGCCACTACGATTGCGACAAGCGGCGAGACCATGCTGCCCGATGAGAGCCACGAGTAGCAGGACAACGACGGGGATATTCCTCTTCTCAGAGCCCCCGAAGAAAAAGGACAAGAGGACATACGGAAAGCTGGAGTTGAAACTGCCCCGACTTCCCAATTCCGGAGTTTGGTGGCGGCCCGCACCGCAAGAGATACCCTGTAGACTTCAAACTGAAGGCAATCGGTTACGCGCAATCTGTAGTCGAGGGTGGAAGGGGGCCCGGAGGCACTGTTGTCTTGACTTATGCCACCAGGGCGCTGAGAATTTTGGATAAGGCAACACTGGCATCGTGGCGGTCTACGTATGAGAAGGAGAGGTGCAAGCGGCCACGGCGGCGTCCGGGACCAAAGCCTCTCATGTGTTAGCACACCCCTTGCTAGCACACCCCCTTGTTATCACACCCCTTGCATTCTGGCCGGGGTCTGTTCACAATCACTCCATAGCAATCATTGATATACCGTTATATCACACCCTCCCTTTACCGTACCCCCTGAATCTGGCCGGGGTCTCCCTATCAACCAATAATGCTGTTAGCACACCCCCTCGTGACCACACTGTTACGAGGATTGCCCTGGGCCGGGTACTCGATCGATCTTTTACCCCTATAACTCAGTATAGTAACGCCTTCACATTGGCGTCGTCGGGGCTCTCGTGCTGGTGTCACCGCGGGGGAAGCGTTTGATAGCATACCCCCCCCACAACAACTGAACGAATTCGATAATATCTTAAAATGTCAAAATGTTATCACCGGGGTGTGCTTTCTTCCGTGTTATACGGTACGTTGGTTGGCCACTGACCGACCTTGAGATTTGTGGCTCACCAAGGTGTATCTTTGCCAGTTTAACCAGAGTACGCTTTCAAGGTATACCCCAGTGGCCTAATGCATGCGCGCGTACCTGGCAGCTCTATAAAAATGATGCCGCTCTTGCATGTAATGTGCGCTATACGTTCATCTTGGCTTGTTTGCAATGAGTAACGGGGGGGTAAACTAGAATGTATGGACAAATGGACACACTGTTACACTTTGATACCTGGTGGAACTCGTAAGCTTTACAGCCTGCGCCTGGAGTCCACTTTTTCCGGGCACATCTACTACTGCTGTAATTATGCATTATGCTGCTATCTATCACTGTTGCTGGTGATGTGCTTTGTACTTCGCTACATACATATTTATTCATTATTCATGTGTCATACACCAGGAGTAGTATTATTAGTAGTTTGGTACTACTACTGCAGCTGTATATATGTTCACCATGTTTTTGTTTTATCAATCCTACCGTCATCATACCCCGCTCTAATATGGCCTTCCTGCGAGGCTTTGGAAACCCGAAACGTGATGGTGGGTCCAAAACACACCGAGGCTCCGCGGACTCCAGCGGCGCGCAAGAGCTTCTCCGTGCGCGTTACCGCGGGTCGAATTGTCTACGATGAGGTACGTCACCTCTGCTCATACGCACGCTGGCCAAGGAAGCGCATGGATGGTGCTCTGGGCCACACACGCGCAACGAGCGAGAGAGAGAGAATGTGTTCTTCTACTATTTTGATAGGCAAAACGAGGGTCTCATATGAGGTTCTTGCTTGCATCACGCTGTTCTTGTTTGCTTCTGCCGGGAATGGTGCCTGATGTACCACACTGCTGCTGCTGCTGCTGCTGTTGCTACCGACAAATACGCGGTCACCTTGCTTCGTTTTTACGGGCACGACTCTGTGGCTGGCGTTGGCGTAGTATGCCTTGGATGAGTTTCGCGAAAGCAGTGCAGCAGCGTCGGCTTGTACCTTTGTATTTTTTGTTTCGGGAAATGAGAAACCAAGAAGTAAAACGTAATAAACCTGTCCTTCCTTGTGATTTTTGGCGAAACCGATGTTGGACAGGATAGAGTTTACCTGGGGTAATCAGTAACTCTGTCTCGCTCGGGAATCCCGATCTCAGCCATCCTCGGCCAATCCGATCTCTGCTGGTACCTGGTATGTACGTAAAGTTTTGCGCCCCTTCACAATGAATGCGCGAACTTTGTATTTATGCGTAGGGTTGGAGTCCACGACCCCGCAGCTGAAGTCACAAGAGCAGCCTTCTTCTTGCTCACGTACGTGCCGAGCGAGCACCGACCGTTTTAACTACTTGTTTTTAATTTTGAACAAATGATCAACGAGTTCCTGGCGCTCCTGCTGTTGCTGTTCCTGCTGCTGCTGCTGCTGCTGCTGCTGCTGCTGCTGCTGCCGTAACTCGGCATGTAAATATCGCCAAACCACGAAACAGGTTCCTTCATCTGATGCGGCCTATCATGTGCGTGTTGCCGGAGGTCTCGGCGCCTGATCGCAAGGTGAGAGAGGGTACGTACGTAACGACAGCAGTACAGACAGTAAAGGACACCTACACAGCAGTCTACTACCGGCTATTGTAGCAGCAATACAAACAGGAAACCTGATCCAGGCTTGATTTCTTATTTTCAAACGGGTGCGCCTCACACTAACTTCAGCACACCGACTCCCGAATTTATTATCTATCTGCAAGTCTCAGCCTGCCTTTCTTATTGCTCGTTTTCTCATTATTGCATTAAAAGGTGTCCTGTATTGCTGCAGCAGTATACCGTCCCGCCTGTTCCTGGTGTTATTTCAAACAGCAATAGGCTGCACGGCACAGCAGTACTCTTTGAGCTGATTAACTCTCCCGAGGGGCCGGCAAAGGCAAAGCTTGCTTTGGATACGCGCGTAGTTTCTAAACTTTTGCAGCTTTTTTGTAAGACCTTCCCTCTCTGTACCTGATGATGTTATTCCTCACGCTATCAAGTAGCTTACTTCCCTGAAACCCTGCCTGTGGTCACAAAACAGGCTGAAAGGAAAAATTGAATCTCGGTGGGAGCAAACAATTGAGTAAGAAGTAAGGCGCGTGCGGCAGTACCAGCACTGCGGTATCATACCAGGCATCGAACAGACTGCTGTACTTTTTGAGCTGTCAAACTCTCCTGAGGGGCCGTGAAAGCCAATGTTTACTTTTGGATACCGTATTTTCTTAATTTTCCTCTATAAAATATACCAGGTAGAGTTTTTTTATGAGATGATGGTGATGATGATGATGTTATCACCTCAGCCCCCTTCCCTGAAATCCTGCCTGTGGTCACCAAATAGGCTGCAGCATTATATGACCTTGTGAAACGTACTGGGTTCTATACCAAGCACATCGAAACAACACCTCCATCGCTGGGCGATCGATATTTTCGTCTAGCCCATACTCCCAAGCTTTGTGTGCTGTATACAGCAGTAGTGGCCTCTCAATAGTGCCGGCTGAGTAGTTCCGGTTGCCCCCTGTACTTGCTGTAGTGCCTGTGGAATCGCTTGGCACCGATGGGATTCATCAGTGTGGTAGTGTGCGGAGTAATTAGTGCCGGTTGCCGCTACGAATAGTGTTGGCACTACTGTTGACTGTTGGCTGGCGCATGTATTCAGGCACTATAGAGGGACTACTACAGGAGCTGGTATGTACCTCGATCAAAGCTACGGGGTGGATATAGGTCGGGGACTCCCCATAGGTCAGTTTTTAGTACCGGTATATATGTGCCTGGGTGAACAGGCCGGCTTTTCCCGAAGACGGGTTATACTTCGCGCGAAATACAGCGTACAAACTGCCGTCAATCTCGTTTGTGGACTAGAGTAGAGACAAAGAAACGGAGTCCCCCCCCCTCCCGCACACTCGAGGGCTCGTGAGATTCACACGGCCCCTGCCACGCGCTTGCCACGCGCTTGCCACGCTTGCCTTGAGTCGTGGCGGGATAGTCTTGTCGTGGCTGGGTTTGGGTCCGTTTGCTCGTTCGTTCCCTGCGGTGAGCAGATGGCAAATGCTGCAGAGCTCGTAGCTCTGGAGCCTGGAGCTTGAATCCGTGTGCCCCGATTTTTTTTGCTTTGCAAAGTACTCGCTCGTACACCGGCAGTCTCCAACTCTACGTTATACCTGGTGCGTGCCAAGGGTTCGGGTAGGCGGGGGGCGGCTTTTGCGCTCTACGTAAGCGATTTGGTAGAATTACGGCCGACTACCGCTTTTGTATGAGGCGTTTTCCCGAAAACCGATTTAAATTAAGAGGAGGACCCTATGAAGCGAATCGTAGAGCTGATTTTCTGTTTTTGGTCGATAGGCCGTTGCTCTGGCGGTGCTTTTTCGCTTGAATATGCTACTTGGTGTGTTTGCAGCAGCACAGAAGTAGAAGCCGTTTAGTCTCTTGCTGTCGCTGGAGGTGTCGAATGCTTGTGTGCGCGCACTGGCGTACCGGCGTGCAGCCGCATTGCATCGCATCACCGGCCTGTCTGCTGAGTGGCCGCTGTCGAGAATAATGGTGGTGATAATGGTCAGCGCCATAGAGCATGGGCTGTGTTCTTAACCCTTTTTCTACTGCGAAAAACACCCCCCTCTGTTTTCCCGGTAGTTTTGTCCCCTAACACGTACCAGGTAGGTGCAACTCTAAAAAGAGTTGATTGGCGTCCGTACAGCGTTTTGTCGCCAATCGTTTTTTTCCCTGAACACGCACCGCCTCTCAAACGTCAATGAAACCCCAACCGCAGGTCGACTTCCGGACTAGGGTGGGCTGGACGGTGGGCATGCTTTGCTTGTTTGTGTGGGGCAGCCAGATAAAACTGTACGGCGTTCCCACGGGCTTGGCGGCGTCCGCCCCGTCGGACATCATGCGCGTGGTCATGGCCTCGAGCCACGGCACCATCATGGACTTGGGTAAGGAGTACGAGAGCAGACAAGCTCTCAAGGGAGAACGTGTATACCCGGTACTAGCGTACGAGTATGTCGGTCGATGGTCTGTCTACACGTAGTTTTGGCCCGTCAAGTCCTCGTCAGACTTGACTCCGCTGAAGCTGCAGCCACGTTTTTTGGGGACGAATAACTTGGAATTAGTGTGGTATTGTTTTCTGCGGTAGTCAGTAGTTGTCGTGCAGGGAGTTCCTAGGGGGCTGATGGATGTCCGTCTGCAGCCACGTTTTTGGGGACGAATAACTTGGAATTAGTGTGGTATTGTTTTCTGCGGTAGTCAGTAGTTGTCGTGCAGGGAGTTCCTAGGGGGCTGATGGATGTCCGTCAAGGGTCAAGAGTGCCGTCAACCATCGCATTGTCTTCGCAAGGGGAGGGGAGGGCGCTTTTTGCGCAATCCGTTGCGGGTCGAGCGTTTCACACGTCAGACAGATAGATCATCTACAGATAGATCTACATGTAAACAAGCTACAGATATATCGTCTAGGTCCTAACCTGCCGCTATGAGATGTTGAGCAGGATCTGTATAGTACAGATCCAACCCATCGGAAGCATGTCTTACGGTAGATCATGAAGAGTATACGGCTCCCCCACCCCCGGAAACATGGAGCGAGATCATGCAGATCAGGAATAGATGATATATCTGCCCTGAAAGATCTAGATCAGGTACTGTGGGAACTGATGATCGGCCCGAGCTGTGGAAAGTCATTGCGCCGCTGGAAACTTGAATATTTGTGCCTGTGATACGAGTAGGAGAATTCGGGTGTCGCGTCACGCGATGTAAATGTAGTTCGGTGAGGTGTGGTAGGTAGTATATATGGGGTGCGATGTTTCTCGATGTGATGTCAGGAGGCGGGAAACATTGATGTCATCGGCATGTCTCGGAGTCGAAATTGCGTTTTGCGGGGCTTGGATGTCAGCATACAACACTTCTACTGCAGTTATACCTGATCTTATAGAGGTATTACACACTAGTTTTAGTGTGGGATTTTCTGGAGGTGTGACTGACGGCGCCCGTGTGACCGCCGTCTCATGTCATGTCTGTTCGGGAGCGACCGAACGACTGCCACCTAGGGGAAGGGGGGGTAGGTTGTGCAGCAGTTGCTCTTCCTGGGGTATGCATGTTGCAGTAGTGGTCCCTCTGTAGGTGCCGGTACATATGCGCCAGCCAACACCGACACAATTGGTAGCGGCAACCGGCACTACTCCCTCCGCACAGTGCCACAACTGGGTAATCCCATCACCAGTGCCAAGCGATTGATTCCGCTGCCACCATAGCGGGCCACCGGCGCTACTCAACTGGCACTATAGAGGGACCACTTCCGTACAGAGCATTCGACGGCGATGGAGGCCGTCGCCAATGCGATGGGTGCGCTTCAGTTTTATCCATCGTTGGTTTAGGGGACTCGTGTCTATACTGGCAATAGTAGCGCATCACAGACTGATTGCCTTTATTTTGCGCAGTACAAGTGGACCTGGTACTTGATTTTTTTTTGTCTTGGGCTCGAGCCCCAGCTCGGTCATCCGAGTGTTCTTGATCTGACCACATCCGCAACGCGCCGTGTGTTTGCCGGTCGATTTTCGCGGAGAGGAAAAAAAAAAACTAACCGTATTAGCTCCCTCCGCGACCGGCGAAACGCACGAGGTATGAAAAGACCTAAAACGTGGCCCAGAATCGACGAATGGGCGAGATGTGTTTGACTTTACCTCCTATAAACCCTAGATGACCCCCGATCGAAAATTCTTGGATTTTTACGTTGTGTTGAGTGGGTGTGGACTATCAACCATTTTCTAGAACGAAGGTATCCCTGTATAACCCCGATCGCCTCTGAGAAATTTCTCGGAAATTGAAAATGTAGGGAGGAATTACTGTAGTGTAATCTATCAATCATTTCTTAGTATCGAAGCTGGGTCAAGGCGTAAACACCACTGAAACGGACGGCGAGCGAACAAATCAGAGCAGCTGGTCTGCCAGGCAGCACTTTTTCCTCCACGAAAAAGATGCTGTGTTTTGAGTTTCGGGCTTGGCGTACCGTACAGTCAAGGGTGCTAGACAAAAGGGAAAAGACGATACACACTCGTTTTTCCAAGGACCAAAAATGAAAAGCAAACCAGTGTGGTGGGATTTCTGGACGAAAAGTACTAAACCTTTTTTTTTTTTTCATTTTTGTATTTTTCTTGGGTTCTAGTATACCCCCCCCCCCCCCCGTCTAGGTTATACAGTAATACCTGTCTTTATCACGCGTTCCCTCCACTCGACCCGGTTACTTTTGCTTTCTCAAACTGAAAAAATTGTGTCTCTCGGAATGTCTCATCGTGTTCTTGGAAACCGTCTGTCTCCTCCCCCCCCCCCTTTATAGATGGTGGCCACAGGCGGCGAAACAGGAAGGGGATACGAATAGCAAAAAGTCTTTATGTGTAACATATGGCAACAGCGTAATGAGCGGCCAACTGTGGTGGGAGGTGTCTCTATTAGGAGTGGGAACGGTGCTCCGTCTCGAAAGGGATGCGTGGTCAATGGTCAAATAACAAAGGCAAGCAACAAATGAATACGCCCTCCCCCCACCCGGGGGGGAAAGGGATGCGCGAGTCTATGGTCCTACGACTACGGCCGTGCATGATATCGAGTACCCCCCCCCCCCCCCCCCCCCCCCCCCCCCCCCCCCCCCCCCGCCTACCTGGTATGTATCTTGCTGCCTCTGCCCGCCGCAGGCATCGCTCCTATCGTCACGGCTTCCATGGCGATGCAGCTCATGGCGGGGGCGAAGGTGATCGACGTGAATCAGGGCATGAAAGAGGACAGGGCCCTTTTTGGAGGAGCGCAGAAGGTACGTACGCGTCGGACCTAAAGCTACTTTATTGCCGTATAGGCCGTAGCCCCCCCCTCAGGGCGGTCGCGGACGCGTGGTGGAGACGTTGTTTTGGGAGGAGGGCTAAAAGCGTAGCTTACCCGTCGAAAAAACGCCACGAGTTCCACCACGAATTTTCACCTACGTTGGTTGCCTCCATCTCGGCTTGTCTTGTCAAGACTCGAGATCGTCCTTTTTCGCATCTTGTTCTTCGCCTCGAGCCGTCCCCTGCCCCCCCCCCCCCCCCCCCCCCCCCCTCCCGTCCCCGCATTGAAGGGATGCGAGGGTCTATGATCATACGACTACGGCCATGCGTGATATCGAGCGCACCTCCCCACGGCGCTTCGCGCTTGGTCCAAACAATGTCTGCCTGGTCGGTGAAAACCCGACGTGCTCCATCCCGGCATTGTAGGGATGCGAGGGTCTATGGTCGTGCGACTACGGCCGTGCATGATAATGAGTACACCCCCCCCCCCCCCCCGTAACGCCTTGCATGCATATGTACCATCCTCGTGGCATACTGTCCAGTTTCCAGACTGTCCATTTCGTCAATTTGTCCTTCGCCTCACCCCCCCCCCCCCTCCCCCCCTCCTCCTTCTCCTTCCCCGGTAACGCCTCCCTTGCACATGCACACCTCGCCCCGCTCCTATTTAATAGCTGTTCGGGATACTCCTAACCCTTGCCGAGGCGATTGCCTTTGTGGTGTCGGGGATGTACGGGCCCCTGTCCGCCCTAGGGGCGGGAAACGCCATCCTGATCGTGTGTCAGCTGTTCCTGATGGGCGTATCGCTGATCCTCATGGACCAGGTCCTCCAGAAAGGGTGAGATAAGGTCTCGGTGTGTGTTGGGGGGGGGGGGGGGGGGTCCAGCGTCAAAAGACAGTGTGGTGGTGGTGGTGGTGGTGGTGGTGGTGGCGATGGATAGGGAGGGGTGGGGAGGGGGGGGGTGTACGACGAAGGGGGACGGGGGGGGGGGGGGGGAGAGGAGGAGTAGGGGGGGGAGTAGGGGGGGGTGTACGAGGGGGGGGGGGGGGGGGGGGGGGGGGGGGGGGGGGGGGGGGGAGAGGAGAGCCGAGGATGAAAGAGGAAGGGGAGGAAGAGGAGGGGAACGGCTAGTGGCAGGCAAAGCTTGCTGCTGTGTTTCCCCTCATGCTGCGCTCTCTTGAGCGCCCGTGAGCGCGCAGAAGGTGTTCCTATCTGCAGGCGTTTTCGTCCGCAGCGGGAGCCCAACCCGACCGTCGTCACAACACGAGGCGTGGGCAAGTCGTTTTGCAGCGAGGGGTTGAGAGACAGCGAGAGCATTCCTGCACTATGAAGATGCGCTTGCCTGCCTCTTTGGTTTCGAGTTCGGGTTCGGGTTGGGGGGGGCGGTCGGTCGCCTTGTGCTCTTTCTGGCACGTTTTTTCTGCTATTTTTATCTCGGGGCGATCGCCTGAAAAAACATTCAGTTTTATTGATTTTGCGTCGGCGGCTGATGTTTTCTTTGCTTCTAAAAAATACCATGTACACAAGCGCACATCCAGGTATGTGCCGTGATCCACTTCCCGTTTTTGTTTCTGTTCCAGACTAGTTGTGTTCTCCGCTGTATATTATGACGTGGGGCTCTTATTAGCTTCCCGGCAAATCGACTCTTGACACAGCCCGCGACCCACCCATGGATGGCCCGTTCTCGGAGAGCTGTTTTGCCCGGGGGTTTCGTCCATCGCAGTGCCCGCCCATGTTGCGCGTGCGCCTTAACCTTTCACCAACCCAGCCCCCAAACGTTTGGGGAAAAAATGGAAACAGAGTTGATTATTTATTTCCAATGTAGTCGTACATGGGCACCTGGTGCGTAAACCTACTGTAGTTGAAGCAACTATCCCGCTACCGCTGTATACCCGGTAGTATGTTAGCTTATTGTTGTCGTTCGGTCGCGTGTTTTAGTAAGGGTGGGGTAGCAGTTGTTCGACGCTGTTTGCTAAGGGTCATGCAAGTGTGTACGTTACGAGAGTATCTACAGTAAGCGTAATCCTAACCCCAAGGAGCGGTCAACCGGTTGACCCGGTATTGGTTCAGAGTGTTTCGTCTCCGTCTCGTACGCGGTCTGCGTCAGCCGTGGTGTCGAATATCTAAGCAAGTGGTGAGCAACGCTCGTCTTGGTCGTGTTTTCTTTTCTTTTTCTTTTTTTATCGTGTTTTGGTTGTTTTCTACTATTTTATTCCCCCGGTCTTGCCCTCTTTTTCCCTCGTAAACCCGCCGCCGTGTTGGAAACCCTCTGGCGCGTTTCCCCCCCCCCCCCCCCCCCTGCTGACTATGGTCATACGACTACGGCCATGCATGAGATCGAGTACATCTCTCCTATCGAGTACACCCCCCTCCCCCCTGCTGACTACGGTCATCCATGATATCGAGTACACTCCCCCCCCTCCGCATGACTACTCCCCTCCCCCCCCAAGGTGGGGGGGATAGGTTATAGGGCCTGTCGCTGTCCATGTGCACGATAACCCCGTCTCGAACGCTTCCGGACAAACTGCTTGGGGAAATAGAGTTGACTTTTTTATTGTGTTGTAATAGTGAAAGAGTTATTATGACCTACTTCCGTCGCCGTGTTGAAATGGAAACCCTCTGGCGCGTCCCCCCCCCCCCCCCCCCCCCCCCCCCCCCAAAGGTGGGGGATAGGGTCTGGCGTGTCGCTGTTCATGTGCACGAACATCTGCTCCACCGTGTGGTGGAAGACGTTCAGCTGGGCATCCGTCACGACCGCGCGGGGGGTGGAGAAGGAAGGAGCTTTTTTCGCTGTTTTCCACCTGCTCATCACCAGGGCTGACAAGGTCAGCGAGTCTCTTGTCGTGGATGTATCATACAATAAAAACAGAATAGCGGAAAGCGCGAGAGCGTGAGTCAGGGACATTCGATGTATATCGACGAGCAGCGGGAATGCTGAACCCTTTGCGCGGTAAAAGCGGAGGCATGTAACGGGGGCAGACGGGACGATACGACACCTGTAACCTTCTCCAGAAGCTGGACACTACGAGCGATGGTCAAGAAATAAAAAATACATATAATAGAGCGGCACATTTATGTATACGACTGAACACAACTTTGTAGTATTAATAGCAGCGTTGGTGCCTCGGTTCAAGAGCGCGACATGCCTAACGTTGCGCCCTTATTCACGTGTTCATCTTGTCTTACAGTGGGGGGTGTACGGGTATGTGACGCACAAGATAGCACACCCGCTGAGATGATTTTCGGAGCCTTTTTTCCCCCAAAAAAAACGTACACGGGCAGGGGGCAGACAACAGCGGACATGGTGGCGTTGTAAGTATCTATTAACAGACTAGATATTTCCATGGCAGACGCATGCAGCGCTCGGTGTTCACGCTCTCTCCACGTTGTCGTGTGAAGATCAGCTCGAAATTTCGTCTGAACGGGGTGTTTTATCTTACTATCACCCGTGTGTTATTTTTATCACCCGTGTGTTATATTATCACCCGTGTGTTGTCTTACCACCCGTGTGTTATATTGCCACCCGTGCGGTATATTATCGTTATCACCCGTGTGTTGTCCTATCGCCCGTGGGTTATCTTGTCACCCATGTGTTATTTTATCACCCGTGTGTCATTTTATCACCCGTGTGTTATATTATCACCCGTGTGTATTATTATCAACCGTGTGTTATTTGATGACCCGTGTGATATCTCATCACCCGTTTATGTTATCGTTATCACCCGTGTGCTATATTATCACCCTTGTGCTACGGTAGTATGATAGCGGCACACTACAGGACAAGCTACGTACGTACGGATACAGTGGGCGCCCCTGCTAACTACACTATCACTTCGTGTTGCTCTTATCTGTAGTACTACCAGGTATTAATAGTAGATACCAGTACCAGGTAAAAAAAGGGACGTATTTATAGTAGCTTGTAGTATGGGGCGGGACGTGCCGGTTTGACCGCTCCCGAGTCCCGAATTCTGCTATCTACAACAGTGTAGGCCTACAGCAGTATTAATAGTACCTTTTTCTAGACCGATCGATGTACTATTAATAACTCCTGCTTGAGCTACTCTATTGACAGTTGAGGGGATGGAAAGTCACTCAAGAATGTGGTGTCAAGTAGGCACGCGTACGTACTCGTAGGCGTTTCGGCAACATACAACATATATACTGCTTGAAAATTACGTAAGGGGTTTGCGAGATCCGTATATATATATATTCGAAGTTTCGGAAAAATTGCTGCGAATAAACTAGAATCCAGAGCTTTTATGAATAGACGTACCAGGTACCTACGAAGCATACACGTTTTTTTTTTTTTTTTTTTTGCCTTTTGTTGGGCCTCATATCTTGCTACGAATGTTGAATATTAATAGCTGTCATGGGAAGGTATTAATGGCAGTTTTTTGTTCCGCAGCACCTTCGGGCTACGACCGATAATATCTAATATCCGCCTGCAGAACCGCAATCTTTTACCGAAGGGCCGTTTCTCCATCGGTGATGTATCCATTGTACCATGCCCCCCCTCGTGAAAATGAAACATTTTACGTAGCGACATGAAACCTTTTGGCGATTACAATGGGAGATTTTTTGTGCTTCTTCCTCGCAACTTTGAGGACACGAAAACACCTCGTTGAGTAGTTTCTGACTGCCTACGAGTGCTGTCTGGCTCACCCCCCGACGCCCTCACAACATCCCCCATCTGGAGCATCCCTCAATTTCGCGGGCTGTAGTTTACTGTAAGGAGCTGTGTAGCTGTAGCTGCTGCCCGCAAGTGAAGCGCAAACGTTCAGTCGTGGGTTGTTTCTCGTCTCATTTTTTGTGCCCCCCCACATTTCCGGCCAGTTTCGACCACTGAAGCAACTCTAAGTCGAGGTGTCGGCCTCTTCTCTGTTGAGAACCCGTGGAAAGGCGATACTCGAGAGAAACAACTATGATGCTGTAGCTGCTGTGATGAATACTCTCTTGCGTCACAGCCGCTCTCTCTTGTAGGCTACGAATCAGCCGAAGGTCCGAACACGGCGTGCTGAAACAGCGACTACATTCGTTATTCCGATAGGACATGTAGATATTAGAGTTCCTGCGTGGCCTTAAGGCGATGCACCCACTGTATACAAGCAAGAAACAGGAATGCTAGCTTTGCCGGGTTGCCGGGTTGCTTGCTCGCTCGCTTGCTTGACTTGCGTAGCTTGCTTAAGTCTGCTTAACCAACTCGTGTGCTTGTGTGCGTGTGTGCTTCCTTTCATCTCAGTTGAGGGCCTTCAAAGACGTTTTCTTCAGGACCGGGCTGCCGAACCTGGTCAACCTCGCCGCTACGCTGGGCGTGTCGCTGGCCGTCATCTACTTCCAAAAGTGGCGGATAGAACTTCCGGTGGGTTTTTGTTTCTCGCCCGGTGCTTCCCGGATTGGGTCGTTTTTGCTTCTTGGTTACCTGGTAGTTTTTTCTCTCTCAGTTTTTTTTTCGGGGGGAGTACCATAATTTCCACCTTGCGTGTCTATTTTGCCTGATGCTCGCAGTTTGCTTGTTTTTTGTTGTATTTCCTTATCCTCTTTTTGTACGATAAAAAAGAAGAAAACAGTTGTGAGATCGAGGACAATGGGAGCGCTCTGCTTGCCTACAGAGCTTGAATTGCAAAGATACCCGCCGGAAAAATTCAGTACCGCATTGCTATCACCACGATTCTTCTAAACAAAAGTTCCGAACTTTCGAAAAAAAAAAAAATGGAGAAAAATTATTCCTGGGACGATGTTTTGGCAAATACCGGCTTGACAAAAAACTCAAGCGAAATATCTAACTCGAAGCGACGAAAGTCCGAGTACTCGACGGACATCGATCGGCCAAACAAACGATTGCTTCATGAACTCTGAACGCGGCGCGCTTGTTAGGGGCTCCGACCTACCCTCGAGTCACATTGTTCACACAATGGCCGGTGATATGTGGCGGGCTCCGGCCAGGCGTACGATAAAAAGATCGATTGGCCGCTGATGTGTACCAAACGGACGACAAAGGTTCTCGATCCCCCTTCGGATAGCGACAAACAGACTTTTTTTCAGGTTTGGGAGAAGAGCGTAGGGTGCCGCCGGCAAGCTCTCGCCCCCTAGACCTCGGATCCACCTGATGTTGTCGAGGCCGTATTCTACATTCGTTGGCCTTGCCCGGCACCAAGCGGGTTGACCGTGGGTTGACTCTTGTGTCGATATCGAAGTTCTGTCGTCGCATGAGCTGTTTTTATCAGCGTGTTGGACGCGTTCTACGGTCGAGGTATTACGGGGGTCCATAGTTAACGGGACCAAATTTTGTTAGTAAAAATAGGCAAATATATAGGTTTTTATGTACACCATAGGTCCTGTTAACTATGGACCCCCGTAATAGCACATTTTCGCTATTTTTATTCTGAATGATGAGGCTCCTTAACTCAAAATCGTCGCAACGAAAATCTTGTTTCGAAAGATGACCTTTTTGAATACTTGGGCCACAAGATTGTTCATCGGGATGCAATTCGATGTTTGCTGAGGTCAGTGTTCGGGTGAGGTATGGAGCTCGTTAAGGTCAAGTGAGGAGAGGAAGCCTCAGAAAATAGTGAACCTCTATTACGGGGGACCCTAGTAAATAGGACCAAATACTGTTGGTAAAAATAGCTAAATATATAGGTTTTTAAGTATACCATAGGTCCTATTCACTATGAACCCCCGTAATATCACAGAACGCCTTCGTTGACAATTTACAACGAGAAAAACCAAATTGCGCCGCGTGCAGCAACCGCGTGAAAAAACAAACAAACGAATGGTGTTCTCCCTTATTTACCCACAGCGGCGGTACGAGAATAATATCTTCAGACTGTTTCTTGAAAGCCGTGACAAATGGAAACGAACACTTGGAAACATCGTCTATCCATCGTCAATCGGTCTGAGGTGGAGGATTTGCGTCGAACCTCATCCTCGTAATCTGTGTGTGGTACTTCGATCGCTCGTACTTTTTTTTGTTGTTGTTCTTTCTCTCGCCCGGTGCTTCCCGGGTAGAGTGGCCGGTGGGATATTCCTAGTTGTGTACCCGGTATGCTCCTTTGTGTCCCGCTTCCCCCTCTCGTGTCCCCCCCCCTGCCTCCGCCTCCCCCGTCTCCACGTGCTCCATTCCACGTATCCCTTGCTTCTGCGTTGTGCAATGGTGCCTTCATTAGGGATCGTGCATTTTGTTTGGCTTTTAGTGTAGATAGGGGTGTGCAGGTTGCGTGTGGGCGTTCATTGGCTGGTCTGGGCCGGGGTGGAGGAAGGAGGCGGGTCGTAAACGCGGTGGAGCGGGATCTGAGCGGCGTGTTGCCGGGAAAGCAGGGGGTTATCCTTGGTTGTCCGCACGCCTCTTGTATATATATAAGAATCTGCGCTGGACGACAAGCGGCTTGGCTTGCCTTGCCGCAAAGGGCGCCTGGGTGGTGGTAGGACCGACCGATCGATGCATTGATCGACCGATTTGTATCAACCGACTGATCAACCGATGTATGGACCGATTTACCGACCGAGAGTCTACGACAAATAGTGGTCGCTACGGCATATACGTTCTTGGCTTGGCGTTGTTTACGTTCTTTGCTTTCGCTGCGTGCTTTAGTGTTTTTTTTCACTCCCTCAAGACGAACTTCAAGATATGTATTCCCACATTTTGTTCAAGACGAAAAAAAAATCCCACACTAACTTCAAGATGAAAATTCCACAATAACTTCGAGATAAAAAATCCCCACCAATGGTCGCCATTATCTTCCGACCACTCCCCCCCCCCCCCCACCCCCCCCCCCCCCCCAACCCTCTCCGCAAACGGCAGGTGAAGTACCAGAAGTACAGGGGGCAGGAAGGGAGGTTCCCCATCAAGCTTTTCTACACTTCCAACATGCCGCTGATCCTGCAGACGGCGCTGATCTCGAACCTGTACATGTTCAGCCAGCTGGTCAACGACCGCTCTTCCAGCAGCATCCTGGTATGGGAGAGGCGTGCGATGTAGACGAAGGTCGGGGGGGCGGGGGGTACTCTTTATCATGCATGGCCGTAGTCGTATGACCATAGACCCTCCCGTCCCTACAATGCCGGGACGGAGCGCGTCGGGTTTTCACCGACCAGGCAGACATTGCCTTCACCAAGCGCGAAGCGCCGTGAGGTATTCAGCGAGTCGCATGAAGGGTGAGCTGCATCCTACTAAGAACCGCTTTAGAGGCGCATTTTCTTGCATACGGATGACAGCACCAATGAATTGACTTCTTTTCCGGTGTGGTCACTTCCAGAGACAGCAATGGGTTTACTATGTAACTGCCTCGTGGGTGCCTCACCATGTACAGAGGGGTACTCATGTCATGCACGGGCCGTAGTCGTACTGCCATAGGTCCTCTCGTATCCCTACAATGCAGGGACGGAGCACGTTGGGTTTTTACGTTGTCATCGACCACGCAGATATTGCTTGCTGGAGTGGGGGGCGGGGCGGGGGGGAGGGGTGTGTACTCATTATCGTGCATGGCCGTAGTCATATGACCATAGACTACTTCGGGGGGGGGGGGGGGGGGGGACTGGGGGGGAAGGGAGGAGGTAGTATTCAGCTGGCTGTTGGCGACGCTCATCTTAATTGGGGGCGGGAGGGCGGAAGGGGGTCGTCATTTTGTCGTAGAGAGACGTTGGAGAGGGGAGAGAGAGGAACTCGTTTTTTTTTCATGCCACGCCTGAGTTGTGTCTCCTGGCGATCGATCGAATGTTCTATTTGTGGAGTATCTAGCGACAGCCCCTTGAATATTGCACAGTGGAGAAGAGGCAGGGCAGCACGCAAGAGAGGGAGAGAGAGAGAGAGAGAGAGAGAGAGACTGGGCCCTCGGAGGGAGTTGAGAACCCCGAAACGTCTGATTGAGATGCGTCTAGCCTTCAGCTCAGCCTCGTCCTCCATCAGAACCCGCATCCTCGTTTTTAGGTACAAACTACTTCAAATCAGCGTAGGGTTGTTTTTTTAATAGTATTAACGTACGAATAGGGTCAAGCTCTTTCGAACTGTGACATTATCTGGCAGTGAACGCTTCACATTGGTTTACGATACTTCTTGTAGTAGTGGAAGAGTTAACCGGCCAACCGTGCCCCCTGCTCCCCGCACCCGCCCCGCCTCCTCGCAGATTCGATGGCTGGGCCAGTGGGAGGAGCCCGAGGGTTTTCCAGGGAAGAGCGTTCCGGTGGGGGGGATCGCCTACTACATCACGCCGCCGGCGTCTCTGATAAACGTTTTCACGGACCCGTTCCATGCCGTCTTCTACGTGTCCTTCATCCTCATGTCGTGCGCGGTATTCTCTAAGGCCTGGATGGAGGTGTCGGGGTCCTCGTCGCAGGTACGACGCGGCGATGTAGTGGTGGGAGGGGTGCTGATGATGGTGGTTGTGGTCGTGGTGGTGGTAGCGGGAGGCGGGTGCGGCGGGTGGGGGGGATGGGGGGCGTGGGGGGGGGGGAAGAGGGGGGAGGTGGAGGTGGCGATGTTGTTGTTGGTGTTCATGGTGATGTTAAGGATGTTGTTGATGGTGCCGAGTGCTTGCCATGTAGAGCGGGTTTGTTTTCTCACGTGGTAAACGAGTAATAATATTTTATGCCCGGTCCTATTTAGTACGGGTATTAGCTTATAAGCTTAATATTTATACGTAGTGCGTTGCGGCGGGATGACCACCGAGGCCGGGAAGCCGCTCCGGTACGATGATGCAGCGTGTCTAGCTCGCGTGGTGGCCACGTTTTCTAGTCACGCATGATCGTGTCATCTCCACATTTACCGGTAACTCCAATCCAAGCATTGTGTGCCCCTTCCCCCCCCCCTGAGATTTCCTGATTCAACGCCCCCCTCATTATGCGAGAAGTCCGCCTCACAAGCAGTTCTTAGTATGGCGGGGGACCATAGTAAATGGGACCAAATACTGTTATTACGGGGGTCCATAGTTAACGGGACCAAATTTTGTTAGTAAAAATAGGCAAATATATAGATTTTTATGTACACCATAGGTCCTGTTAACTATGTACCCCCGTAATAGCAAAAATATGGAAATATATGATTGTGTGTACCGTAGGTCCGATGAACTATGGTCCCCCGTAACAGGATGCAGCTCGCCCTTCGTGCGACTCGTCGAACACCACCTCACGTTTCGCTTTACACTTGGTGCAAGCAATCAACGTCTGCTTGGTCGGCGAAAACCCGACGTGCTCCATCCCGGCGTTGTAGGGATGCGAAGATCTATGGGCATACGACTACGACCATGCGTGACGTCGAGTCCACCCCCACCCCTCCCCACCCCCCTCGCTGCCGCGACCGGTGTGTCTTCAAATTCCAACCACTGTTGGGTGTGCGCAGGACGTGGCGAGGCAACTACGGGAGCAGCAGATGGTGATGAAGGGCCACCGCGACACGGCGCTGGTCCACGTGCTGGATCGCTACATTCCCCCCGCCGCAGCTTTGGGGGGTATGTCTATCGGAGCGCTGACGGTCATCGCGGACCTGTTTGGCGCGGTGGGGTCCGGCACGGGCATCATCATGGCCGTCACCATCATTCACCAGTACACGGAAATATTCATGCAGGAGCAAAAGGAGTTGGCGGGAGCGTCACCGTTTTGAGGAGCTTTTGAGCCGGTGGCGCTGACGCCGGTTTGGGGTGGGGTGGGGAGGGGGTTCAGGCATCCGCGTACGTAAGGAGCGGGGTCTTTTTTTTTTGTTTTGCTCTCTGGGGGAAAAGGCGGTGGGGGAAGTGGGTGGGTGGGTGGGTGGGTGGGGGGGGGGTTCAACGAAGGGGTAGGCCGAGTATGTGCCCGTCACCCAGCATGTGGGTTGTGATTTAAATGATGAGATGGTAGTTCGAGTTAATTCGAGTGATCTGCGCACAATCCGCGGATCTGCCGGGTCGTGGTCGTGTTTAATGGTGGGGGGTAGGATTGGTGTGGCAACGTGGGAAGCCGCGAAGAATATGCCGAGAAAAACAACAAAGTATTACATACAGGATGAAAGCTGAAAACGACCTTGTACGAGAAAAAAAAAAAAAGGGGGAATTCCCAATAGGGGAAAGACTTGTTGCTTTTGGGCCGAATGTACTCTCCTGATTCGACGACCGTCGACGTCTACTCAGCAGTGTGTGTGTCGCACATGAGGTGGGGCGGTGGTACGTTGTGCCCACCGATACCACACGCTGCTGCTATGGTGGTAAGGCCCCCGTCTCGTCGAGTGATAACAGTTTGTTTTTCAACAAACGATGACTATTTATTGAACGTAACGCTAATGTTCTGCGTGGGGGCTGTATCAGCCTGTTGGGATGCTTGGACTTGTTACGGCCGCACGCTCGTTTTTTTTTTTTCGGGGACGGACTCCTCGTTTGTATCGGATATTTTTCCGCGGTTGAACCTTTCACACCTCTGACAGATAGATTATGATGTATCTATCTATCTATCTATCTATCTACTGTAGATGATCTAGTTCCTCACCTGCCGCTGTGAGAGGTTGTTGTGCAAGATCTGCCTTATAGGGCAAAATTCAACCCTGGAAACATGCGCTACAGCAGTAGATCATGCAGGCAGATTCTATATACGGGTCCCACCCGGCAACATGAGCCAGGTCATTCATGTACAAGATCGCGGGGACTAGGTATGCCTTGATTTTTTTTTCTTCTAGATAATGAATGAGGTAGGAATCGATGGCCTCTCCGAGGCGTGAAGCCTTTCACCACTGTATTAAAAAAATCTCATACTAATTTCAAGTAGTTTGTTCCCTAAACGTGAGCCTCGCAAGTTTAACTCTGTACGATAAAAGCAGGCCGTCGCTTACACCCCTCAACAGGGGCCCGGGGCCAGCATCTCTGCACATCTGGCTAGATAATATGGCAGACTCCCAGAAGCACACACTGGTAGCAAAATACCAGAATGATACTGCTGTATGTGGTGACATCCCAGAAGGTATCCACGTGTCGCATGCTTGCATGTCTACGTATCAACACGAAACCCGCTAGGATATATGTTAGGATGGCCCAGACGCAAAAAATAGCGTTGTCTCTAAAAGGAGAAGCACCCTGACACGCATCCACACCAAAAATTTGGCTGACGTTCATAGTCGACCCCGTGAAATAAAATTGAGATTTTTCGTTGAGACTCGACGCGAGTAACCAGGCGAGGAAATCAGCTATTACGGGGGGGGGCGTAGTAAGTAGGACCTACGGTACACACAAAAAACCCATATATTTCCCTATTTTTATCAACAATATTTGGTCCTATTTACTACGGGCCCCCTTAATATTATGCTCAGAGCGAAAGCTTACTCGACCCCGCAGCTTCCGCACCGCAACTACTTTGCCGCCGCGCACGACCCATGATTTGCCGGTGCTCTGCATCTATCAACACTCGTGCGTCCCGGGGAACCGAAAACGTTGTAAGATCCTCTCACCCTTTTCACGACATTGACATGCTTTGCTTCTTAGCGTGCATGCATGCCGTTACATGCTAAGGTGTTTTTTCGCCACCTTCCCCATGCGCAAACAAAAACGAACAAAATAACGTTAATTGGTTTCTACAGCACCGTAAAACAAACCTCATACCAGTACGAAATGTGCGCCAGGCTCAGGATTTAAAAAAAAAAATGTTTTCCGCATAAAATAATTGATTCGTGCAATTAGTGCCGCTCCTAACGAACCGAAAAAAAAATCACGATTCGTGACTTTTTGGCATGTGCCAAAATATCACGATCCGTGACATTTCAGTTCTCTAACGAAAAAAGCCGAAGAACGTCGCGTTTTGTGATAGTTTCAAATGTTAAAATTCCGATATTTCAAACCCAACGTTTTTTGGGAGTGGAGCCAACTCTCGAGAGTGGGGCACGGCCAGGCCGGGCTGGGCCGTCCGCACCTGGCCCAGCCCGTGACATATTTGAATCACGGGCCGAAGCCTGACCCAGCCTGCGAGAATCCAACCTCACCGACCGTCGGCCAAGCTCGATTCGCGAGAATTCCATCTCGCAGGCCGTCTGCCCGGCCTGGCCTGTGACATCCTCAGGTCATTCTCGCGTTTGTAATCCACCAGTGGCTCCTCCTCCTCGAAATTTCGAGGCCACAACCTCCTCGTTACCCCGCGCCCAGCGGTGTCTTCGGGTAGCCGCCCGTTGTCCACAAGCGGCGTACGAAGCAGAGTCCGCCATGCCCCTATACCGACCTTCGGATACCGTTGGTGCGCGTGGGTTGCGTCGTGCCTTGATCAGGCGTATTTTGAGACACGACAAATGTCGCGAATCGTGATGTATTTTTTGGTAGCGAAAAGCTAAAAAAAATGGCGTCATGAATCGTGTTTTTTTTGTAATCACGATCCGGGACAAAAATCTCACGAATCGTGTTTTTTTTTGTTCAATTAGGAGTGGCCCTTCGCGAGTCTCTATTTCTAAATCCTTCAAACCGACATTCACAAGTCTTGTCGCGGACCGTACACCAGCGAACGTCCGCTAAAGGGCGCTACGTAGCATATCCCGTCTCTTCTATCAAACCTTTGGAAGCAAAATGTTGATGTCCCGAGCCCAAAGTCGAGCAAAAACAATACAAAACAATCTTGATCACGGTCACGTACCGCACAGCAACAGGGGCGTTTCCGCTCACAAGCGCTACGGCGTCCCTTCCTCCTTGGCAGGACCCAAGGGCAGCCCGTCCGGTCCGAGTATCAAACAGTCGGACACGTCCTCCAGAATCTCACTTCTGCAAAAATAATAGTGACACCCCTTCTTTGCAGAACAGGCAACACAACCCCCCGCACCTAAATCAGCAACAGCGTTACCCTTTGCCCCCCCCCTCGTCTTCCCCCCGCGCGCCTCCTCCGCACAATCCGCCACCAATTCAGGTTGGTGAGTGGGATTCATCTTGTAGCTCGGTGCCAACGTTCCAGCCAGGTCCCCCCAGCAGTTCACCGCGTCGGGATCCGCGCCGGCGATCCTCAGCAGGCTCATGGCGACCCTCTGTTCCTCCCGGGTGGCGCAATGTAGCGGGGTGTCGAGTTCTCGGTCCACCGCGGTCAGCCTCCCCCCAAAGTCTAGAAGCGTCGCGATGACAAGCCGGCGCCCGTTCGACGCGGCGTAGTGCAAGGGGGTTCTGCCGTCCTCGTCCGGCGCGTTTGGGTCCGCCCCGGCTTTGAGCAAGGCAAGCGCGACGCGGGAATACCCTAGCTTGGAGGCGATGTGCAGCGGAGATCGGCCGTGGAAATCGGCGGCGTCTACTTCGGCATGCTGGCGCAGCAGCGTCGCCACTAACGCGGGGTCTTCTCTGCCGTCGCAGGCGTAGTGCAGCGGGGTCCAGAAGCCACCGCCGGACTCGTTGACGCTGGCGCCCCGCTCGAGGAGGAGGTCCGTCACCTTGACGCTGTGGTAGCGGCAGGACTCAAGGAGGAGGGTCCCGTGGAAGCGGCCGCCCACTGCTTCGATGTCGTTGTCTTCGTCGAGGAAACGCTTCACCTCGGCCAGGTTTCCCCGCCTTATCGCCCTGCCGGTCCCGAGTCAGGAGTCGTCATCCAGAAATAAATTAAAGCAAGCAAAATACTCGAAGAAATTATCACTGGGACCCACGTGAAGAGCAATGTTTTATGAGCGCAACACCAGAATGTCACGATCCACTATGTAAACATGTAGAGTACGTTGTTGGGATATACACAAGACTGTCACGTCTGTTCGCTAATAATTCTAATGTCGGCAGATCCACGATGATCTACGTAAGGTTTATTTTTTGGAGCATAACATCAGCCGTCGACGTAAAGTCAACCACAGCTGTACCTGGCAGGCTTTTATTTTCGGATCTTCCGCAACTAAAACCAGATCCTCGGGTGTCAGTAAGAAACTCCCGGGGACACAATTGTCGTTCGCCCTCTATGACAGGCTACGAGCAACAACGACAGTTTTATAATCACAGATACGTCAGCTGTGAGTTCTACCGATTGCGGGCGTGTCATAACCCCCCCGCCAAAGAGCATTGGAATGAACCGAATGGAATATTGTTTGCGACCGCACGGATTGGTGCTGACTGGTTAGGGTCGATCTTAATGACACGTATTACACGTTTTTCGTTTTTTCCCTGAAATTTCTGCCTTTTTCCAAATAAACGAAGCTAGCCTCTAGGTCGAATCTTGTCGAGTGCGCGCCTCAGTTGGCTCGCGAAATAATCTCCCACCCGGCACAGACAGAACCGTCACTGCAGCTACAGCTGCGCTCGCGGAACCCACCCGCGCGTCGGTGGTTCCACTGTCACATCCGCCTGACTCGTGGGCAGGTGTCGGTGCCTTGCGTAGTGAAATCCATTACCAACTCATCACGCTACAACGCCCAACGCGGCAAAGCCTCAGCTATTGCCTTCACCGAGCTCAGTCGGTCGACCACCTCGGTGCGATCACGTTGTGAACTCGGCCACGAGAGCCCAGAAAGCTATCGCGCCTTCTGCGTTCGGCCATGACTTGCGAATGAACCTTAGGAACGACCCTCGTAAGCCTTGTGCGCTCGCGAGTGAGGGGTGGCCCACCTCGAGCGGTGGGGCTGCCCGATCCTCTACTGCCTTGTACCTAAATTTCCTGAAAAACCTTAAAAACTTCAAGAAGACATTTTTCGGGGTAGGAGTTTTGCGGCTTTTTCCCGAAAAAATTCGGGAAAATACCAAAAAAAAAACTGAAAAACACTCCTCGTTAAGAGACCCTTACGTATGGAAAACGAAAAAATTCAGAGCAGCCCGCGAGAAAAACAGCAAAACTGTGAATCTTGGAAGAGGAAGAACCAGTATTGTACCCCTTTCTCTTCTTTCGGAAGACCCAACGGCCCACCCGATCGGGTACAAATAACCTCTCGCTTGATGTAGATGGACACCACCGAAGATGGACGTGGACAGAAACCGCCTGTTGTGTCGTGGCATGTGCAAAAGGATACTGTTCGTACGTTCGAATTGATTCGGCTGGGGAGATCCAGGATTCTGCATGAACCCAAAACACGTTTTTTTACATAGGAACGGAACGAACGACCACGAACAACCTCGTTCGGTTCCGCTCGTTCCCATGCTCTTCGATGGGGGTTAAGACGTGAGTGGTTGATACTCAACTTTGAAAAATGACAGTTGTGGACGCACCCTTCAGCGGATTAGTACTATAATAGTTGTAGGTGTACCGCAAGTCATTATTTGCTTGAAGCAGCATAGCAATGGCAGTACGATATCATTTACATAACTCATGTTTCAACAAGTCAGCACACCAGGCACAATGTGCCCTTGGGTACAGCTAAAGACGAGCGCTGCTGGTAAGTGGAGACGTGAAGCCTTCAGCCTTCACCTACAAGTAATACGAGCTACGGGCCACAAGCCTACGCTACATACAACAGTAGAAGTAAGCTTCATTCACTGCACAGAATCGATCCAGAATCCAGAAGGAAGAACTCTGAATGAAACAATCTCGCCGCCTTTTGGAAGACCGACCTGAAAACATCACGGATGTCCTCTTCCGCTTTCGCCGTGGCCTCTAACGAAGCACCATCACCAGCAGCAGCAGACATAGTTAGCGTACGCCCCACAACGAGAGCGCATCGAGCTGCTAAACTCCCTTGCTGCCTCCTGCCTTTGGTCTCGGGTCTCGGAGCGGACGCGGGGGGTGTTATGTACCGTTTCATGGTTGACCATTCCCTATGCAGAAAAAAGCCGTCTACGGTGGGACGATCACGATTTTTCGTGCGGGAGAGTGCAGCGCCATGAAGCGTACAGCGTGCAGTGCTCTCCGCCGTACCAAGCACGTCCTGTCTTGCTTTCGGCCGTAGTGCACTCTGAAGCAAACCACTATTCGCCAACTTTCCACTGCAACTAACATGCCGTCAGCAGCTGACACCAGCACACCATTCAGGGAGCTGCCTGGGCGTCCTAGGGTTGTTCTGCCAAAGTGGACAGCGTCAAAGAATGAGGAGATCACGTATTCGCTCAAGACTTGCAGAGGCGTGCAGCAGAACGTCGTCCACGATGTAAGTGCTGACGTGCTGACTGGCACTGCTGCTTGCGGTGGTCGTGGCAGCTGGTGTGCGGAAATACTCGTTGCGTTCTGTACGGTTTCGTATGCAGGTTACTGATTTTTATCGCGTTGCACGTGCAATACATACCTGGCACAAGTTGCACAACAGCAGTATAAATAGTAGCAGCACTGGTACATAGCAGGCTTTTCTCTTGTCACTGTACTGCTGTCGCCTGGGTACCAGGTACCAGTATCTATCATGCTTGCGACATCCGGCTGTTTCTCAGTGTGAATGATGAGGAGCTTCAAAGCTTCCAACTCGTTCATCCCCTAACCGGACAGAAGCACCGGATTTTGGACAGTACGGCCGCAGTGCGCTCTGAGTTTTCCGGCAGGTTCTACGACTCCCTCTGTGGATATACATGTCACAGCAACTACTGCTCATATTTCGCTTCACATGATATGGCGCTTTTGTCAGGGGTGTACCTGGTACCAGCTTACGGTACCTCACCTAGGACTGTACCAGCTTACGGTACTGTTCTGTAATTCCATCATAGATACGTGTGCGTGAAGTTCTACGTACCTGCTGCATGCGTTGCGGCCGTCGAAGACTCGTTGCACACTTCATATTGGCATGCCGTATCACACCACAACAGTTGCCGTCGTATACTAATACTGTATGACTATACACCCCGCACTGTCTCGACACACCGCGCGGCATCTCAGATGATATCGATCCTCCCAAACCCTCCTTCCTGCAAAGAACAACGGACAGACGATGTCTGATCAACATATTCCTCGTGCAACTCGGGCGTAATTTGGTACCTGGTACACGAGCTGCGGAGGAGCGCGGCCCAGTGACTTGAAAACTTCTCCGCGAGTATCGTGCATACCACTATGTCCCGAAATATAGGGATAATTTTCATATTAAAATTCAATACAAGCGGTCCTTATATTGAGGTGCAGAGTGGTACCTCGTGTAGTATACGCCAAAAGCCAGTCAAACGCGGTGCCGGTGGATTTTCGTGAACTTTAGGAAAAAAGTCGACTTGTTGAGCTTTCGAGGGAGTGTTGTGCTTGCGCCACATATATCACCTCTGTATACGAACAGCAAAAAAAACAGCAGGGTTGCTGGCAAACCCATGTGGTTTCGATAGACTTTGTTAATGCCAACCCCAACCCAACGAAACCAGGGTGTTCATTTGTCGTGTCACTTGTGGGCCCACCAGACCTATCCACTCACCCAACCCACCCACCCACCCACCCTCGCATCCATCCAACCTACCCACCCACTCACTCACCCACTCACTCACTCACTCACTCACTCACTCACTCACTCACTCACTCACTCACTCACTCACTCACTCACTCACTCACTCACTCACTCACTCACTCACTCACTCACTCACTCACTCACTCACTCACTCACTCACTCACTCACTCACTCACTCACTCACTCACTTACCCACCCATGTGCTGTTACACCCCAACCCTACTCGTACCCCAACTCAAGCCCAACCTATACCAACCGCCACTCTAAACTCGACGTCACCTGGCCGCCATTACCCGAAATAAAAAAAAATCGCGGGCAGTTTTGAGCGCTGCGCTCGTGGTCGTGGTACAGCAGATGTAATATACCACTCTGAACCGAAATATAGTCACCATTAGCATACAATTACTCAATACAAACGGTCCTTATATTTTGGATCAGAGTGGTAGGCTACTGGTCTACTGGTACATCCGTGTATAGTATTAAAAGCAGGTCCTTTTTTCTCCTCTTAAAATTCTCAGCTAGACGTCACCCTTCATACTTCCTGCGGGTCGGGTACCAAACTACAGACAGCAGTACGCCATATGTGTTTATAATTTGGTATTAATAGTTGAGAATAGAATGTCACGCTGACCTATTTCAAAATTTCAAAAAATTGAAGCTAAGCGTTTTGTGCTCAGCAAGGAACAGCACTTTAAATCTTTCACCAAGTACTTCGTATAATGGCATAAATCTGCATATGCTCAACGCTGGCGTCACAAAAAGCGGCGAGCCTTGGCCAAAATAGGTGAGATTCTTCACTGCTGTCCCGTAATCCTGTACGGACTGTAGTTTCTGTCTGTCGGATACCAACTTGATCCTGCTTCCTGTACTATGCCAGATGGCTTCACCTCTTTACGTATCGCCCGTCATGTTTTTTGTTTGCTTTCCTGCGTTCACCCTTAAACATATTCGCTCTAAGCACGTATCCTATTGTGAAACCCCCGTCTCCCACCCCAATCACGCTCCCTGCATGTTGATCATAAATCGCTCTCCACAAACCCCACGGGCTACCTTCGTTTTGCAATATGCTGTTGTAATCTTAATCTTCCACGTTCTCCTGTACTCGTGTGCCCCTTATGTATCGAAAAACTGGAACCGCGCATCTCTCGAATAAGATGCACAGACGGCTCGCACAGGGCGTCTTATCACATTGTATCACATCCTGTTCGGCGGCGAAACGTGGAGAAACGCCTGACCACTAGGGCTGTGGCTTGGCTGAAACTCACAGCTAGTACTGGTACTGGTAGTTCGGTGGCGAAGTAAGACAACTAGAATTCTTAGTTTTATCGATTTGTCGATATCGATTGATCAATTAAACGATTTATCGATGGAACGACATCAAGGATAAAACGATAAAACGACGATACCGATTTATTGATGAAAACGACACGTCGAGCGACAAACGCGTCAGTCAGATACTACGACGCACAACGCAGCACTATTTCCTCCGGTAACCGACTGCAACTGCGGTAGTCACTAGGGTCGGTCGACTTTAACCGTAGTGATGTAAGCCGATGCACCGCCCTGCTGACCACTGACTGACCAATATACACCCACTCTCCGCTTCCTTTCGGCGCTCGCACGCACTCTCCGTCCGGCGCACGCACCTGGCCCGCCTCGCCCCGCCGCCCTGCTCCGCGCCACAGGAGGCCGTGCTGAACGATTTGATCGAAAACTTCGAAACGCGAGAGGACGACGTCTTCGTCTGTACATACGTAAAGTCGGGCACTACGTGGACCCAGCAGATCCTTACCCTTGTGAGTTTTTCAGCACCTTGGTGCTGTCGCCTGACAATATTGAAGTAATTTTAGTTATTCACATAGACACAAGCCATGATGCTCTATTTGTTACCTTGACTATTACGGGGGACCATAGTTAATAGGACCTACGGTGCACACAAACACCCACATATTTCCTTATTTTTACTAATAAGATTTGATCCTATTTACTATGGCCCTCCGTAATAGTTAATTGTAAAACTGCACCTACGTTATTCGGGGGGACGAAATTACTCGGAATTAGTGTGGGATCATTTTTGCCTGTAGTAAAATAAAAGGGTTACGATCATTTTAGGAGTCCAGTCCCGTTTTTCGGACTAACCAGTCAATTTGTAAGTAGTTCGTCCCCAAAACGGGACTGCAGTCCAAAAGGGATCGAGGCGACCTTTTTTTTTTTTTTTTCCGACGGACACCAAGCACACCCAGGACCCGTATGACATGATTTGCATGCATAGCGTCGACATGATTTGCATCATAACATCTGGGAGAGAACCGATTCTTACCATGATACATATATGTAATGTACGTATATGATGTGGACCTTTCAGGGCAAATGTTTTCCTGATTAGTGTGACGCTGCAGTGGTAGCTCATGTTGCCGGTTGGGAGCCATGTAGTACGCATGATCTACTCAAGAACATGTTTTTTCGGAGTCGGATCTGTATTTCGAAGACATCCTGCACAGCACCTCAGACCGGCGGGTGAAGGACGCATGCAGATGGTCCACAGTAGCTGGTGATCTGCCTCAGATTTATGCATTTTTTTTTTTTTTTTTCATCATCACTTTTACTCTCCAGCCCAACTCGTGGGAGGTTTTACCCTCGACGATCTTCTGGACAAGCCGTGGTCACAGGTGTTGTCCCTTCTCCCCCCCGGTACGTGCCTTTATTTTTTGTCGCGCATAGGGTTCAGCATTCCCACTGCTCGTCGATTTTCATCGAATGTAGCTGACTCACGCTCTCGCGCTTTCCGCTTATCAATTTTTTATGCAAGAAAAAGTCCCTACGAGCATGCACTCGGTGAGATTTGAACCCACGAAATTGATCTTGATAGGCACGCGGACCACCTATCAAGCCACCGGGGACGGGCAGTGGGTGATAAAAGAGATCCGACACCGTTTGAGGGAAAACTCTCTTTTAACAGATTCCAACTCGCGGTGACGGCCGGTTCCCGCTGCTTACTCGTCGGCGAAAGCGGTCGCTGCATAACCTGCGTGTGCCGTATCACACGTGGGACACGGTAGCACCCCCCCAATATGGGACGATATTCCGAGCCGGTTTTCTCCAAAAGCTGGGGGGGGTACACACCGCCAGAAGGATGTCTTTGGAAACGTCTCACTGAGCCCTGTTCACTGTTCACTGTTTTTTTTTTTTTTGGATTTTCAAATTTCCAGATTTCCAGATTTCCGAGTTTACCGCCAAGGGCTGGGTAAAAAAAAGAAAAAGAAAAAATGTCTCGAAAAGAAATTTTGGAAAGTTTGGAATTTGGAAATTTGGAAATTTGGAAAAAAACAAAAAAACACAAAAAAAAACAGTTAAACGGGGCTATACATCGCTCAGCGTGTGCGCCCTTCCCGCTGTGGAGGAAAATCCAGCCTGGGAATTCGTCCTAGGGGTGATGTTGTGATTTTGTGCGTGTTATTTAACGGGATGATGGTTGTCTTTGAGCCACCGCTGAGAGACAGTCAGTGATTCACATCGCACGCTTCTCTGGTTGGGAGCATGGAGGGGGTTCACAGATACCAGGTACCCGACAGCAACGAAAAGAAAACAACGACCGACGGTGCGGGACATGTACTAAACCTCTGGTGTAACAACAACAGTATAAACCTCCGGTGTAATAACAGCAGTATAAACCTGCCGCGCAACAACAGCAGTAGAAACGTCTGGTGCAGTAGAAAGCTCTGGGGTAACAACAGCTGTATATACCCGGTATGTGTGTGTTGTCTTCACATTAAATCGTCCTTTCTTTCTACCCGGCTTGATGAGTAAACCCAGTGTCCGTCCCGACTCCTTATCCTGGAGAGATACTGTTGCTACTAGCTGTCATTCTGTGGAAACAAGACTTTTTCTTGCATACAAATTGATTAGCGGAAAGCGCGAAAGCGAGAGTTGGCTACACTCGATGAAAATCGACGAGCAGTGGGAATACTGAACCCTACGCGGGACAAAAAAATGAAGGCACGTACCGGAGGGGAGAAGGGACGACACCTGTGACCGCGGCTTGTCCAGCAGAAGACCGCTGAGGATAAAATATCCTACGAGTTGAGCTGGAAAGTGAAAGTAACGATTTGAAAAAACAAACAAACTACTGTGAGACAGAGAAAAAACAAAAAAACAAAAACAAAAATGTACCGGTATAATTTATGCCACTTTCCACTTTTTGTCCCATCTTGATATGCAGCGTGTTCACATTAAACCGTGCTTTCTACCCGTTCGACATAAAGCACAACCAGTGTCCGTGCCGATTCTTCAATCCTAGAGAGATACCTGGTATACAAGATCTATGGTCGCAAAACTACGACGACACAGAGATACTACCTGGTACATCGTTTCGCAGTAGGCGGAGTAGACAATGTGGTCTGGCTGCCTTGACCCTACCGCCTGACCCAACCTGCCCCGTGCTGAGATTATCCCCCGTAAAATGCGCTATGATGCGAGCCCCTGTGTACGCCCCAGGACAATCATAGTAGTGCAAGGTGTCAAGTCGTCTAGACTACTTACGGGACACCAAAGGATCGCTGTCGGTTTTGTTCATGTGTACTGGTAAACATGGTCTCACTGTCGCCCTTGTGTCCCGCCCTCCTCCGCTGCCTGACGCAGTTGCTGAACAATGGCGAACAGGGAGAGAAGACTTACGCGGAGGCGGTCCCTTGGCTCGAAACGGCATATTTCGGCGGAGTTCTCGCTGGAATAGAGGTAAGCACGCCGCTTCCGTCGGCAGGAGCGCCCCCCTCCCCTCCCCCCTCCCCGTCACCGTGTTCGGCATGCCTCAAACTGTGCTGCAAACCTATGAGATACACCGTGGCTTCTTGCATTTGCGGCGCGATTTCCGCCCGAGAGGTGCATCTAACACGTCGTACCAGCACCACTGTGTCCGTGCGCTATGCAGTAGTAAATGGGTAAATATTGTACCCCGACAGGTAGTCCCTTCCAACGAACAGACCGTCCGTCCGTCCGTCCGTCCGCTGCTCGGGTCTGCAGGCAACAGGCTGGACGCCGGAAAAGATCGTGGCTACCCCGGAGCGGCGCTTCTTCAAGTCCCACGCTAACCTCAAGGACCTACCCTGCGGAAAAGCGCCAGGGGTGAAGGTATGCTTGCACATGCCTCGTATACCATGTTCCGGTATACCCTTCACGGGGTCACATCTATACAAGCCGTAGCACACGCGACCGCAGTATCGGTATCACACGAAATCCTCAGTCTCGCTGCTGAGGGTTTGCTTTTTTTTATTTCGTCAAATACCGGTATATATACCAGTACCATATACCTAATACCTGGTATACTGGTGGGTACACACTATGCTATATGCAGTAGTAGGAGACCGCGGTTCGACCCCTACCCTTGACTGACCGCCCTCTGCTCTAAAACGACTATATACTTGCACATGGAGACGCCAGGTTGACACCTTTGGCTGACGGCCCACTACTGTACCTGGTACCATAATATGCTGCTAGCTATACGTAAGAGACCGCGGTTTTGACCCCTTTTGACGGACGCCTCCTACACTAAAACTAGTACATGCGCAATTGTACCTGGTACCAAGGATGCTGGGAGATCGCCGGGTGGCCCCCTGACTGACCGTCCCCTACACTAAAACTAGTATACTATGATCTAAGAGACCGCGGTTAGACCCAATGACTGACCGCCCCCACACAACTCTCACGGGGGACCATAGAAAATAGGACCAAATATTGTTAGTAAAAATAGGTAAATATATACTGGTAGGTTTTTGTGTGTACCGTAGGCCCTATTTACTATGGCCCCCCGTAATAGTATACTAATATACTGTGAGACCGCGGTTTGACCCCTCGACAATACTAAAACTAGCACAATAAGGCCAGGACTGACCTGCAAATATGCCACGTAGAAGACCGCGGTTGACCGCCTTGACTTTCCGCCCCCTACGCTAAAACTAGTATATCAAGGCTGAGAGAGGCCTTGACGCGCCCAAACAAGACCCGTCTCTTGGCATATTAGCGTCGTGTCACACATTTTATTTTATTTTTCTTCCCATTTGTTTTTTCTTCGCTCAATTCTCTTCTCTATCCCTCCTGTAGTCCCAAGTCAGATCCGGGCTCACATGCAGCATGTAGCAGAGGCTCTTGTCCTCCTCCCTCACCATTATGGGCGGTGCCTTTCATATTTTTGTCGCGAGAAGACTTCAGCGGTTTCTTCCCCCGTCGACTCGCGTCGAGTATGTGGTTGTTGCTGACTGACCATTCTTTCTGACTTGCGTTTCTTCGACGGGCCGTTTTTTTTGTTTTGTTATTGTTGTTTTTTTCCGGTGATGGAAAAGGTAATTTACGTTTGTCGGAACCCGAAGGACGTTTGTGTCTCCCTTCAGCACCACGCCAAGAATAAGCCTTTCTTCGAGTACAAGGGGGACTTGAGCGACATGCTGCGATTCTTCGCGGAGGGCAGGTGAGAAGCGAGACGGATGCTGCATGGAGATATTCATAGATGGGCGTTGTGGACATTGTCTAAGCCGCAGACCCACCCTGCTCTGGGTTGGCTCCTTGATTTCTCACCAACCTGATCTACCCGCAGTAGTGTTTGGGGTTACTTGCTTGTTGGCCTTGAAGCTGATTTAACCGTTTTAGGGCAAACTGCAGTAGTCCCGTTTCGAGGATAAACCACTTAAGTTCTGTCACGGGCGTCCACAGTAAATAGGACCTACGGTACACACGAAAACCTTTATATTTCACAATTTTTACTGATAATATTTGGTCCTATTTACTATGGTCCCCCGTAATACTATTTTGTCGCCAAAGCGGGACTGCGGTACTAGAAGGGTTACAATGGCGGTGTTCACAAGTGTGTCATACCAGATTGCACGCCGTTATTTTAGCGTTGTGGTTTTTACATATTTTTGAGTATTTACCTACCTGGTGGTGTTTTGACGTGTGTTGTAGTGGGAGGCTTTCATGCGAGAGCTTCCGTCGTAACAGCGGCATGTTATGTCAGCGCAACAGCGTGATTTTTTACTAAGGCAGGGCGCTAGACATGTAAAGTTCTTGAGACCTCGAAGGGATGGGGCACTGATTCTATTACAAGGTCCCACTGCTAGATTACGCCGACCGGTAGTTTGCACCAGGTACTCTGTAAATAGTGGCATCGCCTGGCCGGAATCTCCCAACAGTCTTGTCGAAGCAAAGCGCGGGTGGCATGTTTACTACAGCAGTAGAGTTTGTTCGGGTGTACGAATCTGAGTTACAAAGTTAGCAGGAAGCAGGAGAAAGGAGGACGAAGATGATGAATGAGATGAAAATAAAGAGTAAAAAAACTCCGGGATACCCGGGTGTATTGCTGTAGTTAAACCTGGTTGTCTTGGTCAGCGTGCCCCCGGAGCGTATGTCTTGCTGAGCATTTTACCCGAGCCTATGCTTCGGGGCTTCGTGTGCGGACGATCACGTTCAAGACTCTCGAGGCCCTTTTTTTTCTGTCCTGATTCCTCCCGCCGGTGTTGTTGCCGTCTCCGTGTGGTGTATTGCTCAAACTGTCGCGCCACTGCGTACTACAACGACTGGCCCACCAACCGACCGACCAACCCATCGACCGACCGACCGATCGACCGATCGATCGATCAGGTGCGAGAACGGCTCTTGGTTCGACCACGTGTTGGAGTGGTACGAGGCGTCGAAGGCAGACCCGGAGCACATCATGTTCCTCCGGTACGAAGACTTGCTCGCTGACCCGCCGGCCAGCGTCAAGAAGATCGCGGACTTCGTGGGGATAGAGACCACACCGGAAATTGTGGAGAAGGTGCGAGTTCCTTGACGAAGTGGCTTTTTTTGTCCTGTACTCTGGGCGGAAATATAAGGACCATGTCAATATTAATATGAATACCAAGCGGTCCTTATATTTTCGCCCAGAGTAGTATTGGGTACCCCGCACTGTATGTGGTTCCTCAGTTGAGGAGGAACGTCAGTCACTTTTTTGTTTCCGCGCCCGAAAGTAGTAATACGGGGGACCATAGTGAATGAGACCAAATTTTGCTGGTAAAAATAAGGAAATATATAATTTTTTGTGTGTACCGTAGGTACTATTTACTATGGTCCTCCGTAATAAAGTGTTGTATACACCCTACCATGGAGGGAAGGGGTCGAGAGTTGCTGCTGCTGCTGATGATGATGGTGTTCTTGTGGTACTGTTGCTGTTGCTGATGGTGCTTTTTTTAGTGGTGTGGTGTTGTAATTCTTACCTCCATTCAATTGCCTTACATTTTATGCTTTATTACCTCCATGTGATTGCTTACCCCCATGTGGTTTTGTTATCCCTAGTCAAGCACGTGCCTCCTCTTGCCCCCATGTGATTATTTTTTCTTACCCCCAATATAATATGATTTTCTTACCTCCAATATAATGTGGTTTTCTCACCCCCAGGTGGCTCCTAGTGAAACGTGCGTTTCTTACCTCGATGCACTTCTTTTTTCCCCAGGTGACCCCTAGTGTACTGTGTTTTTCTTACCCCCATGCACTTTTCTTACCCCCAGGTGGTGGCGGCATCAAGCATCTCCGCGATGAAGAGCAACGCCAAGGCCAACACCCAGAAGGAATTGAAACACCTGCGAAAGGGAGGGGCGGGGGGCTGGCGGGACGTGTTCACCGTGCGACAGTCGGAAGAGTTCGACGCGCTTTACCGACAGCAGATGGCGGGGTCGGGCCTCGAGATGGACTTCGGCGAGGGCCTGGCCATGTGAAAGCGTTTGTTCGTTGGCGTGCTGTGAGAGGAGAGGGAGAGAGAGAGAGAGAGAGAGAGAGAGAGAGAGAGAGAGCGGATGTTGGTTGCCCTCTTGGGGTGAACGGGTGATGATTCGGTGATGATTCGGTGGTGGTGTCTGGTGTTTTTTTTTTGTTTTTTTTTTTTTTTTTTTTTTGTTTAGCCTTTTGTAGCAGGCGGATATCAAAAGGTTGAGCTGTCGTGCCCCCTGTATTTTTGTACGCAGTCTGCGCGCTCTGCTCTTTTCCCCCTGACGCCTGCATGGTCTATAGCTCTACTACGGGCTTGGTTGACTGCAACCCGATTGGGGACAGACTGCTGTAGATTCTTTAGATTCATAGGGCTAGACTAAACCCTTACGGGGCTAGACTAGCCCTAGCTTATGGGGTTAGACTCCCCTCCGACACGTGTTTTTTTTTTTTTTTTGCGGAGTAGCTTATTAGTTGAGTGCCGTCTGTGAGGGTGATTACCCTGAATGTGTCGGCCGCTGGGAATGAACAGTATATCGGGTCCGTTTATTTCGAGCGTCATTGTTATGCAATCAGGTGGGCGGTTTTGAACTTTCCTTTTTCCGGCCCGGCTCCCCCGTCTCTTGTTGCTACGTACGCACATGTCGTGCTTTGCTCATGGAGGAGGCTCTTAAAAAAAATTAGGCCCCCGTCTCGTTCTGCCACCTACCCGTGGTAGTGCTTCGATTTGCGTTGATTTTGCTAGCAGTTGGTCAGCTGTCCGGCTTCCTGCTGTCTGGTGAGGTTCGGGTGGAAGAGTTTTGTTTTTATTTCCCCTGGGGAAAAAAAAACAGGAATCAAGAATGGACACACAACAAAAAAATGGGAAAAAAATGCTTTCGCCTGCGTTACGGTTAGACAGCCAAGTGTTGCCCTTGAAGCAAGGGTGTGCAGATATTATAATTTTGGCGGGGCTGCGCGGCTCCTGCCGCTTTTACGCCCGCTTTGGCACAGTAGGTTTTCTGCCGTTTAGCCGATATAGCTGGTATACCCTTTCACCGAAAATGACCCGAAACAACGCTCACCACTGCGAAAATGGTCCATGATGACGTTCACCACGGCGAAAAATGGTCCGAAACGACGCTCACCACCGCGAAAATTGTCCACAATGACGTTCGCCACGGCGAAAATGGTGCGAAACGACGCTCACCACCGCGAAAATTGTTCACAACGACGTTCACCACTGCGAAAATTGTTCACAACGACGTTCACCACTGCGAAAATTGTCCATAATGACGTTCACCACCCCGAAAATGGTCCGAAACGACGCTCACCACTGCGAAAATTGTTCATGACGACATTCACCGCTGCGAAAATTGTCCGAAACGACCGTCACCACTGCGAAAAAGGTCCATAACGACGCTTGCTACAATGGGGATAGCACTATATGGTCAATTTACTTTTTTTGGCTGACGGGCTTTTGAACTACCTGGGGTAGCACTAACTTGAAACCCGAAAGCGTTGGAGTACCGTTTCCATTAAAAAAATACTGAAAAAAATACGTCAGCTGTGAGTGGGTTCTCTAGCTCGGTCGATACTCAACTTTTGCAAGCTGTTCGTGGAATACCGTTTTAACAAAAAAAAGAAAAAAAAGTACTAGTAAAGAAATACGTCAGCTGTGAGTTCTCTCGATCGGTCGATGCTGAGCTTTGGCAAGCTCTTTTGTGGGTTTTCAATAGTGTTGGTCTTCCGCGGGATGCACCATCGCAGGCGTGACTGTGAAGATTCGAATGACGCCTACATCTATTAATACCACTGCTGTGAATCAAATGAATATGTCGCTGTCAAGCAGAAGGGCAAAACGTACGCTGTCGAGAGCGTAGGGCCGAGTTTTCCACCCTAAAACCTAGTACTTTGGTGTCAGGCCAGTCAAAACCATGTCAAGGCAAAGTTGCTGTCTGTCAAGGGGTGAAAGCGCTCTCTCCTGGCATACATTTTTGCTATCGATGTTAATACTGCCGAACAGGAGTAGTTACTAAGGATTAAGAGGGATAGTTCACCGGTTGCACTTTCGGTTTTTCTCTGAGACGGTTTCTATTAATGGGCAAAGAGGTTGTGGTAGCTCTTCATGTGAAGAGAGCCTCAGATAAAAAACAGGTTGCAATGTTACGAAAAAAAAAAAAAACGAAGCTGTGAGATCGAAAAATCGAAAAATGACCCAAAACTCGTTTTTGCAAACTTGGTGTGATTCTACTAATACGGGGGACCATAGTAAATAGGACCTACGGTACACACAGAAACCTACCTTAGGTATATATTTACCTATTTTTACTAACAATATTTGGTCCTATTTACTATGGTCCCCAGCGATACTGCTGTCTGTAGTGTAGTGACAATTCGATCGCGCGTTCCACGAGGTGTGTACGCACGGTAGATTTTTAGAGTTGTCTACAGATACAAATCATTGCAGGTTTGGAAGCAACGATTTCGCCACCTACCAAGTAAGTACCTGGTACCTGGCATGCCATAAGAGACGGCTGGTGTACTGCTGTAGTAGTTACGGTATACTCCCGGTGGGAGTTGCAGTTATATATTTACGTACGTACTTCGACCGTAAGCGTGGGTCCAACAGTATTTCCGAGTCATTTTTCCCCCGGAAACGTGGGTGCAGTTCCAAAAGGGTTGGAAGATGTGTGGTGCGACCTACCAGGTATAAAATAATAGGTATACACCCTCTCTGATTTCGCACGGGGCTCTGCCGGGTTGGCCTTTGCACCTGCGATATGACGTCCTCGTTGAAAACGTGTGTTTTTTTGTGTATATTCGTATATATATTTTGTCGCCCCTCTCAAGAAGACACTTTGTTTCATCAGAGTTCAGTACTCGTGGACGCCAATATGGAGGGTGTCTCCGTTGCGGGTGTCGGCCTTGTCTTCGTCTTGGACGGGGTTGGCCGAGGCCTTGACGTGCCCGTTTTCTTTCGTGACATGTGGCAAGGAGGTGCCTCCACAAGCCTCCCTCGCGTCTCGCAAGGAGAGAACTTATAGAAATTGTGAGAGTGCGGGTCCTTCTCCGAAGGACCCATTTCTCCCTGGCGCGTTCGGACTTCATGGCCCGAACGTCAACCACTGTGAAGGTCCATCAGTGATGGCGGATCTCATAGACCGGACGTTGGTTAACGTGTCTTCATGGTTGGCATTTGTGATCGGAGATCGACGGTATCTACGTACCCTGTCCTCCACATATATATATGTATCATTTTTTCCCGTGGTTCACGCAGTCTTACCTACCCTTTTGGCTTTGCAAACGCTGTCCTACTCTAATTCCAAGTCATTTCTCCCCGAAGACGTGGGTCCAGGCAGTCCTAAAAGGGTCCAATCGTGTGCTGTCTTACGAATGTACCGCGTTCTTTGCTTTCGCACAGGGCACTGCCGGGTTGGCTTTTGAAGTTCGAAATGACATCCTATATAAACACAGAAGTTGAAAAAAAAATGTTTTCGTACGTTTCTCGCGTGTTTTTGTCTCTTCGTACTCTTTTCACCGTTGCAAACACTATCCCAGTCTAATTTCAAGTCATTTTTTTCCCCGGAACCGTGGGTGTGCCGTTCTTAAAGGGTTATTTTTTTAGTGTGGTATACGAAAATACTGCGCTCTCTGCATTCGAACGGGGGCACTGCCGGGTTGGCTTTGGCTTTCCGAGAAGACATGCTTGTTGGAATACTGCATACCTCGAGGCAGATCATCTACAGAGATGTCATTATCGAGATCATCTAGTAGTTCCTCACCTACTATTATGGGGGACCATAGTAAATCGGACCTATGGTCCACACAAAAACCTATATATTTACTTATTTTTATAACAATATTTGGTCATATTTACTATGGTCCACCGTAATAGTAGTTCCTCGCCTACTAACTACCCTTGCAAGAGCCTGGGCAGGATCAATCTGCATTGTAGTCCAGGTCTAATCCAGGAAACAAATGCTGCTGGTAGATCATGCGGCTTAGACGTACGGGTTCCACCCGGCCAACACCAGCCACAGCAGCAGTGAATCATACGAGATCGGGCATAGATCTGCCTTGAAAAAAGATCTGCTGACGATGAGCTGAGGGAAACGGTTCATGTGTCCGAGGTGAGAAATACTGCTGTGTGTGTCTGTGTGTGTGTGTGTTTTTTTTTCAGTCTGGGTACCCTTTTGCCACTTTTAAAAGAAAAAACACTATCCCTTTCTTTCTACTCTAATTTTTCAAGCCATTTCATCCCCGAAAGCGCGTGTGCACATTTATAATGGGGTTAATTAAGGGCAATGTACATATATGTTTATATACCTTCAAATAACGCGCTCTCGCTGTTCTGGCACGGGGTACTTCCGGGTTGGCTTTTTATGCATTTCTTTCGAACTAGCTGCCCATTGGTTCGTTCCATCGACTGCACGAGCCTCGCCTATTACGTATCCGTGACGCTATGCGCACGCAAGAGACCCACCCATGGATACCGCCCACGTACTGCCGGGTATATATATATATATATTAGATCGGTACTCCTTATTATGCCTGCTCTGAGGCGAATAAGCTTTGCCTGCGTTCCGACGAAGAATCTCTCAGAGGATCTGGTATACCTTTTCAAGGGTATACAATACGCTGATCACCGCAGCGCGCTTGAGCTTTTGCCGATAATATGGGAAAAGCTCGGCGAAGACGTTCGGCGTGAAAAAAGGCCTAGTGATTACAAAAGTTTGAAAAACACACACACACACACACACACACACACACACACAGCTGTGAGATCGAGGATTTTTTAAGTCGAAACTCGTGATTGCGCGCTGCGTGGGATATTTCGATCGCGCGTACTACGGGGGCTTCGAACGGAACTAAAATCTGACAGTGGTGGAGCTCAGGGGTGGTTACAAACATACGGTACATCCACCCCCTGACTGCTGTATGACACGCAACATAACATCATCCCTTCGGACGAATTTCCAGTTTGATTTAATTTCACCAAGGCGGGGGGCGGGGGGCGGGGGGGGGTGAGTGCCAACGCCGGGCGATGCTGCGTCTGCTACGGAAAGGTCTTGACGAGAATCTTGCCAGAGCCACCAGTTTCTTTGTCGTGTGTGTGTGTGCCCCCAATGACCTGGAGAAAATCGTCCCGGAAATTCATCCCAGTAGGGGGGGTGTTATTCTATCACCCGTGTGATACGGTTATTACCGCGGTGTTACAAGGACTACCCTGGGCTGGGTAATCGATATAGGTCTTTTCCCCCTATAGCTCAGCACTAGTAGGCGATACCTTCACGTTTGACGTCGTCGAGGACACACACGGGCTCGAATCTCACTTCGAACGTTTCTTTTATAGAAGCGCTTGCGCGTGCGTCCCTAAAAACACATCTCCCTGGTTCCCCAGGTGTTGAAACGAAGTGCGTAGGTCAGCGCACGGCCGTATACGGTACTGACGCCCCGAATATCCCGCCGTTCAGAGGGAGGGAGGGAGAGTGTTATAAAAGGATTACCCTGGGCTGGGTAATCGATCGGTCTTTTACCCCTATAATAGCTCAGTAGGTAATACTATCACGATGGCCGTAGTCGTGTGGTCATAGACCCTCACACCCCTGAACGACCGGACGGCTCCGTCCGACCCACCTTGTTTTATTAGCCGCGCCACCTTGGAGCCCCCTCGACCTTGAAGCCGGCAGCATCGTTTGGGCCATCAATAGGTTACGCGGTCACCTGTGGTCCACCAAGTCGGGTGGCCTGAAAGCCAAAAGCAGGAGGAGATGACGGCCGCTCGGGCCTCCGCCGTGAGGGCGCTGATCTGACCCAGGCGGCCGTAAAATTTCTGACAGCTTGGCCTCGTCCGCCGCCGCTCCGGTCGCGCCGTCCTCCTCTTCTACGGGGGGTGGTGCTCGTGCTTCTTTCCCCCCTCCATTAGCACCACCCCCACTTATCCCCACCTCAATCAACAGTCATCGCTTGACTAAAATTGATCCCCTCGTCTAAGTGATCACCTTGAGGTGTCGGTGGGAGGAGGTTTCAAACGTCGAGCCTTCCCAGGACGCACCGGGACGGAGCACGTCGGGTTTTCACCGACATTGCTTCCACCAACCGCGAAGCGCCATGAGGTATCCTACTGAGAACCGCTTGTGAGGCGGACTTTCTTGCATAGGGATGACAGCTTCATCCCAGTAGGGGGGGGTGTTTTCTTGCGTGTTATAAGGTACCAGGTATACTACTATAATTAATATTAATAAGACGAGCTGGGTTGGCCAACACCAATTGTTGAATTGATCAGGCACTTTGTCAGTCCGTTTTTTTTTAATTTTGAGCCGAAAACTTGACACGTGCTTTGTTATGGTCTTCCGAAGGGATTGCCTACTGCGCCATTCTATTTATTTATTTTTCTCGTGAACTAGGCGTATTTTCAGAATATCACGAAAATTGGTATTTGCCGAAACTAAAACAAAAGTGAAAAGGTGTAGTTGGTAATACCTTCGGCTTTAAGTATAACGTGAAAACAATCCAGACCGAGAAAATACAAAATGGGCTGAGGCTCATTCTTATCGAGAAAGCTTTTTTATCCAGAATTTTGCAAAGTTTGGAAATAATTGGAGATTTATATCAAGATACGGAGGCGTTCTGTCACTATTCGTGAAATTCTCCAAAAGCAAAAAAAATCAGGAAAATCTGAAAGACTGAAAAATTGCGCAAAAAAATATTGGAAAGTATGGAAAAAGGGCTCTCCGATAAGAATGACCCTGAGAATCCCACATTTTGTGCTGCTCCTCGACGTATCTCAACTTTGCATAGGGGGTCGTACGCACGCCATACCTCTTGATGGATGACGAAGTCGGCGACGGTGAGGATATCAGTCGTTCCGTCGTGTCTCAAGGAAGACGCACACCGATTTTGAGCGAAATCCGCAACAACACCGGGATTTTGGGTTTTCGTATACCTGAAAGACTCTCATGTCGATATACTTATATCTCATTTAAGTAAGGCATGGTCTTTTTTTCTGGTTTTTCTAAATTTGTGCTTCGACGAAACCAATTCGGATTTCGAAATTTTTCAACGTCGGCAAACGCGCTGTAGATTCAGGAACACACTGCTACTATTAATATTACGGGGGACCATAGTAAATAGGACCAAATATTGTTAGTAAAAATAGCTAAATATATAGGTTTTTGTGTGTACCGTAGGTCCTATTTAATATGGTCCCCCGTAATAACTTCGAGTCGTCATATTTCCAAATGGCTGAGAAACCGCCGGACGAGACTAAAAGCGATCATGGGCCGGCTCAGCCTGTATCAGGTATAAAATTATTAGTTTTTTAAAAGAAGGCAAATATATTGATGACGTGCATGATGACTTCGTACTGTTTGCTGTAGAAGGTCTGGCTTACTGCGAAGAGAGAGAGATTGCTGTCTGTTGTTCATTTGCGGCGCATGAAGCAGTGTACAAGCACGCGTACATAGCTGTGTAGGCAAGCAACGACAGAATAACTTGTCGTTTCGTTCATGCGCATTTCGCGCACGCTCTACGCTCAACAGGTACAACAGGCAAGTAAACGCAAAACAAAAAGCCCGCCGGGTATCCGTCCGATAAAAATATTATTAACTTCACTTTTGTAATGAATCCCCAATAATACCGTACCAGGTAGTAGGTATTACGGGGGGCCATAGTAAATAGGACCAAATAAAGTTAGTAAAAAAAGAGAAAATATATAGGTTTTTGTGCGTACCGTAGGTCCTATTTACTATGGTTCCCCGTAATAGCACCCGTGATACTACTGTACCTACGACCGACTACTAAAAAATAAAACACACACACACACGCTTTTGAAAGTTTGTTCATGTTTTTGTCCTTTGCGAGCCGCACGCATCAGAGGCAAGTAAGACACGGCAACTGTTATAACAAAAATACTTGGCATTTTTTTTTCTTCGTTCTTGCGATGGATCGGACGGGCCCCGAGCACGTTGTTGCTTGTTGTTCTGACGAGCGCGAAATAACGGTTGCGGGCTAGTGGTGGGTTGTGGTTGCCCGTTCTGGTTTTTGCTGAAACCGATGCCATTTTACCGACGTAACGGTTTTTTTTTTGTTGATGTGTGTGTGTGTGTGTGTTTTTTTTTTTCGTGAGGCGATGCGTCGAATTGGTTGTGTGGCACGTGCAACACCTGAGCTGGCATGGTCATGTCGGTGTATTTGTTATGATACTGCTTTGTGTGAGCCGCATGCTTGATCGTAACATATTCAGATATATATATATATATACCAGGTACGTAAAAAGCTCAGTAACAATCTGTCGGGAAAATTGTAAGGGCCGCTTTGTTTATTGTGATAATATTAATAATACTCAAGCGCTCCTTACCTTTCCGGACAGAGGTTAGTATTAATAGTGTTTGTTGCAGTTGATGTTATTACGGGGGTCCATAGTTAACAGGACCTATGATGTACATAAAAACCTATATATTTGCCAATTTTTACTAACAAAATTTGGTCCCGTTAACTATGGACCCCCGTAATAGACAGTATATATACTATGCCTGGTACTATCTGTGTATGCAATTATTGTTATTACGGGGGTCCATAGTTAATAGGACCTATGGTATACATAAAAACCTATATATTTACCTATTTTTACCAACAAAATTTAGTCCCATCAACTATGGACCCCCGTAATAGTTTCCGGGTTTCGTGTGGGGGCCTGCTACAGCTTACACATTACAACAAAACAACACCCCGTGATGGTCGGCGCACGGCGGATATGATCGTTGCTGAACGTTGTACGAGTTGAGAAAATACCCCCACTATGGACGAAAATATAAGAAACACTTGGTATTTATATTAATGTATGTACGGACCTTATGTTTTGGCTCCGAGTGGTAATGGTGGCGACTAACCACATCCTTCCATCTGTGTGACGCAGAGCAATCGTTTTTTTGTCACGAACACGTACGTACGTGCGGTAGATCGCTTTTGTGTGCACACGCCCGCGCCAAAACTGACGTTTGCCGCAGCCGAAAGACCGTTGTTTAAGTGTTGGATATCATATCGAGAGTTTCCGTAGATCGAAATGTCGTGCTCCCGATGTATCGATACCGACGTATGATATCGTGTGGCACGTGTTTTTCCCTGTCTATCGGCCCTGGCATGCCCGTGTTTTTTTGTTGCTGACACTGTCGGTATCGTATCGAACTAGATTTTCGTTATCGGTATTGTCGTATCGAACTCGATTGTTGTTGTTGGTATTGTTGTATCGAACTAGATTATCGTTATCGGTATCGTATCGAACTCATCATCGTCATCGGTATCGTATCGAACTAGATTATCGTTATCGGTATCGTATCGAACTAGATTCTCGTTATCGGTATCGAATCAAACTCGAATATCGTTATCGGTGTCATATCAAGCTCGATTGTCGTTATCGGCGTCGTATCGAGCTCAATTATCGTTACCGCTATCCAACACTATACCGGTTTAGTCGTGACCCTCGATTCTATCGATAGAGCTCAAACATGATATATACAGATCGATTTCAAGAAACGGCCGGCTTATCGTTGAGGGCAGAATACTTGATTATTGCGACCCTTGACGCAACATCAGCAGCCTCACTGGTACCGGGGTGTTCGATTGGCAGAAGTCTACGTAAATTACTTGGTGCCTGATACACCGTGAGACGCTATTACGGGGGACCATAGTAAATGGGACCAAATATTGTTAGTAAAAATAGGGAAATATATAGGTTTTTGTGTGTACCGCAGGTGCTATTTATTTACTATGGTCCTCCGTAAATATTAAATACTACTGTACGTACGAACCGTGAGGGAAGTCGACGGTCGTATCAATATTAATAGTGTTGTGACCGGTTGTGTCTTGTCGTTTACATTAACAACCGTTCTTTTTGCCCAACTGCGCCAGTACACCCAGTATGTGGCCGGTGCTGGTAACACTAGAAGGCGCCTGGTTCTGTGTACGAAGACACATCTATCTAACTCGCTTGATTTATCTGCGAGTGGTCTGTTTGTTTTCGTACCTGCGGGTACTATTAACAAGAAAAGGCGTACTTTTTTGTTTTGTTTGCCGCGAGACAACAGTGAAGACGCCAGATTTTCAACCTGTTGATTTCGCGCTCTCTGGCTGGCCTCCACAACTTTTTTATTTGATCCGCAGTAAGAACTACCAGGTATACAACTACCGATAACTGCTGCTTGCTGCTGCTGTTTCAATATTTCGTGAACGCTCTTAGCGCACGACCCACCCGGACATCAACCCTTTTATCTAGGAGTGCAGTGTTACGGGGGGGACCATAGTAAATAGGACCAAATATTGTTTGCAAAAATAAGTAAACATATAGGTTTTTGTGGGTGCTGCAGGTCCTATTTACTATGGTCCCCCGTAAATAATATTTCGACTGCTTTTTTGTCCCCGAAAAGCGGCACTGCTGCAGTCTATACCAACTAAATATGTCAGGAGACGGCACTTTCGCCCCTTGACAGACAGCAACTTTGCCCTGACATGTCTTGACTGACACCAACCTACTACTAATAGTTCTTAGTGTGTAACATTCGGCCCTACACCCGCCTTCTCGACGGCGCATGTTTAGCCTTGCTTGACACGTCATCCTCCTGGCGTCTTTGATACCAGCCAAAAAGGGCGAAGAGCGAAGGTAATCGAAAATTACATGTCTGTCGTGACACACACATGCTGCTGTCAACAGTACGGTATGTACTTCAACCCTCTTTCGGAAAAATTGCCGATGTAACATGCATGTATGTGATGATGATGATGATGGCAAGAAGAGTGGCCTCTGACGCGATGGAGGCATCTGGTACAAATCGGTGTCCGAGTCACGGTATTGTGGCACGGGCCCCAAAACATGATTCTCTACCGGTAACCCGTAATGCTGGACGCTCACGCTGCTCGCAGATGATTGATACAACACCCCCAAGTTACCGAAACCATTTGTTGTGGTCGCTATCTTCCAACATCCCATAGGGGGTTGAAAGACGAGAAAGAATAGAAGAGACACCACACTCTTCTAATAAGGCTGGTTCTTATGGGAACCCGAAACCGGAAAACAAAAAACACGATTTTCCCTTCATCGTGTAGAAACCCCAGGGTAGTGCCGTCGGCAGACATGTCATTGAGCCATTTCCGATCACTGTGCAAACATGAAAACCTGTGCTTTCAACACACAGCACCTGCCGCCGCCGATTTCTCGCCTCACAGGGCACCAGTTGACGTCAAACCTTCGAGGCCGTATGCCCCACTGCTCTGAGAGTGCTTGTTGCCGAGTTTGAGAGTCGTTGAAGCCGTGTGGCCGGACTTCTCGCTCGAGAGACATCGGAGCCTGACCCATGTCTGGCCAGTTTTTGTCCAGACGGAAATGGGACCCAGTTTCGAAAAATAAAAAAAAACGGGCCAGAAATGGGCCAGGCTCTCTCACGTCTCGAGGGAGAACTCCGGCCACACAGCATCAACGGCCCTCAAATTTGGTAGCGAGCACTCTCCGAGCGTTGGAGCATGTAGCCTCGAAGGTGTGGCGTCATCGGCGGTGGTATTAATAGTTGTTGTGTGTTGAAAGCGCAGTTTTTTTTTCCTGCTGCGGCATACCAAATAATATATCTCCCATCGGCGGTGTGAGTTTCAACACCATAAAGAGGAAATCCTGTTCCTGTTTTCCGGTCTCAGGTCCCGTAAGAGTCAGCATTAAAAGGTCAAAATGAAGGAGAAAAAAAAAAAAACAGGGGTAGGGGTCTCTTCACCTATAGGTGGCATTTCTTTTGGCCCACAACCCGCCCGGACATCGTCCCCCCCCCCCCCCGCCTGCTCCGTCTCGAAAGGGATGCGTGGTCAATGGTCAAATGACTAAGGCAAGCAACAAATGAGTACCCCCCCCCCCCCCCCCCCCCCCCCCCCCCCCCCCCCCCCCCCCCCACGCTACGTAAGAAATTGAAAATTTCGTGGTTGATGACACGTGCTGCGGTATTAACCCCAAACAGAACTGCAGTCCCGTTTTGGGGACAAATTTCTTAGAATTTGACTGGTTTGTCCCTGAAGCGGGACTGCAGTACACACTAAAAGGGCTATTAAAGAGATCAACCAAGAAAAAAAAAAAAACGACGCCGCCGCCGCCGCCGCCGCACTCTTACGAAAGTCAAAACGAAAAAAAAAAACAAAACAAAACAAAACAAAACAAAAAACAAAACAAAAACAGGCAGGGAGGGAGGGAGGTGGTAGAATTTCTGGACGAACAAGAGACAAGCGAGCATTTTTTTTTCAAGATTGGTCTTGGCTTGGCTTTAGCGTATAACCCCTGTCTCCCCCTGATCTCGATCGTGGGTACGTATAGAGAGTCGGGTGTCGTTTTGTTGTTGTTTTTGCGTGTACCCGTCGGGTGCATATTACTACCACGGGGGGCCATAGTAAATAGGACCAAATATTGTTAGTAAAAGTAGGTAAATATATCGGTTTTGATGCACACCATAGGTCCTATTATCTATGGACCCCCGTAATAGCGCCAGTTTATTTCTGAGCCTCTCCTCGCTTGTGGAGGGAGCTCTACAGTACTATTACGGGGGGTCCATAGTAAATAGGACCGAATATTCTCAGTAGAAAAAGGTAAATGTATAGGTTTTTGTGTATACCATAGGTCCTATTAACTACGGACCCGCGTAATAGTAAGCCATTAGCGCTATCGTTACGGGGAACCACAGCAGTAATAATCAGAACCCATCACGTATCCACAAAAATCTACATATTCCAGTATTTTTAACAAAGCACCTTTGGTCCTGATTGCTATATTTCCCCCCGTGATATACAGTAGTAAGTCACCCAAACACCGATTTTCGAAAAAATAAAATCAGGCTTACACAACCTCGATGCGCGATCCGATGGATGGCCTATCATCACACAGGGGGGGGGGGGGGGGGGGGGGTGTGCTGTGTTCGAAGAAATACTGTGCAACACGAAAGGGACACCCTTTTTTTTTTTAAGCACCGGGTGGTGTAGTGAGCCGTGGTTGCACCCTGATAGTGGTTCTTTCCGGGGGTTTTGGCCGTGGTGCCTAAAGTCGACCGCCCGACCCGAACCCCAACCCTATATGGCCCTAGCCCGAACGCTATGGGGGTGACCAGAGCTTGGATGCTGCGGCTTGCGAAAACTCTAGGTTGATTCGGCCGGGTTGGATGCCGAGCTTGGAAAGGCTCTGTGATTAGGCTGATTTGGCCGGCTCGGGATGCTGTGGCTTGGAAAAACTCTATAGGCTGGTTGGGCCGCTTACGAAACACCCCTTAGCCAATCAGAGTGCGTAAATAGCCTACCTTGAGAAGACCCACTATCTGGGGGCAACCACTACTGAGCGTAGCACCACTATGTCCCGCATATAAGCACCGCTAGGACATAGTATTGATGTACAAAAGGTCCTCAAATTTCGGAACAGAGCGGTAGTTCCTCGCTTGAGGAGTAGCGCCAGTCAGAAATGCACCACGTAGAGACCCCGTTGAGTTCGCGCACAGGGCTTGCGGTCGCTTTTCAGAGACCCGTTTTTTCTTTTTACAACCGTGATGAGGAGGGTGATAAAAGTCGAACCTTACGTTTTTCGGAAGGCTCTCTCTCTCTCAACCGGGTACGTGGACCTTTTCCGAAAAACACCTTCCTGTTCGGTATTGGCAAAACCTTCCCGCGTTCTGGAAAACAAAAAAAATCGGGCGCTAAAAAACGATCGCACTCCATGTGTGCGAGGACCCAAGATGTTCTTTACTCTCTGCAGCGTTTCGGCCTATTACGCTGTACCCCCCTCTCATAAGAGCGCACGCCTCTTTATTTCCGCGCGAATGGATACTACCGCCTTCAGACGCGAGAATAAATTGGGACGGCTGTCACGATGTGGCAGAAAACTATTTTGTTTCCTCTTTTATGTTTTGTTGTCTGCCTACATCATGTACATACGCGTGAGAGCATGGGTGGACACACACCCTAGCGTCGGAGCCTTGTTGTTAGGGCTGTGGGTTGGCTGGACTTCGCGGTTAGGTATTACGCCCTGGATAAGAGCCTACCCGGTATTGAATATGTCTATTGGTGTGTCAATGGGATGAGGGTATTGCGTATCGATACCTATTGCTCCCTGAAACAGGAAGGTCGAAACTTCCATCGGTACTCATATATTGTATCAATACGTTCAGAGCAGTAGATGCAACAGGCCATTGTTCTCAGGGCTGCGAGTTGGCGGGGCTCCGTGGCGAGGTATTAATTGGGTGTGAACCGAAGTGACCTAAAAAATATATATAGGTACTTTTCTAACAAAAAACAACAACATACACAATTTCGAGCCACAAACAAACGCACCAGTCGTACGCAAAAACGCAGGAGAATTCCGCCATGTATCGCACGCGTCAACTATCTCTAACACCTAACATTTAAATAATACCTGGTCGGCGACTTATATTAATCCAACTGACGGCGCTACTCATTATCAAGAGCATAGAATGAAAAATGAAGCTGTGAGGTCGAAAAATTACCCCAAAACTCACATTTTGCAAGCTTCGGGTGATGCTATTACGGAGGGCCATAGTAAATAGGACCAAATGTTGTTAGCAAAAATAGTTAAACACGTAGGTTTTTATCTACACCATAGGTCCTATTAACTATGGACCCCCGTAATATTAGTAATAGTGATACTACTATCTGTGGTCATAATTCGATCGGGCGTTCTGCGGGGCGTGTGGGGTTTTTAGAGCTGTCTACAAATTATTACAGGTTCGAAACCAACGTGTTGTGTGTCAGCCAACTCACAGCCGCTCTGCTTACTAAGGGTCATCAGCCAACTTACAAGCCTACCTACAGTACGTATTCTTATTTTGTGTGGTGACAGCGGTTAGTTGTGGTGATAAGGTCTGGGAAAAAACGGTTCAGGGGTCCGAACCGATCCGACGAACGGCGGGCCTGGGGCGGAGAACAGACGATAAAAGTTGTGCTGCTGCTGCTGCTGTTGTTGTGTGCGAATAGACGGTGTACACCTGCTTTACCTCTCACTACTTGTGGATCGGTCGTGATGTTCTCAGGACCTGGTCGCGTGGTGTCAGAAGAGATCAAATCGATCACAGCTATATGGATACCTACTTCGAAGTATATATATACTCACACGTCATAGATAGCCTTCAACGTGTTTGTACGGGGTGCTCGTAGCCTGTGAATAGAAGCCTATCGTCTACGAGTAGCTTCAAAGTTCTGCCAAGCTGTAGACTACAATAGTAGTAGTAGTACTAGTAGTAGTAGTAGTAGCAGCAGTAGTAGAATCAAACTGCGTTCACGACGTGTGGCGTTGTGATATATACTCATGCTTGTCAATTTTAGCGTGCAACACTACAACGAGCGAATGTTGATCAGAGGGCTGGCTACGACACTGCCAACTGTACTCGTAGCATACATTGGACTGAAATTGTTACTTGCTGGAGCAGAAAATGATGGACTGCACGCGGAGACCATGCCAGACGGGTCTCTATTTTTTTGTGCGCGCATACGTGCACACATCGGCACATTGTGTCAAACTTTTTACCGCTTTTTCGGAGAGTCTCTGTCCAGACCATCACCAGTATCACCACCACCACCGTGCCAGACCAGACGAGGGGGTACAAAAACGCTCGTCAATCAGAAACATACAGAGTGCCGGAGGTAGGTCATAGCAATAGCAACCCTACGTATCATGCATCGGGGCGGAGGGGTTCTTCATGTAACAAATATAGCCACAAGCTGGCCCCACTTCAAGGGTATGTAACCTATCGTGTTGTGTGGGGAAAACGGTGCATGCTTGTGTAGGTCTCTTCTATGCCGTTTTCCCTTAGCGCGGGGTGCCTTACAAATGGCAATATACAGGAACCTACTACTACGGGGGTCTATAGTTAACAGGACCTATGGTATACTTAAAAACCTATATATTTACCTATTTTTACTAACAATATTTGGTCCTATTTACTATGGTCCCCCGTAATACTGCATAGTACCTGATATATATCGACATTTTTTTTCGATCGACTTTTGACCATACGTACCTGGTACAGCACATGTTCCGGCCCGATACGAATCCTGCAAGGACTGCGGTCCCGTTTTGGGGGTTTTCAAGTAACTTTGTCCTAAAAGGGTTAAGGGACGTTGTTATCGGCGATCTTTTCCCCCCAGAATTTTTGCAGATTTGGTGACAGAGGCTTTATGCGCGCAATTTTATTTTTTTTTCTATCTTCCGGATTTTCCTGTGGTCTTTTTTTTTTTTCTCCGAATTTGTGGACGAAATTCAACTTTCCCGATATTTTTTGGCCCTCTGCTTAGATTTCACAACCTTCGGAGAGAATGCCCCCGTATCTTGATACGACTTTCCAAAAAAATCCGCACCTCGGATAACGTAACGCGTATATAGCGTTTGATGCTAGTGTCAGGCGTCAGCGGAAATGATTCGTAGCACGTAAGAGGCGTTCTACGATAGAGGTTCATCCTAAACCTTCTGAGGCTCCACACTTGACCTTACGGAGCTCCACACCTCACCCGAACGCTGTCTTCAGCAAAACTAAAAAGTGCATCCCGATGAATAATCCCATGTCCCAAGCATACAAAAACGTCATTTTTCGAAACAAGACTGGCCTTCCGACGATTTTGGGTTAAGGAGCCCCGTCGTTCAGAAACATTTTAGCGGAAACGTACTACAGCAGTAGTACCTCTATAGTAGAACTCGTCATAACGTTACAACGTCTTGCTACGGGGGGCCATGGTAAATAGGACCTACGGTACACACAAAAACCTATATATTTACCTGTTTTTACTAACAAAATTTGGTCCTGTTTACTACTTACTATGGTCCCCCGTAATGGTACGCTGCGATATCGTCCTTCGATCGCCTAAACAAACGTTAGAGCGCTACGTTGCGTCAACATTGGCAGCAGTATGGTGTTACTGCTGTGTCAGGGTCGGCAGCCCATTGCGCGTAACGTAACGTTACCTACCGTGTGGTGGCAATATTCCGACATGTTTATCATAACGCACCTTGACAGGAGGGTATCGTACGTGCCCGATGTATCGCTGACGTTGCGTTGCTGTCGGTAGGTGTGACGCACAACTGTTAAAATATCAAGGTTGAGGGACGCTTTGTATCCCTGGACAGGTCTGCCTTTTAAGTCGGTAATCGTCGGTACTCACGTGTGTTGCTTGCTTATTACGGGGGTCCATAGTTAACGGGACCGAATTTTGTTAGTAAAAATAGGTAAATATGTAGGTTTTTATGTATACCATAGGTCCTATTAACTATGGACCCCCGTGATAGCTATAGAAGAAGAGCAGTTTTATTCCTGACACAACGTTATGTCGGGCAACAGGGTCGGCCGCCTATTTAGCGAGTAACGCTACGTACGCTTCGACGTTAGCGGGATTCCTATAGAGTTTATCGCAGCAAACGCTACGCAGATAGCGTACATGATCAGTAAACTGCTACCAAAATGTTACTGTGCTAGCTCGTACGCACACTTAGTTGCAACACACTACGTCACGCAGTCTAGTAGTGTTTGTCATGTGACCATAACGCCGTATATGGACGTGATGGGATATGACGGAAAAGCGGTTTTTTTTTTTTCCGTCACAGCCTATACATGTCGTGGATCTCAGGGGGTGCAAGCCTATGTGGTGGATCTCAGCGGAGTGGTGCCTGGTGAAGGGCGTGTCGCGCATCTCAACGTGTTCCTCTCCACTTTTCTCCTCCAAAATACGATAACTTCCTGGCGTGTGTTAATGCGACCATTTTAATGAGAAGTCAGACTGCATGGTGGGGAGTCTCTTCGAGAAACGGAAACACGATATGACATGGTTGATACTACGCGACTAACACATGTTACGCACCCAACAGTCCAAAACGGTAACATGTACTACGGGGTCCATAGTTAATAGGACCTATGGTGTACATAAAAACTATATATTTACCTGTTTTTACTAACAATATTTTGGTCCTATTTACTATGGGTCCCCCGTGATAGCAGCATTATGTTACCGCAACGACTGGTCCAGCCGCAACGCTGGCAACACGTACATGTCATCTACCCGAGAGTCCGAAACGGTAACACAGCAACATTGTGTTGCAGCAATGACAGGTTCAGCCGTAACGCAGCAACGTGGTGTTGCGTCCCGTTGTCATTTGTGGTGACGTGGTAAAGGTAAACGTTACAGTCAGATCGTCAACGCGAGTACGGTAACATGCTCACATGATGTTACACACTCCTCGGCATTTTATTAATAGTAACATCCTAACATACTGTAGTGTTATATATCGCGACCAGCTCCGAAGGCAAGTTGCCCAAGTTACGTCAAATGCTCCGTTATCCGAATAAGGGGGGCTCTAGTACCGAGGTCTCTGTTGGCCCCGAGTGATGGAAGAGGGACTTCTACTGCGGTGTTATAAAGTATTCGATTCAAGTCGGAATGGGATGTGTACGATACAATCTCGGAAGGCGAATTCAATACAGCTGTGTCCCTAAATTTTAGGACCGTTTGAATGCTAATACTCAATCAAATCGATCTCTAATTCTTAGGGACAGAGTAGCGATATAGCGACGCTCGAATGACGAAATGTCACTTCTTCTATGGAATACACGATAATCGCCGTCAACATTGTGTTAGTGTATAGGGCGTTAACGCTTTTAGTACCGCAGTCCCTTTTGGGGGACAAACCACTTGGAATTAGACTGGTTAGTCCCCAAATCGGGACTGCGGTACTGGAAGGGTTAAGCCTAACGCTGCACTAAACCCCAACACAATGTTGGGGGGTGTTGTGCCTAGAGCCTCCTACATCATAACGTTTTGTTAGCAAGTTAGCGGTTGGCGGGTTGTGATCGCAGCAGCAGTGCAGGTCAGGTTGGTAGCGTACGAGTCTGGATAACTCCTAACATCGCGATATACGACGTTCGTACACGTACCGAGATCCCTTTTAGTACCGCAGTCCTTTTTTGGGGGGACAAATCACTTCGAAACAGACTGGTTTGTCCCCAAATCGGGACTGCGGTACTGAAGGGGTTAACACTATCTTACCGTACCAGAGCCCCCGAGATAGAGAAGAAACGTAACGGTGTACGTTATCACGTTCGTTGATGTGCATCCGTACTACGCTATTTTGTTACCGCGCTATACGCTGTTGCTCCTCCACCGCTAACACTATGTTATCAAAAGGACGTTGCCATGCCGCTGCTGCGTCAGGCACCACACCGTAGATACCCTGGTGAGTGCTATCTTAGTGTGCTACGTTGTCCCAGGTGCAAAAACTTCACGGATCTAGATATTCTGGGAAAAGAAAAGAAAAAGAAAAAAAAAAAGAAAAGAAAAAGAAAAGAAAAAGAAAAGAAAAAGAAAAACTCCGATAGCAACGGCCCTTTACGCTCTGTTAAACAGTACCGGTAGTGAGTGTATCCCTTTAGTTAACTCCCTCATGTCTCTCCCACAATAATAATACTCTCTTTGTCCGCTGCTCGCGCTTGAAAGTTGTTGCGTTTCGCTGTACCCGGCAAGAGATGTGTAGACGTGCAGCAGTGCTGACTCATCCCATGCCGACGGAAGGGATTGCTGCGCTTCTCGGGCGGCCAAAACTTTCTGACCGGTTGTGTGGGCTCCTCGATGAGCGACCATCACTACTACGGGGGGACCCTAGTAAATAGGACCTACGGTACACACAAAACCCCATATATTTGCCTATTTTTACCAACAATATTTGGTCCTATTTACTATGCCCCCCCCCCGTGATATTCACTGTATACCGGGTACAGCGGGGGAACATGATAATCAGGACCGAACGTGATCGGTGAAAAGACTGCATGAATATGATGGGTCCTGATTGCTGGTACGGGGGTCCATAGTTAATAGGACCTATGGTATACATAAAAACCTATATATTTACCTATTTTTACTAACAAAATTTGGTCCTGTTAACTATGGACCCCCGTAACATGGTCCACCCGAGCAGCAGTACGGCGGTGGTTTTTTACTGGTACTCTTGTTCCGGAGGTATTACGGGGGTCCATAGTTAACAGGACCAAATATTGTTAGTAAAAATACCTAAATATATACCACTCTGAACCGAAATATAAGGACCGTTAGCACACAATTATTCAATCCAAACGTCCCTTATATTTTGGGTCAGAGTGGTAGGTTTTTATGTATGCCATAGGTCCTGTTAACTATAGACCCCCGTAATAGTAGCGCTGGCTATAGCGCATGAGTACGGAAGCGTGTTGGTCGGCTTATAGCCCTCTACGCACTGCTGTGGCATGCCTGAGCTGGTAGCCCCGGGCGCGGACGAACTTGTTCCAGAACTTAAGTCAATGTGATGTTTCGCGTAGTGGGGGGAGTCGACCCCCCCTTTTTTTTTTTTTTTTTAGGACAGCAGCAGTCCCGCTTTGGGGACAATCTACTTGGAATTTGAGTGGTTTGTTCTCCCAAGACGGGACTGACAGTCCTCTATACAGGGGTTTCAAGCTCCTCATCACGGGAAAAGCTCAGAAAATGAGGCAACACCCCTATACGACGGTGGGTGGCATTGCCCCGTCTAAAACGTCGGAGTATTACGGGGGACCATAGTAAATAAGACCAAATTTTGTTAGTAAAGATAGGGAAATATATAGGTTTTTGTATGTACCGTAGGTCCTATTTACTAGGGTCCCCCGTGATAGCTCGTTTGGGGAGCCCCTCCAGATCATCACCATACCATCGTCGTGCCAGATCAGATCATCAGGGAGGTGGATGCACACGAGCGCCTCATCAGTCGTGAAGTATTGCGTATACGTCGCGTAGATCGAAGATAGATATGTGCGACAAGTATGTACCGAAAACATTATTTACTTGGTGTTTCTGTTGGGTGCTGACGTTTGTACTCGATCAGCGACGCGTTCCAGCCCGGTTTGTACTCAGCCAGCGTGCGTTCCAGCCCGACGTGTGTTGTGTCCAGTATTAGTAACGGTCCCTCTGTAGTGCCTGAATATATGCGGCGGTCAACAATACCGGCACTATTATAGCGGCAACCGGCACTAATTACTCCGCAACCTGCCACACTGGTTGATGCCATTCCACAGACACTTGTATCGGGCAGCCGGCACTACTCAACCGGCGCTAATTATAGAAGGACCACTACTCTTGTGATGATACTCTCACGTACGGCGTATCCCTTCCACGCACCACGCTCTTTTTCTCCCACTTTTTTTTTTTTGTGTTTGCAGTTTGGTGCGGCGGAGATCGAGAGGAGAAACTCCCTGTCCACACTCACATTTCAACTAGTTTTCGTGTACCGGTTCGTTTCTTCCATCTTAGTCTGGCCTGTGTCTGACCGACCGTGCCGTAACCAAAGTGTGCTTTAGTCCTAGAGAGAGTTGTGTGAGCATCTGAGTCCTAGTATTATCTCTTCTGACTCAGGCATTAATAGTGTGCGAGCTCAACCCACCGAAACCTCTCGATAGTCTTCCCAGCTTGACTCAGTGCACGCGCCACCCTACCCATGTGGGCGTTGGTCCACAAGTCTTTCCCCGCTTCCTCTCTATTAACGGGGGACCATAGTGAACAGGATCTACGGCAAACACAAAAACCTCTAAATTTCCCTGTTTTTACTATTACGGGGGACCATAGTTGATGTGTGTGTGTGTGTGTTCTTCACATTAAACCGTTCTTCTACTCGTCGACATCCAGCAAGCCCAGTGTCCGTGCTGATTCTTCACCCTGCCTAGAAAGATACGAGCTCTGTGGTCACAGACTACGACACAGAGATAACGCACCGTAATGCATTAATAGCCTACGCAGTACCATGCCTTCGCACTAGGTGCGGCCGACACAACATACATGCATACGCCAGCAACCAAAATACACCATAAAGAAAGAGAAGCAACGAAGAAACCAAACCGAAAAAGATAGGACCAAACATTGTTGGTAAGAATAGGCGAATATATACCTGGTAGTTGTTTATGTATACCATAGGTCCTATTAACTATGGACCCCCGTAATAACAATATTTGGTTCTATCTACGATGGTCCTTGGTAATAGTATACCAGAGGTACCACTCGGACGAAAGTGTGAGGAGCGTCTATTCGTATTACGGGGGTCCATAGTAAATAGGACCAAATATTGTCAGTAAAAATAGTCAAATATATAGCTTTTATGTATACCATAGGTCCTATTAACTATAGACCCCCGTAATAGTGTGTTCTTATTGATGCCTAAAGGCCCCATATGCAACAAGCTTGAAACTCGTCTCGTTTGTCACCCGACGACAGATAGATGTACGCACTGATGACTCAAGATGAAAATGTATTTTACGGGTTGTAAATACAATGTACCATGTATAATACTCGGAGTTATATATGGCACTGGCCGAAATTGTCAAGATCAAAGTCGGGACACTTTGTATATCCGTGAACAGGTTTGCCCTTTTAGTACCGCAGTCCCGTTTTGGGGACAAATGACTTGGAATTAGACTGGTTTGTCCCCAAATCGGGACTGCCGTACTAAAGGGGTTAAACCGGTACTCGTTGGTACTCACGTGTGTTACAGTTGTTTGCTTAGAGATAGAAGAAGAGCAGCTTCATTCCTTTCGCGCACGCGGACACTGAGAGCCAAGCTAGTACTAGTGCCTCGCTGAGAAAACCCCTGGTCTTCCATCTACGATACACGCCTCCCAAGTACTACACATACGATCCCAATACTTGAACCCAGGTAATTACCGGGCTTTCAGTCTCGTTCAAGGCAGTATCACAACACTAGCCCACTCTGATAAGCCGTATGATATGCAGAATTATGGGAAATTCATGGAAACCCCGATTCCACGAACTAGAACGTATTTGTCGAAGATGCGGCTCCTCAAAACCCATTCCCACACCTCTGAACGGCGAGGCAACGAAGCCGACAAGGCACGTCAAAAAAAGAAAGAAAGGAAGGCCTAGCTAGCCCTAAGGGGCAGGAATAAATCGTCAACAAAAGCCATCGCCATGCCACCCGCAACGTGGGGGGGGGCGAGGAAGTTTACTGGAAATGCGAAACATGAACACCAAAAACGAGAAGAAAAATAACCCGGAGGAAGACGCGAAGTATATATACCACCCAAACCCAGCCCACAATTCTGGAAACGCGTCCTGTGCCACAAAGGAGTGGCCCCATTACCCAGATCAGCCCCGACACTGAGCGGGGGGGTAGGCAGGACAAAAAACACAAAAAACCATCCCCAACCCAGCCCAAGAAAAAACAAATAACCGGGAACACACCGAGCAGGAAAAAAACCCCGACCCGAAAACTCGGAAAACGTCAAGAAGCAGAAAAATCACCCCCCAAAGTCCAGGAAAACGACAACAACAAAAAATATCGAGTGAGTGCAGCCGAGAAGCGAAAAAATTGGAAATCGAACCTGTGAGTATTATCGTCTCGTCGACCCAGGTAGTATCCAGGCGGGGAGTCACCGGCCAGTAGTCAATCGCGGGGGAAATAGTGGAAAACGCGCGAGCGGTTATCACGCAGCTTGCAAAGTTGAGTATCGACCGATCGGTTGAACTCAAACAGCTGACGTGCTTTTTTAGTTTTTAATATAACAGAAACAAATATTCTTTCACTGAATTGTGCTTTCAAGATTTAGGTCAGACACGATTAATTTTAGAACATGTTACACTACACATTGTCGGATGGCAAGCATAATAACAATTAATCCACCTATTTATTGGAGATGGTACAGAAGGCCCCGACTAGGAAATTGCTGCTGCTGCTGCTTTGTTGTGGTGTGCCACGGGCATTGATGTATTGATGTGTTTCGTGCGTGTTTGTGAGTGATTGCTACTCGGTAGTTAGTGTGCGACAACATACGGTTGTATGAGCAGGGGATACTGTACCACAACACACGGCTGACGACAGACCACAGCAAGCAGTTGGCGTGTGTGCAGTTGTGTCTATTCCCGTGTCTGTCGTATATAATATGTAGGTAAATAATATGTGCCTCGGTACGTACGTGTTTCGTGTAATACCACCAGAAAGCAGTTGTACTGACACAAATAGACAACTACTTGTGGATAAACGCACTTAAAAAAAGCGCATTATTCTGTATATTTGTCCTGAAGTATATACACGAAGTACCTTTATATGCATGCATGTACCCTCTGTCGGCAATCATGATCTTAGGGCCCGTATTACCGACGGCGCGATGTATTAAATAAGCCGAGGCCCGACAGAAGTACTGCTGTGTACATACGTCATCGTGCCGATGTGGAGAAAAGCGTATCCTTTCTATCCCCTGCAGGCTGTCGTTCGTACAATATATACTGCTTGCTGCTCGTGCCTTCCTGTGACCACGGATGCTGCTGCTGCTGCTGCTGCTGCTGCTGCTGCTGATGACACGTGTTATTATATACGTATCAGCCGTTCTTTCTCCTTCGTTGTGGAAGATGCACGGCGTCAATGGGACTGGCTGGACTACTATTACGGGGGTCCATAGTTAACGGGACCAAATTTTGTTAGTAAAAATACCTAAATATATAGGTTTTTGTGTATACCATAGGTCCTATTAACTATGTACCCCCGTAATATATATAATAACGAAGAACGCACGGCGAGATGCTTGTCATACACGGTGCCAATCTGTCGAGCTCGTGTAACAAGACGTTGGTGCGGCAGTAGACCTGCTGTAGGGACCAATGCAAGTTTCTCCTTGATTGATTGATCACAAAAATAACCGCACACTCTCACACTCTGGATCACTCTCTCTCTCTTGCCGTGTGCGATTTGGTCCAGCTCATGACGAGAGTGTCGAGATACAACAAGGCATGGATGCGAACAGCACGAGACGGACGGATCTAGTACTGCAGGGACCGGCTGTATGCTGGCATCAGATCGAGTTGTCTCTGGCTGGTGTACCAGCACCTTTCGATTGTTCACCACTTTGAAAAAAAAGGTGTATAGTAGATTCAAGTTGTTTCCCTTATTTCACTGATTCGCTGATTCGCTGATTGGTATATTCTGAAAAGTGGGCGAGGTGATCCTTCATACAGCTGACATCACAGATAGAGGCCCTGAAGAGCTGGCATGTTTCAGATTGAACGACTGGTAGGAGATGTCATGGATGGAAATTGGAGTACAGTATGGTTATTACTCGTGGATAGAGGCATCGTATGTACCTGGTAGGTATATAGAACAGCTGTTGGGACAAGAACCATTCAACGAACAACCAACAAAAAAACGGAACGCGCGAACGAACGAACGAACGAACGAACGAACGAACGAACGAACGAACGAACGTGTTCTGGCTGATACTCGCACTCACTCGCGCCTTCTCATGCGACCCGCGATAGTATGTATTGGTGCCAGGTGATAGACCACGTATGACGCACGGCACACCTTCCACAGTCACGAGTAGCTGTACTATGAAGAGCGTCGCATAATTAACACGATAAGTTCCAGAGGGGTAAGTATCTATGGAATGTGCGCACGAGCTTGTTCGAAGCGTGAATATACCGAAAAACAGCGGCAGTATCGCCCAAACCTCCTCGCAGCTACGAGTATACACTCGCGGTTTTTGGATAGGACTTACTTGTTCGAAGTGTAGAATACGTTTTGCAGTATATGGTTAGTGGGTTGAAGGTATTCTGTAGGTCCAAAGGCAGAGGAATCGAGATAGGCACTTGGTGAAATTGAGAGTGTGAGAGTATGCGAAAGTATTGGGTCGGGTTTTTCATCCTATCCCGGCGGACGGAAGGTCTGAAAAGACAAAAGGGACGAGGGTTTTTTTCCTCCTTTTAACCCCCTGGTTCCCTATACGTGTATACGCCTTCCAGGTAATACACCGTCCTTTTCCCATATATTTCCTGCATCCTCAGGGGACGTTCGCAGAATCACAGGCCTTCCAGGGCAATATAACGTATTACCATAGCACCAACCCACCCTGATGAGCCGTATACATACGCAAATATATGGCGAACACCGATTCCACCCACTATTGGTAGAACCTAACTCGAATATGCGACTCCTCAAAACCCACTCCCCCACCTCTACCCTACTACGAAGCCAGGGAGCCTACTGAAGGGACGCCAAAAGGGGGGAACGGAAAGGAAGCCTTTCCGTAAAAGGGGTCCGAAAACCGCCAGGCACCGAACTTTCCCCACATCCCCAGCGGGGGGGGCGGGGTGGCGAAAATGGACGCTTGGAAACGAAAGCATCAAGGCATCGCCACACCCCCAACGAGGGGGGGGGGAGGGAGGAGGGGTAACCATGGGCGGGGGGGGGTGTTCTCGTACCACGCAGTCGAAATACTTTAGACGGGGTACTGATTATCATGCATGGCCGTAGCCGTATGACCGTAGACCCTCGCATCCCTACAATACCGGGACGGAGCACGTCGAGCTTTCTCCGACCAGACAGACATTCCTTGTACCAAGCGCGAAGCGCCGTGAGGTGTTCGGCGAGCCGCATGAAGACGCGTTCTACGATATAGGTAGCACATTTCCGCTATTTTTTTTTTTTTCTGAATGACGGGGTTCCTTAACCCAAAATCGTCGGAATCCTAATCTTGTTTCGAAAAAATGACGTTTTTGTATAATTGGGCCGTGGGATTATTCATCGGGATGCAATTTGATTTTTGCTGAAGTCAGTTTTCGGGTGAAGAGTGGAGCTTCTTAAGTGAGGAAAGAGCCTCAGAATTTTTAGGGCGAACCTCTACCGTAGAACGCGTCTGAAGGCTGAGCTGCGTCTTACTAAGAACCGCTTGTGAAGCGGACTTGCTATGGATGATGGGAGGGGGGGGGGGGGGGGGGATACTTATTCTCGTGCATGGCCGTAGTCATATGACCATAGGCCCTTACATCCCTACAATGCCGGGACGGAGCACAGGCAGACATTGCTTGCACCAAGCGCGATGATGGGAGGGGGGGGCGTACTCCTTTGTTGCTTGCCTTAGTCAGTTGACCATTGACCACGCATCCCTTTCGAGACGGAGACGGGGGGGGGGGGGGGGGGGGGGGGGGGTGTACTCATTATCATGCATGGCCGTAGTCGCATCACCATAGACCCTCGCATCCATGCAATACCGGGACGGATCACGTCCGGTTTTCACCGAGAAGGCAGACATTGCTTGCACCAAGCGCGAAGCGCCATGATGTGTTGGGCGAGCCGCATGAAGGCTGAGAGCTGCATCCTACTAAGAACCGCTTCATAGGCGGATTTTCTTGCATATGAATGACAGCATCAATGAATCGATTTACTTTCGGGTGTGGCCACTTCCAGAGACAGCAACGTATTCACTATGTAACTGCCTCGTGCGTGCCTCACCACATACATACTACGTGATACGATCATCCCCCTTGTGTGGAGTATAGGTTCTCCCCGCACAAAAATGATATAACTCGACCGCCAGCCGAGGTAATCGCCAACAACAATAAAAAAACGGTACCCTGACTGTCTATCTCACGCAGCAAGAGGCGTGTTTTACAGCGTCGTCGCCAACCGACGTCAACCCAACCTATATATACCAGGCATATAATATAGAGGGGGGGGAGCGTAAATGCATTCTGAAGACGGGTGGAACACAAGCTACCGCCAGATTCCTAGTGAGTTGAAAGTGGGGGCGGGGGCGGGCATCGTTGAAAAAGCTGAACACAAAGACACAGTCCTGTGCCCCAGTATGAGCGGCCACAATATCCCGAACCAACCCCGGCGATAAGCGGGGGGGGGGGGGCAGGTGGGGGACAGGACGACCTAAACTCATTCCCTATAAGCATAGACCTTCCAAGTAGTACGCTATCCTTTCCTCGTATTCCTCGATCCTGGGCCTTCAGCCTTTCACAGCCCTTCCAGGGGATTACCACAACAACATTGGTAGCGCTTGTTTAACGGATTGTTAGCAAAAGTAGGTTAGGCTTAACGCCACCTCTGGTGTGCTCCATTGCTTTTCGCTTTTTTTTTTTCTGGGTTTTGGGCCGTTTTTTTTTTTCCGTACGTACGATGGTTCCAATTTCCATGCAAGGCCGGAAATTTTTGCGACCGCTTCAGTGTTTGACTAGGCCAGCCGTTTTGACTGCCTTTTGTAAGTAATACCTCAGGGTTTTCGCCCTTTGCCATCAACCACTCATGTTCCGTGTTTTTCATGGTCCTGCCGACCCCCCCCCCCCCTGTTCATCGCCGGGGTGGGAATTTAAGAATTTCAGCCAATCATACAAAATTGAAAGCCACAGGATCGTAGGTTTGTGTGCTCTTGCCTTTTCGAGGGCGGCACTTGAGGCACCCCCCCCCTCCCCCCGACTACGGCCGTGGATGACACAAGTACCCCCCCCCCCCCCCCCCCCCCCCCCCCCCCCAACGACTACCGCCATGCAGGACAATAGTAGACCCCTCCACACTTCTCCACACTTCGCTGTGGGGATGTGGCGGTCGATGTCGACGTTTTTTCGAGCCCTTACGGATAGGCTTCCTTTCCTGTTTTTTCCCCCCTATTTTAGGCGTTTCTGCTGGAGAGGCTTTCGTGGCCCCGCAAGAATTTAATAGGTGTGTAGGAACAAGTGTTGGATGTCGAGCGAGAAATCGAGTTCGATGCGATCTACCCCGCTCAAACAAAAAAACTAATTCCATACAACATTTGACGCGTTTTCTACGGTCGAGGTAGCACATTTCCGCTAAAACGTATTCTGAATGACGGGGTTCCTTAACCCAAAATCGTCGGAATGCCTATCTCGTTTCGAAAAATGATGTTTTTGTATACTCGGTCCATGGGATTATTCATCGGGATGCAATTTGATTTTTGCTGAAGGCAGTGTTCGGGTGAGGTGTGGAGCTCCTGAAGGTCTAGTGAGGAGCCTCGGAAAAAAACAGTGTGAATCTCTCTATCGTAGAACGCCTCATTTGGTACCGTCAGTATTCGTTCAGTATCTGCATCAAAAACACGGGTGCGCCAGGGAGGGAGGGGGCGACGGAGGGAAGGTAAAGCACATTCGATACTTTCGTCACGACATCCGACGCTAGTGGGGGGGGTGTACTCGATAGGAGAGATATACTCGATCTCATGCATGGCCGTAGTCGTATGACCATAGACCCTCGCATCATACAACGCCGGGACGGAGCATGTCGGGTTTTCACCGACCAGGCAGACATTGCTTGAACCAAGCGCGAAGTGCCGTGAAGTGCCCGGCGAGTCGCATGAAGGGTGAGCTGCATCCTACCAAGAACCGCTTGTGAGGCGGACTTTCTTGCGTATGGATGACAGCATCAATGAGTTTGTTTAATTTCCGGTGTGGCCACTTCCAGAGACAGCAATGGAAGTACTATGTAACTGCCTCTTGGGTGCCTTACCTTGAACACTACGTGATACGATCAATTCCCTTGTGCAGAGTAAAGGTTCTTTACTTCGCACAAATGATCTAACTTGACGACCAGCTGTGGGCGACCGCCAAAAAAAATAAATAAATAAAAAACATAAAAAAAAACGGTACCCTGCTTGTCTAGTTCACGTAGTGAGCGGCATGTTTTACAGTGTCGTTGCCGTGGGAGAGGGTTTGAGGAGACGCATCTTCGACGAATGTATTACATGCATTTCGTGGAGTCGGTGCTTTCCCCAAATCTTCCGCAGCAGTTGTTTCCGGCAATATAAATGTATACGGCTCGTTGGGGTGGGCTCGTACGTGTCCTGGTATTGCCCTGGAAGGTGTGCTTTTGGTTTATGAACAGGAATGCAGTACAGTAGTAGCGATCTCCCTATATTGCCAGTATGCGCCAGCCAATGCTACCAACACTATTATAGCGGCAACCGGCACTAATTACTCCGCATTCTACCACACCGATGACTTCCATCTGTGCCAATCTATTCCACCGGCACTATAGCGGGCTACCGGCATTAAGTATGCTCAGACGGCACTACGTATCGAGGGACTACCATACTGTACCGGAAACATATTGAGTTTTACTTGGAAGGCCTAATCGTACAGGGAACAAGGGTTCAAGGAGAGACACAGCCGCGCCCCACCCTTGCTCAGACCTTTGTTCGCAACTCTGGTTTTGAGTATATGAAACGCAATTTAATTAATTCGTACTGAAAATAGAGGTAATTATTTATTTTCCGAGTTCGGGGAGACGAAATAAGAATGTTTTTTTTTTTTTTTTTTTTCCAACAACGAAACACCCAGCTCACGTCGTGAGTGTGTCGCGAGCGACCTTCTTGCAGTGTGGTGAGTTTTCAACTGGTCATACTGGAATCAAGTATGCACTGCATGCATACCGCGTGACGGATGCACTTGCTACGTTGCCTCCCGTTTATCGTGTTATTCGCCATTGACAATAGATAAAAAGCACACTATTATACCACCAGAGTGTGTAAATCTAGAAATAAAATGAAGGTCAAGATGATGAGTGAGTGAGGTGGTGAGTGCTGTTGTGTAGATACTGCTGTATATTATTATTATGCTTGCCTTCTGACAAAATAGCGTAGATGCCGTTCCTATATAAGCCAAATATCTTTCCTTAAATCAGTAGTATCCCTCCTACACTTCTCTGCCTGTCGTTTCCAAATTCCCATTCCCCACAACATTTCATTTTAACTACCAGTACAACATGTTCTATTCCTCATCGACGTTCCATCCCCATGTCATTGGCCGCATTCCTCCGGCTTCTTCCTATATAGATGAAAACATCGTTCTATTGGGAAACGCATCACCCAAGCCACAGACAGAACGAAGATAGATGATGCAATGTTGTTGGTTGTGACGGTATCAACCCGCCAACCCGCTCTTCTTCTACTATTAGCGAGGACAAGGTTTCATATGAAACCGTGTGTGCTTTCGGTACACATGGAAAAAGGCGTTCTCGCCTATCTGAAGGAGGGGGCCCACTCGCGCCCCTTCTCCTGTCAGAAGACATCCGATTGGCGACTATCCGCCCGTGATCTACCAGCGAGCAAGACAAGCAACTACTCTACTGAACTGTGTAATACCATCATCGCATCCAAGCAACTTTTAAGCAAGAAACCACACGCGTGAGTGACACCAGCAGTTTTGCCAGAGGCGCAACCTGCATGACGCGGATGATGATGTCATCGTAGTACGCAGTCAGGCCCCACATATATATTCTTCGTACACCTACGATCCTACAATATCCCTGTTGTTTTTATGTCCGTGTGGTCGGCGTCGTCGGCAAATAGATGGGCCTGATGCCTTGGCCCTCCCTGTAGAGAGAGGTAGAAGGGCCTGTGCGGTGAATGAATGCGCCTTCCCCCCCGTGTGGGGCAAGAAGCTCCCACAGAAGGAGCGATATAGAGAGACGACCCCCATCTGCTCTTCCGGGGACGCACGACATTTGAACGTGTGTCCGTCCTGACTGTACTGACTCCCCCTTTCCCCCCCCCTTCATGCGACTCTCGCCTAACAGCTCGCGGCGCTTTGCGTTTTTCGTGCAAGCAAAACCTCTGCCTGGTCGGTGAAAACCCGACATGTTCCGTGGCCTGCATTGTAGGGATGCGAGGGTGTATGGTTACATGACTACGGCCATGTATGTATATATATAGTAGCCTGAGTACCCCCCTCCCCAACCCCCCTGCGCATGCGGCACTATGAGACGATTATAGAATCCCTCGCTGCGTTCGACGGATGTTTCACAAAACTGTCGTTGTTTTGCTGTTATTTACCACGCACTACTACTACCGCACACACGATGTTGCCTTCTTCTGGCGGCAGCCTACCCGCGAAAACAGCCATGTCAGCGCGAATTTGCACGTACCAGTACAATGAATAAAATACTGCTGCTGTAGTGCTGCAGGTTACCTGTACGTGCTATTACGGGGGTCCATAGTTAACAGGACCTATGGTGTACATAAAAACCTATATATTTTACTGTTTTTACTAACAAAATTTGGTCCCGTTAACTATGGACCTCTGTAATATACTGTTATTATTAATATTATTATGGTTTTGCCTTCTGACAAAATAGCGTACATGCCGTTCCTACATTAATATTGTTATTGCTTCGTACTATTATTACTACGGGGGTCCATAGTTAACGGGACCAAATTTTGTTGGTAAAAATAGTTAAATATATACGTTTTTATGTATACCATAGGTCCTGTTAACTCCAGGACCCCCCGTAATAATAATATTATAATAATTATAATAATATTCATCACGGGGGACAATAATAGTAAATAGGACCTACAACTGCTGTAGTACGCACAAAAACCTACATATTTAATATGTGCAACATTTTGTCCAATATTTACCATGTATGGTCCCCCGTATTACTGCTGTGTATTAATAGTACTTCTTCCCTGCAGCCTGTGTAGTAGCACTTGTAGTACGAGTATGACTGAATATGATATCATACGTATACAATACGACGTACGTACTTTGATCGGTAGACTTTTCACCACCCTGAACTCTCAAAAGCCTCGCTCATCAATCTCAAGAAATGTTCCCTATGATGGACATGCATGATGATGGACCGGGTATGGTCTTGGATTTTGTTCGTATAGTGGCTGGATGGATGTCGCCGGGGGTAGAAACGACAAAACACAACAATATACGAATATACTTCGAAGTATATTTATGTTTAAATGTGTGCTGCTGTTGTACTGTTGACCCCTTTAGTACCGCAGTCCCGATTTGGGGACAAACCATTCTAATTCCAAGTGATTTGTACCCAAAACGGGACTGCGGTACTAAAGGGGTTGATAGTACCCATCGTTTGAGCACTCGCAACTCCGCCCATATACACTGCTTTTTACAGACCGGCTCTTCTCTGCTGCAGTAGTACAGCAGTATTACACATTGTTCCAAGATGTGTACGTGGTGGCGGCGTGTTCGTTTTCAGAATCATCATCGGCATGTTGAATTTCGATAATTGTGGTAAAAAAAGTTCGTACGTACTGGTCCTGAAGCGTTTTGAATATTCTCGCGTGTAGGTCGGTGTTGATAAAGAAGTCACATAATATGTCGGCGAGTGGATACCGCCGTATATATCAATACAATCAATACATCAAAAACTGATACTACAACACAAAAAAAAGCATTTTTTCTCTCAACGATCGATGCCACAGGTATTACCTACGATGTATCCTCGTTTGCGTCTTTCTTTCCTTTTTATGTCGTTCTTTTTTGTTTGCCCCCCGTTTATCTATTTATTTGTGCTTTTCGCATTTAGCTTTCGCTTTTCGCTTTCATTTCATTTCATTTCATTTCCTTTGCTTTTTGTTAAGATCAAGGGTTGCGGGACACTTTGTATCCATGGACAGGTCTGCCTTTTAAGTCGGTAAACATTGTACTCACATGTGTTTTTTTGCTTAGCTATAGAAGAAGAGCAATTTTGTTCCTTTCGTGCACGCGGAGACTGAGACCACAAGCTCGTGCTCGTCTGGAAACCCAGGTTTTCCATCTAAGATGCGCCTTCCAAGTACTACAAATACGTTCCCAGTGACTGAACCCAGGTAGTTACCGGGCTTTCAATCTCATACAAGACAATATCTTAACACTAGCCCACTCTGATGGGCCGTATATGCAGAATTATGGGAAATTCGTGGAAACCCCGATTCCACGAACTAGAACATGAGTCGAAGATGCGGCTCCTCAAAACCCACTCCCACACCTCTGAACGGCGAGGCAACGAAGCCGGCAAAGTACGTAAAAAAAATAAAGGGAAGACCTAGCCTTAAGTGGCAGGAAGAAATCGTCGATGAAAGCCATCGCCATACCGCCCGCACGGGGGGGGTGAGGAAGATGCACGGAAAAGCGAAAAGTGCGTAAGGGAACGAAAAGAAAAATAACACGGAAGACGACAAGAACCACCTAAACCCAGTCCACCACTCTGAAAGCGCGTCCCAACACCGAGCGGGGGGGGGAGGCAGGACAGAATACGCAAAAACACATCCCCAACCCAGTCCAAAAAAAAGAAAACACACCAGAAACATATCGGGCAGACAAAAATTCATCCCCCAAGGCCCAGGAAGGCGGCAAAAAATAACTAAATAACGAGTGCAGTCAAGAAGCGAAAGTCAGCTATGCACGGCGGCGCCTCGAGATTCATCTACGTTACGCTGGACCCCCCGTGCAAACGCGCTAGCCAAGTGAATTTGCAGACACCAAGAACCTCGTACAGCTCTCGTCGAAGTCGTGTGGCGCGCCGGTGAAAGAGGAAGCTTGATCGGTCCCGGGTCGTCCAAAAATCGAACCAAATATACTTCATCCGTTGGCGTAGTCGCGCTGATTTTCCCGAGCCACCACAGACCGTCGTCGCCCTTGTACCAAAAGTGGGCCCCATTGGGAAGTACAGTGTTGCTGTATCGGCGGAGCCAATCGGCGTGCGATACGCAACCATAGCCGGGTGCCAGAAACCGCTCGCCGTTACTCCGGGAAAGCTCCCGTTGTGCCGCGCCAATTCTCATTCGGCGATACAGGCGGTTGGTTTGGCGGTGTTGGTACGGGGTGCCGGCCCAGTAGCGCAAAATTGCGTGGCGAGAAAGCTGAAGGTCAATTTCCCGTTCCCAGGATGGCCGGGAAAGTCCCTTCCAGTGCGTCTCGTACATCACCGCGATGACGCCACCTCGCCCTCTAACCGATTGATGTCCAGTAATCTTTTCCACTTCGAGTCGTTCAAGAGGGGTCGAAACGTCGTCCTCGGTGACGTGGTACGGAGGGGATTTCTTGGAGAAATTGTTGAGCACGTATTGCGTCAACCCCGCCGGCAAATACTTCGGCATGTCGCCACGGTCGTGGGGGTTGGCACAGGGCTTGCAGCGTTGAACAGATACGCGCCGGCGAGCCTCGGCGCCGGGCATATCGGAAGGAAGATCCAAATACAGGAGCTTTGCTCCGAGAGGAGATCCATCCGGGGTGTCCGCTGAGGAGCAGGGGCCAACTGCGAGAACTTTGTAGGGGCCCGTCCAGTTGAGTGAGACTTTGGCCTTGAGGACCTTGGCGTCCGTGTCTGGTTTCGCGCCCTGGCGGATGGTGGCCGCCGTATTGTACGCCCACACCCAACCACCAACGTCAAATTTGGGGACCGGACGCAGAGCGTCGGAGAGGGCGGAGTTGCGGCGGTTCACGCGAGCGACAGTGAGGGCGTGGTCTTCTCGAACGATGTCGTACGCGCGCTGCTGGCGGTCCGTCGCCAAGTCGCAGTAGGCGAGGTGGTCGCGGGCCAAGCTCTGGTGGCCGGCGACTCCTGCACGTTCGAAAATCGTGAGTGAGAGGCGTGGGAGCCGACCCGTATGTACCTCGTTGGGAGCCAGACCCGAGGCGGCACTGACGGAATTGTTGTACGCAAATTCGACGTGAGGGAGCTGTTCATCCTAGTTGTTTTGGAGCTCGTTGACGACCATTGCCAACATCTGGGCCATCGTGTGGTTTACACGTTCCACCCCACCGTTGCCGTTTGGGTGGTAGGAGCTGGTGGCAATTTTTCGAACCCCGAGAAGCTGATATACGGCGTGCGAAAGCTTGGAGCAGAACTGGAGGCCGTTGTCCGAGAGGATGCTGCGCGGGCACCCCCAAAGAGGGATATACCGGTTGATGAGAATGTTTGCCGTGCCCTCAGCGGTGAACTCGGCCGCTGTGACGGCGTACATGTCAGCCCGGTGGCTGAAACGATCAGTGAAAAGCAAGATGTAGGTATTACCTCGAGGCGTCACCGGGAGGGGGCCGAAATAGTCGATGCTGACGGCGATGCCGGGCCCTTCTGGCAAGGGCAACGTGATGGAGGGCCACCGGACCGTCTGCCGCGACGTTTTCCGTGCCTGGCACTTTAAGCAGTTGCATAACCACCACCGGGTGCAGATGCTCATGCCGATCCACCAGTAGAAACGTTCGAGCATACGTAGGGTGCGCGCGGTTCCTAGGTGGCAGGAAGCCGTAGAATGGCAAGCCTGCATGACCCAGGGGCGCATGAGCAGCGGAACATAAATGCGAATAGACTCGTCGTTCAATAAGCAGGCCGTACGATCCACCGGGCGTGGCGTATCCAACGCATGGGGGGGGGACGGCTGTCGGACAAGTAGAACGATGCCCGCGTCAGTGGTGTGCAAGCGGCCTTTGGTGGCCAGCTCTTGAATTTCCGAAAAGGGAGGGCGCTGGTGGGAAGGGAAACCTGATAAAAAGTCGTCTGGCTAAACTTCCGGTCGGCCAAGGGCTATGTAGCGCATGGCGGCATTGCACGCCGGCTCAGCCTGTTGTTCCCGAGCCCAGTCGGCGTGCGAATAGCGCGCTGCGGAATCACCGAACTGAAACTCGGCAGCTGCGCCGAGGGCGTCCAAGGCGGTCGAGGTGACGGGAGGTGCGTCAGTTGGCGGCGGAAGTCGTAAAAGAGGAGTTCCCACGAGCTCGGTGCGGTCGCGGCCGGACGGGATGGGTACCGTCGGGACGGACGAGGCGGCAGGAGTCGGGACCAAAACGACGGGTGCGGGCGGTCGCGGCCGTGGGGCTCGCAGCGGGGTGGTAGCACGCCGGGCTGATGCGCCGGGTCCGAAGCCATAATCAACAGCAGGCGGCACGGCGCCAGCGGTGGCGGCTATTCGTCGGCGCGTCCGCGATGAGATGCGGCCTGAAGACGGCAAAACGTTCGGAGGCGCCGGGTTGCCAGGCGGCGATGGGGTAGACCCGGCCGGATCAGTGATCACGGCGGAATCTTTTCCCTGTAAAGCGCTCGTCGGGGGAGGAGCATGCTGGGCGACAATCAGCGCTGCAGCGGGGGCTTCTGCAGAGCCCTGGCATGAAAGGGAAGACGCGGCCGGAGCAGTGCTCACGACGGAACCTTCGACCTGTAAAGTGCTCGTCGGGGGAGGAGCGCGCTGGGCGACAATCAGCGCTGCAGCGGGGGCTTTTGCAGAGCCCTCGCCTGAGAGGGAATACGCGGCCGGAACAGTGCTCACGACGGAATCTTCGACCTGTAAAGTGCTCGTCGGGGGAGGAGCGCGCTGGGCGACAATCATCGCTGCAGCGGGGGCTTTTGCAGAGCCCTGGCCTGAGAGGGAAGACGCGGCAGGAGCAGTGCTCACGACGGAATCTTCGACCTGTAAAGTGCTCGTCGGGGGAGGAGCGCGCTGGGCGACAATCGTCGCTGCAGCGGGGGCTTTTGCAGAGCCCTGGTCGCCCCCGGAGGGTACGACAAAAACCGAATTGAAAGCGGCGTTGGCGGGGGGTGAAAAATCCCCCAAGCCAGGACGGCGGTCGATGGTGGCGACGGAGGCAGATACACGAGCGACGAATCTCCCCGAAGGAACAGAGAGGTCGTCAATCCTCATACGTGGCCCGTGTGTGCGAAAATCGCGAAAATCCGAAGGGGCGAGAGGTAGCCCACCCAAGACGGCACTTTCACTGCGGGACACCAGCCCACCCAAACCGACACCAGGGGTCGGCGAAGAGCGAGTGCGAAGCCCGCAGGCTCGGATGAGGAAGATACCACCGTCCTCGACGGGGTTGAGGCAGCTAGATCCACTGCGGTCGTGTTCTGTGGCGGGCTCTGGCAAGCGGGAGAGAAAGTCAGCATTTCCGTTGGCGCTGCCCTTGCGGTACTCGAGGGTGTAGTCGAACGCGGTGAGGAACTCGAGCCACCGCTGGACTCGCGCGTTGTGGTCCCTACTTTGGCGATACTCTCAAGTGCTTTGTGATCCGAAAATATTCGAAACTTCGTGCCCCACAGGTAACCTCGGAGTCGTTTGATAGCCCAGACAATGCTGCCAGTTTCCAGGTCCAACGGTGTCCAGTGCCTTTCGGAATCGAGGGTAGCGCGGCTGATATAAGCAATGGGCCGTGTCCGGTTGTTCTTGTTCGAGCGCGGCACCGAAACCGTCGATGCAGGCGTCGCAGTACACGTGGAAGGGGCGGGAGCCATCGGCTACGGCATCCCAGTCAGGGAAGACCAAAATCGGTGGGGCCGCGAGCTCGGCGAGGATCTGGCGGACGATAACTTCCATAGCCGGCGTGAAGACATATTTGACCCCCTTCCGGAGAAGGGCGATGAGAGGACGGATCCTTTTAGACAGGTCGGGCAGGAATTTGCTATAATATCCTACGCCGCCCATCAGGGCGCGGACCTGCTTGAGCTTCTTGGGCATGGGCATTTTCAGCAAGGCCGAAACTTTTTCCGCATTAGGGCTTATACCCGCGGGCGAAATAGAGTGGCCCAGAAAATTGGCGTCCGTGGCGCCGAGGCGAGCCTTCGAGGGAGAGAGCTTGAGGTTGTGTTTGCGCAGGCGTTCGAAGAGGGCTCGTATCGTCTTGACGTGGGCCGTCGGGTCAGAGTCGAAAACGATCACATCATCAAGGTAGGCCGCCACCTGTGCCAGGCCTTTAATGACTTCGCTAATCACTTTGAACTCGTCGAAGTCTTCAGAGGGGCCGATTCGCCAAAACCCCCTCAAGAACGAGGGGCGCCTTTCTGCTCGCACTCGAGGGATGCCGCACCAACCAGTCCTGCCGTCGACGCCACTTGTTAAGATCAAGGGTTGCGGGAAATTTTGTATCCCTGGACAGGTCTGCCTTTTAAGTCGGTACACATTGTACTCACATGTGTTTTTTTTGCTTAGCTATAGAAGAAGAGCAGTTTTATTCCTTTCGTGCACGCGGAGACTGAGACCAAGCTCGTGCTCCTCTGGAAAACCCGGTTTTCCATCTAAGATACGCCTTCCAAGTACTACAAATACGTTCCCAGTGACTGAACCCAGGTAGTTACCGGGCTTGCAATCTCATACAAGACAATATCTTAACATTTTACTATATATTATATATCGTTTGTTTCGTACGGTGCGTATTAACATGTTAATGAGATTATTAATATTAATAGCTTGCTCTTTTCTGGGACTTCATTTATTTGACTTGATTTGATGTGTTTCATATCTTTCATATCATTTAATTTCACTTTATTATTAAGTACTTCAATTCGTTTCAGTTTGTTTTTGCTTCGTGTTAGTTTTCGTATACAGCCCCACTGGATTTTAAGTTGCAAATCGTGCAAGCAAGCGGATTTGACCTTTTTTTCTCTGTTTGAGGTGTACAATGTGTTCCAGCCGTGCATAAATGATGTGTATCTGATCTGTCTGTGATGGCGCGTTTTCGGTGTTTTGTACCTGGTACGACCGCATTAAAAAAAAAAGCATTATTTGATTTGTCCATATATATATATATACAAATAGACCAGGGATGTTGTATACCTACTACCTACTACTGATGGTACTTTTTGTCCATTATTAGGTATTTTTTGCAAGTAGTAAGCAAGTATTCCGCTCCATCCAGTTTGTTTGGGAGTCTGTGCTGTGACCTTGGATAATACATGTGAGTGGAAAAAAATGTGAGAACCACAACAAGTAAGCCGGCGTCCCCGGTGGCTTGGTAGGTGGTCCGCGTGCCTGTCAAGATCAATTTCGTGGGTTCAAGTCTCACCGAGTGCATGCTGATGGGACTTTTTCTTGCATAAAAAATTGATTAGCGGAAAGCGCGAGAGCGTGAGTTAGCTACATTCGATGAAAATCGACGAGCAGTGGGAATGCTGAACCCTATGCGCGACAAAAAATGAAGGCACGTACCGGGGGGGAGAAGGGACGACACCTGTGACCACGGCTTGTCCAGAAGATCGTCGAGGGTAAAACCTCCTACGAGTGGGCTGGAAAGTAGAAGTGATGAAGAAAAAAAAAAAAAGAAAAAAAAAAAAGCAACACAAAAGGTTCGGTTGAGATCACAGCTTCCATTCATTCATTATTGAAGGACGACCCAAGGATATATCTCTGATCTTTCTGAGATTATATTATTAATAGATATAATTTTATCTTTTTTTTTTTTTTTTTTTTTTTTCATCACTTTTACTTTCCGCCCACTCGTAGGAGATTTAACCCTGCTCGACGATCTTCTGGACAAGCCGTGGTCACAGGTGTCGTCCCTTCTCCCCCCCGGTACGTGCCTTTAGTTTTTATCGCGCATACTTTCCGCCCACTCGTAGGAGGTTTTACCCTCGACGATCTTCTGGACAAGCCGTGGTCACAGGTGTCGTCCCTTCTCCCCCCCGGTACGTGCCTTTAGTTTTTATCGCGCATAGGGTTCAGCATTCCCACTGCTCGTCGATTTTCATCGAATGTAGCCAACTCACGCTTTCGCGCTTTCCGCTTATCAATTTTTTATGCAAGAAAAAGTCCCTGTGAGCATGCACTCGGTGGGACTTGAACCCACGAAATTGATCTTGACTACTTGTCAACGACTATGTGTACATATATATACGAGCTGCCAGTCTGTATGTGTGTGTAGAAGGTAGAAGTCTATGACATACCACAACACCACAACATGTATCTATCTACGGTATACATATCTATATTATTAATATTAACAATACAGGTAATACAATAACTACTCATCTTGTCTATCTGTATACACTGATATATATATATTATATACCTGTGGTGCGTAAATACGAGGAGAACGAACGTATCGTTGGTGGAGACCCCCCCATCCCACTCTCGCCAGTTATTTTCATCTTCCGCCTTTTTCCACCTTTCTTTCTCCCCTTTGTGTTTTGTTTGTTTGTGTTCCTGTCCCCGGCCTGTGTGTAGAACCAAAACCTGACCGCGGATAGATCCCTACCCCCCCCGGCGCCCCGCGCCACCGAGAATAACACGAGAAGAATAATAATAATAAAACACACAGGTCCAAGATTCGAGAAGAAACAATATTAAAATAAGATATATTTTTTACTGTCGTACGAAATATTTATATGTATATATATATATTTTATAATTTTTGAAATACGTACGTCAGCTGTGAGTTCGACTGATACATATAACGAAATATTTTGTCCAAATATTCAGTTCCAGGATTTTGGGCGCACATATTCCTTCAGGGTTGGTTGTGAAAAATTGAGTACCCAAAAAAAAAGGTACGTGGTACCCGGTAAGAGTTTGACGTACGTATATCAATGCATGTGATACTCGTACACAAGATATGCAATGTTGGATAAAAACCAATCACTCACCAATCCCTGGTACCCGACACCTGGTAGTACCCTGGTATACCTGAAACCACATACGAGTACATACATGCCTTGGTGAGTGGTGCGAGATGATGATGATGGTTTTGTGACTGGGGGTGATGGTCTACTTGCTCGCACAACACGTTTTCATGTGGCTTTTCGAATATTTGGTCGGTTTTTTTATTGGGCACAATACCTTTCTTCACTCAAAACCGGAAAAAAAAGGTCGAAAACGTTACGGTCCGCGGCAAAAGCATGTAGTATGTCGTCTGCGATTTTGCGGTGCTTCACATGAGCTTTGCTGACCATATGGACAGGGAGGACGAGAGAGGGAAAGGCAGTCATCATCATCTCCTAGCCGAAGGTCTCAGCATCCTCAGCATATATATCGTCCGAACTTTTGCGTAGAGAGAGAGGTGCGTCCACCAAAACGTACTACGTAACGATTACGAGTAATCTCAAGAAGAGCGTCGAATATGACTGGAGAGGTGGCATCATCATCTCTGTCATATATTCTGGCGTGTCACTGGTTTTTATAGCTGCTTCTATTTTATTTTTATCTTGTTTCATGTTTTTTTCTATCCTCTGTTGACGTTATCGGTCTCTTGCTACCACTACTATATTATTACTACTACTATTTATTATTATTATTGTACGAAGTCCACAGATCTTGGTTTTTTTTTTATGTGCGGTGTAAACGTTCTTCATCTATGTTGTGGTGGCGGCCCCCCGCGCTGCAGCCCGCGACATCTCTTGCAACATCTATTTGATGAAGCCCTCCAGTAATCCCAGGCCACAACAGCAGAGGCACAAGTGCTTCCTCTGCCTCTTCCACCTCCGTAGCCGCCAGCACCGCCCGCGCCGTCCACGCCGACATAAAATCATGTCGCATATCAGGCGAAAGTCGTTCTCCAGGAAATTGTCCATACCTTCGAGGTATGCAATGAATAATGTTGATGCTGATACGGGGGGTCTCTCGCCAACTCTCCCGCTCAAATTAATCGCTCGAAACTTTTTTTTGATTGTTTCGTCTGGTTCGTAGAGTTGAATTTCAAACCTTTATTCATCCAGCCACCCAATCCTTCCACGTCTCAGCCTTCTTGTGCATCATCTGTTTTATCTGTTTGCGTCGTAGATGGGAGCTGTGCAATTCTGATAGGCTCCAAGAGTCTAGTTGAGTGGTTCCGCACCGGCATCATCACCATCACCGGCATCCACAGGCAGCTGATTCTGTCTGCTGTGTTGCTTGGGCACTCTCTCAATACCCATCGCTCCGGTTTCCCCCCCCCCGAACCTTCTTCCCCTCTCCTTCCCCCCCCACGCCTGACGGGTTCCGCAGTTTCTCTAGGAACAACAGCGTTGACAAGCCCGTGGGCCAAAAGCTGCTCGCCACGCCGAGATCGTCGAAAGCACCACCACCTGCGGCGCGTGTGGTGGAAGTTTCCACCGAACGCCAGAGTCAACAGCAGGGGCTCACCAGGTACGCATCGCAGCCCGAGGAGCCCGTCGCTACCCCGATGCCTGCCAAGACGACGGATCCGTTGGAGTCGTCGCACGAGGAGCGAGTACTTGTCGTGGGTAGGGGGGTCGTCCTCACGGCCAACGTGACGAGTTGCGATAAGGTCATCGTGGAGGGGCAGTTCCAGGGGAACATCAAGACGGGCACTTTCATCCTCACAGAAGGCAAGTACTTGTTATTTTTGCTGATTGGTCTTATTATTCAAGTACTGAGCGTTATTTCATGACGAGAGGGAAAGAAGAGAGAAAGGGAAGAGATTTGTTCGCAGCGTACTCGTACATGTACTGCTGCTGCTGCTGCTGCTGTAGATCTTCTGTCTTGCATCCTGCAGCTGCTGCTGCATGATATATATATATATATTCTTGTGCGGCAGATCGATTCGCGATGGACTGGCCGCACGCACTGCTGCCCCGCTCCGTCGAACGAGCAGTGAGCTAGCGGAGATGTATTACGCAGACGCGAGTATCTCCCACCTAATCGCCGTAGTCCGGGCCGGGCGCGGGAAGGCAGGTCAGGTGCTGCACTTCTGTTTGAATCACAAGTTGACGTCGTATTGCAGCAGGAGTAGTTCGTACCTGGTACCTGGTACCACTTTATTTACAGAAGTAGTTCTCGTGTCCGATGTATATTGCTGTTGTTATTGCGAGTATACACACCACGTAATAAATACCAGGTCGTACACTACATATGTGCAACACAAACAGGATGGAAGCTCTGCACCGCTCGTTGCCTCTTTGTTCTCCGTATTTCCTATAATCAAGCAAAGATGGGGAAAAGCTATTGACCGACCACCGCCATACTCTAAAACCAGTATAATAAGACCGAAAAAGGCCTCGACGCGCCCCAAAAATCCAAACTCGTCTTTCGGCGCGAGTGTCAGTCATATATTCTGCGGTGTCTGACCTCGCATGTGGAATGCAGTGTTTTTGTAAAGAGCCTTTGATGGACCGCCTGCAGCGGCGAGACAGACTTATTTACGACTCGTACGAGAACACTCAAAGTAAACCGTTTTGCAGCATTTTACTCGCGGGGACGACCCGGACACCGGCCGGCGTGGCTGGCTGGGCCGGCGATAAGAATATTTTCCAACAGCCAGTCCCAGCCAGTGCTGCCGCTGTTTAGCTCGTTGGCCTGTCTTGTCTCCCTGCCTTGCCTTTCATTGCCTTGCCTTGGCTGGGCAGCGGTATGACTCGTGGTGCATGATGTACGAATGACGAACGGTCGCCCTCTATTGATACAACTATCACGGGGGTCCATAGTTAATAGGACCGATGGTATAGATAAAAACCTATATATTTACCTATTTTTACCAACAGTATTTGGTCCTATTTACTATGGTCCCCCGTAATATACATCATTTTTCCGTCGGAACTTGCACGTATTCATCATCCGATTCTCGAACCCGCGCCCGAAGTCGGTGATGTACCACTCCATCCGAGAATATAACTACCATTGATGTATCCATTTTTCTACTCGAACGGTCCTTACATTTCCGGACAATGTGGTGGTGAACATGAAAGAAACTTTTATGACGCACTTGCGGTCGGGGTAACCCTTGCAATTCTCCGCACACCAAAGAGGTTCACTCAACTCCCAAGCGAGACGCAGCACATACCGGCGGCAGCCGAGCAGGCAGCAAGAAGTTCCGACCCCCCTCCCCCCCTTCTAGAGCAGCAGCAGCAGCAGTGTCAGTGTGGCAAACGAAGCAGGGCATGTTTTTTTTTTTGTAATTCACATGGAACTTTTTTTTTTTCCATCAGCTATACAAATGCGTGGAATACATATTGCGGGGGGGGGGCCATAGTTGATAGATCCCACGCCCATAGTTAATAGATCCTACGGTATAGATAAAATCCTACCAGTATATATTTACGTATTTTTACTATTAATAACAATATTTGGTCCTTTTTAAGTCCCCTCTAGCAGCAGTAAAAACTTCCTATTTAATACCTGGTACCTTGGTATTCTTCTTCGTCTGGATGATGGATGATGACGAGCGTTTGATACGTGGAAACGCGGAGATCGCGTGTTTGGTTTTTTCGCGAATGTTCAGTGTGTCCACAAGTCATGGTTAATTAAAGACGCGAGTCGACGAGGGAAGAAATTCATAGCTGAAATCTTCTATTAATATTAACAGCCATGAAAACGAAGGCACACATCGTATTAATAGTTGGTTTACGACTATTTTATAGGAGGGATAAAGAAAGGCTTAGATGTTGAATGGAAAAAAAAGGAAAATAAAAAACTATAATCCAGACCGTCGGCAACGACAGGATGAGGGATGGAAGGCGTTTCGCCGACGGGGATTGTCGCCGGAGGATTTCAATTTCCACCGAGCAGTCGTCGTGTGACGTGTGACGGTACCCGGAGCATAGCTATCGAACCCTCTTGTTCTGGATTTACGTCCGGTCTCGTCGATCGGCAGCGACAAAGAGACGGAGGCTACGCGCTGTTACGGGGGACCATAGTAAATGGGACCAAATATTGTTGGTATGTATTGGGAAATATAGAGGTTTTTGTGTGTACCGTAGGTGTTATTTACTATGGTCCTCCGTACTACTGTACGTATTGGTAACGATATTGAAGATACCCTACGGCGGACTTCTGGATCTACGTCCAACAGCGGCAGCAACTATTAATAAGAGACGAAGCCTAAGATCGTATATTAATACGTACCAGGTCTTGATGATGTAGAGGGAAATAGTCTACTGCGAAGTAAGTACTCCCGTGAGTAACATTACAGCAATAATATGTACAAATTGGTATGGACCAGTATATACGCGTTGTTGTTTTACTGCTGTAAGATTAACTCATCGACGATATTCTAATCCGTGGTCACAGGACAGACAGGCTCCAACAAACTTGGGTTGACAGAAACGGATACATATATATATAGCTGGCATTTTTTTAGAGTTGACTCAAAAGTAATACAATACAGCAGTCAGTAGTGTCTGTTTCTCTCTCAGTTTGGCGTCTACGTATTGCTTTTGTAGGTATGTTTATACGTATCCACCACTAGGCGATGTGATACAATCTTGAGGATCACGATTCCGTGTACACCGGGACACGCGGGTGTGATGGGTCCTATTATATAGGCGCTGCATGTATCAAAACAAGACCATAGATTTTGATGAGATCAACACGCCCCCCCCCCCTCCCTTCCTCCCTCCTCCCGGCGGACTGTTTCGTTGCACCGGTACTCACTCGTATACACGTACCATGACGACCTATATGGCCAAACCCAGCGAAGTGTCCATAAAAACATCAGTAGTTCGGGCAAAGAGCAGCAACCCCTCGTTCTTCCGCAACAGCGGCAGCGCAAAGTACCCCAACCCTCGACATACTGGTAGAGCAGTATTAGGTAGAAGCGCCAGCAGCCCCTCCTGCAGTCCCGTTTAGAGCACAAACTACGGATAGTTTGCCTTGTTTGTCCTCGAAAGGGGGATGCAGTCCTAGAAGGGTTGGCGGCCAAAATATCCCCCCTCGCCCTCAAAATGTCGGACTCTAGGGCTAGGCTGCTGTCGTATTGGTTTTCAATTTCTACGTTACGCCATTTGCAATCCCCCTGGGCAGATAGACATCGTTGGAATCTCGACCCTCCTCTGACGTTGGACAAACCGCTTGGAATTGGACTCGGATCGGTTCTGCAGTGGTTGTGTATTAAGCCCTTTAGTACCGCAGTCCCGATTTGGGGACGAACCAGTCTAATTCCAAGTGATTTGTCCCCAACACGGGACTGCGGTGCTAAAAGGGTTAATGCGGTGTGTGTTTTCTTCACATTAAAGCGTTATTTCTGCCCGTCGACAAACAGCACAACCAGTGTTCGTGACGATTCTTCAATCCTGTTATTAAGAAGAAAAGAGATGTACAAGCTCTGTGGTCACCAACCTACACTCTGAGATTCCACGTTGTTTTTTATGCAGTAAATGCAGAGTAAACAACGCCATATGACATGTTCATCGTACTGGAATGGCAGGCACGGGATACACATTCCATGAAATAGAAAAATAAGAGAAACCAAAATGAGGAAAAGAGAAAAGAAAAAAAAAGTGTCGTGCCCCCCTGTAGCAGATTTGGCAGCTTATCTTGCTATTAAATACCGGTATCCATTATATGTATCACCCCACGAGATTTTTGTATGGTCATCTATTATTTCCATGTCTCATATACATATAATCTTCGAGGATGACCACTATTTAATACTGGTACCCCCTGCTGTAGTCTTTTTTTAATCATTAATAGACTACCCGGGGCGGGCCCGACGTTCGTTGTTTCACATGCCGAAAAGTTTCAGGAGGAAGCGTTCGTTGACGGGTGCGACGTGCGACCCCTCGAGGCCGGCGCGGCGTTTGACATTTGTGCAGAATGGTTGATGGCAAAAAGTGAGCCGAAATGGTAGTGGGCATCTACGATGCATCCCCAGACCCCCCCCCCCCATCATCGATCATCCTTCGTACCGGTATGAAATATGCTATGATTACAACACCCAACACTTTCCGCAAATGTAAGAAGCGTTTGGGTATCGGTGTCAACACCCAAACGGTCTTTGTTTTTTCGGACGGATAGGGTTGCACGCCAAGGTACCACCGCCGTGCAAGTTGCATACCTTGTATTTTATACCTATGCAGCAGTAACATTGTCGTCAAATCATGTATCGTATCGACCTGGCCGCAAACAACGCAGTCAGAGCAAGAGGGGGCAGGCACCACCATTGTGGTCACGCGTCACGTACGTACTCGGAGCGGGGGGGGGGGGGGCGGTGGGGGGGGAGGGCTTGCTTTGTTTTGCTGGCGTTGCTTTGTTTGTGGAGGGGAAGAGCCTGGAGCTTTCTCCTTTCAAAGACCGAACAGCGCGACCATTGTTTTGCCACCACGGCGTTCAAAGACCGAACAGCGCGACCATTGTTTTGCCACCACGGCGGTTTCACTGTCGTACGCGATTGTATACCTGCGTGCTTGCTTGCCTGCGCCTGCCTGCTCACCTGCCGGCCTGCCTGCTCGCCTGTCTGCTGCCTGTCTCCCTTGCGTACTGCGTACCCTTACTCTGTCCCTGTTCCGTTGTTTCTTTTCTATCGTTTTTCCCTCTTTCAACTTTCTACCCTCGAGTCCTTCTAATTAATAATAGAGTTACTTTAATTCCGTGCGTTCAAATCCCACCATGGTGAGAATTCTTTTTTGGCCAGAAAAAAAAAAAAAAAACAATCCACTGCTGAGAGCGCGCGGGGTTGGTAGGGGCAATTCGACGCGAGTTGAAGCGGGATTAAATCGCTCAAATCCTCTCTCGACAGCAGTCAGTAGTGACCGCACGAACGGTGGTGGGGAGGGGGAGAGGAGAGCCTGCCATGTGAGCCAATGGTTGATCTGAGTTACGACGAGGGGAGAGAAAAGAAGGGCGAAGGTGATAGACGGGAATAAAAAAAAGAAGAAAATGGTCGCCCCGGTAGTCTAGTAAATTATTTAATAGTGATTATTACATCTCGAACGCTTATACTAGCATTAGCACCCGACTTCGAATCCCACCGTGGTGAGATTTTTACTGTTTTTTGCAAAAATAAAAAATAAAAAGCTGAGAGCGCCTTCGTAGCGTGAGTAGGCGGAATTCGACCCGAGTCGACGAGGGAAGGAAGGAAGGGCTGCAGTCTTCCCGCAGTAGAAAGCAAGGCACGAACCCAAGTGCTGTGGTGGGAGGGGGGATATGAGCTTTTACTGTATGACGCCGGATCTGAATCACGAGCTACTATTGATAGGACGGAGAGAGAAAGGAAAGACGAAGATAAGGTGGATGGGATAAACCGAAAAAAAAAATAAACATGCCTGCCAAGAGTCTGCTGAGTTGCTGGCGTTTATGTTGTGCTTGCTTTCCTTGCCGTTTCCGATGGCGTGTGTGTTGTTCACATTAAAACGCTGTTTCTACTCGTCAACAGTACGATGGCATGGCATGGCATTGTCTATGTTCTCCTTCAACTTTCACTCCGTCAAGGACGTATGATCTCTTACTGCTGTGTCGTAGGTTCGTGACCAGAAGGCTTGCGTGTATGTATCTGATCTCTCTGGCTCTTTGGGATGAAAAATAGCACGGACACTGCCGGATGTGGACGGGTGGAAATAACGGTTTCATGTGAAGAACACACACACCCAGGTCCAGACGTTGTGGTTTGTTCACCCTTTTTGGACTTGGAAGATGCGGTGGAAAGTGACTGAAAGCACATTGTGATTATTTTATTTTCCTGGTGGTTTGGCGCATACGCACAACCCCTTTATTCTCGCCCTTTTGGGACGTGAGATGCGGGGGGAAGTGACCGAAATAATATCGTGATTATTTTATTATCTGGTGATTTGACGCAAAACACACGTACCAGGTACATACACTCCATGTCCTGGGACCGTGTTACAGGCAAGATGACACACACGCTCACACATACATACGCTCGGGATGATTTTACAAGCCGATTTTCTCGAGAACGACGCGAGCGTATGAGCCAAGCGAACGGTCTCTGCATAGACCTCAGACAAGATCTTCCCGAAACCACCATATTTGCACCCGCGGATGGTGTCTGTTGGTGGTTTTGACAAGTGCATTGGAAGACCAGTCGAAAATAGACGTACTTAAAAGATATCTTTCTCTCTGAGCGTGCACGGTTGGTACACATCCCTGGCCTCTCAGAGCTCCCACTTGGACACCACCTCTTTTTATTTACTTGCCGGCGAGAACCTTTTTTCGTTTTCTCTTCTTTCTTTTGTGTGCGCGTGCGTATACCCAGAGCACGGCACCGCGGGCGAGCTCGGCGCCGTCCCGGGTGTCAGCCGGCACTGGCGAGTAGAGGGGGGGGGTTGCAAGGAGCGCGGTCGCCGTTGTGACTATTGATAGGCGTCGCGTGTGAATCGAGACACGGGTGAAGCATGAACGGGCTCTGTCTGGCCTCCGTTTGTGGGGTTGGATATAATATGTACGAGTTTATGAGGGTCGTTCGGGATAGCAGAATAACATTCAAGCGGTGCTTATTTATGCGACCAAGCTGAATTTCACAGAGAGAGCATCGCAGTCTGGGCACCAACTTTGTCGGGCTGGCGAACGAGGGCCACGGTGAGCACCGGGCTTCACGCGAGGCGCGCGACGGGGCTCACTGGGGCAGAGAGGGAGGAAAGCTTTTCCTGGACCGGATCGGTGCCGAGGTGGTCGCGAGAAAGGCGGGCAGCGTACGAGACTGAGAGATCTGCTGTTCGATTTGTTATTTTACCGGCGCAAGGTGTTCCATTGAGGCGGAAAATAATTACATTGGAGGGGACGGGGATTTCTATATCTTTCTGAAATTTCCGTATTCATTTTCTTAGCAGTCCTCGCGGTGCTGTGCCGTGCTGTGTTTTCTCTTGTTCGTATTATACGCGAAATGAAGAAAATAAGTACCCTACCTTGGGAATGTACGTACGTACGGCATGCGGCGTTTCCTGGATGGAGTATGGAGCTCTTGGCATTTGCAAGTCGCCTGTTTGCACCTCGAACCTACAATTATGTGGACCGTCTGCTCCGTTCCGTTCTCCCTCGTGGGCGAGCGTAGCGGACGGAAATGCCGGCTGCGCGAGGCGCTTGTACTGTCTTGAAAAAATTAAATCAATCTCCTATAATCCTTAATATATCTACGTCGTATAGTAGGTGCCTCCGTTGTATGGAGAAAATCATCTCGGAAATTCGTCCCAGAGGATGTGCTATCTTGCTGTTGTGTTACCAGTTACCAGGAGTACGGTATACGGTAGGCTGCTGTTCATTGGGGCAGCCCTACGAATAGCTCCGGAGCAACACCGCCGTGTTCATTTTTTACACACGGCGGTTTCACGATGGTTCCAGCGTTCCAGCGGTTGCATATTATCTGCCCTGCTTGACCGCCTGCCCGCCTGCTCGCCTTGTCTGGCCAGGGCAGGCCCTGTGAGATATTTGCGGTCGTTCCCCTTCCCTTTCAGGACTTGCGATGGAAGGGGAAAGTGACTCGAGAGACTGATGCGATATTGTTTATCGTTGTTGCACATGGTATTATATGCACGAGGGATTGTATACCTTGTACATAGGCCGCATGGAGCATCGCTACGAGTAGGTTGGAGATGAAGGGGTTCCCCCTGCGGAGAAGAGCTCCCCCCCCCCCCCCCCCCCCCCTCTACTACGGTGCGCGCGTTATTTCGTCGCGAGAAGAGTTCCGCTTTTTCTTCCCTCGTCAACTTCGAGTTCAATAGTGCATGCCAGATACACACGCTCCTATATATAGCGCTATGTCTGCTATCAAAGGCCAAGTTTTGGGTGAGAGATGAAAGTCCCTTGGCGGGCACAAAAAAAAGTCCCCCTTGGCGGGGACTAGAACTCACGCGATCGACCTTCATAGTTACGAGGTCAAACCAATACAGCAGCAGCAGTAGTAGTAGTAGTAAGTATTACGGGGGTCCATAGTTAACAGGACCAAACATTGTTAGTAAAAATGGGTAAATATATAGGTTTTTATGTATACCATAGGTCCTATTAACTACTACTACTACTACCAGTAGTATGGTATACGTAAAAACCTATATATTTACCTATTTTTTCTAACAATATTTGGTCCTATTAACTATAGTCCCCCGTAATAGTAGTAGCAGTAGTAGTAGAAGTGGTAGGTGGCCCCTTGGCGAAAGAACCCTAGTGGTGCGTTCGGGATTGGACGTCCTTTGTTACGCTGAACGTTTCCTCTATCAGAGTTGCTGCCGGCATCTTTGTCGTTTTAGGACAGCAGTAGTCCCTTTTTGGGGGACAAACTGTTACGGGGGTCCATAGTTAATAGGACCTACGGTGCAGACAAAAACCTATATATTTCTCTATTTTTACTAACAATATTTGGTCCTGTTTACTATGGTCCCCCGTAATACTTGGAATTTCAGTGCTTTGTCCCCAAAACAGGAGTGCAGTTCTGAAAGGGTCAAAATCCTTTTCGGGCTGCAGCAGCCCGGTTTCCGCGGCGAATCACTCAAATTATAAGTAAGTTTGTGCCCTAAACGAGACCGCAGCCATACTATTACGGGGGACCATACAGTAGCATATAGGACCAAATGTTGTTAGTAAAGATAGGTAAATATATATTTTTTAGTGTGTACCGTAGGTCCTATTTACTATGCCCCCCCGTAATAGTGAACGGGTTGGAAGTCAGCATGTATATGGTGAGCAAAAACGGTGGGCAGAAAATTGAGGTTTCTTTGTATCCCGTTTTCCCATAATAACCTTTTCAGGAATGCAGCCCCGTTTAGGGGACAAGCCATCCAAATTCCAAGTACTTTTGTCCCCAAAAACGGGGCTGCAGTCCTAAAAGGGTCAAAAGGGAGTCCTAAAAAAAATAGACCACCTAGTACTACTGCTGTCTGTAATGCTGCTGGTATAGACTGCTAGTAGTCTACCGCGGGACGGCCGTGTACCTGGGGTTTCGTATACCGGTAGGTACGAGTATAAATAACACTTTCTTTCAACCTTTTTATTTGTGGAACTGCTGTAGTCCCGTTTTGGAGACAAACTATTTATACTCAAATTGACAGGCAAGTAGTTTTGTCCCCAAAACGGGCATTAGTAGTGTACCTGGTACCATACAGCAGTCTTAAAAGGGTTGGGATAGCACGCAAGCCTTGGACGAATTTCTCAGCGGATATGCTCGACAACGGAGAGGATGCAAACGCGGAGCGGTGCACCATGCACCAGGTGTGTAGTGCTGCTGTGTCTCTGAGGAAGTATCTCGACGAGGTCTTGCCAACGAGATCTTCTGCGAACGCCCTCATTTTTTCGTTGTGTCCCCCCCCCCCCCCCCCCCCCCCCCCCCCCCCCCCCCCCCCCCCCCATACGGTATAGTATAATCAAGATAACACACCCCCTGCGAAGAACTTCAGACCCGGTTTCGTCCGAAACATGCCTTCAGGGGGGACACAACGAAAATGGTGACTTTGGAAATATTTCGTCGATATGGTTTCATCTTAAGACGCATCGTTCGTCGTACTCAGTACGCCCTCCCCGTTGTCGACAAACCCAGCTTCGAAAATCGTCCGGGGGGGGGGGGTGTGTTATCTTATCACCCTAGGGTGATACGGTACTTATTACTTCCAGGGGTTGTGCTATCTTGCGTGTAAGTATGGTTTTGTGTGCTATATACCTGGTATATACCTGGTATCATACATCAGTCGATACTCCGGGCACGCTACGCAAAAGAACAGCAGTACATGAGTTGATGGAGGCAATCGGATGGACCCGCCGACACTACAGCTATAATGTTACATGGTATATTGTCCACCGTGGGTAAGAGAGGAGAGGTGTTTTTCGGCCTGGCTGTGCCACACCACTTTACTTGTGATGCTATTCGTGAACCATGGAATTTTGAATTTTGCAGCTTAATGATTGACAACACCTCACGTCTCCTATCCACTCTTGGTCGCTACCACCGGTAATATGCTGTTACGTTGCTCTATCTGTTCGTCATTTTTTGTGCCGTCCGTTCTGTGTGTTGTTCACATTCAACCGTTCTTTCTAACCGTCGACATCCAGCACAACCACAGCAGTGTCCGTGCCGATTCATCAACCCTAGAGAGATAGAGACAAGCTCTGTCCTCACCAAACTACGACAACATTCAGAGATACTGTACTACATTGTTATGCAGTAAGCAGAGTGTGTATACTTTACATTAAACCGTTCTTTCTACCCCTCGACATCCAGCACAGCCAGTGTCCGTGCCGATTCTCCATTCCTAGAGAATTACCACAAGTTGTGTGGTCACAAAACTGCGCCACAGAGGTACTATTAATATTAATACCTTCTTTTTTTATTGAGTAAGCAGAGTAGACAACGCAATGCCATGTCAGCATACTGGATACGACAGGCACGACATACACACTCTATAAATTAGAGATAACAAAAAGAACAAGAAAACAGAAAGCAAAGAGTCGAATCAACGTGAAAAAGGAACTGGAAAGATAAAAAGAAAATATGTCGTGCCTCCCTCAGGAGATGTGGCAGACACTTGAAAAAGAGCGAGCTAAAGAAAAATCACCACTGCATACGAGTACTACGACTATTCTCAGTTTGTAAAACTGAGTCTCAGCTGCGGTAATTGCAGTCTTGTCTGTCTGTCTGTCTGTCTGTCTGACCGCAGCCACAAGGAAACTCCAATCCTAGCAAAATCTGGTCCCAAACCGCTCCCGACGTTGACGTGTATACCGCGCAAATCGATAGCGGACACACTTACAAGCAGCCTGGGCCAACGTTCGGGTTCAACGGAGCCCTGCGCCTTGAGCTACGCGACTCAGTCTCACCGGGGGGACAGTCGCTAGACACTCGTGCCAGAGTCGGTACGAGCAACGAAGTATTTCGCAAATTAGCTACAGCGCATCGATCGCAACAAAAGTGGGATCACCTTGCAGAAGAATGGCTCGCTCAGCGTGGTTCGCTAACGGCGCTAATGAGGTCGTTGTCTGCGGCGCGCAAACGGCCGTGCAAGGTCGCTTCTGGCTGCATGGTCTTGACCGATGGGGTTTGCAATATATTCTGTGACGTTTTTCGGCAGGGTGGCTTCCTGCTCTACAGTAGATCGGAGTATAATTGTCAAATACCTGGTACTTGGTAGCCCTGGTAGGCAACAACGGCGACAGCATCAGCAAACTACTATGACGGGGGACCATAGTAGTACGACCAACTATTGATAGTCAAAATAGGGAAGTATATAGGTATTTGTGTGTACCGTAGGTTCTGGCTGAATCTCTGTCGAGATCGAGCGTCTATCGCGTATCGTCGCACCAGCTGAAATAATTATACTTTTCGCCTTAATTTCTATTTTGAGATCCTCGTCGTATGTTTGGTTACTCGCAAAAAGAATTGACCCAAAATTGCATACTATCGTAGGTCTTTTACAGCAGTTAGTTGATTACTTTCTACTTTTCGCCTTGTTTTATAAATTTTGAAATACGTCAGCTGTGAGTTCGACTGATTAATTAAATAGTTGATACTCAACTTTGCAAGCTGCTTTATTTGTATCTTGCGATCCTCATCGTATGTATGTTTCGGTACTCGCAAAAATAATCCGGCAGTTGAAAATACGTCAATCCGTCGAATGTGTAACAACACACAACAAAACAACTATTTCGCGGTACAGAGATATCTTGTCAATCTGTCGTTTACTTGTTGTAATAAACAACCGACATGTTTTGCTTTGGCCAAGAGAGCGTCGTCAGCTTTCTGACTGATTGTTGGAGATCTCTCCCCATTCATGTTTCGTTTTTCGTTGGCCAACAGTCTTGTTGTTGTATTTAGCCCTGCAACCCCAACTACACCTCACTCAATGATATCGATCCCATTGCTGTGGTACTGGTGCGGGTGCTCGTTCCGTCTTCGTGTGCTGCTGCTGGATATATGTCCCCGCCGAGTACTATAACAAGTGGTACCGATGGTCAACAAGTAGACGCTCTGCCTGAGCCAAACACAGCACTCTGGGGTTCCGTCTGTGCTGGTCCGGACTGGCCTCTCCCGTCACTCTCAACAACTCCCCCTGCGACTTCACAGAAAAAGAGACAAGCAAACTGAGAACAGCGCTCGAATGCATTTCATCGAGGGCAATAACAATACATTAATAATGGGGGGGAAAATAACAAGCAAGCAAAAAAAACAAAACACCCTCCAGGTAGCTGCGGCAGTTTGTGGTACGATTAACATAGATAGCCAGGTTCTCCCTACTAGGAGATCTGGTACCTTGCTACCCTATCTACCGTCTCCGTCCTGCGCTCGTCGCCTATGCCCCACCCCCAGAGAGGATGCAGACACAGCGAGGCAAGCAAAGCAGGCTCGTCATCCACCCACGCCACACAAATACTTTCGTACGGACAAAAAGCAAGGAAGATGAACTAAGAAATGAAAATCACGCAAGATCAAACGCAAAAATAAAAGAAGACAACGGAAGACCACGCTCGAACCAGCTGCACCAGTTGGCGGCACGAGTAGCACAGACATGTTCTACTTACTAGTCTGCCTGGTGCCTGGCTACCCTGTCTGCCATCTCCTTCCTATTTTCGTCCACCGCGGGTTCCCTTCTACTCCTCCTGTTGCCCCCCCCCTCCCCGCATTCCCTTGGTTGGGTTTCCTTCTACTCCTCTTGATGCCCCCTCTCCCCCCATTCCTTGGGCACCGCCCACCGCAGATTCCCGGCGCTGTCTACTCAGCTGTGCCTCATCCTCGTGCCACCTCACCATGAACAGTAGACCACAGCGCGGTCTCAACTCCGAACACCAAGGGGGAGTGTTCCGTTGACCCTTGGGTGGCTCGGAACTCCCTAAGGTCTTCGACTATGCATCTATGCCAAGTCTTGAACTGTCCACCAGGTCTCGGGTTCTCCCCGCCAGCCATCGTCCCGAAAAATTCCCGACTGGGTGATCGCTCCTTGCTTGGCCGTGCCACGGCCCCCGCGAAAAAGAGCCGCCGTTTACTGATGGTCGTTTCGATGCTCTTGCAACGTGTCATCTTGAGGGCCTTCGCGTACGAGAGGGTGGCGTGGTCAGCGCAGAGTCGGCGCTGGAAGCCAATGACTCGCAAGAGGACTTGGTAGTGAGCCGTTCGAAGCTTGTGGCAAAGTGTTTCGCTCTGAGGGTCCATGTCACACCCGTGCAGCAGCGTCTCAATCACATCGGCCTTCAGCAATAGATATTAATAGTATGGCAATGCAAGATTAGCTCATCGTACTCGATTAAGCCGGGCATAACCCACGCATTCTATGGAAGAGAAAAACCGAAAGAAAATCGAACGAAAACAAATAAAAAAACAAAACAACAAAACTGTCGTGGCCACCTAGAACGGCGTGTGGCGGACAACACAACAATACCACCACATCTAAACAGAGCAAGAATAAGAACCAAAGGAAGGAACAGGCAAAAGCTGAAACACAACAAAAAAAACGGGACGAAAAGCACCCTCCAGGCAGCCGCAACAGCTTGTGGCACGATTATATAGCGTATACAGGTTCTACCTGCTACTCGATCCGGTCCCTCGCTACTGCCGTCTCCTTCCTGCTTTCGTCTGCTGCTGTGCCCCAACCCCCCGGAGAGGATGCGTCAGGCGATACAAAACCGACAAAACAGGCTCGTCATCCACCCACGAAAGAAGAGTTCCTTTCGTAAGGACAAGGAGGAAGAAACATAACACAAATGAAATAAAAATCGCGGTACGTACGGAAAGACAAGAGAGCAAAGGGCAGAAGCGACCACAACAAAATAAAACAATGTGTATGCGAGGGGTTGTACGTAGCGTCGCTGTCGCGCCCCCCTGGTACAGCTGGTGCGGACGATACAACAAGTGAAGGAAATTACAGCAAAACTGAAAGAAAGAACGAACCACGAAGAAAAACACCAAGAAAAACAGGCTTGCCACCCACCAAGCCAGGCAGGACTTGTTTCACACCACAAGAATTAAGGCCGAAAGGGGGAAAAAAAAAGGAAAACTACAACGGCGTCGCGTTCGAAGCAGTCGCAGAGGTTTTGCGGGACGAGTAGCCCAGACATATTCTACCTGCTATTCATAGTCGGCCTTGTACCTTGCTACCCTGTCGGCTTTTTCCTTAACGCTTTCGTCAACAGCGGTTTCGACTGCTGCCCTCCCCCCCCTATTATATGTATTATATATGGGTTGGGTTGGCGTCGGTTGGCAACGACACTGTAAAACATGCCGCTCACTACGTGAGCTAGACATCCAGGGTACCGTTTTTTTTTTTTTTTTTTTTTTTTTTTGGCGGTCGCCCACAGCTGGTCGTCTAGTTAGATCATTTGTGCAAGGTAAAGAACCTTTACTCTGCACAAGGGAATTGATCGTATCACGTAGTGTTCAAGGTACGGCACCCAAGAGGCAGTTACATAGTACTCCCATTGCTGTCTCTGGAAGTGGCCACACCGGAAATTAAGCTAACTCATTTCAGCTGTCATCCATATGCAAGTCCGCCTCACAAACGGTTCTTAGTAGGATGCAGCTCACCCTTCATGCGACTCGCCGGACACCTCACGGCGCTTCGCGCTTGGTGCAAGCAATGTCTGCCTGGTCGGTGAAAACCCGACATGCTCCGTCCCGGCATTGTAGGGATGCGAGGGTCTATGGTCATACGACTACGGCCATGCATGACATCGAGTACATCTCGCCTATCGAGTACACCCCCCCTCTCCTTCTCTAGGGCACCACCCACCACGGATGCATGGCGCTTTCGAAACAGTCGCAGACGTTTGCGGTACGAGTAGCCTAGACAAGTTCTTCCTGCTACTCGACCTGGTACCTTGCTATGTAACCTGTCGGCTGTCTCGTTCCCGCTTTCGTCAATCGCGGTTTCCTCGCGACTGTTGCCCCCCCCCCCCCCCCCCCCCCTCTCCTTCTCTAGGGCACCACCCACCACGGATGCGTGGCGCTGTCTAGTCAGGTCCGCCTTGTCCTTGTGCCGCTTGGCCATGAACGGTTCGGCTGCTTCGAGGATCCCCCGGTACCACTCGCCCGCTTTCTTTGCTGCATTGGTCCACACCGCTGTCTCTACTCTGTGCCTTTTTATCTCTCTATTGCGAATCCGGCTCCTCGCTATTTCGTGCCCTGGTGGCTCGGTACTCGTCTCGGTTTCCATTGACCGGGTGCAGCCGTCCCCGCAAAACGCCGACACTCCCGTTCCTGTCGCGCATGCGTACACACGCGGTGGCCAGCGAACCTCATCACTCCCCAGGCTGCGCACATAGCGCTCTCTGCTGTGCTGTGGTGATGCTCCCGCGCTGCTCTTTGTGGGGACGAACTCCTCGCCGTGGGGGTTAAGAGCCAAAGCTTCACCACCCCACGCCGTTCCTTACCCCTTCAAGGACTGCGGTCCGGAAAGCGCGAGAGCGTGAGTTGGCAACCTTCGCTGAACATACGACGAGCAGTGGGAATGCCGAACCCTATGCGCGATAAAAATGAAGGGCACGTACCGGGGGGGGGGGGGGAGGGACGACACTCATGACAAGTGATCGCTGACGGCAAAACCTCCCACGAATTTAGCTGGAAAGTAAAAATGAGTATTGAAAAAAAAAAAGCAAAAAGTCCCGTTTTGGGGACAAACTATTACGGGGGACCATCGTAAATTGGACCAAATATTGTCAGAAAAAATAAGGAAGTATATAGGCTTTCGTGTGTACCGTAGGTCCTATTTACTAGGGTCCCCCGTAATACTTGATAATATGACTGGTTTGTCCCCTATACGAGACTGCAGTCCTTAAATTATTAAAGGTGACTGGTCCACCAGCCAGACCGCGCAGGGTTCCCTCGCTACCCAGCCCGAGGCTCGAGGCCCGTATGGGTTCCGCTATTACGGGGGGCACCATAGTAAATAGGACCATTTTTTTTAGTAAAAATTGGTAAACATATAGGTTTTTATGTATACCATGGGTCCTATTAACTATGGCCCCCCGTAATAGGCCCTTGCAGGTCCTTGCGGGCTTCGTCGTCCAGTCCCAGGTCGGGGCAGGCCGAACCGGGGGGGGTGTGGGGTAGAGGTACTATCGTATAATAGTACCTTGACTGAATGAACCCCGAACCCCCAATGTTCGCAAAAGGTTGCGAAATAGCTGCACACACGGGTGCATGTCTGTGTGTGTTGTTCACTTTATCCCGTTATTTTACCCGTCGATATCCAAATATCTACACTCAGTGTCCATGCCGATTCTTCAATCCCAGACAGATGAAACTCTGTGGTCACAAAAGTGCTACACATTTTTTTTTAATGTTGTGCTTCTATTCGCCTGTTGTGTCCCTGGGTTCTTTGTCTTGTATGTCTTGTATACCCTGTTTGTATCAGGTGCCAGGTATATATGTATATTGATAGTGGTGTCGTTTCTTTTGCTAATAATAGTTCTATATGAGGATCATATTAATAGTGTCTGCCATATCCCCTGCAGGGGGGGGGTAAGACAGTTTTTTCTTTTTTCCTTTTTCTCTACTCTGCTTACTCCATAATATTGAAGTTTCTCTACGTTTGTTGCTATACTGAAGTATATACATATACCAGGTATATTTCAGTTTCTTTTTTTTTGTTTCTTTTCTCTTTCGAATTGTCTTTGTTTTTGTTTTTGTTTTTTTCTCTTTGTTTCGTTTTTGTTTCTCTAAGTCATGGAATGTGTATGTCGTGCCTGTCGTACGCAGTATGATGACATGGCATTGCATTACATACGTGGCAACGTAGTATCTCTGTGGCGTAGCTTTGTGACCACAGAACTTGTATCTCTCTAGGTTTGAAGAATCGGCATAGACACTGGTTGTGCTGGCTGTCGACGCGTAGAAAGAACGGTTTAATGTGAAGAAAACAACAACAACAACAACGTCGCGATTTTGTGCCCACAGAGCTATCATCTCTTTAGGATTGAAAAATTGACACGGACACTGGTGTGTGTTGTTGTTGTTGTTTTCTTCACATTAAACCGTTCTTTCTACGCGTCGACATCCAGCACAACCAGTGTCCGTGCCGATTCTTCAAACCTAGAGAGATACAAGTTCTGTGGTCACAAAGCTACGCCACAGAGATACTACGTTGCCACGTATGTAATGCAATGCCATGTCATCATACTGCGTACGACAGGCACGACATACACATTCCATGACTTAGAGAAACAAAAACGAAACAAAGAGAAAAAACAAAAACAAAAACAAAAACAAAGACAATTCGAAAGAGAAAAGAAACAAAAAAAAGAAACTAAAATATACCTGGTATATGTATGTACTTCAGTATAGCAACAAACCATCGTACCCCCACGTAGGGGACGTGGCAGACACTTGAAAAGAACGAGCTGGAAAAAGAAAAAGAAAAAGAAGAAAACACCACTAGTCGTCAACAGAGTAAGACTAAGAACCAAGGTAAAAATAACAGTCAAACCAAACAAAGCACAAGGCATGCTCCAGGTAGCGGAAGCAGTTTATGGTACGAGTAGCACAGCCAGGGTATCCCTGCTGGCCCGCCTGGTACCTTGCTACCCTGTCTGCCACCATCGTCCAGCGTTCGTCAACTATGCCCGGCCCCTCGGCGTCAGACAGTACGAAACAAGCAGAGCAGGCTCGTCATCCACCCACGCCACACGACTCCTTCAATAAGGCTTATCAATCGGAGAAAGGAAGAGAAATGAAAATCACATAGGGTCACCGCAAAGAAGACAATAAAATGAAATAAAAATAAACAAAAACAACAGGAAGACCACGTTTGAACCAGCTGCACCAGTTGGTGGTACGAGTAGTATAGGCATATTCTACTTCTTAGTCTGCCCGGTACCTGGCTACCCTATCTGCCATCTCCTTCCTACTTTCGTCCACTGCAGTTTCCCTGCTACTCCTCTTCCCCCCCCTCTCCGCATTCCCTTGGTCGGGTTTTCTGCTACTCCTCTTGTTGCCCCTCCTCCCCCCATTCCCTTGGATACCACCCACGGCGGATGCGCGGCGCTGCCTGCTCAGCTCAGCCTCAGCCTCGTGCCACCTCACCATGAACCGTTCGGCTGCTTCCAGGATCCCCCGGTACCACTTCCCCGCCTTTTTTGCAGCAGTGGGCCACAGTGCGGTCTCAACTCCAAACACCAAGGGAGCAAGTTCCGTTGACCCTTCGGTGGCGCGGAACTCCCTAAGGTTTTCGACTACGCATCTATGCCAAGTCTTAACCTGTCCGCCAGGTCTCGGGTTCTCCCCACCAGCAATCGTCCCGAACATCACCCGGCTGGGTAATCGATCCTTGCTTTGCCGTGCCACCCCCCCCGCGAAGAAGAGACGCCGTTTGCGGATGGTCGTTTCGATGCTCTCGCAACGTGTCATCTTGAGGGCCTTCGCGTACGAGAGGGTGGCATGGTCAGTACGAAGTCGGCGTTGGAAGCCAATGACTCGCAACAGGACTTGGTGGTGAGCCGTTCGAAGCTTGGCAAAGTGTTCCGCTCTGAGGGTCCACGTCACACACCCGTAGAGCAGGGTCTCAAATCACCTCGGCCTTCAGCATTCGGACTTTCAGGCTAAGGGGGGGGGGGCGGTCGTCCTATCATACAGCTCCGGGCCGAACCGTTTGAGGCATGCTCGCATGAGACGGATCCGTCGGTCGATTTCGAGCGAGAGGTCAGCATTTTCGTGGATAACGCCGCCTAGGTACAAGAACTGGGCCGTCTGCTTATACCTCTGGCCTGCTGCTTCGATAACGAGCGGTGGTGCGAGGGTTTTCTGGTCTGGCGTTTGTAGAAGCATAGTCTCTGTCTTCTTTTCCGACACCGTAAGGCCTGCTGCTTCGAAGACAGTCACGATGACTGTCATCATTTTCGCGAGCCCTTCAGCCGACTTCGACACAATCCCTGCGTCATCGGCGTACAACATGCCCCATACAGCCCTTCGCACGTACGTCAACGGCTCCTGCTCCTCCGTCCCGGCTACTCCAGCATCACTAAGTTGGACCAAATCCCTTACGATTGCTTCGTCATGGCTAAAGCGTACTAGTACGACGTGCAACGCAGTAGCGAAAAATACGTTGAACAGTAACGGTGACAGCACACAGCCTTGCCGCAGCCCCTGCGTGACATCAAACCATTCCGAGTGCTCGCCGTCATCCGTACGCACGCGAGCCCGCATGCCATGGTGGAAATTACGGATAATTCTCAGCATCTTGGTTGGTACGCCAAAACGTGTGAGTACTTCCCATAACAGCTCTCGGTCGACAGAGTCGTACGCTTTCTGCAGATCGATGAAGCACAAGTACAGGGGGATTTTCCTCTGTCTTCCAAGCTCTTGCAACCGGCGCACGACGAACAACATATCAATCGTTGATCGTGCGGGGCGGAAGCCGCACTGTTCCTCCGAGAGTAATTCCTCGGTCTCGCAGTAGTTGCTGAGGCGCGACGCGACGATTTTCAACAAGACTTTGCCTGCGTGGGCAACCAGCGAAATCCCTCTGTAGTTGTTGCAATCAGTTCGGTCCTTCTTTTTGTGAAGGACCTTGATGATCGCGTCTTTCCATTGCTGGGGGACTTCTCCTGTTACCCAAACATTGACAAGGATGTTGTGAAAGCACTGGGCGAATGCGGGGTGGTCGATTTTCAGGAGTTCGGCCGGGAGACCATCTGGCCCGACAGCTTTCCAGTTTGACATCCCCTTAAGTGCTTCCGTCATCTCGTCCATGGATGGTTCATCTCCGAGCGACAGTTTAAGCGGTCGTGGTGGCAAGAGGTCGATGATCGTGGAATCGAGTTTAAGCGATTTCGTGTTCAAAAGTTTGTGGTAAAACCTCCCCCACCGTTCACGAATTCGCACCTTATCCCGCAACAGCGTGCCATCCTCGTCCCTAATGAACTGTTCGCTTCTCTATTTAGTCCCTTCCAATCCTACCGTACTCTTAAGGTGCTTGTAAAAGCCTCTCTGGTCGTTGTTCGCTAGTAGTCGTTCGGTTTCAGCGAGGTACGCTTCGAAGTACGCATGCAGTCCTGCGGCAATCACCTTCTGCAGGTTCGCACACGCAGATCTCAGTGTCTTCCACGCGGTTCTATCCTGGGGGTGGGCACGCAAGAATTGCCGTGCATCCTCCCTCGCTGTCCATGCTAATATGAATGCGGTCACGGTTTCGGCAGACTCACACCATCCATGTCTGCGGTGGCGACGTGGAGGGGGGTGGTACCTCTTTTTCGACCGCATCAATAATAGCCGCAGTGAAAAACTCAACCATGCCAGACGTATTACGGGGATGGTTAGGCTGGTTGAGAGTGGAGATGACCCTCGCGACTACTCGTTCACGACACTTTCCATCGGACATAAAAAGCTGCCTGTCGAACTCTCGGCGTTTTGTCGGTCTACGTATTTGTCTGTTGGACGCAAAGTGACCACTGAGTCGGACTTTGACATACAAGATGTTGTGGTCTGAGTCAGCCTTAGCTGGGGCAGGAGGCTGTGGGACGACTTTAACATCTTGTACTCTAGGTCGATGGGCTTGACGGGTTAGGATGTAGTCGATCCGCTTACGGTCACTCGGGCTGGTGCCGTTGTGTGTATGCGAAATCCCACCCTTGCGCGTGCTGAAAAACGTGTTGGTGAGAGCTAACTTGCAGTTGGTGGCGAACGACAGGAGTCGTCTGCCATTATCATTACGAACATCACGCCCATATGCTCCAAGCACTCTATTTTCATCATCACCACACCCTTCCATCCTCTGTCCAGTTCGCGCGTTGGCATCCATCAGTACAAACAGACACTCTTTCGTCGGGATCTTTTCCACCAAGTCCTCCAGCTTCTGCCAGAAGCTACGTTTCAGTCCAACGTCTTTGGTACAATCAGTTGGAGCATACGCGACGACGAAATTAACTGCCTCGTATTTGCTAGCCAGCTCAAAGCGCATAGACATAAGCCGCTCGTCAATGAACTGATGAGTGTACACAGCCTTACTGCACAACGATTCCTTTACAGCTAGACCTACTCCGTACAGCCCTTGTCTAGCAGCTGTTGTTTCCTGACCTGAACAGAAAACGCGATACCCTGCCGCACGAAACGTCGTGCTACCGGTCCTCCGGGTTTCCTGCAGGCCAATGAAGTCACAGCCGAGTTGCCGTCCCTTCGCCAGTACACTCTCGTCATGTCCGTACCCGTTCTTCCCCTTTACAGCCAGGGTGCGCACATTGTAGGTCGCTACCGCGACCAGTGCCTCCTTCTGTCTCTTACGAACCTCGCGTGCTGCTTTCTTTGCCAGCCGACGTGAGGCTCGTCCCCGCCTCCTTTTTTTCTTCTTATGTTTCTTTTTCTTCTCTATGGCGAAAGTGGCTCTCCGTTTCGTAGCCCGGTACGCGCCTTGGTTTCCGTTGGCTGGGTGCAGCCGTCCCAGCCAACGCCGACATTCCCATCCTTCCTGTCGTGCATGCATACCCACGCTGTGGCCAGCCTCTCCACTCCCCCGACTGCCCGTGTAGCGCTCTCTGCTGTGGTGATGTACCCGTCCCGCCAGAGGGATGAACTCCTTCGCGTCGGGGTTAAGAAAAAAAAACATCACCACCACCCCACGCGGTCCTTAAAGCGACCAGGCCACCAGCCGGACCGCGCAAGGTACCCTCTCTACTCAGCCAGAAGCTCGATGTTCGTGTGACTGTCGCTAGACCGTTGCAGATCCTTGCGGACTTCCTCGGCCCACCCCAAGGACGGGGCAGGCCGAAGACAAGGTTGTGCGGGGTGTCGACGGGGAAAAAGAACGGTTTTATGTTAAGAACATACACATCAGAGATACTAAGTGCAGTAAGCAGAGTAGACAATGCAATGCCGTGTCACCGTACTAACTGCTGTGTACGACAGACACGACATCGTACACATTCTGGGATGCTTAAAAGAGAGAAGAATCGGAAGAAGTCAAAGAAAAACAGAAGAATAAATAAATAAAATTTCGTGCCCCCCAGAAGACGTGACAGACGATACAAAACAAACAAAATTACCACCAATAGAGAAAGAAGAAGGCTGTTTCCTATGCGGTTCGATTTTTTTATCTTCAGATTTTGACGCGATCGTATTTTCAGGAAGGGGGCTTGGGACTGGGCAGATCGAAACAGTCTTCCTATCCGAAAAAAAACAGGTTTATTGTGCGTGCAGAGGTTCGAGCTCGAGACCAACTGCTGTTGTTGTGGCCTGGCGCCGTGAAGAGACGCGCTGGGTACGCTGCACTGCGCGTACGACCTAAGCGTCCGAGCCCACGCTGACTGCCTTGTTGGTCTGGCGGCGAAGAGACGTGCCGAGTGCGCTAGAGTCAACTTGTTTTGGTATTTTGTATTTCACTACCTGGTCTGTGACTTACAAAATGACTGCTGCTGCTGCTGCTGTACAGCAGTGTAGTTTACGAGTAGGTTTCCACGGAGAGTTGCGCGCCGAGTGCGCTTCTCTTGGTCCCTAGGCCCGAGCCCGCACCAGCCGACTCTAGTCTGACCACGGAGGGACGCGCCGACCGCGCGTCGGGCGCGAAGCAACGTCGCTGTACAGCTGTGTCACCATCCAACTCATCGATCGTTCCGCTGCTGCTTGCTGTCGTGGATAACATCTCGAATTTAGAGACCATGCCATTTTTCGATTTGAAAATGGGATGACCCAAGTCGTCCGAGTTGGGCCAAAATCTGACGAGTTGGGCCATTGGATTCCTAAATCGAAAAAAAATATTCAGATTTTGCGTATTCGGACTGCGAAACTAGATGCTTTCATTTTTGAGATCGAAAAATACAAGTCTGGAGCTCGAAATCGAACCGCATAGGAAACAGCTTATGTGCGAAAGGAAAAGACAGGCAATTCGAAGCAAAACGAACGCACCCTTCAGGCAGCCCCAGCAGTGTGTGGTACGAGTAGCATATCACCCTTGACCCAAAATATAAGCATATTTTTGAGTAAATATTTATATGCTGACTGTCCGTATACTTGTGGTCAGACGTGGTATCTGGTAGGCAGGTTCTACCTGCTATTAATATATGGTCTGGTACCTCGCTACCCTGTCTGCCGTCTCTTTCATGCTTTCGTCAACCGCGGTTGACCTACGACCGTTGCCCCCGCTCCTCATTCCCTTGGATGCCCCCCATGTGACGGATGTGTGGCGCCTCCTACTCAATTTCGCGTCATCTTCGTGCCAAACACAAACGACACAGAACGAACCAAAATATATAGTGTAACAAACATGAAACACCTGGTACGAAAACTAGTAGTAGAACAAATGAAGAAGACTTGAGAATTCACGCAAAGACAGAAAGCAAGGCAAGAAGCGACCACCGATAGTATGTTGTGTGTGTTGGTCTTGACATTGTATCGTTCTTACTACCCCCTCGACATCCAGCACACCCAGCGTTCGTGCCGATTCTTCCATCTCTAGGCGAGATAAAAGCTCTGTGGTCACAAAATCACGACAGAGATATGTCCTCCATTGTAATGCGGTAAGCAGAGTAGACAACGAAATGTCATGACATCGTACTGATACGACAGAGTAGAGTTGTACCCCGATCGCCTACAACTTGGGTACCCGACGGGTAGTGCAAGCACATGTCAGTACCCGTCCGGGTACCGGTAGGACCTACTATCCGCCGGGAATTTTGATTCGGGTACCCGGGTACCCCGAGATTTACGTGTCCCCGGTGAGATATTCCTCACCATGTCTCCGAGAAACCCTTCACAATATCTGGGAAAATGCTGTCGGAGTCAACACGCACACAAGTTGTAAGTATGGTGAGGGACATCGCACCGGGCCCCCGTAAGTCGCCGGGGTGCCCGGGTACCCGGGTCAAGGTTCACTGCTGTGCGTGTTGGAGATCCTGGCAGCTTTTTCCGAGCTATTACATAGGGTTTCTACAGAAAATACAATAGGAAGCAAGGCACGTGATGTGGCCTCATGTCAATGAGTGGCGCTTTTGTGCCGTCCCCGCAGCGTAAACGGCGTCGAAATGCACTTGTGCCATATTTTTGTGTCGTTTCCATCCGTAGACATCCAGCACAACCATCCGTGCTGATTATTTTTCCCACGTAAGAGACATGAACGACACGGAGATACTAAATTTCACTGCATTATGGAGAACATACCGGGTACAACGCAATGCAATGCCATGTCATCGTCGTATCGGATACGACAAGGCGCAACAATAGGTGTTGATGATCCCCATTCGAATTGCCCCCCCCCCCCCCCGTTAACGGCGCAAAATATGTTGGAATCTGCCTCGGATACTATTAATAAATATTTACTCTTCTTGCACTGACTGCACCCACGGTTTTACTTGAAATCAAGCTGGGACTTTTGTCGCAGTATTTATAATATAAGGTGAAACGGAAACAACTTGATGCTTTACACATGGACACGCTCGCTACCGTCGAATCAAAGTCGATTTGCCGTTTACGCACATACCAACATTTGCTACAGAAGGGAAGGGGGGGGTGTCAGGCCTACAGCAGTACTATTACGGGGGGGGGCCATAGTAAATATGACCGAGTATTGTTAGTTAAAATATGGAAATATATGGGTGTTTGTGTGCACCGTAGGTCCTATTAACTGTGGTCCCCCGTAATATACCCTTCTAGGACCAACTGCAGTTCCGTTTCGCGGACAAACCACTCAAATTCTAAGTAATTTGTCCCCAAAACTGATCTAAAGAGACTGCAGTAGGCCCTAAAAGGGTTCTCAACCGGTATTTCTCCTAAACCGGAATGGGTTTCATCCAGGGCTGGGTCGGGCCGGACCTCGCGGGTCGGGTAACGGTGACCCGACTCGATCCGTGAGATTTTGGATACCTCCTGACCGGACCTGACCCGACCCGACCCGACCCGACCCGACCCGACCCGGCCCGTGAGATTTCGGAAACTTTCTGACCCGATCCGCGGGTTGGGGTTGTAAAGCCCGTGAAAGAGCCCTGGTATTTTCTAGCTTCAGCGTGCCTGTGCCAAGCTCTTTTGACCTCTCTTTCATACCTGGTCGTAGGTGCTTGAACTCTCTCAACCCTTTTTTTAATAGGGTGTACTGCAGTCCCGTATTGGGGGACAAACCAGTCAAATTCTAAGTAGTTTGTCCCCCAAACGGGACTGCAGCAGCCCTAAAAGGGTTTAAAATCGTAACGCCTCCTGTGTAACGGTTTTGGGATCCCAGCAGGTATTGATTGGGACCCTAAAAGCGGCACGTGCGGTAACCGTCTATTCTACATAATTGCTCCCGCCGCAGAAATATAGCCTTGAGTGCTTGCCACGCGCTTGAGAGTGCGCACAGATCGCACCCAGGCCTCGACCAATGTGTCCGGACGGTCTTCCCATGTCCATGTCCATCTCCATCTCCTCGGCGTCTTGTTTAGTGGTGCGCGTGCGAAGAGATATGTTCGAAAAAAAGACAAAAAAAACAGCACAAACACAAACATAAGTATACATGTGTAGGAAGGGCGTAGAACTGCTCCCTCGGTTTTGGCAAAAGTTACCAGAAACCAACGTCGGCTATTTTTGGCAAGTAGTTTGTACGTACGTAGAAGAGGGCACAAACCCTCATATAGACCGACCGCCGAATCAAAATTTATTTTCGCGGTTTTACCTCTCTGGTCGGCAATACCAACCAGTATATTTATTCCCCGTTTGGTACAGTAGTCACACAGGAATCCAAGTGGTGCTTACATTCTCGGCTAGAGTGATAAATTTCGTTACACAGCAGTGGGGGAGCCCACCTTAAAACCACGTCCGTCTTGAAACTTTTCGGGAGACGAAAGGCCAGACGAATCGGCTTGTCACGAGAAAAACTACCCGGGACTAGTATGGTCAGTAGTAAAAAGATAAGACCATGTTGGAGATAAGACCGCGTTTATTGGCTTGTCACGGGGTGTTCTGAACCCTTTCCTCGGACTGCAGTCCTGAGAGGGTTGAAATGGGTACGCCCGACTACTGCAACCGTGTTTTGGGACCCAGACATTGCGACCTAAAAAAAATACGTGGAGGGCGGCTTTTATCAACTGTCTTAACACGGGGGACCATAGTAAATGGGACCAAATATTGTTTGTAAAAATAGGTAAATATATAGGTTTTTATGTATACCATAGGTCCTATTAACTATGGACCCCCGTAATAAGAAAACAACGTACAGCAGCAGCAGCAGCAGTACGAGTTGGGGGGCCAACTCGTGAGCCGGGTGGTGCACCGCTCGATCTTGCCGTGAGGCGTGAGAGGCAAAGAAGAGATGGTGTTGCGAAGTCTCTGTTAAGGTTGCAGTAGAGTACACATGTTGTAGAAAAACACTGGCACAGACTGCGTTGTAGTTGAATACACTGAGATCAAGGGGCCTCTCATCCCTCTTCCCCGTGACCCCGGAAGATCATCCAAATATATTATGTATGCAACCCATTCGGGAAACGTAAAAAACCTAACGCATTTTCCCGTAGGACAATTTGCAGCTATTATACGTAAACCACACCAACCAGCCAATCAAAATGCGTAACAGACATTTGCGCGACTACGGCAACTGCTATTACGGGGGTCCATAGTTAATAGGACCTGTGGTATACATAAAAACCTACATATTTATCTATTTTTACTAACAACATTCGGTCCTGTTTACTATGATGCCTCGTAATATGTCTTAACACAAGTATCATTTCCCTTGTCGTGAGGTGTAATTCATCTCCCTGTGATCCGAATACGTTGCGATTTGACACACCTCCCGTCCCAAGAACCGGGGCTGCCTTGTCCGACGGGTGCTGTAACTATAACGGGGGGCCATAGTAAATAGGACCAAATATTGTTAGCAAAAATGGGTAAATATATAGGTTTTTGTGTGTACCGTAGGTCCTATTAACTACGCCCCCCCCCGTAATAGTTCGTCGTTGGTTTACATTTTTTTGTTTTTTCTTCTCCCTTTGAACGACAATGTCATTCATTCGCAGGGTTATACCTTGACATACACAATGACTGCTGCTGCTGTCTTTGCTCCTGTGCTGAATTATCGTTGATTTTTTTTTTTGCTTACTGCTGCTTGATCCTTGCTTGTTGCTGTCTGCTGCTTGTTGTTGCTTGCGTGTTGAACTTGCTGCTGCTGCTGCTGCTGCTGCTGCTGCTGCTGCTGCTCCTCGTGCGGCACCTACTGCCGCGGGTGCTGATGCTGCTCTTGCTCTCTGCAATAACAGGAGGCCAAATGGAGGGAGAGGTGCGGTGCGCCGACGGCTGCATCGGAGGGAACATGAAGGCCACCATCATAGCCTCCAAAACTCTCCTCATCGGGAAGGCGGCCGTCGTCAGCGGCGACATGGTTTACGACACACTCCAGGTTATCGACGGTGGGCGGCTCCAGGGCAAGCTAACACACTACTCTTCTCTCGAAAAGCCCAAGGAGGCCGGGGCGTAGGGGGGGGGGCGCGGGGGCAGGGCCAGGACCGAGCCGGGGTCGGACTGTCAGGGCAAGCTAGCCCATTGCTCTTCTCTCGAAAATCCCATGAACGCCAGAGCGGGGGGGGGGGCGGCGGGGGGTTGGCCGCGCCGGCACGTGGGGAAGCTAACCCTCTACTCTTCCCTGGAAAAGCGGAAGGAGACCGGAGCGTGAGGGGGGGGGGGGGGGGGGGGGGGGCGTGGGGCCGCGCCGGGGGGCGGCTATGGCACGGATAGGCTCTCTTGAGAACGCAGTGCACCGTGGCAGCGGAGCGCTATGATACACCGTCTGCCTGATACGTGTGGGCAATTGAATTGGTATGCACACACACACAAACGCATTTCTTGTGAGGTGGGCAGCGTGTGTCAAGTGTGAACGGGCGCACTCCAGAAGCCAGAAAAAAAAAAAATGTTTTGTTTTTGTTTTGTACAGCGAGAACCAGGGCGACAACGGGCGAAAAAAGAGAAGTGAAGCAAAACTCGACCTATTTCCTGAGGGGTCTCGCGTGGGGCGGGCTAGAGCGTACGCCGCTGCGGCTTGCGACCCCCAAGGGCGTGGAACGGTGAAGGCTAGGCCCACGTCCGATCGTCGTTGTTTTCTTTTAACTCGAGTCGACACCACGGAAAAAGAAAGAAACGATGCGTACGCAACTTTGTTTCGTGGCCGCTCGTGCGTGCGTGCGTGCTTGCGTGCGTGCTTGCGTGCGTGCGTGCGTGCCGCCTCTTTTTTTCTTGTTGAGACGTGCAAGCTTTCTGAAACAATTCTAATTGAAGTACATAAACGTCGTAAACGGAACTGGAAGCATCTGGGTGTGCTTGCTTAGTGGGGGGTGTGTACTCTGGGGTTGTTCTTCGGGTGATTGCGCGGGTTTATGATCGAAGTAAAACCAGGTCTGTTGCCCGGGTATCCCAGAGTATATATATTTTTACCCTACTCTACGCACCCTTAAGGCTTTTGATTGGGTGTCTCAATTAAAAAAAAAAAAAGCGGCGAAAATCCTTTGTGGTACACTCATAGGGTGGTGTCTTTTGGTGTCGACTCCGATCTTCTGCGTCAGTGTGTACCGTCTTTTTCCCTTCGGAAGTTGCTGCTACTTGCCTGATTTGTCTGACGTACCACCCTGCCCAGGCTTGATTTGACCTGGCGAGGGTTTTTACCGCGGGGGGGGGGGGGGGGGGGGGGGGGGGGGTCGAAAAAAAATGAGTTTGAGTTTGCGTACACGTACGTAGACAAGAACGGCAGCAACGACAGCAGTTATAGTGCATCGAGAAGCTTGTATAGCGTTGCATTTGGTCATTCGAACGAACGTATTTTTAGGGAAATACGTGTTGTCCAGGCGTTTGCCCATCCCCCCCCCTCCCTCCCTCCACCCTCTCCCGATTTTTTCGTTTTGTAAGCGACTGGGAAGAATTGTAGTCGCGGGGGAGAGGGGGGGCGGGGCGGGGGGGGGGGGGTGAGGACGATGAAAATATGGGGCATCACCCCGAGTGCGTGCGTTTTAGTTGGATGCGGTGGGGCTGTCTGTGGATGTGAACGTGTGGTGGACTATCCACGAGCAAGTGTCTTGTCGCGCAGCGTTTGGGCGACTCATTTTCTTAGATTTGCGAGTGCACGACTGGAGAACTGCGTCGGTAGATTTCGGGCAAGAATATTTTTTTATACCCCCCCCCCCCCCCCCCCCCCCCCCGTAGAATCTCCTTAGGAGAGTCCCCCCCCCCCTCGGAGAAATCCCTTCGTTTCTGTTGCCGGATTTGACTGCGAAAACAGTACCAGTACGTCACCTTTGTAGCAGTATGCCTACTGCTCTACTGTAGTAGGCGGTAATTTTGAGCGCTTGAGCACCAATAAGTATATCTAGTGTTTCGCGAAGGTTGCAGTGTACCAGGTATTACTTTTCACTATCACGCAGTGCTGCGGATGATAACTCATCCAAAAGCGTGAACACGACACGACAGATTTGCTATATACCTACTACCCATGCGGCGTGCATACTGCGTTTCACGTGTATATCTGGAGTGTTAAATCTTGAGCTAGACACATGCAGCAGCTCTCGCCGCGCAACGCTATCGGGCGCGACCGACCCTACACGCACGCTGCATGTTGTCAGAGGAGACCAGAGGCTGAAAGACACGCTGCTTCTTCTCTTGTTTCGCCTCCAATATGCTGGAGTTTTGTCGAGATGTTTTGCAAGATGAAATATGAGATGCTACATGCTATCGGATCGTTCGCGCCGGTGGTATTTGATTGAGATGACAATGCCTGACAAGAAAAACTCGGGGGGTCAGAGTGAGTTGAGTTCGACCAAAACTTTCGGTTTCATGGTCTTCGTGGTCATGGATGGGTTTTTACTTTTTTCAGGGTTTTTCGCGGTCAGGTCGAACCTCACGGGTCTGACCCGACCCGATCCGACCTCCGATTTCTTTTAGGTGTGTTGACTTGGCTTGACCCGACCCGACCCGCGAAGAAATTGAAAAAAAACTGTTGACCTGACCCGACCCGTTAGATTGAAGAATCTCCTGACCCGACCCGACCCGCCACCTTCCGATTAACCCGTGAGATACGGGTGATGTCGCGGTTCGGGTGACCTTGACCCGCGAGACCATTTATCTTGGCCCGCGAATCCGGCCCGTGAGTCGACATTTCAAAAACATTTTCTTGTCCATTTTTGTGCCCCGCAGCGATATGTGGCCAGGCTGTATTGTGTACGGATGGATGCGGGCATGCGTATATGGATTTGGTGGTGTTTCAATGTTTGGATGTGTTACCATCGGAATATTAACGATTATAGGTACGAGAAACCCTTTGGGTAAGAAAGCGGCAAGTGTTTCAAGTGTCGGATCCGCTAGCCGGATGCGCGAGTCCGACCCGCGGGTCAGCAGAAAACAACTCGTGGGTGATGATGCTGGCCCGACCCGCGAGTGACCCGTTTCTCGCGGGTGATGACCTGACCCGGCCCGTCAGCTTTTCATCACCTCTTGACCCGACCCGCCCTGACCCGTGATATTTGTAAACCCCTTGACCCGACCCGCCCTGACCCGTGAGATTTTGAACACTTCTCGACCCGACCCAACCCGTGACATTTTTAACACCCCCTGACCCGACCGGCCGGTCGGGTCATTACTCGCAAACAGCCCTCCTTTTAGTTCTTGGTCCAATATCATCCCCGGCGCAGCCAACCGTACACCCACACTTCGAGGACAAACCAGTCTTGCTTAGGATGATTTCGAGTAGGACACTGCTTGCACCGCTGCAGCAATAAGAGCCAAGGCTAAGATGCGGGTGCCGAAGTACGCACAGCAAGCGTATTGGACGCGTTCCGAAACGCGTTCCTCCATGATTGTTGCGGTCATTTAAAACATCCACCCGATGGGCCTGCCGACCATCTCCTGTGCCTAGGAACTGGGTCCCCGCGACGATCTCGCACATAACCAAGTTCTACATGAGAGCATCCTACAAAAAACACCCTTTCGACTAACAAGCAGAGAGCTTTTCGCATGGAATAGACGTCCTCTCAAACAAACAAGGAACAAAACCCTGACGAAAGGGGTTGTGGTTCCACAAGGCCGTCTCGCTGCTGTCCGAGGCCTACCCCCCCAAAACTTCGTCCAACATTGACCACAGCAGATTAGCACGCAATAAAAGTCACGACCTACCAAAATAGGGCCACTTTCTCCAAGGAAAGGCGGTTTCGGCGGAAGAAGGCCGCCTCGCTCCTGACCCAAGCCGACCGCTCGAAAACTTCGGAGGAGAAATAACTGGCGCGAGCCAGACTCCACTCTTTTACTCGTCCGACCTATGTCGTTAGCCCTACGCCTGGTACAGGAGTTAAATAGGTGAACCCGGTAAAACTATTTACGGGGGAATATATAACCCTTTTCGGACTGCAGCAGTACCATTTTGGGAACAGACCGCTCAAATTCCAAGTAGTTTGTCCCCAAAGCAGGACTGCGGTCCCAAAAGGGTAAAAAAATCCTCAATGAATGTTTATGTGCACACACAGGGGGGGGATGTCTGTTTTTTTCGGGGTCTATGCTGGGGTTCTGATTACTACACTATGCCCCCCCCGTAAATGGACCAAGTCAAGTCGGCGCTGACTGCACGCTCTCAGAAGTCACCGTGATCTCTACTGACATCACCGTGCGTCCCGATCGTTGCCCCAAGACCCCTGCTGCCCGTCGCTGCGACAACAATCCGGTGGCAGCCTAAACTGCCGTATCGCCACCAACTTCCCCCGCGTCTTCAGCAGGAACGCTAAATCGAGCGTCACCGGTCATCCCCTCGCAACCCTTGGGGGTGAACCACACCAACGAGTAGCGCTCCCCCTTGAAAGGCCGCGTCCAGTGCCGCTGTGTCCACCCGTCAAACTCTAGCGGGCGATAGCGAAATATTCTCCACCTCCCCCTCCACCACCAGCTCGCCCCCGACGTAGTCGCCCAGGCCGACGATCAGGCTCCGGCTCTGGCCGGCCCCTGCTCCATTGTCGACGTGGGGTCTGAACCTGGCGTGCCTGTTGACCGCGATTGTGGTGGACGGGGGTCGGTCGGGCAGCAGAATCGCCTCCAGCTCGAACGCCGCACGCGCGAGCTCGGGGAACAATCTGTTCCCTCTCGGAGGCGGGCAGGGCGGCGGAAAGGCGCCCACGGTGAACGAACCACCGCGTTGCTGATGCTGCTGCCGCTGCTGCTTCTGCTGCATCTGCTGCGGCTGATGTTCTTGCTCCTCCTTCTCCTTCTCCTGCTCGTCCTGTTCCTCCTCCTTCTGCTGCTGCTGTTCCTGCTGCTGCTGCCCTTCCTGTTTTTCCTGCTGCTGCTGTTCCTGTTGCTGTGGCGGTTCTACTCGCGCCCCTACCTCCTCAGCTTTCTCCCCGAGGACGGCTTCTGCTGCCCTCGTTCCCCGGCCTCTTCCTCGGCCTTTGGCTTTGCATCTACCTCTGCCGCCACCGCCATCCCGCGCGCGCCCATTGGCACTCTTGCTCTTGCTCTTACTTTTTTCTCCAGAGGAGGCGTTGTCTTCTTTCCCGCCCGAGATAACCAAACTACGCGCAGGTGTGCTATCGGGCCAGCGTCCAGAAACGTCCGCCTCCTTCAACCACCGCAGGACGTTGGCGAAAGCGGCGGGCGCCTCTTTCGGGGCGAGCACCGCGTCAGCGGGCAGGGGCACCGGGTCCCCCGAGGCGACACCGATGGTCAGTTTTCGCTCGTTCGCAGCGTCGATCTCCCGCCGAAGCTTCAGCGCGCCCGGCTGCAGGACGTCTCGGAACCAGTCCAGCCCCCGTCGCCGATCCTCCCACCACCCTGCCGCGTTGTTCAAGACGCTTAGACGAAAGCTGGCGGCATCGGAGCGCGCGGCCTCGTCACTCCATCCCTCCAACGGCGGCCACTCCCGCTGCTCCGCCCCGGGCGACATGCAATAGCCGCCCAGCTTTGTTTGCCACGACGGGTAGCCGATCTCGGCCAGCGAGCACGGAGCGACGGGTGCCAGCGGGAGCGGCAGGAGGTCCTCTCGCCTCAACGGGTCGATGCAGACTGCGATGTCAGCGCCTGAAATCATCCCCCTCGCCGCCGCCACGGCGAGACCGACCATGCCCCTGACCTGCTGGCTTACGAACGCATCGCCTGACACGGACAGGCAGAGGTAGTCCGCGCCCCGCAGCTCGATGATCTCGGAGGCATAGAAGCGGTACAGGCGGCGGGGCGACGGACGGGCTGTGGGGCACCGCGCTGTCGCTGAAGTTGTGCCAGAGCGGGCACCGGCGCCGCTTGCCGCTGCCGCTGCCATTACAGTGGCCGAACGGCCTCAACGCCCTGCCCCGCAGCTGCTTTAGCAACGGTATGAGACTCTCCTGGCCTCGCGCCGGCCCGGCCCACGGGCCCTCGGCGGCCTCGTCCAGCAGCCACGCGGGCAGAAGGTACTCGTACCGCCGCCGGGTCGCGTGGATCTCCGCGTGGAAGGTCGGGAGCACGACCTGCATCCGCCCGAGGAGGCGCACCCCTGTCCCGTTAAGAAGAGCGTTGGTTGCGTCGAGCCAAGCGTGGGTCCCCGCCAAGGCCACCGTTGTTGGCGCTCGTAGACAGACGGTGTCGGCGCTGGGGAGGAATATAGCGCCGGCGATGGCGGCGGCATGGGGGGGGGGGGGGGGGGGGTGGGGGGGGGGGGGGGGGGGGGGGGGGGGGGGGTAATCATTTGTTGCTTGCCTTAGTCATTTGACCATTGACCACGCATCCCTTTCGACGGGGAGGGGGGTGTACTCGATAGGAGAGATGTACTCGATCTCATGCATGGCCGCAGTCGTAGGACCATAGGCCCTCGCATTCCTACAATGCCGGGACGGAGCATGTCGAGTTTTCATCGACCGGGCAGACATTGCTTGCACCAAGCGCGAAGCGCCGTGAGTTGTTCGGCAAGTCGCATGAAGGGTGAGCTGCATCCTACTAAGAACCGCTTTAGAGGCGGATTTTCTTGCATATGGATGACAGCATCAATTAATTTATTTAATTTCTGGTCTGGCCACTTCCAGAGATAGCAATGGGGGCACGCTATGTAACTGCCCCTCGGGTGCCTTACCATAAACACGTGATTCGACCATTCCTCTTGTGCGGAGTAAAGGTTCTTCACCTCGCACAAATGATCTAACTAGACCACCAGCTGTGGCCAGCCGCCAAAAAATCAAAAACAAAAAAAAACGGTACCCTGGTTGTCTAGCTCAAGTAGTGAGCGGCATGTTTTACAGCAGTGTCGTTGCCAACCGACGCCAACCCACCCTACATATAATAGGGGAGGACTTCTTCTGTGACCGTAAAAAAAACAAAAAAGGGAACTTGCGGACGTGGTGTTTGACGCTACAGCAGTATTTACGTATTTACGTTTTTACGAGTGCTGCTACTGCGGCTATCTGCTGCTGATGTGTATCGGTCCGCACGGTGTAAGCCAATCTTATCCTCGCGCAAGGAACTCAACACGCGAGTTGCTTTCTTGTCTGCTCACGGTAAAGGACATCGAGGGCACACGCGTTTCCACGCCCTCCCTCCACCTGTCCACAAAAAAAAAACGGCCGAAACATCCACGCTGTCGACAAGGCGATGCAGCTATAAATTGTACGTACAGCAGTAGTCAACACTCGTATGCTCGCAGATACAGCCTAGAATTCATACGAGCTGAGGGAGCCAAAAAACGGAGAAAGCTTCCTAATGTCTTATCTCGTGTGAACCAATGCCAATCAGGCCACAAAAAATGGAAGCAATACCCCTGACGTACCATTATGCAGAAAAAAAAAGTGCATGGTTTTTTCTACCAGGTATGCTTGTTTTTTCCGACGCGATTTCGCCGAGATATCCTCGAAAACTCAAAACACCATTTTTTTTTATACTAGATTCGTACAACAATCGTCATTGTCGATCAAGATGTAAATTGGCGGAGACACTGCTGAAGACGCAAGGAGAAAATCGATGTAAGTCTCGTTGCTCAACTCGCCACCCATCAAGAAACATCACCAAAACTCGGCTCCAAACGTGTATGAGTCAAGTAAATGCGAAAAAAAATGGCATTTCTGCGATATGCCCCTGACATTTTGAGAAATTTGCGCTGGATTTTTAATCTCGGATTTTTCAATCGCACGTTGAAAGGCACTCTACTATCGGCCTTAATTATTACCTGGTATTTATTGTTTATCACTACCGCTGTAGTTTCGGTCGCTTTTGTTTCGGGTTGTTGGATCGGTCATATCTCTAGGAAAACCTCATTTTTTTATAGAGGGCAGCAAGTCAATGGGTCGATGAGGGCATGAACTACACCGCCGTGTCAAATAATCAAGTCCAAATTGGTAAAGCCCATCCGAATAGGACTGGGCCCTGGTAGCTCTAGCCAGTACAGCATGTACTGGCTGCGTCATATGCCCGTACACTGGACCCGACCAGTGCACTGGTGGTTGCGGCGCCGCGACCCCTGCCCCCCCCCGGCTGGTGAGGGGGCCCCGTCGGAGGCGCCCCCGGAGGGTTCCACTGGCGGCACTCTGCCAGAGGCACGTTTTTACGCGTTTTGGCTTCACTATTAACAAAGCTAAAAAAAACGTCGATTTTGGACCATTTCAAATGCAATTTGGAGGTAGATTGACTAAGAAATAAAAAAAGAGCAAAAGCGGGAGAAGCGTATGATGGACAAGAGTGTGCGGAAATACGACACACTGCAGCACGCAGCCTAGATACCTAAAAGGTGGGACACGAGTTCAAAAAAATGTTTGAAGAGTGCAATACCGAATCGCTACAATTTGCGAAATCGCGGCCTCAGAGGGGTGAATGCTTACGTACATATCCATTTATATTGTGTTCCTAATATAATGTTTACACAGATTCTCTTTCGCGATGTCTTAAACCTTGTGTGCTTCGCCTCTCGGTGTGACTGCTCCAGCCAGTCCTGACTCCCTTCTCGATTGGGAGCCGATATAACCTCCACACCAGCGGCAGCAGCAGCCGCAGCAGCAGCGGTGGCGGGGCTTGACTCCACCAAGGGCTCGGCTCCAGGTGCACCGTCAGGATCCACGCAGCCCAAGCCATCAGTGGTTGAGGCGGCTTCGCCCATCGCTTTCACGGCCTCCCTCCCTGTCTCCCTCTCTCCCCTCTCTAGCTGTTCTGCGTTCCCTCTCTGCTCTTTACGCCGTGAATTTTGATGGGTTTCCGCTGTTTAATGAGGCGTTATTGTAGGACGCACGTAAATAGTCAAAAGTACTGGCACCCTGGCAGCCCCCTCAGCCAGTACATACTGGACCAGGGCCCAGCCCTACCATCCGACGTATTTATGGCTGGCCCAGCTCGTATTCATTCATACTTTCACGTCGTCATGAATGAGGCAACAAGGGACAAGCAACAAACTCACGTCGCGCTGACGCCCGGCTCCTGGACCAACAGCGGGCAGCTCCTCGATCCAATAGAAGAACCATGGCTGAAGCCTGCCGGCCGAGCCAGGGGGTCTCCTTCTGCCCCACCAACCCCCAGCGCCTGCAAGACCAGCCCAGCCGCGCTGTCTCCTCCTGCCACCCCCTTCCTTGCCGCTGCAGATGGCCCCTGCAGCGTCCGGGCACAATGAGCTTTCTCTGAGGCATCCCTAATCGAGCAGTCGTACCCTAGAAGGAGCAAGACCTTCTCGCCCGCGTCCTGGCGCGTAGCGGAGCAGTGCTCCGGCGGGTTTTGTAGGTGGCGGAAGAGGGCGCTCCTCGTTGGGAACTCATCCCCGCAGCAGATGCACGTTGTGGGCTTGGACGCCGGCGTCGTCGAAGGCTGAGGGACCTCCACCGCCCCTCCTGGGTGGTGGTGGTGGTGGTGGTGGTGGTGCTGTTGTTGCTACTGCTGATGCTGCTGCTGATGTTGCTGCTTCCTCTACCTCTCGGTGGAGGTCCGGCTTTGGGTCATGGGGAGGCATATGGTCCCGCCGCTTTTTTTTACTCGGTTACTGAGTACGTGTGCAAATGGCTGGTAGCAGAGTGTGAACTGAGCGACGGAGACGGTGGTGTTGCTTGTGTCCCTGCGGTGCTCTTCGATACCGCTACGCTCTACCTCTGGCTGGAAAGACGATATATGGGTGACGACCTGTAGACTGCTCACTGGTGTTATAGTTTGACCTTTCGTAGAACCCTCGCCAGCTCGGCTCTTCAGCTTGGCTCCCCAGCTCGGCACAGCTGCGGCTGTAAGCACGTCCAGCACGGGCGTACACCGCCGTTACAGCAAGTCAGCAGCACTTTGGACTACACACACAGCCGCACCCAAGAAACGAAACGCCGTGCTTACACCTAGACTCCACCACTAGTACACGATCGTGGTGAGCGTGAAGTACTGCGGTCTTCAGCTGGCTGTCGCAAACGCAACGCTTCGTTGTGTGCGGCACGTCTCTCGCACAACTTACCACAGGGGGCGATAGAGTACAATCCCCTCCTAAAGAACGCAGGTAGAAACCCCTATCTCCTATCACACAAGAACGGACATCGCATAACCAAGAAAGAGATCGCGATTGTCGCCTCCGCGGCGTCGGCTTCTCGCTTGTCGCCACCTATTTATCCCGCTTTCAAGCTCGCCGAGCAACGTCTTCCGAAGGGTTGGAGAGGGCGAGACGGCCTGCTTTCGTGCCGGAGAAAATGGCGATGGAGGAATCCGGCAACGGTCCCATGACCTACAGCTGGACGGATGTCGAAGTCCAAGAGGTGGGGAAGGAAATGAGAGAACCTTCTGATAAGCGTGCCCTTCTTGATGCCTAGCACCGCTGTGGGCTGTCCGCCTCTCTCTGTGTGTTCTTACGTACGATCAGGCGCGGCCTATGGAGTGGCGAAGCAGGAGTGCAGGGATGGTCTCGCGTTGCGTCCGCTCCGATTCTTTCGTAGCCTCGGGAAGAGAAATATGAAAATTATATGAAAAAATCAGGCACACAGAATGATCTTCGCAAAGTTGCTCTTTTTCTCTCTCATCATCGTCGCGGTCTGGGTGCTGCTCTGTGAGCGGAGAATCCGGTCGTTGTTTGTTCCAATTGCTGATTGATTGAGTAGTGACCCCACAGACAAATACGGCCCCACCACAGCTATTTTAGTAGCAGCTATATATTGCCAGTTACCAGGTATCATTGAGAGAGTACGTATCCATGTTCTACCTTAGGTGTGCCACTATTTATAGCAAGCTGCATGCTGTTTGCTTCCACTTCCTCGCCGTCTGCTGCAAGCCGTTCGGAGCAGCAGCAGCAGCAGCAGCGGCGGCAACAGGGGGCTGGGGGAGTACTCCGAGCGTCTTGCAGTTGTTGAGAGTGAAATCGCGAAGAAGCGCGTTATGAGAAAGATGAACTCGTGCCGCGCAAAACTGTTCCCGCAAGCAGTTCTGATTTTCCCTTGCCATCTTGCTTGACATACTGCTCGTACAGCACAGCAGAGTATATATATTGAGGCAGGACGTATTTTTCGATTGGTGACTTCGTTGACTCTTTGTTGTTGCTCTTGCTGTCTTCCGTTCTTTCCCGAACACAACCAGCACGCCCAACAAACACCCAGTGCCCGTACGTACTGATTCTCCATTCCACACGCAGGTTGTACTGCTGTACCTTTGATACAAGTGTAGTGAGTGTGTGTGTGTGTTCTTCACATTAAACCGTTCTTCTACTCGTCGACATCCAGCAAGCCCAGTGTCCGTGCTGATTCTTCACCCTAGAAAGATACGAGCTCTGTGGTCACAGACTACGACACAGAGATAACACACCGTGATGCATTAATAGCCTACGTAATACCATGCCTTCGCACTAGGTGCGGCCGACACAACATACATACATACGCCAGCAACCAAAATACACCATAAAGAAAGAGAAGCAACGAAAAACCAAACCGAAAAAGAACAAGAAAAAGAAAAAGAAAAATAATAGTTCAGTTCAGACTTGAGGGCGATACCTGGTATATCCAAATTCCACGATAAACAGTACGCACGACAGAAAAAACCAACCGAATTCGCCACAAATGAAACGAGGCACGACAGCAAGCAGCACAGCAGCGGCACCTTTCTGGCGTTTATTTTTGCATACTCGTACCTGTCAGCATGCATATACCAGGTACTTCCTCCGTAGGGTTAAGAATGGCGCGGACACTGGTTGTGCTGGATGTCGACGGGTAGAAAGAGCTGTCTGATGTAAAGAACACACTCATACACCAGTTACCTCGTACCAGGTTAAATCATAATTGTAGCTCAGACAACATTTATACGAGAATCATACGACAAAGTTGCAACATGTATAGCGACAACCGAAAAAGAGAAAATCAAGAGACGTGTGCCTGTCTACTCGTACGCGCCATAATACGATACACCGGCCGTCATACACGTTGTTTTCCGTTTATCGTGAGAGTATACACGAGTACGTACGTACGCGAGTACTATTAGTAGTACGAAACACTGCTATTAATAGCCCTTGTTGTTTGTATCAGATCCGATGTCTCATACGCACAATATCATCATATCATAGCAGCCCCCTTCCCCCGCCCCTCAACTCAAAGGTTTGTACAGAGTATCGCGGCCTTGCATCCCCGTTCTTTCTCTCGTGTCCCCATCACATTGAGCTCCAGCTGGAGCGGCAGCAGCAGCAGCAGCAGCAGCAGCAGTACGAGTACAGCAATGGTAGCTCCGCACCAGTAAGATGTCCGGCACCGGTACTTGTATGGTAAAAAGAGTTTGGTACGTACCACGGGGCGTTTCGTCTCGTCGTCTCTCTCCCGCCGCCTCTCACCTCACCCTCGCGTTGTACGTTTCCCACCCTATAGACTCCTTGTTCCGTGAGCAAGGAGAAGCGCAGTCCCCTTCCGTGGACAAATTACCTATTACGGGGGACCATAGTAAATAGGACCAAATATTGTTCGCAAAAATAAGTCAATATCTAGTTTTTTGTCTGTACCGTAGGTCCTATTAACTATGGACCCCCGTAATAGAATTTGACTGGTTTGTCCCCAGAACAGGACTAGTGCAGTTTTTGCCCTGAAAGGGGTACTGCTGTAATGATGCCAATGATTATACGCCTCTGGACGTAAATATTAGGACCACTTGGTTTTCTTATTACTCTCTAAATGGGCCTCTTGTGACGCCCAGGGTGGCATATGGCTAGGGCAATGAGCTGAGGGCTGATGTGATATCTACCCAGCGGGACCCAGCAAAGGTCAGGGGTCTCCGTGCCAGACTGCTTGTTCACCCTGGAGAGAAGAATAATCCCTTTCTTGTGGACACAGGAGCGATTTCGGGGGACCAGAGTAATCAGGGCCCATGATACGCTCAAAAACGTATATATTCCAGTATTTTTACTAGGCGTGTTTGGTCCTGATTACTGTGTTCCTCCGTATTGTCATCGCTTTATATACGAGTATACAATACGAGAGTTTTCCCAGTTGTCGGTTAGTATGTTGCCAGTGAGATTGGACCACGAACAGTCAGTAGAGAGACCAGTAGTACCGTCGCGAGTCGTTCGAGTTGTTGCTGCTGTAGTTCCCGCTCACATCAACAAACTCCATCCTAATCCTCCAATATATCTATCCATTATCCAATACTGATGTACCCCAACAAACCAGTCTTGTAAAGGCAGCAGCAGCAGCAGCAGCAGCAGGCGATCAGAGCAGCAGGGCAGAAGAGCGGCAGGACGGCAGATCTGCTGAACGCGTATTAGTGTGTAACATAAATGTTAGGCCCTGACAGAAACAACAGCAGTGCCATCTCTTCAAGTTTATTGCTGCGACTGCTGCTGCTGCTGCTGCTGCTGCTGCTGCTGCTGTTGCCGCTGCTATTCCGCAATCATGGGTGGATGTTGGTGGTGGTTGTATGTCGGTCGGTGGCGTGAATTAGCTCTTCCTTTTGAAATGGTTGTAAGGACTGCTGGAGCACCGCCAACGTGTGACGCGCAAGATAATACCCCCCCTGCACCAGCGGAGAACTTGTAGACGTACGTGCAAGGTTCTTAGAGTTGCACGTATTTTCTGTACCACCTGGCGTCCTGATCCCATTAGGTACTTTGACCCGCAGTGGGCTCATCCGATTTGAGACACCCTGCTCCCACTCAGCAGTGCAGAAGTATAATCAGCCTTCCGCAGGAGCCGCTGGAGGCGCTCCTGGCACCCTGATCCCGTTTGGTACCATGTAGGCCATACATATCTGCAACAACTCCTGCTATACATAAAATCGTGTTGAGTTTACGTGCAAGTCTGAAGAGCGTTTCACGTACGTGCAGTTTCTCCGCCTCTCACCCCACCTGAGGTTAGCTTCCGAGCCGTTTTTTTTTCGAAAACAAAAAAGGATGCGAAATATGTAAGATAATGGCGACTGTGGGAAATATCTCGTGGACGTTGTCTCCGTCGACGAATCGCTCGGCATCTCTTCACTTTCCTCTTTTTTTGTGGAGAAAATCGGCTTCGAAAATCGTTCTCGGGGGGGGTGTGTCTGTGCTTGTCCTTTGTGCTGCTACACAGCAGCAGTACGTAGTCTGATGTTTTTTCTCCTCCACACACCTTGTGCCAGCGAGCCCGGCGTGGGGCCTTGTTTACTGATCGAAAGTCAGTCACAGTGAGAAAGCCATGGGTTATGATAGCGCAACGTTTATAATGCCTGGTACCCAGGTATTGATTAAGTTATGGTTTCTCCCTTCTAAAGGAGCTTTTATCCTGGTTCACGAGTACCCTTGCTTGTGTCCGTCCGTCCGTGTGTGTATGGTGTACGGTGGGAAATGTTTGAAAACAACTCCTATACGTTCGTCGTTGCTGTAGAAACATCGATATTGCAGCTGCTGTTCACACCACCACCACCAGGCGAAGGTGTCTATTACGGGGGGGACCATAGTAAATAGGACCAAATAGTATCATTAAAAATAGGGAAATGCATAGGTTTTTGTGTGTACCGTAGGTCCTGTTTACTATGGTCCCCCGCAATAGTGACGGCATTCTAGAGGCGTGACGGATTGAAATTTTCGTTGTTCCTACTATTACGGGGGTCCATAGTTAACAGGACCTATGGTGTACATAAAAACCTATATATTTAAATATTTTTACTAACAAAATTTGGTCCCGTTAACTATGGACCCCCGTAATATTAATAATATATATATATGTTAATACCTGTTGCTTTTGCTTTTAGTGTGACCATTTCCCGCTTTTCGGCAACGGGACCGCCACAATTATTAATGAAGACATGCGACCATATCACATCACAGGCCTTGAGACCTCGGGATCCCCGACTGAGTTTGGTGGGGTTTGTCTTTTCTCCTCGTTGGGTGCTTGAGCTACGCGCTGATGTGCGATCAACAACACAACGTGAAATAGCGAATTACCGATAGATACCACGTGCACATTTTGTGCGAGCAAGTGGAGTGTTCGCATTTTTTTTTTGTATTTGTAATGATGGGTGAGACTCGTATCGTCCTGCTCTCGCATGTATCCTGGGGTGGCTGGTATTTTTCCAGGGGGACCATAGTAAATAGGACCAAATATTGGCAGTAAGAATAGGTAAGTATATTGGTTTTTGTGTGTACCGCAGGTCCTATTTAATATGGTCCCCCGTAATGGTATTCCGCACGTAATATATGTACCAGGTGTCAGGTACGCAGCAGTACCGATATGTGCTCGTCTATTGCTTGATGTCTCCAAGGATGGGGAACGTTTGGCTTGAGTGTCAAATGTACTAAATGTCCTTAAATTTTGTAGCACTGGCTTCGTATTTTTCATATATACTGTGTAGCGTCAGGTACCAGTGTGTTGCTTGTAGGATGAGGTTCCAAGTGCGGTAACACCTGACAAATGTGGTACAACAGCAGTGTAACACAGGATACCAAGTACCTATTAATAGTACTTAACTATACCGGTACTGCTGTAGTGAAATATCTGGTTCCTGGTATTATATACGGGGGTACATGATTAATAGTTAATAGGACCTATAGGGCACATGCTCATAGGGACTTTTTCTTGCATAAAAAATTGATAAGCGGAAAGCGCGAAAGCGTGAGTTGGCTACATTCGATGAAAATCGACGAGCAGTGGGAATGCTGAACCCTATGCGCGACAAAAATAAAAGGCACGTACCGGGGGGGAGAAGGGACGACACCTGTGACCACGGCTTGTCCAGAAGATCGTCGAGGGTAAAACCTCGTACGAGTGGGCTGGGAAGTAAAAGTGATATAAAAATGGTGTACATAAAAACCTATATATTTACCTACTTTTATTCACAATATTTGGTCCTATTCACTGCTGCTGTGGTCCCCCGTAATATGAAATTCGAACACGATTTATTTCTTTTTTATTTTGTTTTTTTTCCATCCCGATTCACTGCTGTCTTCGCCCTCCTCTTCTCCCTCCTTCCTCTTACGGGGGACCATAGTAAATAGGACCTACTGTGCACACAAAAACCTATGTATTTGCATGTTTTTACTAACAATATTTGGTCCTATTTACTATGGCCCCCCGTAATAATCGTCACTCAGATCCTGGGCCACAAAACAGGCTCTCCTCCCCACTACAGACAGTACGGTCGTTGCTTTGCAGTTTTATCGCGAGAAGCCTGCAGCCCTTTCTTCCCTCGTTGATTCGGATCGATGAGTTGTATATTTCGTACGTACCTGTTACGTATATGCTGTATAGTGCATATAGTCTATGGCGCGGTTCGAGATCCTTTCTCCTGTCGATTGAGTACCATAGGGAAATATTATACCAGGTACAGCGGTAGATCTTTAGGCCGCGGCAGGGGGAGCGCCGTCGCGTCTACCCGGTCTCCCGTCTCCTGTGGGCTCGCTCGATCTGGGATGCTAAAATCGTTAACCAGTGGTATTTAGCAATGGAAAGTCCAGCATCAGATCTAGCTATTACGGGGCACCACAGTAAATAGGACCAAATATTGATAATAAAAATAGGGGAAAAATGCAGGTTTTTTTGTGTGTACCGTACGAGGTCCTATTTAGTATGGTCCCCCGTAATACTACTACTGCTGTTGTACGTATTTGACGTACACAAGCGCCCCTCTCATGAAGCAAACCTTAGACCTGATAGGACTGCAGTTTTTTTTTGGAGACAATACCAAATTTGTCAGAATTTGAGTGGTTCGTCCCCAATAACGGGGGTGCAATTTGCCCTGAAAGGGTAGGGTTAGGAAAGAGTCCCACAAGAATCTCAGCCTGAGATATGACGGAAAATTCAGAAAGTTCGGGAGCGGTTATACTGAAGTCAGTGTGGTATACACCCTTCCTCAAACTCAGCCTGAGATGGACGGATAATTCAGAAATTCGGGAGCGGTTACACTGAAGTTAAGTGTGGAATACACCCTTTCCTCAAATACCCGCAGAGAGCGTTTGGCTTCGCACAGGGGTGGAGTCATTTTTCAGCGCTCGATTTTTTTTTTTTTTCCGAGAACGGGAAGGTTGACAGTACCGAACAAGGTGTTTTCGGGAAGTATCTGGTCGAGGGAGAAGAGAGAACCTTCCGAAACTATAATGTTCGACTTTTTTTAGCCCCCATTGTTAACGTTGGTTGAGAGAAAACGAGCGCTGCAGAACGATCGCAGCCCTACTCGGAGTCATATATAGATATATGGATATTTACGGGCGAGAAACCTAGCTCGGGTCAAGTATCCCGGTTTGTTTTTCACGGGCCGGCTGCTGCTGTAGTCGCGTAGCAGCGGCAGTGCCTCGGCGGTGAATCGTAACGTGGTCTCGCGACGTTGTAGGCCTTGGCTGTTCGCTTAAACCAGGCGCCGATAGGGCCAGGCCGATTAACCACCCACCCAGTCCGTCAGTCAATCAGTCATTCCGTCAGTCAGTCAGTCAGTCAGTCAGTCACCATAACCGCATTGTTACATATTGTTTTCTTTATTCAAATACTCGAGGTATAGAGGCCGGACTGATCACTCACTCACTCACTCACTCACTCACTCACCATAACGGCCTCATTAGCACCTTGTGCGTTTTTGGCTATTTTTTAATTTAAATCAACTATTACTAAAAAATACAATTGGAAATGCCCCGAGGTGTATATTGTGCTGCTCGTACCCGCCGGCGGTCGAAAATTTGGATTTTTTTATTTTCGGATCACGTCGCGGGAAAAAAAATGCGACAGCGTGTTCGTTCGTTACTGCCTGTTACTATCAATGCCACTCTTTTTTTGTCTGTGAATGCCCCCTTTTCAATGACTGGGCGGTATATGGACGATGACCATGTCGGCAACTGCTGCATGTATGAATGTGAAACTGCTGCTGTAGGGCTGGTGCGATATTGGCATTCGTGCATGCATATGATACGGATGTAGAATACCGTTGTCATTGTTTCATGATCCACACTCTGCACCAGAAGCGCTGCTGATGCTGCTGGTACTTCGTAGGTATGCTTGTTACATGAAATCAGTGACCATCCCGGTAGCGCGTCATCTCTACGAAGGGACTCATGGGTATATATTCCGTACGCGAAGCACGGAATGTTAACACGCCCCTTTCACGAGCCGATTTTCTCCAGTAAGATAAGACGCGAGTCGACGAGGGAAGAACGTGATCAACCCTTCTTGCGATAAAAATGCAAGGCGCGTACCGTACTGTGCGTGTGGGGGGGGGGGGGGGGGGGGGGGGGGGGGGGGGGGGGGGGGGAGGGGCTACTATGTGACCCCGGATCTGGGTCTGGGTTACGACTATAATGGGTACCAGGTAGGTAGGAAGCAGGAGAAAGAAGGGCGAAGGTAGTGTATGTAGTGCATGGGGTGTGACAGCGGAAACTAGACGAGGCGGGCACACACACGCAACGAGAATGTCGTGTTTGGAAAGGCCTTACCAAGCTTCGTCCTTGAAATAGCCCGCATTCAGACCCATCGCTCGACGTTTTTGCATCCTCCCCGTTGTCGAGGTAATCAGCTTGGAAACCCGTTGGAGGGCGTGTTTTTGCTTTTCGTGCTACATATACGGACGATAGTGGTGTTGATACACGGGAAGATGGAGCTGAAGCTTCCGAGGAAGGGGGCAGGGGAGGGGGGAGAGGGGGGTGATTCCTTGCGTGTTACTCATACCGCAATGATATTGATAAGGAGGAAGAAGCTTGACCCATGCACAGGTGGGACTGCAGTCCCGTTTTGTGCACAAATTACTTGGAATTAGAGTGGTTTGTTCCCAAAACGGGACTGCAGTACTAAAATGGATTATAATCCTTTTCAGCCTTAAGGGCTGCATTCCCATTGTGGGGACAGATTGTTTGGAATTTTAATCAGATTTTTGGTTTTTAGGCCGTGAGGGCTGCACTTCCATTGCGCGGAGGAAGTACTTGGAATTATAATCAGATTTTGGTTTTAAGGCCTTAAGGACTGTATTGCCATTGTGGAGACAAATTACTCGAGATTATAGTTAGGTTTTGGTTTTTGGCCTTAAGGGCTGTCTGTACTCCCATTGTGGGGACTAATTACTTGGAATTATAGTTAGGTTTTGTTTTTTTTTGGCCTTAAGGGCTGCACTCGCATTGTGGGGACATTTTTTTTTGGAATTGGAGTCAGATTTTGGTCTCTGCACACTGCAACACCAAAAGATTGAAGGGGTGCGTTATCTTGCGTGTCATACATGTGTCGCACGTGAGGTCCGTGATGATGTAGGAGGACGAACGATGAGAAATGACGAAGTGGCGTGCGGCATGGCATAAGCCAATATACTGCTGTACTTCTGTAGTATAAGACTATACTTCGTGCGAGCATTTTTTATTTTTATTTTTTATCGTCGGTTATTCGTTCGCACTAACGCTTGATTTTTCTTGTGAGTACCACTACTGTATGTCCCGAAAGTGACGGCTTTTCACATGAAATGCTATTAATGTCACGGGGTCCATAGTTAACGGGACCAAATTTCATTATTACCGGGGTCCATAGGTAATAGGACCTATGGTACACATAAAAAACCTACCAGGTATATATTTACGTATTTTTACCAACAAAATTTAGTCCCGTTAACTAAGGACCCGCGTAATAGTAAAAATAGGGAAATGTATAGGTTTTTGTGCACGACATAGGTCCTGTTAACTATGGACCCCCGTAATAGTACACAAACGGTCCTTGTTTTTCGAGACCAATATTTGCGCAGGTTCTCAGGAGAGTATTTGCCTGCAGGCAAATATTTGCGCAGCTTTTCAAAAAAGTATTTGCCTACAGACAAATATTTGCGCAGGTTCTCAGGAGAGGATTTGCCTACAGACAAATATTTGCGCAGCTTTTCAAAAAAGTATTTGCCTCCAGACAAATATTTGCGCAGCAGGTTCTCAGGAGAGTATTTGCCTGCAGGCAAATATTTGCGCAGCTTTTCAAAAAAGTATTTGCCTCCAGACAAATATTTGCGCAGGTTCTCAAAGAAGTATTTGCCTACAGACAAATATTTGCGCAGCTTTTCAAGAAAGTATTTGCCTACAGACAAATATTTGCGCAGGTTCTCAAGAAAGTATTTGCCTGCCAAACAAATACCAAATAATGTATTTGTACAGGGTGTGCAAGAGTACGAATATAACACGACGTACGTCGTAGAATAGGACAGTACGTACGTAGGAAAAACCGGTTTCTGGCCAGTAGACCGAAACAAATCAGTGGGTTCCTCGTGAGTAGACCGAGCAATGTGTATATCGTGAGATCGTGGGCACAAACAAAGATCGTTGTGCATGTATACGTAGTATTAATAGACAATCGATTTCTGGTGAGGATCTTGTCGTGAGTAGTTCGCACGAACAATTGGTTTGCGATTCACGATGCGCAGTAGGCCGAACAGCAGCGGACCCCTCCGCGAGTAGAACGAAGTGTAGTTGACTGTTCTTGGGTACAATCCAGGATTTCTCGGTGCGTATCGTACGCATACGATGCGTGTCCGTGGACACTTGATCTCTCGTGAGTATGTGCGGATGTTGGTTACATAGCACCACCCGCTATTAGTAGCCTGCAGGGTCCCTTGTAATAGTAACGTGAATCAGACCAGTAGGTAGTGTTTTATACCTGGTAACCAACAGTAGACAATTGATAACTCGTGGCTATGTTCGTACGTAACTCTGATTTATGGCAGGAAGCAAACGCAAGCGACATTACCCTGCATGGCGTGCGGCATGCGCCGTCAATAAGAGGAACCGACCGCCCTTTTACCATTTTACCATTCTACCAATATTTTTTGTCAACCCATATTCAAACAGGTACGTATTCCCCAGTAGTTATCACTGGTCTCTCCAATTTTCATCGTTTTCATCCTGTCCGATCGATATTGCCTCTAAAACCAAGGGCAAATGTCCTGTTCGATGTTCCCGCTGCTGCTGTACGTACTCTTTGAGTCGTCGGTGAAACAGCACACGATCTTGGCCTCTGCTGCTGCTTTAGGGAAAAGGGTCGGAACGACTCGTCGATGTGCTGGATGCTGGATGTCTTTGATGATCATGTAGAAACACAAAGTTTTATGTATATTTTGTGAAGAGACAACATGGCCGAAAATGTAAGGGCGGTTAGGGATTGTTATTTATACAACAAACGATCCTTACTTTTCCGTCCCGAACAGAGTGGTGCTGCTTGCTGTGCAGCAACAACATGGTGACGGAAACTGCTCTTTTGGTGTTCGTGTTCTTGTATGGTACCTGGTATTTTTCAATCCTTCCGCGGGTATTTGGTAAAAATGAAAGCTTGAGATCAGCACACTTTCGTGGTACAAAATTCGCGTCGTGTGTGCCAATCGAGCCCCCCCGTCGCTCACGTCGATTTTTTGTGTGAAACGTCGCACAAACTGCTTGTGACTTGCAGCAGCTGTTCATGCTTGCCTGCGTCGCAAGATAGCTCCCTCGGTTCTGTCTCCGTAGCGGTTTGCAACCGTGCGGCAGGGACCGGGGCTGGGGGAGGTGCAGGGACGTCGGTTCTGGGTACTGCTGTACGAGTGCAGTGTACACTTTTTCGTTAGTCGCCGAAGAAACAAACGGAGCAGCACGAGACAAACCCCAGTCGGAATTGCGGCCTCTGCCCCTCCGAGGCAACGTACTGTACGAGTATTTTCTGTTTTTTTTTTTTTTTTCGTTTTTTTTTTTTTTTTTTTTTTTTTTTTCGTTTTTTTCGTTTTTCTTTTCTTGTTTCAGATGTTTTGTTGCTAATCAGTTTTGAAACTCGCGCGATCGAAAAGTCGCTGAGGGGTGCGCTTGTGCGCTCACGTTTGCAAGTGCAGCGGTACGCACACGAGTAGACTAGACGGTGTATGCTTCGAGTCTGCTATGTGTTGAGAGTAGTCGTGGTATCATATGCGAGTGTTTCCACTGTAAATCCGCGTGCAAACGGCGAATTTCATGCTTTTTGCTGCTGTATGTTCATGCCAGGTGCTGCGGTGTACTGCTCGGCTGTACCTACACGAAATACATAATGGTACCTTTGCTCGTACCTTATTCCGCATGTAGTCTCGTTCTTGATGAGATGCAGTATATATATATATATATATATACGGAGACGTCAGCCGAAAACCGAACACACGTTGGACTCGCTGGTCAGGCTTTTTCCTTTTTTTTTTCACAGATACGTCAGCTGTGACTCAACTTTGCAAGCTGTGTACCTGGTACGTGGTATGGGATACGCCGGGCGCGCTTGTTCTATGCTTGAGAATTTCATTTACAATATTCGTGTGCGTGTGATGTGATGTGATGTGATATCAGGTGCCTGGTATGGTATTCGTACTATTAATTCGACTCGGGGTCCAACCCGTTGGACGAAAGGCTACGACAGGCAGCCCGACGGCCTCTTGTTTACTGTCATAAGCCGTAGAAAGGTGCCTCCCTGACCTTCTTGCGCCCCTTCATCTTACGTGTGCCCTTACCCCCCCCCCCCCCCCTCCCCCCCTGTCTCCATCTTTGTCGATCAGAAGGTATCACCTGCTAGCTTAGACTGCGTACGGTACGTACTCAAGTCAGCGCTGACTGGTCAGAGACGACGAGGAGTCCCTCTTCTCGCCCTTTTTTCCACCCCGGCAAACCTACCGTGCAGCTCCCGTGGTTCCTCCGTGTATAGTGCCGGAATGTATGCGCCGGCCAACGTTACCGGCACTATACATGCGGCAACCGGCACTATTACCCCCTCCGTAAACTACCACACTGGCGAATCCCATGTTCTTCAAGCGATTTCGCAGACAATAATACTGCTGTATAGCTATAGCGGGCAGCCTGTAGAGGGACCACTGCTGCTGTACGACGCAAGACAACAAACACCTTCAGACAAAATTCCAAGACTGGCTTTTCTCGACAATGGGGGAGGTGCAAGCGCCGAGCGTCTGTGAAAATATCTCGAACGAGATATTTGCCGAGAGCCCCATTTTCGTTTTTGTAAGCCCCCGTCAAGACATGGTCTACGAAAAGGCGGCTCGGAAATTCGTCCCGAGAGAGGGTGTGTGTGTGTTTTCTCGCGTGTCTCATGTATGTCGTCTGTTGGTCGGAAAGTTACACCTGCTTGTAGAATACCTGGTAAAGAACAACCTTACCTGTAGTATGGTCGTCCTGTAATATGATCGTCGGGGTCGCTTTTAGAGAGACGCTGTTGTTAGTAGTAGTAATAAGATTTGATGAAGAAATCGTCCTCAGCGGCGAGCTCTGCACTTTTTATCCTATCGAATAACCTATATGCTCAAGGGTGCTTTTTGAAGGTTTGCGTCACCACAAAGGTTTCCAGTTTCGCTCTCTCTTAACCCTCACGGGAATTCAGGAGGGCAAAAAAAATGACGATAAATTGTATAACGATGACGGCAAGAACGGGGCCGCTGGCGCTAGCGTGACTGGGGGATGATACAAGCTTGATGTCCGAGTTACAATGGTTGATGCCAGGAGGTCGCACGGCACCGGCGCACAACATTAGTCTACCCATACCTCATGCTCGGCGCTCGCGCTGCTCCTAGACGGCTGATGACGCCAAAGGTTCTCATTAGATTGGTTGTTTTCTTCCAGCAGCATCCGAAGGGGGCTTACGCGTGTTCTTTGTTGCGCGAGTCAGTCAGTCAGTCGGTCAGTCAGTCAGTCAGTCAGTCACAATTCAAGCATTTATTGAGATTAACCCTTGTTGGACTACACCCCCGTTTCGGGGGCAAACCACTTGCAGTAGAATGAGTGTGAGGGGTTTGTCCTCAAAACGGGACGGACTGGAGTTGCTAAAAGATGTCAAGGCTTTTGTTGTTGGCGGGGCCCGCAATACTGTTTTCGGCCAGCTCTGACTCTCAAGTAGGCTACAGCAGTGGATGTATACCTCGGTTCAACCCCTTTAGTGCCGCAGTCCCGATTTGGGGACAAACCAGTCTAATTCCAAGTGATTTGTCCCCAAAACGGGACTGCGGTACTAAAAAGAGTTAAAAGCGCCCCGTGACGACACGACGCTCTTATCTGTAGTGGAAGAAAAAATACTGAGCTGAGGTAGCTTTTATTATAGGCGGGACATGCCGATTTCACGCCTCCCAAAACCCCGAATGTTCTTGACTCGGGCGCTCTCAACAGGGGTGGGTGCCCCTCTGTGGTTTTTTTTTTTTGTCTCATGTATCCCACAATGTTTGCCCTCGCCTTTTATTACCCGATGCTGTCACCTTTGCTGACCGGTACCCCCGGGCTGACTGAGCACGATTAAGCTAGACTGCCGTAGGTTGTCCCCTCTATTACGGGGGGCCATGGTAAATAGGACCAAATATTGTTGGTAAAAAAAGGTAAATGGTATATAGGTTTTTGTGCGCACCGTAGGTCCTATTTACTATGGTCCCCCGTAATAGTACCAGCCAGCTTTTGTTTTCGACGCGGGTCGGCGAGGGAAGAAAAGGCCGACGTCTTCTCGCGATAAAAAAGCGCAAGGCACGAAGCATAGCGGGAAGGGGGCGGATAAGAGTGTGCTGCTTGACCCCGGGTCTGTTGTTGTCCTCCCTTTACACCTGAGGCCTTTCGGCCAAGCGCCAAGTTGACGTTTTTGTCGTGGGGGTGTTGGAGGCGCGGACCTATTTACCGGGTAGCTCGAGGGGCTTTTTACCCACCCTATTAATTGATGAACTTTCTCGTTCATACGTACGGTGAAATTTTCATGCTCGTCTCTCTCTCTCCTCCTTTTTGTTGTTGTCTCGTTTCGGTTATCGGATGAAGGGTCTGACTTCGAGCGCCGTCGAGACAATCGAGAGGCTGACGCTTTTAAGTTGCGACTACGATTACGGGGGGGTCCATAGTAAACAAGACCAAATATTATCAGTAAAAACAGGGAGATGTATAGGTTTTTATGTATACCATAGGTCCTATTAACTATGGCCCCCCGTGTGATAATAGAAGGGAGGGAGGAAAGAAGGGCGAAGATAGTGGGAGGGGTGAAAAACGAAACAAAGCGCAGAGAAGGGTGTTTTGTTGTGCGGGACTTTTTTGTTGTTGTTGTTGTTGTTGTAAAGGGTGCAAACTGAGTTTTGTCGTGCTTTCGGATTTAGTTTTCTTGTGCAGAAAGCGAGATTAAAAAAAAAGGACCGGTTCTTCTCGTAACGAGTCCGACTGCTCGCGGAAAGGTACCCAGACGAATTCACGTTTCTCGAGGGTCGCGGTTGCAAGATTTTTTTGCACTCGCTTTTTTTGGCTGGAATGCTCTTCCTGTCGCAAAGGTGGTACCTGATTAACAAGGGGAATCTGTTTGCTCAACTTTTTAGTTTTTTGGCAAGAATTCCTTGAAAAAATGAGTTGCGAGTAGGCCGAACGTGTTTTGCAACTGCGAGACCCTTGAGAAGCCGGTAAACTGGTCCGAGTACTTCTCGGAGAGTAGTTTGGCTCATTCCGAGAAAAGCCGGCCCGAGTTTTTAACTTGTTTTCTGGGTTATAAACTTAAAAAAAAAAAAAACTCCGTTTGCAAACCTCAGAAAATAAAAGTCTCGCGTAACGAACAGCCCAACGAAACAAAACCCTCTTGCGTATACCGCTACGTTCACGTTTGATGACCTAGTAGTCTACTCAGCCAGCAGAGGGGAAAGTACGGGTTACAGTCATGGGCAGATACTGTTGGTGAGAAGCGGTATATAACCTTCAGTAGTAGCCTGGTCACGGCGAGAACTCCCTTCTGAGCAGCACTATTTACCTTTTCCTTGTGTTGCCCCTTCACTCGTTCGTTCTTGCCGCGCAAAGACACCCGAACTTTGAAGTTGTTGTATACCAGGTATTACATGCACAAATTGTTGAAGACGTATACCAGGGAGATATATTATAGATACTACGCACACAGTCAGTAGATCGGTTGGAGCATGTCCACTTATCGCATCAACGCTGGATTTCCAACCTCTACGCACGCACACGTAGAAACATGGGTGTACCCAAGTGCGAATAGCAAAACAGTGCCAGGTACCAGGTGCCACACGCCGGCGCTTCAATGGGAGCCGAAGCATTTCCTCGCACCACAGCAGCAGTGTCCTGGCTGCTCGCAGGGCTCGCGGCTTCTTGTGACGCCAAGGTTGAGCGTAGGCTCTCGAAGGCTATTATATACCAGAACCAGGTACTGGTAGCATTTAGAGTGGCGTCCCTCTCTGAGCACACAGATGCTTGCCTGCAAAATTCTTTGTAATCGAATAAAATAACCCTCAGCCTGAAATTCCCTACTCCCAAAATTATCTCACGCACACGTCGGCGCGTACGGTACTCGCAGGTCAGATTTCGGGGTCCAACCCGGTGGAAACAAATATGTACGTACGACTCTCTCTGTCCCTAGATACGTGCAAGGAACTTTTGTGTACTAATCGTGCTTGATGCAAAGCTTGCTTGTATTCGGGGACCGAGTGGTGTCCGATAAGAAAATTTCATCCACCCTCAACCTTTTATTAATCCTTCACCTCTTTGCTATTAAAATAGTAAAGCCCCTTCAGGGCAAAGCTGCAGTCAGTCCCGCTTTGGGGACAAACCAGTCAAATTCCAAGTAGTTTGGCCCCCCCAAAACGGGACCGACTGCAGTCTTAACGCCCTCAAAAGGGTTTGAGGCCCCGTGGCTTACTTGGCTGTCTTTTATTTTTCAAACAGTTTTAGTGTGTACTACTGCGGTCCCGCTTTGGAGGCGGACCGGTCCAATTCTTGAGTAGTTTCTCCACCAGAACGGTTTTTTACCAGGACCAAAGTCGTCGAGTACTTACTTCACGTACTGTACAGCAGTTAATAGAAGTATTTATTGGTTGAGTTGTAACGGTATTACGTATGACACGCACAACAGTTATTACACAAAGAACCTACGATATTAATGTTAGTAGTAACAATGTACCAGGTAAATATATGCCAGGTATGTATATATATATACATATACAATATATACAAAAAATATATGTATCAGAACCAAAAATTGGTGAAAAAAAATAACGGGATAATATGGTTATTGGGTCCATCTCCCCGCGTAATCATTGCGCGCGGATTTTTTTTTTCGCGGGATCCTACAATCGTGTTTGGATCTGACAGGCGCGTGTGTGGCTCGGATTGCCTTTTTTTTTGTTAGAACCAGGGTAAACTATTGCTACCAAAAAGTCAGTAACCGTAAAAACGAGCGTCGAGTTCTCGCACACACGGGGGTGTCTGTCACGACCGTTTTTTCAGCGCTCGCTTTTTGTCGAGTGCGTACCGAACAACATGAAAGGCGTTTTCGGACATGGTTCTGACCGAGAGAGAGAGAGAGAGAGAGAGAGCCTTCCGAAAATAGTATAATGTTCGACTTTGTGGGCTGGTAGCACCCTTCTGGTTGCCGTTGTCCCTTCTAGGACTGCAGTCTCATTTTGGGAATAAATCACGCAAACGTCACGTATTTCGTCCCCCAAAACGGGACTGTAGTCCTAAGAGTTAACTTAAGTAGGTAACTTTTAGTACTGCGGTCCCGTTTTGTGGTCAGATTAACTTAGAGTTTGAGTATATGCTGCGGTTCGTCCTCTGAAGGGGACTGAGCGACTACAGCCCTAAAAGCGTTTTAAGGTGTTGATGGTTGGCTCCCTCGCCACCGGGGTAGTAACTCCGTGGTAGCCGTGACTTCAGGAAAAACTATTCGCCTTATCCTTTCGCACCTTTTACGACTCTGACGGGGGACGGTATCAACGGTGATCAGGACCCATCACATACGTGAAAAAAAAAAAAAACTATATTTTTGCAGTGTTTTTAGCAAATATGTTTGTGGTCCTGATTACTGTGGTCCCCCGTAGTGGATGATCAAGATCTGTGAGCGCAGATAGATCCCTGATCTGTATGATCTGTGTGATCTATAGCTCTCACCTTGCCGGGCGGGAGCCGTGAAACCTGCGTGATCTACGGTACGACGTGTTTGCTGTGGGTTAGATCTGCCGTATAAGGTAGATCCTGTACAGATCCTGTGCAGATCCTGTGCAGATCCTGTACAGATCCTGTACAGATCCTGTGCAGATCCTGTACAGATCCTGTACAGATCATGTGCAGATCCTGTACAGATCATGTGCAGATCCTGTACAGATCATGTGCAGATCCTGTACAGATCCTGTACAGATCATGTGCAGATCCTGTACAGATCCTGTACAGATCCTGTGCAGATCCTGTACAGATCCTGTACAGATCCTGCACAGCTTTTCATAACGGCTGGTTAGGATATTTATGTACATGATCTATTAATAGGCAGATCACTATCTAGAGGATCTTGATCTGTTGACCTTTTTACGTTTGCCCTTTTGCTGACCGATAGCCCTATTAATAGTACTACTGTCGTAAGTGCGCCTGGAGTGTTGCATTTACTATTGCGGGGGACCATAGTAAGTAGGGACCTACGGTTGCTCGTAGCCTCAGGCAGCGGTAGCCCAGACTGCATGGCAGTCTATGGATGGATGTTTCAGGCCGTGTATTATTGGCCTCCCACAGGGCAGGGGCAGAGAAGAAGTGAGCCTCGTGCGTCACCACTTACCGTTACAACCTTAGAAGTCAAGAGTCGCATAATCCACAATAAAGAGGCAATGGTACCAATCGGTACGTAACTGTCATTCAAAGAGACCAAACGAACAACGGTACACACAAAAACCCATGTCTTACCTATTTTTACTAACATTATTTGTTCCTGTTACGGGGGTCCATAGTTAACAGGACCAAATATTGTTGGTAAAAATACCTAAATATATAGGTTTTTATGTATGCCGTAGGTCCTGTTAACTATAGACCCCCGTAATAGTTACTATGGCCGCCGGTAATAGTGCTGTTTTGCTGCAGCTCTGTGCTTGCGCCCTGCTATCATTGCCTCAGGAGGAGGCGTATAAACTGGATCAATCGTGTAGTATTACGGGGGACCATAGTTAATGGGTAGGGACTATTAACTATGGTCCCCCGTAATGCTAATACTGCCCCCCATTTCAGGCCTATTACCCGTTAACAGCAAAATAGTGTATGCTTGGTCTTTCGCTTTTCTCTCTTTTCACTCTTTTCAGCGTGTCTGGGTTGCTGTGGCGTGTGTGTGCTGTGCTGGTCACGTCCAGTGTGATATCATGGCGTTGCATTGTCTGCCATGTGACGTCTCTGTGCAGCGGTTTTGTGACCACGGAGCCTGTACCTCTGTATACTGATGTAGGATGAAAAGTCAGCACGGACACTGGGTGTGCTTATTTTAATGTCAACGGGAAGGAAGAAAATGACGATTTAATGTGAAAAAAACACGCACACAGCCTTAAGGGAATGGCGTGCAAACAGGATGCGCCCACTTGCAAGAAACAGCTCGAAGAGACACTCAGGCTCACGTGTTTGTGGACCCTAAGAAAAAACGGTTCATAGATCATGGGCAGCGGCGGGTGCTGCACTGAATCCTACCCTGGTACAACGTTGTTGGTGTTTTTCGAAAATTCGTTTTTGACCAACTCTTGTGTTCTCGCGTTCTCGCTCACTTAACTTAATTTGTCGTTAATTTTGTTTCCTCAACTCAACTCATTTCCTTTCTCTTAACAACAACTTCCTTTCTCGCCGAGTTCCAACTCCTGTCGGTTTCTTCTCCCACGCCTGTCGTTTTCCGCATATTCCGCGCCTCACCTCTGCCCGTCCCCCCCCCCCCTCCCCGCTCTCCACTTCCTGCTCACCTCCCCCTCTCCTTCATTCCTCTTTCCCCCCCCCCCCCCTGCCTGTCCCCCCTCCCCACTCTCCCATCCCCGTCCCCACCCCTTCCCCTCCCTTATCCCCCCCTTCCACCCTTCCCCCCTTCCCTCCTCCCCCCTCCCCCCCCCCCTCCCCTCCCTCCCTCCCTCCCTCCCTCCCTCCCCTCTCCCTCCCACTGATGCTTGATTGTGCGCGAAGGGCGGGGACGCGGGGTTGGAGCTAGCCGAGGGTATTGTCTCTCCGCAGCACGCCAGGAACCGCAAGCGCCATGACCATCGGAGCAACGGAGACGGCGCTGGCAAGGGAGGCGGCGGAAGGTGCTCACCTTAATGTTACTCTTCACGCATCTCGGTCAGATGATGACCTACAGCAGATGACCTGTAGCAGTGGACAGATCAGATATGATCTATCTGTGTGCTGTGGATCATCTAGATAGTCTAGTTCCTCTCGTGCCGCCGTGAGTAGGTTGATTGTACAGGATATGTATAGCGTAAAGGCCCAACCCCAGGAAGCATGCGCTATGTACGAAGTATGCTAGAGTAGAGCATGCAGATTGTACGGCTTTTTCGCACCCGGCAACCTGAGCTAGATCATACAGACTACAGATCAGGATCTATCTAGTTGTGTGAATGATCTGTAGATCATGAAGTGGAAATCGATGGCCTGTCCGACGTGTGTTCATAGTCGGCTGACCTCTCCGCAGGGCGACTGTATTAAGCAGCCGTCTTAAGTCTGGGGACAGCGTGCTCGAAATTAGGGTGGTGTAGTATTTGCGAGTCGAAGGGCTTGTTCAAAATTTGTAGGGTTAAGAGGTACGTGCCTGGTCGTGTGTATGTTTTGTTTGTCGCTGCTCTTGTTACGAGGTGCCACAGTAAATAGGACCTGCGGTACACACCAACATATCTATATTTCCCTATTTTTACTTGCACTATTTGGTCCTATTTGCTACCTGGTATGGTACCCCGTAATAGTGGTGGTGGCGGTGCTGGTGCTGTCCTGTTGCTGCCCCTCTGATGGCGGTGGTGGTGGTGGTGGTGGTGGTGTGCCGCTCCTGCTGCTGTGTGTGGTGCTTTTATTATGCTCTTGTGCTGCTGCTGCTGCTGCTGCTGCTGCAGCAGCAGCAGCAGCAGCAAATCGTACATCGTAAAAACTGCAAATCGTACTTTTCCTCCCCGCCCGTCTTGTATACCCCCCTCTTGCTTTCGGTGGAAACCCTGCAGCGCGGAACAGTACGTCATGAGCGAAGAGAACCGTGCGGCGGCGGTGCTGGCCGACAGGTGTGAAACGGTTAAGATAAAAGTATGGAAGGATCTAGGGGGAAACCAAGAAGAGATGATGTCCGCCGGGAAGTCTGGGAGGTACAAGGCAGAAGTAGAAGAAAGGATAGAAAGAAGGGAAAGGCTATAGCGCTAAGAAACAGGGTGGAATCCGAAAAACACTTGGAGATATACGGGGGATTGAAGGAAGGAACAGGAATGAAAACGTATTTGGACGGCCCAGTAGACTTCGCGAAAACGCTGAAACTGCGCTTTCGTGTAGGTGACCTGGACCTGCCGGAAAGAAGAAAGAGGTGCACCAGTAGCCGGGAGGAGGAGGAGGAAGTAGATGCACAGATGTGCCCGTGTGGCAAAGCAATAGAGAGTAGAACTCACATAGTAGGAGAATGTGAAATATACAAGGAGGAACGGGATGTGTTAGAGGAGATGAGGGAAATAGACTTATGTGACATGGAGGAGTTTGATACACTGAATAGCAGCGAGAAAACGATCGCTATCCTAGGAGATAGATGGTGGCCACAGTCGGCCAGACAGGGAGGGGATAAGATTAGCAAAATGTTTCTATGTAATATATGGAAACAACGTATTGAGCGCCCAATTGTTGGAGGTGTCTCTATTCGGAGTAGGAACGGTGCTCCGTCTCGAAAGGGATGCGTGGTCAATGGTCAAATGACTAAGGCAAGCAACAAATGAGTACACCCCCCCCCCCCCCCTTCGGAAGCATTATTATTATAAAGGGGGGGGGGGGGGGGGGGGGTGTACTCGATAGGAGAGATGTACTCGATCTCATGCATGGCCGTAATCGTATGACCATAGACCCTCGCATCCCTACAATGCCGGGACGGAGCATGTCGGGTTTTCACCGACCAGGCAGACATTGCTTGCACCAAGCGCGAAGCGCCGTGAGGTGTCCGGCGAGTCGCATGAAGGGTGAGCTGCATCCTACTAAGAACCGCTGGTGAGGCGGACTTGCGTATGGATGACAGCTTCAATGAGTTAGTTTAATTTCCGGTGTGGCCATTTCCAGAAACAGCAATGGGAGTACTATGCAACTGCCTCTTGGGTGCCTTACCTTGAACACTACGTGATACGATCAATTCCCTTGTGCAGCGTAAAGGTTCTTTACTTCGCACAAGTGATCTAACTCGACGACCAGCTGTGGGGGGTTGTTGACTGTCGGCAAATATGTTTATTGACGACTCCCTTCCCGTTGACGGACGGGACAGCCGTCAAGAAGAGACTCCCAACACTAAAAATAGTATGTTGAGCGAAGATAGGCCTTGACGGGCCAAAATTAGACCGTAATACAGACATATTTGACTTTCGGTGCTGATGTAAAATGTGGACGTCCTCCTTCGAAGGCGTTATTATGTATAGGGGGGTTGTTTTGTTGGCTGTCGGTGCGTTGATGCACTCGCCCCCTGTCAGGCAAGTGTTATCATTATAGGAGGGGACATTTGTCGTTGACTGTCGGCGATTGTGTCTGTTGACGGACGGACGGACGGACGGGACAGCCGTCAAGAAGAGACTCCCTTCCTGCACTAAAGAGTAAACATACGCCTTGACGGGTCAAAGTTAGACCGTATCACAGACATTTGTGACTGTCGGTGCTATGTTCTGATTATGTACCTGATACGCCCCTTCGAGGTGTTATCATGTTATCATCATAGGAAGGACGTTTTTTTTTTTAACTGTCGGTGTGCTGATATACGCGCTCCTTGGGGGCGTTTTGACAGTAGGGGGGGAAGATTTTTGTGTCGACTCTTGGTGCTGATTTACTGTGTATCCTCCTTGGAAGCGTTCCTCAAGATTTTTGCTTTGGTTGACTGTCGATACTCATGTATGCGCCCCTTTGTACGTTATTATAACCTCCCTCTCCAACTCCACCCCCCCCACCCCCCCTCTACTGCACCCCCACCCCCGCCTCCTCCACCCCACCCACCCCAGTTCCCCGCCCCCCCTGCCTCCCTCATTTGACCCTCCCCGCCTCCCCTACCCCCCCCTATGGTCATACGGCTACGGCCATGCATGGCATGGGTACACTCCCCCCCCCGCCAACCCCCGCCACCTCCACCCATCCCTCTCCTTGCTCCCCGCTCTAATCCCCCCCCCCCCGCACGCCTCCCGGGGCAAACCCCCCCTTCCCCTCTCCCGCAGGCAGCAGGCGTCCCAGCGCAAGCTAGGCACCGTGAAGGGGGTCTTCCAGCCGTGCGTGCAGAACATTCTCGGCGTGATCCTGTTCATCCGGCTGCCGTTCATCGTGGGGCAGGCGGGCATCCTTTTCACGACGCTGATCATCCTCGTGGCTAAGGCGGCCACCACCTTGACGACGCTGTCCATGAACGCGATCGCCACCAACGGGCAGGTGCAGGCGGGGGGGCCGTACTATATTATCTCCAGGAACCTGGGAGTTGAGGTGAGATTGGGAGGGTGCGTGGGGTTGGGTGAGGGGGGGGGGGGGGGGGGGAGGAGGGGGAGATTAGGGGAAGTGGAGGGGGGGAGGGGGGGGGGGGGGGGGGGGGGGGGGGGGGGGGGGGGGGGGGGGGGGGGGGGGGGGTGCCACCCCCACCCCACCCCGCAAGTATACGTGAAGTATATATGAAATGAGGGTGGGGGGGGGGGGGGCAAGGAAGGAAGAAGAGACAGCGACAAAAAGAGGCGTGCGCAGTCGGGGGGGGGTGAGGAGACCTCGGGATTGGGGGAGGTTAAGGGAGGGGGGGGGGGGGGGGGGGGGGGGGGGTTCACCCAAGTGGAAGCGGTAGATGTCATAGTGATTACTCTCTGGATTAAATCGTGTGACCGCAATGTTGACGAGCGGGAGTTGAACGGGGAGGGGCTCTTTGCTTGCTCACAAGGCTGTCGCTGTCGGCGACCCAGCTAAACCATTTGTTTATTTATTTTTGTGATCGACACCCGAGGGGTACGGCAGCTATGTGCTGCTTACCCACCGCGCGGCGTAGGAGGGAAACGAAATTGACTACAGTAGTGGGGTGCCCTTTTGTCGGTCATAAGCTACAGCAGTATCGAAGCCTCCTCGCGTGAAACAGGTGGCCGTTGTTTTTCAATGATAGCCTTTTTGTCGTGACGTATCGACGCACCATGGTACTGGCTTCTGTAACCTGTGGTCGGCAGTAGCCTGTTGTTCATACCTATCGCCGTACACCTAACATGTTGCCGTGACATACCTACCCGACGTGTTGCCGTATCACGTGTTGCCGTGACGGAATACCGTGTGGCGTCGCTCTAGCGTCGATGTCACCGCAACACGTCGCCGAGAACGGTATGCTGCCGTGGTGTGTCGCCGTGACCCGCTGCCGCAGCATCTTTTGATGTGTCATGTCGCCCTACTATGGGGGGTCCATAGTTAATAGGACCTATGGTATAGATAAAAACCTATATATTTACCTATTTTTACTAACAATATTTGGTCCTATTAACTATGGACCCCCGTAATAACATATTGTCATGAGATGCGACCGTAGTACCCTTACCGTAGCGCGGTCTCATTGTATGTTACCGGAACAGATTGCCGTAATGTATTGCCCTTGGAGCACGTTGCCGTGGCATGTTGCCGGTGACAGGTTGCCGTCGCATGTTGCCGGTAACAGGTTGCCGTCGCATGTTGTCGGTACTGTATGTAGCATGTTGCGGTCGCATGTTCCCCGTGATGTTGTGTCGCCAGGACCTGTTCCCGCAAACACATTGATTGCCGTAGCACGCTGTCGTGACATATGACCGTGACAATAAGTTTGCCGTGACAATACTCTACGGTAACTTATTGCCGCATTTTCAAAGCCTTTGTGTGTTGCGCGTCCTCCTCCTCCTCCTCCTCCTCCTCCTCCTGGTGGTGGTGGTGGTGGTGGTGGTGGTTCTGCTGCTGCAACGATGTGCATGTCGTGCGCGAATCGAACCGTGGATCAGATCGGCGGCGCGATCGGGACTCTTTTCTGTCTGGCGCTGACCTTGGGGTCCTCGCTGTACGTGCTTGGCGCCGTAGAGGTGATCATGACCGGTTTTAGCACAGGGAACGGCCACAACAGTGACAGTGGTGTGGCGCAGGTGAGCTCGTGGTGGTGAGGGAATGAGGGTAAGGGGGGGGAGGGGGAGGGGGAGGGGGGGGGGGGGATTGGTGTGGTGGGGGGGGGGGGGGGGGGGGGGCGGGGGGGGTACTCATTGTCGTGCTTGGCCGTGGTCGTATGGCCATAGACCCTCGATTCCCTACATACAATGCCCGGACGAAGCACGTCGGGTTTCGTTTGGGCGTACTCCTTTGTTGACTGCCTTAGTAAGTTGACCATAAACCACGCATCCCTTTCGAGACGAAGAACAGGGAGGGGGGATGATCTTGGGGGGGGGGGGGATGCCTATTATAATGCATGGCCGTAGTTGTATATATAGCGTTGCATCCCTACAATGCCGGGACGGAGCACGTCGGGTTTTCACGGACCAGGCGGACGTTGCTTGGACCAATCGCGAAGCACCGTGAGGTGTTCGACGAGTCGCACGAAGGGTCAGCTGCATCTTACTAAGAAGCGATTGTAAGTCAGACTTTCTTGCGTATGGGTGACAGCTTCGAAGGGGGGGGGGGGGGGGGGGGGGGGGAAGGAGTTGGCTACGTGGGGGTGGGTGGGGAGGGTGGGAGTGAGGGTTGGAGTGGTGGTTGTGATAATGATGATGGAGATTGTCATGGTGTTGGTGATGATGATAACTCAGTTGGGATATAATGTTCGTGATGATGATGACGATGATGATGATGGATGATGGCGATGATGATGATGATAAGGATGATGATGGATGATGATGATGGATGATGACGATGATGATGATGATGTTAATGATGATGGTTGTCTCCTTGACTCACCTTCCGTTCGCGACACGCTGTGTTTTGTCTCCTTTTTTTTCTTCTGTGCGTCGAAGGTGCTATCTTTGGCGCTCATGGCGCTGCTGGCCACCGTCGTAAGGGTTGGCGTTAAGTGAGTCTTCTTTTGCCTCTCCCCCTCTCCCGCCCCCACCGCCATCCCGCCGCGTCAGACATTCCTAATCGCTCATATTATAACGCTCCAAAACCATGCATAGTAAAGAACTATGAATTCGCACAGGGGCGAGATCGTTTTGCAGCTCTGTCAACAAGGGTGCCGATAAAGTCGAATATTCTATTTTCGGAAGGCTCTCTCTCTCTCTCTTAACCAGACATGTCCGATGATAAGACTTGTTCGGTCGGTATTTTTTGGCAAAATCTTATCATTCTCTGGAAAAAATCGAGCGCTAAAAATCTGTCTCTCACCCCTGTGTCAGCTCAACCCTCGCCACGGTGGACCCCTTTAAGGCGTCCAGCGCGTCTCTTGTTTTATTTTCCCTCGGTCGAAGTTAGGAGTTCAAGGTCGATGCTTAGGGGTGAGGTGTAATACTCGTAGAGCCCCTCATGGTTTGGACCTGAAACATGTTTGTATTTTTACCCCTACGGCGAGATGATCGAGGTATCTGCTGTACAGTGGCACGACTCACCACCCCTGTTCTCATCGTCTTCTGCTCACCCCCCCCCCCCCCGGTTGGGTTGGCGTCGGTTGACAACGACACTGTAAAACATGCCGCTCACTACGTGAGCTAGACATCCAGGGTACCGTTTTTTTTTTTTTTTTTTTGGCGGTCGCCCACAGCTGGTTGTCGAGTGAGATGATTTGTGCGAAGTAAAGAACCTTTACTCTGCACAAGGGAATTGATCGTATCACGTAGTGTTCAAGGTAAGGCAACCAAGAGGCAGTTACATAGTACTCCCATTGCTGTCGCTGGAAGTGGCTACACCGGAAATTAAACTAACTCATTGAGGCTGTCATCCATATGCAAGTCCGCCTCACAAGCGGTTCTTAGTAGGATGCAGCTCACCCTTCATGCGACTCGCCGGACACCTCACGGCGCTTCGCGCTTGGTGCAAGCAATGTCTGCCTGGTCGGTGAAAACCCGACATGCTCCGTCCCGGCATTGTAGGGATGCGAGGGTCTATGGTCATACGACTACGGCCATGCATGAGATCGAGTACACCCCCCCCCCCTCCCCCCCTCTCCCCTCCTCCTCGGCTACCCCCCCCCCCCTTCCCATCGCCCCCCCCCCCCCCCCCCCCCCCTTCCCTCCCGCCTCCTCACCCCCGTTCCCCTTTTCCCTCCCGCTCCGTCTTCCCCACCCCCACCCCTCTCCCTGTCCCTCCCCCTCCTCCTCCCCCTCCGTCTTCCCCACCCCAACCCTATATACCCCCACCCCCACCCCCACCCCCACCCCCACTCCCTTCTACTCCGGGGTGGGGTTGAATCGAACACAACGAAAACCCAACACAGGTTCGTGAACGCGTCGGCGACGATGTTCCTTTTCCTCACCCTGGCCTCGGTGGGGTGTATCGTCCTAGGGCTGCTGCTGTTCGCCACCGGCACCTTCTCCGGAGACCTGGACCAGTCCACCGACGGGGAGAGCTTCGACAACTGGGGGCCGAACTACCAGGAGAACCCGGACACGGGCCTCACGCCGACGTTCTTCTCGCTGCTTGCACTGTTTTTCCCGTCCGCGACGGGTATCATGGCCGGCTGCAACCGCTCGGCCGTTCTGGTGAGCGGGGGGGGGGGGTTGGGGGGGGGGGGGGGGGCGGAGGCAGGGAGGGGAGGGAGGAGGGGGAGAGGGACGGGAGGTGTACTCGTTATCATGCGTGAGCGTAGTCGTGTATGACCGTAGACCCTCGCATCCCTGCGATGCCGGGACGGAGCACGTCGTACCCTGCGATGCCTGTTTTGATCGTTGGTTTCGTGACATGAACCGCCATGGGAGTCGCTGCTTCACTGCACGAACATTTTTATTGGGTAAGGTATGGAGCCATTCGCCCTCGACACGCGGTGGTGAAAAGTGGGGTACCATTCACAACACATACTGGTATATATTGATATATAGCAGTAAGCTATATATTAATATATAGCTGTATATATTAATAGTATATTAATAAGGTATTAGTATATTATTATATACCAGGTAATATTTTTGTATATATTAATATTTGTGTATATCGCCTGGTATATAGTAACAGGTATAACAGGTACCTGGTATATTATATCGTATATATTGTATGTTGTATACTGGTGTTGTATAGTAGATATGGTGACGTGTGGCAAGGCAGGGGTAGTAAGTAGCTCATGTTTTCTTATTGAGGGTCCTTACTTGAGGAGAGGGTTTGCAATCAGAGCAACCCTAATCCTGACCCGAAGCCAATCAGAGCAACCCTAATCCTGACCCTAAGCTAATCAGAGCAACCCTAATCCTGACCCGAAGCCTATCAGACCAAATCTCGAGTAAGTGGTCAACTCTGGTGAGGAGCTCTACGCATACCTCCCCCAAAAAGTTATTTTGAGGAAAAATGGACGCTTAACGTCGGCACGACATATGTATCGCAGATATCGTTCGAATTTAATATGTATATCTAGAACAAATATGAGATACAACGGTATTCGGTCTGTAGTTCCTCCTTTTTTTTGGAGTAGGAGTGCAGTCCCGTTTTGAGGAGAAGCTACTTGGAATTTGAGTGGTTTCGCCCCGTAACGGAACTGCGCTACTGAAAGGGTGAACGTCGTCATGTGTGTATCGTAGATAATCGTTCGAACTAAATCTGTACGGATGCCTAACAAAAATTGTTAACGTCGGCATGTGTGTATCGTAGATATTGTTCGAACTACTGCTGTACGAATGTCGAACAAAAATGGGATTCAACGATACTTGGGTAGGTAGACCCTCAGGCCGTTTCCTATCCGGTTCGATTTTTGAGCTTCAGATTTTGACCCGATGGCATTTTCAGATATGAACTTGGCAAATCGAAAGAGTCTACCTATGCGGAAAAATCAGATTTATAGTGCGTGTAGAGATTCCAGCAAACGCCGAGACCAACTGCTGTTATTGCGGTTTGTCGCCGCGAAGAGACGCGCTGGGTGCGCTGCCCTGCGCGTAGGGTCCAAGCGTCCGAGCCCACGCTGACTGCCTCTGGTCTGGCGGCGAAGAGACGTGGCGAGTGCGCTAGAGTCAACCTGTCTTGGTATTTTGTGTTTCATTTTGTGACTTGTTTTGACTGCTGCTGTACAGCAGTGTAGTCTACGAGTACGTATCCACGGAGAGGCGCGTGCCGAGTGCGCTTCTCTTGGTCTCTAGGCCCGAGCCCACGCCAGCCGACTCTAGTCTGGCCACGGAGGGACGCGCCGTCCGCGCGTCGGGCGCGAAGCAACGTCGCTATACAGCTGTATCATCACCATCCAACTCATCGATCATTCTGCTACTGTTTGCTGTCGCGGATAACATCTTGAATTTAGAGAGCATGCCATTTTTCGATTTGAAAATCTGATGACCCAGGTCGTCGGATTTTGGGGCCAAAATCCGACGACCTGGGGTCATCGGATTATCAAATCGAATTTTTTCCGGTCGGATTTTGCATATTTGGACTGCATAAGCAGGGTCATTCATTTTTGAGATCGAAAAATACAAATCTGAAGCTCGAAATCGAACCGCATAGGAAACGGCCCCAGTGCCCTCGACCCTTTTAACGACTGCAGTCAGTCCCGTTTGCGGGCAATTTTACTTCGAATTTGACTGTTTTGTCCCCAAAAAGGCTTAAGGACCCCCGTCAGACAGAAAGGTTTTGGCCTAAATATGCTATTTTTTACCACCCTGGGCGGGCATATAAGGACCGCTTACACATTAATATGCAGATAAAGCGTTCCTTACATTTACGTCCGGGGTGGTAACAGTGAACTCGGCGTTTGGAGCTACTTTAGCGAAGCGTCTGTTGTATGTATGTACCTGGTGTGTGCTATTTTTACTGTTACGGGGGGCCATGGTAAATAGGACCAAATATTGTTGGTAAAAAAAGGTAAATATATAGGTTTTTGTGTTTACCGTAGGTCCTATTTACTATGGCCCCCCGTAACGGCGAATGCTGTGAGTTTCCGCTACGTAATATAATTTTGTTTTTGTGCGTCTAAAAAAGAAATTGGACCCCCGCCTCCGTTTTTTTTTTTTTTGTTCCTGAAGAGTCCGACGACGTACGAATGCGTTAAGACACGCCGTCCCACCAACGAACACATTCAAGTTCACGGCAGTTACACACACATATATATATAAATATATATAAAATGATTCCCGACGCCTGAGAGCGCAGCATTCGCTTCCGATTTCGTCTTGAATTTAGGCTCGGATTCCACACGCCTTCGCTTTCCTGGCTTCGTGCTTGCTTTTTCGACCGCTTTCCTCGACGGTCGCGCGAGCCGGCCTCCGACCGGTGTTCTCCCGTGCGCGCGTCTCGGAGTCTCGCGCCGCCGACGAGCGCGGCGACCCCGAACTCGAGGGATATTTGCTGCGGAGAGGAGACACGGACGTTCTATTTTCTTCCCTCCTGGAATTTGAGTTCCCTATCGTTCTAAAAGGTCCAAGGGTGGCACGCGTGAACGCGTGAACAGCAATCGTGTATTCAGCATCTGAACGATTTTTATTGGTTCAAACTGACGGTCCCGTTTTCGACCACGAACTCGAAGAATATGGAGAGGAGACACGGACGTTCTATTTTTCGCGGTCCTGGAGATTTGTTTCGCTGTTGTTGTTATTGCTCCGCAAAGAGAGACATACTTGATCTTATCGTATTGTAGTTCTTTCCTATCCGAGGTTCGATTCTCGGCCTTGCTGATGCTACCGCTTTATACTCCCGACTCCTTTATTCTCCTGACTCCTTTGGTTTGCGGGCCGCCATCGGCCTGTTCGACCCCCTCGGTCTTGCCTTACTCGGTGGCTGTCTTCCCTTGCCCCTCTCTCTTTGCGAGTCGACTACACGCGCCTTCCCCGGGTATCGCGCCGCTCTTGCTACCAGATCGTTGGATAAAAATCGGCACGTCATTTGTTTTCGCCGGAGGAATGGGGTGGAGGTTGTTGGAGAGTATGAATTCGACCGAGTGTGGTCGATAAGAAAAACCGACCAATCACATTGGAGGATATCATTCAGGTGGTCGTGCTACTGCTGCTGCAAGGTCTGATCTCTGGAGGCGCATTGAAATACGAGTACTACTACGGCAGCAACAGTACAGCAGCAGTAGTAGTTCAGAGGTATTCTATTTGGAAGATGTACAAAGCAAAACCAAATATCCATAACAAGCGCGCCCGATGAGCGTGTCTGACGTATCACGCAATAACGCAGCTTCCAAACTTGAGTTTCAACCACTTAATTCACAGCAGACGGTTTTCACTTTTTTCAAACATGTCCAGCTGCCAGGTATCTACTACTGTTAATATAATAAAGAAATTTTAAGATACTATTTCATACAGTCCCGCTAAAATCCTTCGTTACCAAGTACCGGTATACTGCTACTGCAAGATAAGATGTTCGCCTTACCAATTTCTGGTGAAAACACGTCAAGTTATTTCGGCGAGCACTACTGCTGGAGGTAATCGAGGGTTCGAGACTGTTTGCTTCCGCTGCGAGTACTGGCAGTATATCGGGGTTGTGTGGTGCTGTGGATATTGTGCTGCGTGTGCTTCACGTGTATCCGACCTGAATTCGGGGTTCACGCTGAGAATTCAGCCCATGTTAGCAGTGTGTTTTGCGGTTGTCAGGTTGTTCTGTATTGCCGATCGATATCACGTACTAAGTATCAGGTATCAGGTGTTTGATACTGCTCCTACTAGCAGCATCTCGGAATATATGCTGCGATTACTGCCTGTGGTCATGATGGAGTATTTCATACCAGTGTAGATAATGCGCGTATACTGGTTGGTAAAAATATGCGTAACGCGTCCTGTACTCGCAGTAATTTGGGCGGATGCTGCAAGCTGACATGTTGTCTGCTGCTGCTGCTGCTTCGGTAGTGCTGCTGCTGATGTTGCGGTTGCGTCTGCACACAGCAGCAGCAGCAATGGTGCTGTTGTGCTGCTGCTGCTGCTGCTGCTATCGCTTTCATGTGCAAATGAGAGGCCATCTCTCCTGCACAAGCACCGTTGGCAGTAGGTACAACTCGCCGTAGATAGGTTGGTATGATACTTCGGCGTGGGTATGTATGGGGTACTACTTGGCAACTGGGCAGATAAAGGGCAGCAGTACTATGGTCCACAAAATGCAAGTAATCTCAGTTCTGAGAAATGTGATGAACCTCTCAGATCTGAGCTGACTTCTGCCCCCTCCAGGACAAAGATCAATAGTATCGATGGTTTCCTGCCCCATAATAGTAGACGGTTCTGATTTTTTGGCTTCAGACATCGCTGAAAACAAAACGAAACAACGTCGCAAAAAAAAATCCTGAAAGTCAAGTAAAAGTTGGTCAATAGTACTGCGTGTGAGACAAAGCTGAGAACTGAAAACTCGGCATTGCCTTTTTCCTGCATCACTTGGCATTGACCTGATGATGTGATCAGATCATGTTCGTACTATTTTATAAGATCGAATGGCGTATTTATACTGCTAAAAACAGTAATCACGAATTGGCACTGAGGTATATTTCCCTATCCGGAGCATGGGTGCCGGCAGGCACCCATGCGAAGCTCTTGTATATATATATATATTATCATCACTTTTACTTTCCAGCCCACTCGTAGGAGGTTTTTACCCTCGACGATCTTCTGGACAAGCCGTGGTCACAGTTGTCGTCCCGTCTCCCCCCCGGTACGTGCCTTTAGTTTTTATCGCGCATAGGGTTCAGCGTTCCCACTGCTCGTCGATTTTCATCGAATATACAGCTAACTCACGCTCTCGCGCTTTCCGCTGATCAATTTTATGCAAGAAAAAGTCCGTGTATGAGCATGCACTCGGTGAGACTCGAACTCACGAAATTGATCTTGATAACCTCGCGGACCACCTACCAAGCCACCGGGGTATACATATATACACCCTGCTTGCGCAAGCACCTATTGCGGGGGTCCCTAGTTAATAGGACCTGTGTTCGACGTAAAGACCTATATATTTACCTATTTTCACTAACAATATTTTGGTCCTATTTACTATGGACCCCCGCAATATCTATTTACGCGGGAACGTCTGTATTAGGATTCATAGCCAAGCATGTTGTGCAACACATTAGGGGGACACATGGTTTTTTTTTTTACACCCGTTATAAAGACAGCTACTTGTCAGTAGTATCGTATACCGGGTGCTATCTTGCCGGAAATGACTACGAGTACGGAACGGTAGTTACAGCGGTTTCGGCATATTTTTTCTTCAATCTTTACACGTTTTTTAGCGATTATTCTGGGTTTATCTCGTCTCACGGTCTCTGGGGTGACCCCAGAATTTCGCGTGTCTCTTATCATTAATAATACGACTGGAGAGATCTGGACGGGACACTGCGTGTACTGGCGTAGCTGCGTGTACTGTTGTAGATGGGTAGAAATGACGGTTTCATGTGGAGACAACACCAAGCAACGACAACAACACCAACAACACCACCACCAGCAGCAACAACAACAGCAGCAACAACAACAACAACACACATTAACAAAAAATCGCACTGTCGATTTCCCCCCCCCCCCCCCCCCCCCCCTACCCGCTCCGTCTCGAAAGGGATGCGTGGTCAATGGTCAAATGACTAAGGCAAGCAACAAATGAGTACGCCCCCCCCCCCCCCCCCCCCCCCCCCCCCCCCCCCCCCACCTACCCGCGCGTGCAGGCTGATCCCGGCCGCTCTATCCCCAAGGGCACCTTGTATGCGATCGGTACCGTCACCTTGACGTACCTCGTGTTCGTGTACATGTTCGGGAGCATCCTGTCGAACGAGGTCCTCGTGGCAGACAAGCTTGTCGCGTCCAGGGTGGCCTGGCCGACCCACTACCTCGTGTCCGTCGGTGAGGGAGGGGGGGGGGGGGGGGGGGGGGGGGTACTCGATAGGAGAGATGTACCCGATCTCATGCATGGCCGTAGTCGTATGACCATAGACCCTCGCGGTGGGGGGGGGGGTGATTGATGGATGTTGATTGGAGGTTGGGATGTTGATTTGGTGCGAAGCGTGGATCGGTGGGATTTTGGTGCGGTGCAGTGCAGTGCGGTGCGGTGCGGTTTGTTATGATTTTACCGCTTTGTTTGAGGATACACCGTAAAAAGAGCGTTAAAGTCGGACAGAAGTGCGATCGTTTTTCCAAAAGCTCGTTTTTTTTTTTTTTTTTTTGTTTCTAGAACGCGAGAAGGGTCGCTCGCCAATGCTACCAAAAAACGAGAAGTTTTTCGGACACAGATCAGGTCGAGGAGGGAGGGCCTCTCCGCAAATAGAATGTTGGAACTTTTGCGTATTACAGCACCACCCTTGATCACCTACCGCGCTGTCGAAATTCGAGTGCTGAAAATACGACCGCGCTACCCCTGTGTTTCATGCTCAACGCTCTTCACGTAGTGACCGCCTTGTATATTGCACCTTTTGGGGACAACCTGTACTCGAATTTCGAGCGGTTTTCCACGAAAACGGGACCGCAGTCCGAAAAGGGTTAAAATTGTTGTCCTAAGTGGTTTAAGAGCCGTGCGCCGGCAAGAGTTTCAAGGCTTGGTGAATAGCTAGTTGGTATTGCGGGGGTACATAGTTAATAGGACCTATGGTGTACATAAAAAAAAACTATATATTCACCTATTTTTACTGACAAAATTTGGTCCCGTTAACTACGGACCCCCGTAAATAGATGCCGTTGTGGCCACAACTGGCTGACTTTTAGTCGGCTGGCTGGCTGGGTGGGTGAAAGACGGCTGATGGCCAGCCGACTCTGCCGACTAGAAGTCAGGCGAGAGAGCAAAGCGAGCCCAAAGCATGCGCCCTTCCCCCTGGCCTGCAGGAGGTCCCGCCCGAACAAAAACAAAAGTGTAGCACCCTTCCTAAAAGTATGGAAACCCTGTAAGTTGCGGATAGGCGGTACCTCCGGGAAACGACTATTAATAGCTATTGGTCCGTCTAATAGTTGGCGGTTGGGGGTGGGTGATGGTTTGGCACGGTGCGGTTCGGTGGGCTTCGGCGCGGTGCGGTGCAGTGCGGTGCGGTGCCGCACGTTGTCATGATGTATCATTCTGTCATGAAATATACTGACCTTTTATGTGTAAATACTTAACCCAAGTGTCGCTCGTTGAATTTCCGGAAAAAGCGGTATGTGCTGTGGTATGTGCGGTGGAAACATCTCGTCTTTAATGGGTGCTTGACCCCCCCCCCACCCCCCCCCGATACGCGCTTGGTGCAAGCAATGTTTGCCTGGTCAGTGAAAACCCGACGTGCTCCGTCCCGGCATTGTAGGGATGCGACGGTCTACGGTCGTACGAAATCGGCCATGCATGATAATGAGTACACCCCCCTCCCTCCACACGGTTACGGCCATGCATAATATCTCCTCCCCCTGCCCCCCCCCCCCCCCCCCCCCCCCCCCCCCCCCCCGTTCCCTCCCAGGTATAATCTTCTCGTCCCTCGGCGCCGCCATGCAGTGCCTCGTGGGCTCGTCTAGACTGGTGGCGGCCATAGCCAACGACCACACCATCCCCCTGCTGAGGCCCTTCGCCCCCAAGCCGGACGAGGAACCGTCTAAGGCTCTGTACCTGGTGTGGGTGCTGGCCTCGTTGCCCTGTCTCGCTGGAAACCTGGACTACATCACTCCGGTCATGACCATGTTTTTCCTGCTCATGTCAGTCCATTTTAAGTTGCTTAGTATTTTTTTTTATTTGTTGGTATCGGTACGAGTGGTTCCCTCTTTGTAAGAAGTACCGGCTGAGTGGTGCCGTCGGCTGCCCGCTATGATACAGCAGTGCCCGTAAAATCGCTTGGCGCAGCTGGGATTCACCAGTTTGGCAGGGTGCGGAGTAATCGGTGCCGGTTGCCGCTATAATATTGCCGGTATTGTTGACTGCTGCATATATTCAGACACTATAGAGGGAGGGACCATTATTGTACTTGTTTTTTGCCACGTGGAAGGGGGGGCAGGGGGTGGCGATTACTTTTTTGTGTTGGGGAAGGAGGGGGTTCGGGGTTCGTTTTTTTATTCAAGTTTTGATTTTGTACCAGGTAAAAGCCTTTTTAGGTGTTTTTTGAGTGAACGACTGTGTCTCTCGGCGTTTTTTTTTTTTTTGTTTTTTTTTTCGCCGCCCGGTTTTTTTTTCTCTCTCTTTCTCTCTCTTTTGTCCCGTTTACGCGTGTGCCTGCCTGCCTGTCTGCGTGTCCGTCGGTTGTTGTGTGACTTCTGGGCTGTTTTTACACCGTGTGTCTTTTCTGTTTTTGTGAGTTTGTCTTGCCTTAACCCTTGATAGGACTGCAGTGCCCGTTTTGGGGACAAAAGTTGTTAGAATTTGACTGGTTTATCCCGAAAACGATGCTGCAGTTTTGCTCTAAAAAGGGTTGGTTAATTGACACAAATACGGAACGAGGATCGAGCTCAGTACGATATACCGAATACACGAAGAATCAAATCGATCCGATTTTGATACAGGGTCGATACGTAACATCGATCTTTTCGCTCGACGGCAGCACAAACAGTATATAGGGGAATGCATGCCTACGTTTGGAGAGGCCAAAAACGCGTTCGTCATATGCGATACGGTACGTCGGAAGGTCTGCGTCTTGATGTTTCGATATGTCACACTGTGTTAATATGGTTGAAAGTTTCGATACGATGTCCAAGACGGCACTGCCTGCGTCACTCTTTTTTTTTTTTTTTTTTTTTTTTTCACGGAACGAAAGGTACGCGTGCGTCAACCTGAGTTGCTTCGTCCTGAGCATCCTGCAAAGCCCGGGCTTCCGCCCCCGATGGAAGCATTACAACTGGTTCACCGCGCTCTCCGGCTTCACGTTGTGCCTCGCCATCATGCTCGTCGTCAGCTGGAAGGTGAGCCCCCATTGTTAACCCCGGAGACCGGTCGCTCGGGTGGTCCAGCGGCTACCCTCGAATGCTGCCTATCGTTGACTTTTTCGTGAGTTCGAATCCCACCGTGCTGGGATTGTGAATGCATATGCAAAAAAATTAGTGGGATCGTTTTTTGAGAGCGCCTTCGTAGCGTGGGTGGGCGAAATTTAACGCGAGTCAACGAGGGAAGAGAAGGCGGAAAGTCTTCTCCTCGCGATGCAAAATGAAAGGCACGGACCGTAGGGGGGAGGGGGGGGAGGAGAGAGAGCCTGCTGTGTGACCTCGGGTCTGAGTTACGGCTAGGAGCGAGGGGAAAAAAGGGCGAAGATAATACTTGGGAAAAAAGAAGAAGAAGAAGAAGAAAATACTGCATACCCCTCACTCTACCCTCACACGGAACCAATCACGGTCACCCCTCAGCCCCAACACCCCCCCCCCCATCCCACTTCTACTTCTGTCGCTGTTGCTGTTGCTGTTGTAATTCTTGCTGGCGTTACTGCTGTATGTTCCACGGTAGTGTTGTTGCTGCTGCTAATGTTGCTGTTGCTATTTTTATTGTTGCTGCCGCTAATGCTGTTGTTGTTGCTGCTGTTTTTTTTTGTTACTAACGATTGCAGTCTCTACCCCGCTCCCTCCCTCCCTCCCGGCGGCACCCCTCCCCTTTCCGCGCAGGCGGCGGTGAGCTCTATCTTCCTGGCGTGTGCGCTGCTGTTTTACATCAAGTACCAGAACGCCACAAGGGACTGGGGGGACACGCTCGTCGGCTTCAGGTAAAAACAAGAGAAGAACAAAAAAATATTTAGGATGTTGGTCTAGGGCATGGGGGGGGAGGAGGTGTCCGCTGTTTCATCGACGGGGTGATCGATGGCCCTTTATGGGACTGTACACCACTTTCAGTCGCGTTCTGCAACAGCAGTACTATTACGGGGGGGGTCCATAGTAAATAGGACCAAATATTGTTAGTAAAAATATGGAAATATATGGGTCTTTGTGTGAACCGTAGATCCTATTAACTACGGTCCCCCGTAATAGCACTTTTCCGCTATTTTTTTTTTTTTTTCTGAAATGACGGGGCCCCTTAACCCCGTTAGTACCGCAGTCCCGATTTGGGGACAAACCAGTCTAATTCCAAGTAGTTTGTCCCCAAAACGGGACTGCAGTACTAAAAGAGTTATAACCCAAAATCGTTGCGATGCCAATCTTTACCTTTCGAAAAATGACGTAATTGTATATTTGGGACATGGGATTATTCATCGGGATGCAGATTTGATTTTTGCTGAAAGTCAGCTTTCGGGTGAGGTGTGGAGCTCCTTAAGGTCAAGTGAGGAGCCTCGGAAAAAATAGTATGAACCTCTTTATCGTAGAACGCCTCTTCAGTAATGTGAAAGCAAAAAAAAAAAAGTGAAAAACGTCTTTGGGGGGGAAAACGTGTGTAAAAAAAGCCAAAATGCGATTTCTTCATGCACAGGTTTTTGCCATGTTTTGGATATTTTTTTTTATCGTTTGTTTTTTTCCCCCTCATTGAAAGTGAGCCGCCGCATGATCCCCTGCCTTTGTACAGTACCCTGGAAGGCCAGCTGCATACGAGTCCTTCAGTAGGGCTGGGAACTGGGAGTTCGGGAAAAAAAGGATGGCGTATTTTCTTGGAAGGCCTGTCCGTATGTCGGGGACGGGGTCCAGGATGAGGCTTTCGCCGTCCCCTCTTCTCAGACCTGTTCACTCGCCAGACAGATCAGAGAGATTATTCCCACCTCGTGGCGTAGAGGGTTCAGGACACTCATGTTCCTATTATTACTATTACGGGGGTCCATAGTTAACGGGACCAAATTTTGTTAGTAAAAATAGGCAAATATATAGGTTTTTATGCACACCATAGGTCCTGTTAACTATGGACCCCCGTACTAATAATCCGCATGGCATACGGTAGATCGCCTTCTTTTTCTTTTTCCGTCCCGTTTATTGTCTTGGGCCCTTCTTGGACCTGCCCCCTCCTGCGGTTGTCGTAGGTCGGATCCCGGGGTCACACGTACGTAGCCTCGTTTCGTCCCCCTCCCCAGCACGGGAGCGCGCCTTGCACTTTTGTCGCGAGGAAGGGTTGAGCACGTTTCTTCCCCTCGTCGAAATCGCGTCGAAATTGTGCCTACTCTCGCCGCAGTGACTGTGGCAGCAGCAGATGGTGTCATTCATTCAGGCATTCAAAACCTCCGTGTATAGGGTGCGCGGACTCGAAACCCTGACCTCCAACTCTTTTGTGTTTATTAATTTTGCGGGGGGAGTATAGTGACCAGGACCAAATAAGCCTAGTAAAAAAATGCTGGAATATATAGGTTTTTGTGTATACGATGGGTCCTGATTGCTATTGGCAGCCGTGTTAGTGGTCTTGTGGACCACACCTGGGGCGACCGGCTTTGGCTCGTGTGCCCGGGTGGGGAGTCGTAGAAAAATGTGCATACTTTTACCGCACTCATATATGTTTTTCTGGGTTTGATATGTACTACTTACGCAGATCGATCGCTGCACAACCGCTCGTATCGACAGGTTAGGATATGTACTATCTGTATGTGATCTGTAGATGATCTGTGCATGGTGTGTAAATGATCTGCAGATGATCTATGGATGATTTGTAGATGATCTATAGATCGTGACCTGTCCGCCGTGTGGATTTTTTCAAGCTCCGACGATGAAAACACCCCGCCCGCCGCCCCCCCCCCCCCCCCCGCACATTTTGTTACCCCCCAAGCCGCACCCACGAGGCAGTTACATAGCGTACCCCCATTGCTGATCTCTGGAAGTGGCCACACCGGAAAATAAACGAACTCATCGAAGCTGTCATCCATATGCAAGTCCGCCCCACGAGCGGTTAAACTGTAGTAGGATGCAGCTCACCCTTCATGCGGCTCGCCGAACAACTCACGGCGGTTTTCAGTGTGCCTGGTCGGTGAACACACGACTTGCTCGTCCCGGCATTTTATGTACTGTAGGGATACGAGGGTCTTATGGTCATACGACTACGGCTATGCATGATATCGAGTACACCCCCCCCCCCCCCCCCCCCCAACCCTCCCCCCCATTTTTTTCATGTTTTTTTCTGCCCCACTTCTATCTTGTCTGGGCAGGTTTCAACTCGCGCGCGACATGCTCCTATCGCTTTCTTACAAAGACGTTCATCCCAAGAACTGGCGGCCTCAGGTGATGTTAGCCTTCGGACCGGATTGAACACGGGTCTGGACTTGTCTGAACTGCTTTAACCTTTTTTTTTTGTGCTGCACTGTCCGGAAACATGTATGTACTATTACGGGGGGGTCCATAGTTAACAGGACCTATGGTATACATAAAAACCTATATGTTTACCTATTTTTACCAACAAAATATGGTCCCGTTAACTATGGACCCCCCCGTAATACCTCTGATTCCGAGAGATCTGTCCCCCGATTGTCCCCAAAGCGGGAGTGCAGTTCTTAAGGGCTTGATTTTTTTTGGTTTTCCCATTTTCCCTGCACGTACATGTATATACCTTGGAATTAGTGTCGAAACGAATTTATCTTGAAATTAGTGTGGGGATTTTTTTTGTGTTGGAAATAGTGCGGATTCTACTCATCCTGTGTGTGCCTCTACCCTTTTTACCGAGCCGCTGCGTTTCGGGCCAGAATGGTCGTGGTTTTGGTTCTCGAGTTCGTAGGGCACGCCTGAGTTGTGGGAATCGTGCGTGAGGGCTGTGGAAAAGGCTTATGCCTTGCTTGTGTTAATTGTTGGGGCTTTGGGTAAGGCGTATGTCTTACTTGTGTTATTACGGGGGTCCATAGTTAACAGGACCAAATATCGTTAGTAAAAATAGGTAAATATATAGGTTTTTATGTGTGCCGTAGGTCCTATTAACTGTGGACCCCCGTGATAGTTGTTAGGGCTGTGAATAAGTAAGGCACGTGCCTTGGATGGACTTGGCGGCCAGTTATTAGTTGGTATTAGTTGGTTAGCGAAGCTAGCCAACTAACCGACTTACTATTACGGGGGTCCATAGTTAATAGGACCTACGGTATACATAAAAACCTGTATATTTATCTATTTTTACTGACAGCACTTGGTCCTATTTACTATGGCCCCCCGTAATAGTACCACTGGCCGTAAATGTAGTAGCCGTTTGGACTCTGATACGAGCATTGAACGTATCATAGCTTATATCCTGTTCAGTAAATTAACATAAGTGTCGGTCAGATACGAAGACGCAGAACTCCGCTGTTTTTTTGACCGAGCTACCTACCAGGTACCAGGTAGCCAACTATATAATACCTGGTAATTATTAATAGTCGGCGACTTTTGGTGAGACAACTCGCAGCTCTATTTGTAGTTAGTGTTTGTTTGTTTGTTTGTTTGTTTGTTTGTTTGTTTGTTTCGACTGTGTTTGGACAGCTCGTGCCCGTTGCGCAATGGAGGGTTAAGATTACCGCCGCGAAAAATGAATTGTCCACCAAATTTTTAAGTTGATAAGAGGTATACGTACCTGGTATAAAGGCGCCATGCTGCTATTGATACTCCCCCACTCCTTGATAATAGCTTGGAACTTGCAACTTTGAACGTGAAAAAAAATGAAATTAAAACTTGTGTTGACAATCGTTTTGTTTCTGTTTTTTTTTTTTTTTGCTTGTTTTGCCTTGTTTTGCCTTGTTTTCGTCGCGTTGTCTTCTACTCACGTACCAGGTACGAGATAACAGTATGTATCCGAAAACAAGATGTTTGTTGTTTTATGTGTTGTCGCTATTACGGAGGGCCATAGTAAATGGGACCAAATTTTGTTTGTAAAAATAGGGAAATATATAGGTTTTTGCGTGTATCGCAGGTGGTATTTTCTATGGTCCTCCGTAATAGTGCGTGTACGTATGAGTGCGTCACCTGGCGTCGTCAAAGCTTAATATTAATAGGTGGATTGCCGCCGGGCGATACCAAACTATTTTATTTCACATCTGGTAGTAAATGTTTTTGACCCTGTTGCCCCCCCCCCCCCCCCCCGTTTTTTTTCGTGCGTGTTGGTGTGTGCTTACAGCTGCTGGTGTTCTGCAAGATCGACGCCTACGGGAACCCCACGGTGCCGGGCCTCCTATCCCTGGCGGGTCAGATGAAAATGGGCAGGGGTTTGCTCATGGCTGTTGGCTTGCTGGAGGGGGACATGGTAGAGGTGAGCCCCCCCCCCCCCCTATTCCACCCAAAGATGTCGGCTGACGGCTTTGTCAAACACCTGTCGAGGAACTGGCCACACGCTGAAGTTTGTAGATTCGGTCTACCTAGGCCTTGACGGGTCAGAGCCAGGCCTCCCCGATAGTTTTGCTGTTGCGTGGTCTTGCACCGAGGGAGCCCCCAACACGCCTCCGCCGCGCTCAACACACGCCTCGCCCTGGTTGAAACTACTACTGCTGTTAACCGTCAACCATAATCTTTGCCTCACGACCCTCACCCCGATCCCCCCCCCCCCCCCCCCGGCTATAAGGCCTCCTTCCCTGTTGTGTGAAGGTCGGGGTGGTAAAAGAGCTTCGAAATCGCACGAGGTTTGGGATCGATTTTTGGCGCTCGTTTTCTCTTTGCAGGGGTTAAGAATGGTGCCACTAAAGTCGAACATTTTTTTTTCCGGGGGGGGGCTCTCTCTCTCTCTCTCTCTCTCTCTCTCTCTCTCTCTCTCTCTCTCTCGATCGGAATATTTCCCGAAACGCCTTTTGCTCGGGATTCGGCAACGTTCTCCTTGCCGCGTGCAGGGGGAAAAATCGAGACGATACATATTGAAAAAAATATATATGGCATAAAAAATGTTGGTGATTGTATAGACGCTGTTGTAGAGGTGTGGAAAAGGAATCTCAACGCAACGGCGTTTGCTGGGAATGCGAATGCATGCGCCTGTCTTGCCTGTTTGTATGCATGTTCGTGTGGCCCGATGCTGGTCTATTTATACAACCTACTGGTGGATGGATCGCCTGGGCTGCTGCTGACTTACGCCTGCCTGGTGTACCGTGTACCACTCGAGATAACACACTGTGATAGAGGCACGTAGAAGTTTTCGGCCAAAACTATTTCTGACTGACCCAGAGTCTTGAGCCCAATATCGTTGGATGCCATCAATACATACCTGGAAGTGTTTTGCGATAGGTTTCGTGGTATACCGTTCCGTATTCATCGGCCTGCACTTTTAGCTTTTCTTGGCGATTTTTTTTTTTTTGGGTGGGGTACAGAGCTATACTATGACCAAGCGAGAGGCCTCAGAAAAAGCAGGTGCCACCACCCCTGCGCTGATTTCCTGAGCCGAATTTCTCTCTTGAACATGCCTTAAGGAGGGCGCACGAAACGAGAATGGCGGCTTCGGAAAAATCTCACGGAAATTTCTCCACAGACGCATCTCTCGGTCTCCCTCCCCATCGTCGAGGAAATCAGCATGGGAGTAGTGCTTCCGCGGATGGGGGGCGGGGTGTTATCTTGGGTGTTGTATGTACCATATATATATATATATATATCGAAGTATTCGGTATACCAGGTGTATCAATATATTCCGTCGATCTATCGAAGATCAAAACACGAAAAAAAAAAAGTGTTTTTGCAAATTTTATCAAATAATGCTTTTTTTACCCAAAAATGTTTTGCAGAGGCTGTTTGAAAAGGTAGTGCACCTGTCGTGTTTAATTTGTATGTTTTGTGTATAGCCCAAATGTTAGCGCATGTAGCCTGCTGATGAAGATGTACAGCCTGACCTATTGCACGCTTACGCCTGCCGCCTGGTGTATGTTTTCATCAACCTAAGCCATCGATCTATATTATCGGTCAATCACAACTATTTCCTGTTGCATTTATTCGTATCGAAAACAACAACAAAAACAGGACGCCGTGAAAGGTGCGGAAGCTCAGCGGGTGCTGGGAATGCATCTGACGGACGAGCGCATAGAGGGGTTCTGCAAGGTGTCCGTTTGCGAGAATGTCACCGAGAGCGCCGTAACGGTAATGCATCACGCCGGGATTGGCTCCCTTCAGCCAAACACCGTAAGTAGTGGAGGCGTTTTTGTTGTGTTCTTGTTCTTGTTCTTGTTCTTGTTCTTGTTGTGTTGTTGCTGTCGTCGTTGCCATGCGCGTGTTCCCTTTCTTTTACGTTTTTTGCTTGCGTTTTTGCGTTTTTGCTTTTTTTTTTTTTTTGCTTTTTTTTGCGTTCACGTTCACGTGTGTTTTATTTCTAATTTGTTTTTGGGTAGCTGTTGGTGTTGTTGGCGACGGTGTCGTTGTTCGTCTTGCTGTGTGCTTGTTGTGCTTGCTGTGCTTGCTGTGCTTGTTCATGTTTTTCTTGCTTCGTGTTGTTGTGCTTGCTGTGCTTGTTCATGTTTTTCTTGCTCTGTGTTGTTGTGCTTGCTGTGCTATTAATAGCTGTTCGCTGTTGCGTTTTTCTTCGCGGTGGTTGTGTGGTGCGATCGTTGGCAAAATGAGTACGTAAACACGACAAGGAAAACAGGAACTGGAGAGACCGCGGGATGACATAGATTCAAACAAGCACCTCTCAGAAACAAGTAATGAGTTTGTCATGTTAACGCAGTACCCCTACAGGAAGCACACATCAGTAGGCTGTTGGAGTACACGGTGGGCTGTCACCGTCAAACGCGCAAGATGCCACACACTCTCAGAATCGGAGGGGATGCAAACGCCAAGCGATGCGTCTGTGAAGAAAAAAATGCCACGCGGTCGATGCATTTCGTCTCTCCGCAAGCCAAAAAAAAAAATACGAGTTATTTGCCGCAGCACCCCTACACGCAGTACCCAGTAGGCTATTGAAGTACACAGCAGTAGGCTATTACCGTTGAACACGCGAGATGCCACACACCGCGCACCCTCAGGCTATTTTCTAAGCAGAATCTGAGCGATGCGTCTGTGGAAAGCCACGCATTTGATGTATTTCGTCTCCCCGCAACAAACAATTTATGAGTTATTTACCACGGCAGTACCCCTGCACGACTTTCACAGCAGTAGGCTATTGAAGTGCACGGTAGACTATTACCGTCAAACACGCAAGATGCCCACACACCCTCAGAATCAGAGGCAGTGCGAAAGCCGAGCGGTGCGTCTGTGGAAATCCCCGCAGTCGACGCATTTCGTCTCCCCGCACCGAACAATTTTTTTTAGTTATTTACCACAGCAGTACCCCTGCACGAAGTACGACAGTAGGCTATTGAAGTACGCAGTAGACTCTACGTACACTGGTTGGTTTTTTGTGTTTTTGTGTGTTGACCGACCAGTGCATTGGAAATTTCCTTTTGGGAATGGGTTGACTGATCTGGTGTTATGCTTGTTTGGTATTGGTATGTAGCTGATACCAGGTGCTGGTATTGCCTATTAATAGTCGGATTGCTTGCTGGATTGTTTGCTTTGCTTGTGTCTCGTACCGAGTCTATTTGTTTGCTCAAAAATAATTTTGTTGGCTGGTAGGTTGACGTTTCGGTTGGGCCGGCTGGTGGTTGGCATCGCTGCATAGTTCCGGTTTGCTTTTCCTGTTTTTGTGGGGTATTTTTGGTTGGCAGTCACTGGCTGTATCGTCTACTTCTCTGGCTATTCGGTTTACTTGCTATCGATTCGGTTTACTTGCTATCAATTTAGTTTTACTTGCTGCTGTTGTTTTGGTTGCTGGTACGTGCCTGGCTGGTATTGTATACTGTACACCGGGTGGTTGGCGGTGGTGAGAGAAGGTTAGCGTGTTGGGGCTTTGCTTGTTTGTTTTGTAGATCGTCTGTGGCTTTGTTTCTTTTTGGGCCCTTTTGATCATTGCTTGGTGTTGCCTGACTTGTTTCGGTAAGTTGGCGAGAAAAGTCGGCCTTGCCCCCACGAAATATTTTTCTCGTTTTGCTTTTTTGTTGCCCGTTTCCCTGTTTGCTTTGCCGCTCTTCTCTCGCTCGCTCGCTCTCTCAATGCATCGCTCAGTATACTACCTGGGACCAGGTACTGGCACTAAATAAGCAGCGGCCAAGTGATATCCCAACAGCATATAGATTTACTGAAACCGAAACCAGCTTATCAGCTGTGACATCGAGTTTTTTTTTTATAATCGAAACTCATACTTGCAAGCTGTGTGTGATACAACCATCTCGAGTACTACGGGTTACCTGGTATATAATACAACAGCAGCAGCAGGTGCTGTATCGGTAGTGCCCTTTTTTGTTTTGAGCGTAAATAAGCAATGCTTGTCGGTCCTGGCGTCTACCCAAGGCCCAAGGCACATTGTAACATTGTGCGGAGTTAGTGCTCGTTGTCGTCTTCCCCGAACCAGAAAATAGATTACTTCATTTTTAACAGAAATGTTCACGGGTCAGATAGAGACTCGCGGTTAGGGTCGAGTCGGGTGCGGTCGGGTTGACTCGACCCGACCCAGCAGCATAGGGAAGCATGCTACTGGGGTAGGGGATAGGGGATATATCCGGACTGGAACATACCGAGATGCGCGACACGCGCGCTTGCACCAGCAGCAGCAGCAGCAGCAGCAGCAGCAGCAGATGTTACCTTGTGCTGGTGCACGCTATTATATTGCTACGAGACGGTCAAGGTTGGCAAACCCGCAGTTTGCCGCTTTTCAGGTCACTATACGTACGTTCGGTAGGGTGTACCCAAAAAGAGTCACAATATGCAAGGGTATGTTCGGTAGGGTGTCCCGGCACCCGGAATATTTTCGGTGGGCGTATCGAAGTGTCAGGTACCGGTATTGTGACGTCGTACCGAATTTACCGAAGTGTTGGGTACCGGTATCGAGTTCGTACCGAACCTTACCGGATTTTTCGGTGGGGTGTTGCGGCCGTACCGAACACTCCGGTATAGTTCGGTAGGGTATGCGGCTGTACCGAACCACTTCAGTGGGGTAAACACCCCCGGTATTCGGATTAACTACCCTCTTACCGAAATGTCGGGTACCGATATTTGGAGGCCTTACCGATTTTACCGAAGTGTCGGGTACCGGTATCAAGTTCGTACCGAACGTTGCCAGAATGTTCGGTAGTGTATTGCGGCCGTACCGAACACTCCAGTAAGGTTCGGTAAGGCATTTTCTGAGCAAATAAATACCCCTGGTGTGTTTTTTATTGGCACCATTCCGAAGATACCCTTGATGAATATGGGGCTTTCCAAGATAATTTTCTGGCGTCACTTGAACGGCACCGCGCAGTCGAAAACTCTCTTCCATTTTTATTGTGAATAGAAGCAGAACGAAAGCCACGGCCGACGTTAACCCAACCACAAATGTATTTTGATGTTGTACGGCCGTTCTACCGCGATACAAACACCACCAGATCTTCGGTGGGCACACCGAAGAGACATTAACGCTTGGAATCTCTTCGTCGAATTTCTTTTCCAGAAGGAACCAACCTAGCCCAGTAGGAACAGTCGGTTCACGACTAAACTGGTTGGAAAAAAAAAAAAAAAAAAAAAATGCCGCATCGTGCGGTTATTTGTCGGAATTGGAAAAGTTGTCTCAGGAAAAATAATGTTCCTGGTGTATGATTAGTTTTCGCCCTTCGTAGCTCAAGTGTACCAGGTATCAACTTCGTATATTTGTATGTATGTTACGTGTTTTGGTGGTTATTGTGTCAGGTGTTGTTCGCGTGGCCGGAGGACTGGAGCAAGAACTACGAGAAGGGCGAGCGGTTCGTGTCGATGCTTCGGGGCGCCGTGAACGCGCGCAAGGCCGTCATGGTGCTCAAGGGCGACAAGCGCCTGCCCACCCCCCTCAACCCGGTGAGAACGCCAGCGAGCGAGCACGGCGACGGCGGCATTTCTGTAGGTCTAGTGTTGTAACTCATCTGTTGTTGTTGTTGTTGTTGTTGTTGTTGGTTGTTGTTGTTGTTGTCCTTCTGTTGGAGCTGTACCCCAAGAGATACCGGGGTACATGACGAGTATACCCGCCACGGTCATAAGAGTATATACCCGTCTGCCGAGTCGATTAAGGCCGAAATACCCGCTGGTATTATTTTTATCCCCGCGTTTTTTTTGTTTTTTTTTTTTGGCCAGCGGGCGGGTACCCAGTTTGAATACACGCGGGTAAAATACTCGGCGGCGTTGTTCAGTAACCTCGGTACCTTATCCCTCCCCGACATCTCTTAAGGCACCTGCTCAACAAAAAGGGGGAGATGGGGAGTGCGGGTACTGTAGAGGCATGTCTAGCTATTGCCAGGTGTTCCGTGTCATTGTTGTTGTTGATGTCCTTCGATACGAGTACACTGCTGCGCGTTTTCTTCGTGTACTGCGAAATATCTGAATCTTCTGTCTTGGCCTTTCTTCTTCTTTTTTTTTTCTTTTTGTGCCAGGTACTCGTGGCAGAGTACCGTGCTATACTTTTTTTCTCGATTTCGTTTTCGTTTTATTTCTTGTTTTTCTGTTTGTTGTGCTCTCTTTTCTTTTCTATCCTATTTTCTTCTTCTATGTTGTATTCCGGTAGGTGTAAATGTCGTCTCTTGTTTTTCGTTTTTCAGGTCGTTCTTGTGCTTTCCCTTCCTTCCCTTGGCTAACCCTGTTTTTTCTCGTTTTTTTTGTTTTCTTTCACTTCAGTTCGTTTTTTTTATGTATGGTCTTGCATGGTCTTTTTTGCCTCGGTTCGTTTTTATTTGTTACGTTGTGCTATGCCTCTTCTTTGCTTTTGGCCTTTCATTTTTCATTTTTTGCTTGTTATTTATGTTTGTGGTACATACTATTATTATGTATACGTCGGAATGGTTCGTTAGGTACGTGTGAGTTTTTCTGTTTTCTTACGAATAGTATTTTATCTTTTATCTTGCACCCTTGCTTGCTTTTGGGGGTATACCTCTGTACGAGGGAGCTGGAGGAAAGTATTACGGGGGTCGCTAGTTAATAGGATCTATGGTGTACATAAAAACCTATATATTTACCTATTTATACTCATAGTACTTCGTCCTATTTACTATGGTCCACCGTAAATAGGACGAAGAAATAATTGTGTTGGTAAGTTAGGGGTTGGAATCCATTGACTTCGCAAGAGCGGGGCGCAATACGGCTTTGAGTTGCGTTGGGTCGGAGAAAGAGCTGATGGTCTGTTGCTCTGTCTGATCGAGGCGATGGTGTTATGCTTCTTTTTCTATTACGGGGGTCCATAGTTAGCGGGACCAAATTTTGTTAGTAAAAATATGTAAATATACAGGTTTTTATGTATACCGTAGGTCCTGTTAACTATGGACCCCCGTAATAATAAAAGTGTGCCCTGTATACTCTTGTCGGAAGGAAGGAAGGAAGGAAGGAAGGAAGGAAGGAAGCGATGGCGTTCGCTTCTTCTGTAAACGTGATGACCTGTGGACTCTTTGATCGCACGGTATCGTATGCACGCGTTTTGTATGTATATTATCCCGATCTCACCGGATCTACGACAATATAGTCAGCAAGACATAACAACAAAAAGTAATCGTGTACCATATCATGGGGCACGGGAATAAGGAGTACCGGGTCATGTAGAATAACTTATGCACGACTTACTGCGGTTGGTCAAAATGGCGATCGCAGCAGGCGATTGCACCGGAGATGCGAGCCCCACAAGCTCACTCTCCATCATCACCGCTCAGTAGCCGTGTTTGCTTGAGCCGATGAAGTAGCCCGATGTTTTGCCGCATGACGTCGGCCGTTCCTTTGGCCGTTTTGTCGGCTGCGGCATTCCGAGTTGACTCGGGTGTAGATGTGTTTTGTGCAAACCACACCATTTCTTACTCGTTTTGTTCGCATCTTTCATCGAACTTTTCCGGCTATGGCAGTCTTTTGCCCAGTGTCCTGGTTTTTCGCATATATGACATTTTCCGTGCTTATGCTGAAAGATGTCACCAGAACTGGCTGGTTCAAGCCCCTTCGTTGTCCTTGAAGACCCGTGTTTTCCTTTACGATGTGCATGATGCATATTGCGTATCGTGTAAAATTGCATTTTCAAGCGTAAATTTATCGTCTGCCTCGGCCTTTTTCCTTGATATGAGCATATTCGTCAGTCAGTCCTCTTCCAGTACGATATCAACGAGGCTATCCTCATTTACGACTTCGCCCATCTAGACTAATTCATCTCGTTTGTGATACAATTCGTTTATGAACGTATCGGGGTCCTGTCCCTGAGACATTTCCATTGAGACTATCAATATAGTTGATTTTTCATGATCCTTTTCGCTGCCGTGTAGAGTTTTGGTACTTTGCTATCGTGCCATTCCCATGCAGCTTTTCCATTCGGTACTTCACCTGATTTTTGGCTTGTGCCGCCGTGCAACGCTCGCTGCCGCTCCTGTTGTCCTGAGGGACAGGAAGTTGTACAGCATCCTACAGGTGTGATGCCACGACTTTATTTCTTGATAATTCTCGATGTCATCGGAGTCCAAGGACCAACGTAGTGATGATGTTGGGCACTGCTGCTGATGATGCCGGAACTCGTAGTGAATGAAGACCTCATAGTTGCAGGAGTTGGGAGTGTAGATCCTTTTGATGCTCTCCCTGATGCTCTCCTCCATGATCTCCGGCTTGTTGTTCGTCTGCCAGAGTACGATCTTCCGTGCTTTCTTGTTGTCTATGGGCTGGCTCCTCGGTACGGTCGGCGACCTTCTCCGCGGGGTCCTTCCCCTTTGTTGAACTTTTATTTGTTACTGGACATTTTTGCCCTTCGATGATATATTTTCGACCTCAGGGCGACGCATGCTGATGACGGATTGAGCTGTTTTTCTCCGTGCGTCGAATTTCGGTCCATTAGAGTAGCCACCCACGGCCCTGAGGAGCGTGTCTACAACGTCGACTGATCTGGATTTTACCGTGGTGTTCGAACAGCGGTAGTTGTGTTGGTTGCCTCGTCCTTATTCTTCTTTCCTTGAAGAAAATTCCTTGCGCCTCGATTTTGAAGCGACTTTATTTTTCCTGTACTTGAATGTACGATTACGTGCGTTTCTTTGCTTGATAACAGAACAGCAGGTAGCTTGTCGCGAGATAGCGAATCCGGCTGTCGTGCACTTGCTTCTCGCTTGATAACGGGCTATAGCTAGAGTGCTTGCTTACTTGATGCTTTACACCTGATAGCGCGACAGCTGTCTTTTCCGTGATGATCTTGACGTACTGGAAGAACGTGGGTTGGTGGTGTCCTTGCGAGGCTCATAACCTGGTGGAATGTGGCTTGGTGATGATGAGTCTCGGGAAGAGACCTCTTGCAGATGAATGATGACACCCAGTGATGGTGGGATACACTTGTGTTGTTCAATAGAGCTGGAGAGAGAAAGATGGGTTGAAAGATGGCGCTTATGCGGCCGTGCTCAAGAGAACGGTGATGATGGAGAGTGAGCTTGTGGGGCTCGCATCTCTGGTGCATACGCCTGCTGTGATCGCCACTGTGATACACCCCAATAGGTCGCGCATAATAACGTATTCTACATGACCCGGCACCCCTTATTCCCGTACCCCATGATATAGTACACGGTTACTTTTTGTTGTATGTCTTGCTGGCTATATTGTCGTAGATTTGGTGAGATCGGGATATTATCCATGCAACAACGCGTACATACGATATCGTATATTCTAAGACACTTGTCTGATCAAGGCCATGCTGTTGGTCTTCTTCTGTAAAAATAATGACCTGCGTGCCCTCCGCCCCCCCCCCCCCCCCCCCCCCCCCCCCCCCCCCCCCCCCCCCCCCCCCCCCCCCCCCGCCGGTCCCACAAACAAAAAGTTCTTGTGTACTTTCGTAACCGTCCGTTGCCGCTTGTTTTTTTTTCTGGGGAGGGGGGCTGTTTTATTGTATCGATTCATTCGGAATGATCTCGTGGAACTTTCTTGCAGCCCTCTATATGCCTGTTCGGCACGGCTCGTTAGTACTCGCAGGCCTCGCGGGTGTCGTTAGGTGCTCACAAAAAAGGCCATTGTTATTAATAAGCCTCGTTGGTGTCGTCAGGTACTATTATTACGGGAGGCCATAGTAAATAGGACCAAATTTTGTTAGTAAAAATAGGTAAATATATAGGTTTTTGTTTGTACCGTAGGTCCTGTTTACTGTGGTCCCCCGTGATAGAAAGGACCATTAACCCTTTTGAGGGCAAATTGCAGTCATTGTTAGGCCTTCTGGGTGTCGTTACGAGGTACTTGTAGAATGGACCGTTATTAGTGTCGCCAGGCACTTGTAGAATCAACCATTGTCAGGCCTTCTGGTACTTGTAGAATTGACCGTTATTGGAGGCCTCCTGGGTGTCCATAGGTACTCGTAGAAAACACCGTTAGTACTCGCGGGCCACCTCTGGGCGTCCTGCATCGTTAGGCACTTGTAGGATGGGCCATTGTCAGGCCTTCTGGGTGTCGTTGGGCACTTGTAGAGTGGACCGTTGTTAGGCCTTCTTTGTTTCGTTAGGTGCTCGTAAAAAGGACCATTGATACAGGCATGCCTCTCGGGTGGCTTTAAGTACTCGCAGAAAAGACGATTACGACAGCAGGCCTCCCGGGTCTCGTCTAGTACTTGTAGAAAGGGACATTAAACCCTTTCATTGATAGGACCGCACTACACATGTACCTAAATACGACTCTAATTCCAGGTGTTCAGCCCCCACAAGGGGGATTTCAGTCGTAAAAGGCGTTGCTGTAACAATAGCCTTCTGGGATGTCGTTGTAAGGTACTCGCAGAAAGGAAACGGCTTTTTGGTGCAGACAGCACATCACACGTACGACGTCCATGTACTTTTTTTCGGTTTGTTTACGTTTTTTTTTTTTTGTTTCGATTCTTGGTTTTTGATTCCCGGAGGTGACGGGTTTGGTTCTTTTCTTTTCTTTAGTTTTTTTTTTTTTCCGAATTTTAATTAAAAATTTTTATCTCCCGGTATATATATAGACAGTTAAAAAAACAACGCATATATTTTGCTCACCACACTTCCGCATCTCTGTCGTGTGTCAATTTGTCTCGGTCGTAGAAAAAAAAAATCGAGTTGTTGGTTGTGAGTTTCGTTTTTGGCTTTGGTTTTGGCTTTCTATTTTTGTTTTGTGGTGTTGAGTTTTGGTTGTAGCCCCGAGCTGTGTGTTAGTGCTGCGAAGAATCGTCTCGGAAATATATGCGTGTGATTTTTTTGTTTTGTGTAGTTTTGCCCCGAAAAGTCTTCTCTCGTGTGTGTTTGCTTTTTGCTGCGAAATGAGTCGTGTCGTACAGTAGTCTCGATATGTCAATCTCCTTATTGTTTTCTTGGTTTGGTGCATCGAAACCTTGTGACAGAAAGTGAGTGGGGTGGGCGGGGGGGACGGGGGGAGACAAGTGGACAAGCGGACCGCCCACTCGCTCTTGGTCGACGGGACCCATGCTAGAACATACCACTCCGTCCGGAGAATTGAGGATCGTTTTGATTGAATATTAATACACAAAGGTTCCTTATATTTTGAGACAGAGTGGTACGTGGTAGCAGGCATGTTTGCATGCCACAATCGGCAGTGTTCAGAATTTCGGGGGGGAAAAACAACTTGCGCTACTTGCTACTTTGCATGTACTGTACCAGTTTTTTTGTTTTTGTTTTGTTCTTTTGTCATCGTCCGGCGGACACGTAAAAATATAAATATGCCTTGAGCTCTCATCGCGCTTTCACGTATGTGTCGTGTGTTGTCTTATGTGTCATTTATTTTATATATATATATATATATATACTCAGTTGTTAATTAGGCACAACGGTGCTCTGCTGTGGCAACGGCTATATAGCGTTGCGATTGCTGCGCCGGTCCAACCGTGACCGCCGAACTTTCGTGTTCCTGTACGAGTACTGGGAGAAAAGGCGGTGCTACGAACTCCAATTTTTGCTTTCGAGTAGCTTACACCGCGGGTTGATGATCGATTTTCGCTAGATGATTTACTTGTGTAGATATTTCAGGATTATCTGGAGCTGTTTCCTTTCCCCTCCCCGCCGTCCTTACGCCGGCATTGTCCTCTCTCCTTCGTGTTGCTTCGTCCGTGCAGCAGCTATATTGTCCTTTTCGAGTACGTATGTTTTCTTCCTTCTGTTGATATTAATAGCAAGCCTTTCTGATCTCCTTTCGTCATTTGTATTCAGTTTCATTTCAGGATTTATTTTTGCTTATTTTTGTCTGTTTTGTTCCTATTTTCTGGTCTTGCTTGTGGTTGTTGTGTCATCGTGCCCGGTACGCTGGCACTTCACTTGCTTGACACATGAATTTGCGAAAAGCGCGTTGACGTGTACACGCCTCCAGTTAGGTGTCCATGCTAAATCATTTGTCCTGATACTCCGCAAAACAAGATTCGACGTCCTCTTCGCTAGGCTATGTAGTGGACTGACATTAAAACGGTGCGATTGCTCTGTCTCACAGTCTGCGACCACAAAAAATAGTAAATTCTCTACGAGGAGAAGGATTCAGGACGGACACTGGGTGTACTGATGAAGCTGGGTAGAAAGAAAGGACGATTTAATGTGAAGACAACACACACATGTTGCCGGGTGTGAGCCGGATATCCTGTACTTTAAGATCCTGCAGAGCATATCATAACGGCAGGTTAGGGTCTACCTGTAGATGATCTATCTGTAGATGATCTATCTGTAGATGATCTATCTGTAGATGGTCTATCTGTAGATGATCTATCTGTAGATGATCTATCTGTAGATGATCTATCTGTAGATGATCTTTCTGTAGATGATCTATCTGTAGATGATCTATCTGCAGATGATCTATCTGTAGATGATCTATCTGTAGATGGTCTATCTGTAGATGGTCTATCTATACCACTCTGTCTCTAAATATAAGGGCCGTTATCACTTTAATAATAAGTAAAAACGGTTCTTGTATTTGGAGACATAGCGGTAGATGATCTGTCTTTCCGGTGTGTGACTTGTAGAGTGTGCCCCGAAATGTGGCTTCGGTTAAAAAAAAGGCTTCGTTACATGTCTATACCACCCTTTTTTCTTCCGCAAACCCGCACGCCGCCGGCTTTTGATTCTCCTCTCGCTTTTTCCCTCACCCCCCCCCCCCCCTCCTCCTCCTCCTTTTTTCTGTTCTCTCGTGGCAAAAACGAGACCACGAGACCAGAGGGTGGAAGGAGATGGAGGCTTTGTGCCGCTTGGCTTGAGTCACAACCGAAATCGCACCCGTGTTCGCAGCCGTTTTTCGGAGCCATCGCTCAAAGAGGCTATAACTCCCTGCTGGAACCGCAGTCCCGTTTTGAGGACAAAATTAGGCACTGGTTTTTTTACCGGTTTATCCCCAAAACGGGACTACCATCCTAAAAAGGTTCAAACGGTTGGCTCTTCACGGGTCATGACCCGAATCGCGGGCCGGTTCAGGAAGATTTGAAATCTCACTGGTCGGGTCGGGTCGGGTCGGGTCACCCTTTTACCCGATCCGACTTGACCTGACCCGCGAGGGTTGACCTGACCTGTGAAGAGCACTGGTTACACTGCGGTCGCCTACGATTTTTGCCCTGCATCCCACCCTCCACCACCACCACCGCCGCCACCGCCACCACCACCACCACCACCACCACCACCACTGTTTTCCCCCCCCCCCTCCCCCCCCCCCCAGATGGTGGCCACAGGCGGCCAGGCAGGAAGGGGATAAGATTATTAATAGCAAAAAGTTTCTATGTAATATATGGAAACAATGTATTGAGCGCCCAATTGTTGGAGGTGTCTCTGTTAGGAGTAGGAACAGCGGTGCTCCGTCTCGAAAGGGATGCGTGGTCAATGGTCAAATGACTAAGGCAAACAACAAATGAGTACGCCCCCCCCCCCCCCCCCCCCCCCCCCCGCCCCCACCCCTTGGAAAGGCAACCGCTGGACAGACGATCGACATCTGGTGGGTGGCGAAGGACGGGGGTCTCCTGCTCCTGGTGCCTTACCTCCTCAAGCTGCACGTGCTCTGGAAGAGGTGCGGAGGGTGAAAAGTGACTCGCACTGAAAAATCGAAAGTGGGGAGTGAAAGTGTGGGGGGGGGGTGAAAGCGGGGAGTGAAAGTAGACCTGCAAGTTAATCTGAAGGTGATGTTGATCGTGAAAGTCTTGACCTCCTCAAGCTCCATGTGCTCTGGAAGAAGTGCGGAGGGTGAAAAGTCAACTCGTACTGAAAAGGTGAAACGTGGGGAGTGAACGCGGAGCGTGAAAGTGGAGGGTGAAAGTAGAAGTGAATCATGGAAGTTAACTTTGATGTGAGGTTTGATAGTGAAAAGTCCTCACCTCCTCGAGCTGCACGTAGGTGCGGCGGGTGAAAATGAAAGTGAAAAAGTGAACGTGTGAAGGAAAAATGGAGGGTTAAAAAAGTTTTTTTTTGTGAATGTGGTGTTGACATATTTATATTTTTTTCCTAACTTTTCAGAAAAAAGTCCTTTTTACTTCCACAAGAGCTGCACGTGGGTGTGGAGGGTGAAAGTGAGTACGGGAAGTGAAACTCAAAAACTCTTGGGTGAAAACGTGGTTGTTGAAAATGGAAAACGGAACTAACTGAATGAGAAAATTAAATGTGAAAGTGATGGTTGATGGTGAATGCTTAAGTGATGAGAGATACAAGCGCTAAATTGAAGAAGTGAGACTGGAGGAAAGTGAAGAGCGGTGCACGCCAAAGTGTTACTGGTAGGAGATGGTGAAGGTGGCCATATAGCAAGGCCAGGGGGGAGGAGGCGGGGGGGGGGGGGAGGAGGAGGGGAAGGGAAGGGACAGGGGGGGAGGGAGGGGGGGAAGGGAGGGGAGGGGGGGGAGGGGAGCAAAGATTTGTTTGTTGTTGTTGCTGTCGCAGTTGCTGTTGCTGTTGATGTTCCTCCTTCTTTTTGTTACTGCTGGTTTTTTTGCTGCGGTTGCTATTGATGCTGCTGCTGCTGCTGCTGCTGCTGCTGCTGCCGCTGTTTGTACTATACTTTTCGGATAACATTTGTCGACCGTGTACGTGCATGCGCATGTGTTCCCGCGCGTTTGTTTTGCCTGTTACTTTTTTCGCGACGCAGGTGTTCCCTACGGCTGTTCAGCGTTATCGTCGACCCTAAGGACAACCCGACGCAGGTCAGTCGGTCCCCTTAACCTTGACCCTTGCACGCTTGAGACAGATGGGTCATCTACATATACCATATAGATCGTATAGATTATGCAGATCGTATACGTCATATAGATCATATAGATCATATGGATCAGATCGTTATACAGGTAATACAGATCATATAGATCGTATAGATCATATAGATCATATGGAGCATATAGATCATATAGATCATATAGATCATATAGATCATATAGATCATATGGATCATATAGATCATATAGATCATATGGATCATATAGATCATATGGATCATATGGATCATATAGATCATATAGATCATATGGATCATATAGATCATATAGATGATATAGATCATATGGATCATATAGATCATATAGATCATATAGATCATATAGATCATATGGATCATATAGATCATATGGATCATATGGATCATATAGATCATATAGATCATATAGATCATATGGATCATGTACATCGTATAGATCATACCGATCATGTGGATGATATACGTCATACAGATCATATAGATCACACAGATCATATAGGTCATTCAGATCATACAGATCCTATCCCACCTACATGATATGTTGTGCCGGGATCTGTATATTGTACACAGATCCAACCCACAGGACAACACATTCCAGGCCATGAACACTTATACGCCTCCCCACCCGGCAACATGAGCCTGCTGCTGTAGATCATGTACCTGGTACCTCGTTTACAGGTCGTGAATATTATCTGTCTTGAGAATATGCATGTACAGTTGAACTGTTTTGAGGCGTGAGCCCGTTTTAAAAAATTTGGGACTTGAGAGGGGGGAAGAAAGAAATGACAGTAAACGATTACTACCAGATTTCATGACGCAGTCGTTGATTTTTTTTTTGGTCGATCGATGTCTGCCGAGGATTCTCATGAAAGTTTGTCTCCAGTCTGCATACCCAGCGAGAACACGGGTTTTCATTTACGTCGCACGGCGCGCATTGAAAGTCCGCCAAAGCTGTCCCGTGACGTGTAAAACTTACCGATTGCTACTGTAGGTCTGGTGTTCTTGCTGGCTACTGCAAGTCGCCGACTGTACAAAACGAAACGTTCCGTTTTGATAGAGTGTTTGCGAAAACATATGTCTTCAGGAATTTACTTTCCTTCCGCCAAAAAAAAATGAAATGCATTACCATCATGATATGAGTGTTTTTGAGGACGAAGTAAACCGAATCCTGCAGACGACGCGTGCGAAATTGAGGAGGGAAGTAGGGATGTGCGGCAACGCGGCAAACCCCCCAAAAAAAGAACCGAAAAAAGAAAAACAGCGTGCGAGTATTATAGCCCAATAACGGCGTCGGCGGCAAAGTTGACCGCAGTGCCGCCACTGCCATCCCACGATCGCGAGCTAGTACGGGGGTCTATAGTTAACAGGACCTACGGCATACATAAAAACCTATATATTTAGGTATTTTTACTAACAATTTTTGGTCCTGTTTACTATGGTCCCCCGTAGTAGCTAGCGCTAGCCGCAGCTATAGGGGCAGCATCAGCTTGAGCAACAAAAATAAACAGCACCAGCACCAGCACCAGCACCAGCTTCCATTTTTCGATTGCTACTGCTGCTGCTCTGCTGCTCTGCTGTGCTGCTGCTGCTGCTGCTGCGCTCGGCCTACGCACGCCGCAGCGCCGGCGCGCTCCGCTCCGCTTCGCCTCCGCCGCCGCCGCCGCCGCCGCCGCTGCTGCTGCTGCTGCAGTATGGTGGAATTGCAATGATACACGAGCTGTCATGGTGTCGCGCTCTACAAGCAAGGCGGTGCGATCACGAGTACGAGTACTAGTCCTTTCGGAACGACGCATCCTCCACGACACCAAAAGCGGGCGAGAGCGTACGGTAGCAGCGGCCGCCCGGCGGCCCGCTGGCACAATCCAACGCCGCTCGTCCGCATTATACTCCAGCTACACGTCTCGAGCATCTACGCTCCCAGCGGTTGTCGTATTGTGTACAGCAAGATGGTGCGTGGAGGGATCGAAGATGGTCGGTGTTTTAAAGCCAAAGATAAAAGAGCAAAAATGTACCGTATAATTTCGTCTAATTCCTAATTCCGCTACGCAAAATACTTTTTTGCCCTTTTTTCAAGAATTTACCTCAAATCCTGCCTTCGGTGTTTGTTTTGGGGAAGGGAAGTAACAAAAAAAGTACTTTCGCAAACACTCTTAATGCAGGAAAAAAGCAAAACTACCGGTAGTTTTTTGTTTGCCCTTTTTTGTTATTCCAACGTTTCGCACGTGTTATTTTTCTATTTTTCGTGGAGATACTCGTTGGTTAGACCTATGACAATGGAAACACGAAGTCCGAAAGTTTTCTTAAAAAAATATTGCTTTAAAAAAACAGCCGAACATATCCTCGTACCGCCGCTGTGGGAAAAAAAAAGGGAAAAAAATGTTTGATTTTTTTTCTTCTTTTTTTTTTCTTCTGACGGCTGCAGGCGCCGCAATTTGTTTTCTCTCGTTGCAAATTGTCATCACGCTGATAAAAATCAGCTCGTGCGACGATAGATGCTCGATTTCGATATAGACTCAGCCTGCGGCCAACCCGCTTGGTGTCGGGCAAGGCCAACGAGCATAGATGACGGCATCGAAGATAGAAAGTGAATACATGCTCTAGGGGGCGAGAGCTTGCCGGCGGCGTCCTCCGGTATCCTCCCATACCTGAAAAAAAGCCTGTTTTTTGCCATTCGAGACGGATCGAGAAATTTTGTCTTCTGTTTTGTACCCTCCAGCGGCTAATTGTTTTTTATCGTACGCCTGGCCAGCGCCCACCACACCTCACTGGCCATTGTGTGAACACGGTGACCCTAGGGTGGGTCGGAGCCCTTAATATAACGAGCGCACTCCGTTCAGAATTCATGACGCACTCGTTGGTTTTGTCGATCGATGTCTATCGAGGACTCGGAATCTCGTCGCTTCGAAGCAAACATCGGCCTGAGTTTTTCTCAAGCCGATCTTGGCCCAACATCGGCCCCAGATTTTTGTGCTTTTTTCGGGCTTTTCCAAAAGTTGGGAACTTTTTTTTTTTTTTTTTTTTTTTTTCTAAACGTGCCCGTGTAGGAAGCGTGTTCTAAAATTTTTTTAGCGGGTATATATATTTGGAATTCAAACTTTTTATTGATAACTTCGCTTTCCCATTGGCATAGGTCTTTTTAGGTAATTACAGGTTTTTGTACTGATACTAAGCGGGGAACACAGTAATTAGGACCAAATGTGCTCGATAAAATACTGGATTGTATAGTTTTTTTGTGTGTACCGTCGGGTCTTATTTACTATGGTCCCCCCTGTACTAGAGTAGTATTACCGGGGGGCCACGGTAAATAGGACGTACGATACAGGCAAAAACCTATGCATTTACCTATTATTACTAGAACTATTTGGTCCTATTTACTGTGGTCTCCCCGTAATAGTTTGCATGTGGCAACGTAAAGAGATCAGGTCGAGACACTTTGTATCCCGTGCCAGGTTACAAGAAGAGCAGCTTTACTTCCTTTAGAGCACGATGAAAGACTGGGTTTCCATCCAAGATACGCCTCCCAAGTACTACAAATACGATCCAAAACACACCTATTACCAGGTAGTTACCGGCCTTTCTGCATCGTTCAAAGCTGTACCATTTTCAGTAGTTTACGGAGTTTTCTGTCTTGTTTTTGTGTCCGACTTGAGGCGTTTTGTGGCTCGAACTGCTGTGTGTGTGTTTTTTTTTGTGAACGAAAGAAAACTACTGTAGGTACAGTCAATCAGTTGACGTACTTCCCTATATAACCGTGAGGTGAATGAGGATCAGCTAACTCGCAGCTAGCTGTAGCGGTTACAGGCAGCCTCTGCTGCTGTTGCGTATTGCATACCGTTCTGGACGGAAATATAAGGGCTGTCATATATTGATATTCATGTATAAATGTTACTTATATTTCTACCCAAAGCGGTACACCTCGTGTAAGACGTACTCGTAGGCCGGTACGGATGATTTCTTCAGTGGGGAATTGCAAATGCAAAGACATTTGCGACTAACGCGCACGTATATGATCTATACGGATACAATAGTAGCGGTCCCTCTTTATTTCCGGTATGCAATGTGCCAGCACTATTATAGAGGGCACCGGCATTATTATAGCGGGCACCGGCATTATTCCCCACACGGCCACATATTAGGGCCCATCTTATCGGGGACTTTTGGTTCTTTGAGTTTGATTTGATTTGATTTTTTTCTAATTTAATTTGCATCTGATTGGCCGAAGAGTGAATCACTACACGGGCAGGATTCTCAAGGCAAATAAGAAAAAATCAAATTTGAGTGAAAAGTCTTTTGGGACTTTTTTCGTGTGATTTTTCTAATTTCAATTTCGAATTTGGGAGTTGATCAGCCATGACGTAGCATGTTCATGGTGGGTCAACACCCCCGGTGGAGTCTGGGGTGATTCTTGGCCGCTTCGGTGACCACCGTCGAGGCGATAACACGCGAACCTCAACGACAGGCGACCGGAGCAATAGCAGCGCCCACGGCCACAGACCATACCACATCGTACCCCGGCGGTGGCGCCTCAAAATAAATCATGGCGGCCGCAAGCCCAATTTTTCGTCCTGCGCGATCGGCCAACCATCACTAGAACCGAGCACGAGCAAAAAAACAGAGGATACGCTCGAGACCTCGATAGTTGCATCACCGTTGCTGTTCCGCACGTGGCGCTTGAGGGCTCCCTCGGCCCACCCAAGACACCCTGGGAGTGATAGCTTCCTACCCTGCGCCACCAAAAAGAAAAAAATGCTTGCGGCGGCGCGCACGCGACAACGCAGACCTTCGCTCTCGTCTACGCTCGTCGCTGTTTGTCGGCTGGGCGTTGTGTAACGCGGTGCGTTATTCCAGGTTGTTTCGAATTCCTTTTTGCTTGACGATGAATGCGCCGTTTCCCGTAGGATACAAACACGTTTTTTTTTCGAAATCAAATTAAAACTCATTGAAATTGAAATTTTATTTCCAAATAGCGAAATTTAGCGTTTCCCGTCAAAAGATGGGCTCTTGGGGTTATAATCCCACCACTGCCATGCCAAGCGATTTCACCGGCACTATATCGGGCTACGTCGGGCATCGGCGGTACTAAACCCGCATTATATCGGGTATCGGCATTATCAGACCGGCATTATAGAGAGTATCGGCATTATTATATCGGGCATCGGCACAATTAGACCGGCATTATTGAGTTGAGGGACCCCTCTACTGTAGTATGAATGAAGTATCGCATGCTGCACGCTCGCACTGCTGTTACGGGGGGAAATATTAATAGTACACCAGTGGGCCCTCTATCGTGCCGGTTGAATAGTGCCGGCTACCCTATACTGTGCCTTCAAGGGTTGTCATTGATGACTATTGCGGGGGTCCATAGTTAACAGGACCAAATATTGTTAAGTAAAAATACCTAAATATATAGGTTTTTATGTGTACCATAGGTCCTGTTAACTATAGACCCCTGTAATAGGCGGAGTAGTTATATAGTGCCGGTGAAATCGCTTGGCACAGCAGTGATGGGATTAGCTATTTATAGTGTGGCAGGCTGTGTGCGGAATAGTTATTACGGGGGACCATAGTTAACAGGACCAAATATTGTGGGTAAAAATAGGGAAATATATAGGTTTTTGTGTGTAGCGTAGGTGCTGTTTACTATGGCCCCCCGCAATAGTTAGTGCCGGTTTGCCGCTATAATAGTGCCAGTATTGTTGGCGGTGGCGCATATAGCACCGGCACTATAGAGGGACCATTGCTGCTGCTGCTGCTGCTGCTGTATGGTGTGTAGCTGTGAGTCCTTACCTGTTGCTTCACACCTGATAGCGTGACAGCTGTCTTCTCTCTCTGTTGACCTTGACGTACTTGGAGAGGGGTCGGTTGATGGTGTCCTCGCGAGGCTTGTACCCTGTTGGGATGTGGCTGCTATATGATGACGCGTCTCGTGAAGAGACTCGCGGTATGGATTGTGACACCCGGTGATCGTGAGATGTGCTTGCGTTGTTCAAGAGAGCAGAAGAGAGAGAGAGATGGTTTGAAAGGTGGCGCTTATGCGGCCGTGCCCAGGAGAACGATGATGATGGAGAGGTGTGGGAGAGTGAGCTGCTGGGGCTCACATCCCTGGTGCGATCACCTGGTGTTGATCACCCTGATAAGTTGTGCATGACTTATTCTACATTGCCCCATGATAGTGGTGTAGACTTATTTATTTTCTGATTTCGGGGAGACGAAATGTAGGGGAAATGTGCACGAATTCGACTCGAGTGGACGAGGGAAGAACGTGCTGAACGATTCTCGCGGTAGTAGTTGAAGGCGCGAAACCGCGAAACCGTCGTGGGAGGGGAGGGGGGGTGCGGGCGAGAAGTGACTTCTATGTAGAAAACCCCGGATCTGAGTCGCGACTAATAGCGAGGGAGGGAGCGGAAGAAAGAAAGAAGGGCGAAGATAACAATTGGGATGGAAAAAAAAGAAAAAATCGATGTTTCTTAAGAACAATATTGCTTGTTGGGTCGGTCGTGGGTTTCGATTACCAAAGCCCCGCGTGCATGTGATGGGACTGTGCCAAAACCAGTGGGGACCACTTTCGAGTGTTCGAGGGGTCCGCCGTCTACAAAAATCAAGCAACAACGAACGCACACAAGTTGAGGGCACTTTCAAACACCCTGCTGCGCGAGAGCCCTCTAAAGCGACGGCCAAAACCGTCCATCGTTTCTTCGCTCCACGAGGTTTTCGTGGAGTATGGAGGCCTCTGCCTCTGTCCCGGCCCGCCACGGCACGACACTCGCGTCTCCTCGCCGCTGTATGGCACGAGGTTATGACAACAGTCTATTGCAGGGGACCATAGTAAACAAGACCAAATATTGTTCGTAAAAATAGCGAGATATTTTTGTTTTTGTGTGTACCGTAGGTCCTATTTACCTGTGGTTCTCCGTAACAGGGACAAGAAATACTTTGGTAGATCGATAAAATCGGTAGACAATAACCGCCAGGACCACCCTCTTCTTGATGTTCAGTTTCTTAAGAAGGTTCTTCATCTGTCATAATAACCCCAATCCGCTGGCCGGGTCAAAAGTTTTTTCGAAATACTCAAAAGTCTGGTTGGGTCGGGTCGGGTCGGGTCGGTCTGGTCGGGTCGGGTCGGGGCAGGAGGTATGCTATTTCTCACGGATCGCGTCCGGCCACCATTCTCTCTCTCTCATTCTCTCTCCCTCCCTCCCCCCCCCCCTCCCCCCCCCCCCCCCCCCCCCCCCCCCCCCCCGCTCCACTCCTACGCCTCCTTGCCCCCAACCCGTCCCGACCTATGCTATATACGGTGACAGGTGGAGATGGATGTTCGTGAGTACCTGGATCAGGTGCGCATTGAGGCAAGCGTCAAGGCAGTCGATATGTCGGACGTTAAGTTCAACAGGGAGGTGTACCGGCAGCATGTCGACGACCACCAAGAGAATCAGGCCCGGAGCAACATGGGCGTCAGGTGGGGGGGGGGGGGGTGGGGGGGCGTGTACTGAGTTGTTGTTTGCCTTGGTCATTTTACCATTGACCACGCATCCCTTTCGAGATGGAGCAATTGCTCCTAATGCTACTGGTAGGCACGCCTCCTACACTTGTGCGCTCATTGCGTGTTTCGCGTGTATTATTACATTTCATCGTTTTGCCGCAGATGAGTACTCAGGGAAGTGATTTAACATGCGCGGTACGGTGTGACCTGTGCACGGCGTAGTGACCTTACCGTACACGTACAGCTATAAAAAAAACAAGGTATACGAGTATCGGTTCACGATTTGTGCGTACATCTTGGTTATCGCCCAATAGTCTACGAGTGTTGTTCACATCAAACCGTTATTTCTACCCGTCGACATCCAGCTGTTTTCTGTTAGCCCCTCTTTCGAGACGCACTCATTCGTCGAGGAGGGTGGTCTCTTGCACGTTGGATAGTCACTCCTATCCTATTGGGCGCCTCGTTCCGACGACGCTCCGTCCGTTGTCTCTTCTGGAGGCGGCGGCGGCGGCGGGGGGGGGGGGGGGGGGGGGGGGGGGGGGGGGGGGGGTACTCGATATCATGCATGGGGGGGGTGTGCGCCTTACGTGCGCCGCCTCGCTATGTTACCCCCTCTCCCTCCCCATTATATATATTATATATGGGTTGGGTTGGCCTCGGTTGGCAACGACACTGTAAAACATGCCGCTCACTACGTGAGCTAGACATCCAGGGTACCGTTTTTTTTTTTTTTTTTTTTTTTTTTTTTTTGGCGGTTGCCCACAGCTGGTTGTCGAGTGAGATCATTTGTGCGAAGTAAAGAACTGCACAAGAGAATTGATCGTATCACGTAGTGTTCAAGGTAAGGCGCCCATGAGGCAGTTACATAGTACTCCCATTGCTGTCTCTGGAAGTGGCTACACCGGAAACTAAACTAGCTCATTGAAGCTGTCATCCATAAGCAAGCCCGCCTCACAAGCGGTTCTTAGTAGGATGCAGCTCACCCTTCGTGCGACTCGCCGGACACCTCACGGCGCTTCGCGCTTGGTGCAAGCAATGTCTGGTCGGTGGAAACCCGACATGCTCCGTCCCGGCATTGTAGGGATGCGAGGGTCTATGGTCATACGACTACGGCCATGCATGAGATCGAGTACATCTCTCCTATCGAGTACACCCCCTCACCCCCTTCCCCCCCTCCGGTCATACGACTACGGCCATGAATGTCATGAGTATACCCCCCTCTCTCTATCTCTTACCTCTACCTCCTCTATACTTTGCCTCTCGTCTTGTGCTTTTGCGCGATGTCACCATATCCTTGGCCGTCTGTGTATGATGATATGCTTGCAGGGCGATGACACTGGACACAGCCGCGGGTAGAAACAACCTGCCTGAGGTGGTGCTGGGGGACGAGCGCGAGGAGCTGGAGACGGAATCAGGCTTCGAGTCGGTGAGTAAGAGTCTTCGCGTCCCGCGTTTTGGACCGATTTTATACCCCGGACTTTAGGCCGGACTTTTGTGGATGGTAAAATGGTGGGTCTTTTGGTCTCGGCCTTTGGCCGGGCTTTTTGGGCCGGAACTTTGTTCACCCTTTGGTTCACCCTTTGTCCCGCATCTGGCCGTCCTTTTAGTTGGCCTTCCTTCGGCCAGAGATTGGCCGGGACTTTCGGCGAACTTTCGCCGGACTTTGGTCTGTATCCGTCCCTTCCTTTGTCTCCTGCCTCTCACGGGGTCTGAGGCCTTTTGCCTGTCTTTTCGCCGGACTTTCGCCCAAAATGTTGGCCGTAATTTTTTCGTCTCGCCTGTGACCTAACTTTGTCCAGCTTTTGGCCGCAGTTTGCTTGGCCTATCTGTTTTATATACTTGCCGTTCGGTCGGACTTTCCCTTTTGTCTCTGGCCTGCATTTGTCCGCCGCGATTGGCCGGACTTTTTTTGTGCTTGCTGCCAGTGGTGTGCTTGCCGTCGCCTTGTGGCGAAGAGTTGGGCCCACTTCGGCCGGAGTTTTTTTTTGTTTTTTTCTTCTTCTTGCGTGCCTTTTTTTTGTTCCTCTCCGATTTTTTTTTTTTTTTTTTTTCTCTCTCTCTCCGATTTTCGCTCTCTGATCGTTTTGTACCAAGTTGGCAATCAATAAACGTGTTTCGCTCAAAAAAATATGCACTCTTCTTTTTCCCCCCTTTTGACCCCCGCCGCCCATTTTTCGCCGCGTTTTTTTTTTTTTTTCCCGCCACTACTGCTGCCGCCGCTATCGGCATCACTGCCGCAGCACAATGGCCGGGATAACGGCTCGATGGGCTGGGGACCCCCTTCTCCCGGGGACAGCGGCGGGGGGGGGCGGGGGGGGGGGGGGGGGGGGGGGGTGGCAAGGGGGGGGCGCCGGAAACTGGACAAGCAGCGGCTCATGACCGCCGTTTTGCTGAACCGAAACATTATGGAGTACAGCTCTGGAGCGCGACTGGTGGTGACGAACCTCCCCCTGGTGGCGGACATGCACGCCTCCGAGGTTCTCCAGTATGTGGACGCGGTGGGGGCATCGATCGCGCCGCTTCTTATGATTAGGGGCGCTGGGGTCGAGGTAGTTACTCAGTATGGTTGATGGTTAAAGGGCAGTGGTAGTGGCTTAGGAGGGGTTGTACTCGTGTCATGCATGGCCGTAGTCGTATGGGTGAGCGGGGGTGAGGCGGGGTGGTAGCGGGGTAGTCTAACGCTTGTGAGAAAGGGGGAGGGCGCGGGTTCTGGTGCTTGGGATGGGGGGGGGGCGCGGAACGGACGGACGGGGGGGGGGTGGGAGGACGACGACTTCGGGGGGGGGGGGGGGGAGGACGACGACGACGTGCTTCTCTCTGGTTGCTGTTGCCGCCGTCGTCATCGTCATCGTCATCGTCGTCACATTGTCTGTTTGTTCTTATCTGGCGACGATGACTCCACGTGCTAGCTAAACCTGTGTTTCGGTTGTCGGCGGCGGCTTGCCACGCGCGAGTAGACAGGCGGAGGCCGGGCGCACATTTTAATTTGTGGCTTTTTGCTGTTCATTTTTTTTTGTGAGTGAGGTTGAGGTGGGGCGGACAGGCGGACATGCGGGGGGGGTTTTTACCATCGCGCAGCAAGCGGTTGTGGTCTCGTGGTGGAGCGCTATATATCCCCCCCCCCCCCCCCCCCCCCCCCCCCCCGCTTCCAGCGATCCCCCCTTCCGTGATCCAGCCCCCACCCTTTTGGCGTCTTGACATCTTTTGAGGGGGGAGAACTATGCGCTGTTGTGCGAGATACTGGAACCTTCTTGATGTTTTCTTTGGTGTTTTTTGTTTGATTTTTCGGAGAAAGTGCGCGTTCTTTGCCGCTGTTCGGTAGCGCGTGGCGTTGATGTATGTGATACCCGCTGTTTCGTGGGTGGAAGAGCGGCGAGGAGGGGGGGGGGGGGGGGTGTACTCATTATCATGCGTGGCCGTAGTCGTATGACCATAGACCCTCGCATCCCTACGATGCCGAGACGGAGCACGTCGGGTTTTCACCGACCAGAGGCAGGACAGTATTTGTTTGCACCAAGCGCGAAGCGAAACGTGAGGTATTCGGCGAGTCGCATGGAGGGTGCAGCTGCATCCTACTAAGAACCGCTTGTGAGGCGGACTTGCACATGGATGACAGCTTCAGTGAGTTAATTTAATTTTCGGCGCGGCTAGAGGGGCGGGCGGGGGGGGGCGGGGGGGGAGGAGGGAGGGGGGGGGGTGTACTCGTATCATCCATGGCCGCAGTATTATGACCATAGACCCTCGCATCCCTACGATGCCGGGACAGAGCGCGTCGGGTTTTCACCGACCAGGCAGACATTGCTTACACCGAGAGGGGATCATGGGGATGGGCGAAGTGACGGTCGATTGATTGAATGTGACGCGCCGGTTTCAATGTGGCAATTTCCGTCGGGCCCTTCTTTTTTTTTTGTCGACGGTCAGTCGACAGGAAAAGGGGGAGGTTTGCGGTGGGGGGGGGGGGGGGGGGGGGGGGGAGACAGACCAGAAGATAGATGCGTGCACGATCTCTGGTCTACCCCGACATACTTTTCTCCTAGTGGTATACTCTGGTAAAATGCCCCTACTACCTGGTACCGCATACCCTGATATGCTTTGCCACTGTGTGGACCGATGTGCGTCCCCGTGGGCACACCTGTGATATCTACAAGTGGTGTTTTTTGCCTTTCCTCTGATTTTCTTTTTCGGTCTTGGATGTTTGAAATTGTGAAGTGAGCTTTGCCGCTTTCGGTGACTCCGAAGAAGTCGCGCGACGGGGCGGACGGTGGGGGGAGGAGGTGGAAGTGGAAGGGTGGAAGGGGGGCGCGAGGGGTGGGGGGTGGGGAGGGGGAAGGGGGAAGAGGGGGGGGGGGGGGGTGGGGGGGTGGGGCGTACTCAGTTGTTGCTTGCCTTAGTCATCTGACCAACGGGGCTTGGAAAGAGGGTGAGCGCGACTGCTCTCGGTAGGCCGTTGCGGTTTCACGAACGATTACTGCGCGGCGCTTTATCGGGATTTTTTTTTGTGTCTTGAGTTGGGAGGCGCTCCGACCAGAGCAAGTCGCCGGTACGTCACAGCAGTACGTCAGCCTTTCGCCGTATTTGCTGGTACTTGGGCGGGCAGTGTGCTGACCGGATGCTACGGTATACGTACTGCTACGTACTTGCTGCTAATATTATAGGTATTGTAATAGTGACCCAAGGTATGGTATACGGTGCTTAGTACGAAAACCGCCGTATGGACACGTTTTTCAACCTTCAACGTATCTCTGTGGGGAGAGAGAGTGACGCTGACGTTCTGGCAACGGCGAAAAAAAAAAAAAGCTATTCTAACTACAGTACTACTGCTGTACATGTCTAAGTAAAGCCCCGTCCTGTTCTGTGACGACTAAGTACTCTGTGCATCATCGTTCGGACCAAGATGATAATTTTTTTACCTGTTTTTTGTCACGATGGCGGGACCTGTATCCCCTCGACCCTTGGGCGGATTTTTTTTTTGCGCTCCAGGACACACAAAAACAATAGTAACGCTCTTTATAACCCCTTTGAGATAAAGAAGAAAAAAAAAAAAAAAAAAAGGGAAGAGAAAATTGTTGAAAGTGTTATACGTATATGTCGATTTTGGGGCCTCTTCCATACGTGCAAGCCGGGGCCGTACCTCGGGGGTGCGGCGGGGGGGGGTCGGGGGGGGGGTCTGGTGTTCGACGCAAAGGAACTAAAGAGGTATAGGCGTGCGCGCGCAGCATATGTGATGATCTACTCGTACTGCTGTTGCAGCCTCTCTACGGTACTGTCTATAATAATGGATGGTTGGTACGATCGCCCCATGTGTGTATATACTGACTGCTCGCAGTACGTACTCGCAGCAGTACTCTTTTTACTGCGTTACAATGTAGTAGTATCTGCATACAAATATGTATGTATGTGTATGCGTCGTGCAGTTGTTTTTGTGACCACAAAGCTTGTTGTATCTCGCTACCAGGTACGTGGGACGAAGAATCGGGACGGACACTGGTTGTGCTGGGTGTCGACGGGTAGAAAGAACGGTTATCATGTGAAGAACACACACAACACGCACAAAACGCACGCAAAAGAAAACAAACGTCGTATGTTTTTCTCTTGGTCTGGTGGTGTGGTGCAAAACGAAAGCAAGCCGTCCGTCTCTCTTTCGGAAACTATTCACGAGGAGAGGGTCCATAGTTAACGGGACCAAAATTTTGTTGAGTAAAAATAGGTAAATATATAGGTTTTTATCTATACCGTAGGTCCTATTAACTATGGACCCCCGCAATAGTATGGTTTCTTACGGTTAACCATTGGCCTAAAAACGATGTATCGGTCGGGATTTTCGCCAGCTGACTCGCTCTACTGTGTATGTACCAGGTACAAATTTACAGTAAAACAAAAAAACAGCAGCTGTGAGATCGAGAGGATTTATTTCGTCGAAGCTCATCTTTGCAGGCCGTGTCATACTATTATACTATTTAATATTACGGGGGACCATAGTAAACAGGACCGGATATTGTTAGTACAAATAGGTAAATATACAGGTTTTTGTGTGTACCGTAGGTCCTATTTACTATGGACCCCCGTAATCGTGATACTTCGATCGCGCGTACTAATACGGGTTTTATATGGCCTCATGCAGGGTATACGCCGAGTCCGTATATGAGGAAGACAAATTATCTGAATAGGGGAAATCTGCTACGCACGGTCGGCAGCGCCCATTGGCTGTGGTGGGTCAAGCCAACAGGCATACTATTATAGTATACCTGGTACCTGGCACTTGGCGTGAAACACCTCCTGGTATACCGTTTCATGGCGGATACCCTTGTCCGATGTACTTGTCCAAAACAATCCCAGGACCTCTCTGTTTCAAATGATTTTACGTACACAACGTTTTACGGCGGATACCCTTTTGTCCGATGTACTTGTCCAAAACAAACAATCCCTCGTTCAAATGATTTACGTACACAAAGCGCTCGTTATATATTTCGGCAGGCCTAAGCACAATCTAAATCAGGGATGTGCGTATTCCCCCCAGCTGGAACAGGAATTTTTCCGGGAAACAGCCTTTTTCACCCTTTCCGCTTTTCCCCCCCTACTTGTGAAGAACGTGTTACCTACTGAGCTATAGGGGTAAATTGTCGATCAATTACCCAGCCCAGGGTAATCTTTACAACACTCTCCCCCCCTCTGAACGGCGGGATGTTTGGGACATCGGTATTATACGGCCGTAGGCCGTACGCTGACCTACCCGAGCTTCGTTTCAACACCTGGGGAACCAGGGAGATGTGTTTTTAGGGACGCACGCGCGCTATAAAAGAAGCGTTCGAAGTGAGATTCGAACCCGTGTCCTCGACGATGTCTAATGTGATGGCATTACCTGCTGAGCTACGTGTGTAGGGGTAAAAGACCTATCAATCACCCAGCCCAGGGCAATCCTTTTAACATAATTCCTCTCGTCGAAGGACAGCAAGGCGTCATTTCGAGGCGGGGACAATAAAAATCACCCCCGGTAGCCCGTGTACTGCATGAAGCCCAAGTGCACGATGCGTTCAGACCTTTCTTTGGGCTTTCCTTTTGAGCGCTCTTTTTTTTCACGTACTGCTGTAGTATCATTATGCATAGATATAGCAGTTTTACCCCGAATCTGAGCATCCCAAGCGGTTGCATTGTTTTCAAAAATATGTTTCCTACATTTTTTCCATGCCCTTGTTGACTTGAGAACAATGTACGTTTGTTTGGAGATTCGAAAACACGGTACTCATAAACGCTACACACACGTTCACCACTTTCAACAGCGTAAACAAACATGAAAAGGTCAAGGATTTTCAAAACTAGGGTGTTTGTTTGTGGTGTGGGGACACACACGCCGAATTTTCGCCCAAAAAAAAAAAATATTTCCTTGAGCTCTACCAATTTCGGGCAATTGGCGCTGTCGGGAAATACGCATCACTGATCTAAATAAATACACCATTGCATATGCATTACAGCAGTTGCAGGTTTCATGTTGGATCTTCAAAAAATATCCGGTTTTAGTATTCCTAACGGGGCACTGGCTCTCCCGAGCGCTACCGGACCGCCCGCGGCCACGCCCCCACCAAACATCAGCCCTCGGTGTCCGCGGCGAAAGAACGGGCGTCGCCGCCCAACTCGGGGAACGGGGGGGGAAGCATCAAGCACACACCATAAATTATGTGTTGTCACATGTGTGCACTGATGCCTGGAAGGCTACTTGCTACCAAAAATACTATTACGGGGGTCCATGGTTAATAGGACGTATTGTATACATAAAAATCTGTATATTTACCTATTTTTACTGACAATATTTGGTCCTATTTACGGTGGACTCCCGTGATACGTTATTACTACACTACAGAGTAGTACCATTGTGCTACTGTAGTACCTGGTATTATGTTCTACGAAGCACTATCCTATTTATTATTTGTATATCGTCAGACTCTTCCCCTATTTTTCTTTTGCGAAACGCGTCCTAAGTACCGCAATACGTCATCTCGTCCCTTTCACGCGTACTTAGAAAAATATTGGAACCTGGGCCTTTACAGGCTTTCCAGGGCAATACCATGTGACACTAGCCCACCCTGATGATCTACTATTACGGGGGTACATAGTTAATAGGACCTATGGTATACACAAAAACCTATATATTTAACTATTTTTACTAACAAAATTAGGTCCCGTTAACTGTGGACCCCCGTAATAGTACTAGTGGATAAGTTTTGGAGAAAACATTGCTGTGGCTCCGCGAGATAAAAGAAAACGAATCGAAGGTGCGACTCCTCAACATCCAGCTCCCGCACCTCTACCACTGCGTGACTGCGACGCTTCACAGGAAAGAACGCTGAACCAAGAAGAAAGAGAATCACCCAGCTGTAAGAACGAGCGGGGGGCCGTCATGCACAGAAGAAGCTACAGCAGTATGATTATCTCCATACATAGCTCTAGTGACGAAGGGAGAGGGAGGAAACTGTTACCCCAGAAACCAGAAAGAACAAAAAAAAAAAACACAACCAAACGCCACGTCCGCTCCAGCGAGCGAGGGGGGGGGGGGGGGGGGGGAAGAGGGTCAAGATGCATTCGGAAAACGGAGGAACACGAGATATCGCGACATCCCCGGTGTGGGGGGGGGGGGGGGCGGGGTGTACTCGATATCATGCATGACCGTAGTCGTATGACCATAGACCCTCGCATCCCTACAATGCCGGGACGGAGCACGTCGGGTTTTCGCCGACCAGGCAGACATTGCTTGCACCAAGCGCGAAGCGAAACGTGAGGTGCTGGGCGAGTCGCATGAAGAGGTGAGCTGCATCCTACTAAGAATCACTTGTGAGGCGGACTTTGCTGCACATGTGGGTGACAGCTTCAATGAGTAAATTTAACTTCGGGTGTGGCCACTTCCAGAGACAGCAACGAATGAGAGTACCATGTACCTGCCTTTTGGGTGCCTTACCATAAACACTTCGTGATTCGATCATCCCCCTTGTGCGGAGTTCCCCCCCCCCGTCTATGGGTTGGGTTGGCGTCGGTTGGCAACGACACTGTAAAACATGCCGCTCACTACGTGAGCTAGACATCCAGGGTACCGTTTTTTTTTATTTTTTTTTTTTTTTTTCTTCTTTTCTTTTTGGCGGTCGCCCACAGCTGGTCGTCTAGTTAGATCATTTGTGCGAAGTAAAAGAACCTTTACTCTGCACAAGGGAATTGATCGTATCACGTAGTGTTCAAGGTAAGGCACCCAAGAGGCAGTTACATAGTACTCCCATTGCTGTCTCTGGAAGTGGCCACACCGGAAATTAAACTAACTCATTGAAGCTGTCATCCATATGCAAGTCCGCCTCACAAGCGGTTCTTAGTAGGATGCAGCTCACCTCTTCATGCGACTCGCCCAGCACCTCACGTTTCGCTTCGCGCTTGGTGCAAGCAATGTTTGCCTGGTCGGTGAAAACCCGACGTGCTCCGTCCCGGCATTGTAGGGATGCGAGGGTCTATGGTCATACGACTACGGCCATGCATGAGATCGAGTACATCTCTCCTATCGAGTACACCCCCCCCTTGTGCGGAGTAAAGGTCATCCACCCCTCACAAACGATCTAACTCGACCACCAGCTGTGACCGACCGCCAAACAAAAACTGCAAAAACGGTACCCTGATTATCTATTAATAGCTCGAGTAGCGAACGGCAATTTTTACAGTGTCGTTGCCAACCGACGCCAACCCGACCTACATATATATACACACAGGGGTGGGGGGTGTACTCATTATCATGCATGGCCGTAGTCGTATGACCATAGACCCTCGCATCCCTACAATTCCGAGACGGAGCACGTCGGGTTTTCACCGACCAGGCAGACATTGCTTGCACCAAGCGCGAAGCGAAATGCGAGGTGTTGGGCGAGTCGCATGTAGGGTGAGGTGCATCCTACTAAGAACCGCTTGTGAGGCGGATTTTCTCGCATATGGATGACAGCATCAATGAATTTATTTAATTCCTGGTGTGGCCACTTCCAGAGACAGCAATGGGTTTACTATGCAACTGCCTCGTGGGTGTCTTATCATACACACACTACTAGTGATACGATCATCCCCCTTGTGCGGAGTAAAGGTTCTCCCCGCACAAAAATGATCTAACTTGACCGCCAGCCGTGGTAACCGCCAAAAAGAAAAAGAAAAAAAGAAAAGGTACCCTGGCTGTCTACCTCACAGGGGTGGAGGAGAGGAGATGCGTACCCATATGTTGCTTGCCATAGTCATTTGGCAATTGGCCACGCATGCACCCTATTCGAGTGGAAAGGGGGGACAAAAATGTGCGTCGTTGAAAGAAGCAGGACACAAAATACAGGCCGGTGTCGCGAAACGGGCGGCGATACTATACCCGGACCGCCCCCCGGCTCTCAACGGAAGGGGGGGGGGGGGTCGGCCGGACGGAGTGACGTAGGACGCGAACATCCCACAGGTCTGTGTAGCCAGATTACCCTGACCACCCCCTGCGCTGACCGTGGGGGGGGGGGGGGGGGGGGGGGGGGGGTCATCGGGACAAAAAAACAAAAAAAAACGCGCATGACTATCGTAGCGAGCGGCAACGGGTGGAAACGTTTATTGTTGATAGTCAGTAGGTTGATCACGGAGCGGTCGCAATAACTACCTACGTGCCGATTGCAAGGGCGCTACGTACTGTGGAAAGCACAGCGCCCGAATCGGAGTGGACAATGACCGCACTCCCCCCCTGCGGAAACGACGTCGAAATCGAGCCGAGAAACAAAGAAACATAACGAATTATGAGCCAAGCCTTATAAACTTAAAGTAAGTATGGTCACGCCACTCTTGAACAGCCTCGAGTATAGGCTATCAAGCACCGGTCAGGACTCAGTATAGCGGACGTCGATGAGATAATTTTTTCTTAAGGTCCCCCCTAAAGTGAGCAACTATGATCTTATCAATAGCAGGCCCTTTCTTGTTCGTGCGCCTATGCTGCTGCTACTGCTGTATCATATCGTAAGTATAATATGTCGTACGGTGTATTACGGGGAACCATAGTAAACAGGACCTACGGTACACACAAAAACCTACGTATTTCCCTATTTTTACTAACAATATTTGGTCCTATTTACTATGGTCCCCCCGTAATAGTATAGTACTACTTCATTTTTCAAGTTTTTTTTTCTGCCATCCGACGATGAATGAATATTATGGCTGGGCACTGGCTGACTCAATCTGTAGCGATTTTACTGCCGTCAAAATCTATCAGTACACTAGGTTTCAGCATTGTGCTGGATTGCGGCAGTGCATTGCTGTCTCTCCCCTCTCCTCTCTTCTCCCGAAACGTATGTGCTTTGGTGGGTTTCCATACGATAATATGGCGTGTTCCTTGGGCATACGTATGATATAAACCAGGAACATAAAATGAGTCCACACTTTTAATTTTAATGTGACTTACATTCCTCCGACTGCGTTTGTTTGTCTTCCATCATAATTATTTACGCTACAGCTTCGTATCACCCGCGGGGGCTACCGACCTACCCATAATACAACCGATATCTCCTTGCTCATTATTATACTATTACGAGTAGTACTCCGTTCCGTTACATACATACGGATCGTTTGGACTAAACATCAATACGCAAACGATAACGATATTTATATATCTCGGAACGAGCAGTGGTACCTGGTCTATAGTTCATACCATCCCGATGATCTATCCATTAATAGTTAAAAGTGGTCTACCCTCGAATGCTGCTGTTACGGGGGACCATATTAAATAGGACCTACGGTACTCACAAAAACCCATATATTTCGCTATTTTTACGAACAATATTTGGTCCTATATACTACGGTCCCCCGTAATATAGGGTGGATAATTGACTTGGTGAAAGAAAAATTACAGCTGCTGAGAGCGCACCGCCGTAGCGCGTGATGGGCAGGCGCGATTCGACGTGAGTGAGTCGACGAGGGGGAAGAAAGGGCTGAACTGAAGAAGTTTTCTCGCGCCATAAAAAACGGAAGGCACGAGCCGTAGTGAGGAAGGAGGAGAGAGAGAGGAGCCTGTTCTTAATAATACTGCCTGCCGCGTGACCCCCGGATCTGAGTTACGAGCAATAGTATTAATATTAGTATTACATGAGACCATAGTAAATAGGACCAAACATTGTTAGTAAAAATAGTGAAGTACATAGTTCTTTGTGTGTATGACCGTAGGTCCTATTTACTGTGGTCCTAATAATAGGAGGGAGAGGGAGAAAAAAAGAAAAGGGCGGAGATAATAATACACGTACGTAATACGTAGTCTGGGGTGAAAAGAAAACAAAAAAATATGTACGAGGTACGTGCGTACGTAGCTCACGTGTAAGTATTATATGAGTAGTAACTCGTATACAGCAGTAGTCACACGCAGCAGGTCTTTTGGAAAGGAGGTAATCGACGAAACTCTCGACCTCACAGCTATTAATGTTGATACTGATATTTTATACTATTACGGGGGACCATAGTAAATAGGACCAAATATTGTTAGTCAAAGTAGGTAAATATATAGTTTTTTATGTATGCCATAGGTCCTATTAACTATGGACCCCCGTAATAACAAGCGCCTAGGTACTACCAGGTAAAGTATTATCCGCACTAATAGTAGATCCGATTACGAATCGTACATGGCGTATATACAATACGTGCGAGCATCGGCCTCCCCCATCGATGATTGGGTTAAAAAACAACCTGTTCGTTCGTGTGTGACGAGGTAGACGTACGTACCAAGTATGTGCCATTAATAGGTCTGCATTATGTGCGTTAATTCGCGGATATCAGACGGACCATTTGTATCATGTATCATACCTGGTATACTCGAATAAATATACCGGTACGAATCATATACCTGGTATAGTGTTGTACGTCGGTTGGTCAGAACCGCCCCGAAGATACAGCTACTCCCTGCGCTGGTATTGTATCACCACTTCTGGTAATTTCTGCAGTATATACTGTATGCTGTATATCACACAAAGTACATCCTGCTTGCTGCTTCTACGCTCGACTACATATATGTACGAGATGTATCATATGATCCCCACCATAGGTTCTACACATGTTAATGTCAGGCAGAGCAGGCAGCAGGCAGCGGCGGCGGCGGCGGCAGCAGCAGCAGTAGCAGCAGCAGAGCCAGCACCAGCAGGCTTTGGCTGTTCGGTGCATGATGGTCTTTGCCATTTTTCGGACGGCAAATAACCTCTCTCTCTGCCTGCCTGCCTGCCTGCCTGCCTGCCTGCCTGCCCACTGTTCACGCTAGACCTCTTGGGAACATCATCAACCACAACAACCGATTATTGAGCGACGCCACCGATGTCGGGCCCCTGCATGCGTGCCTGCCCACATGAGCCCAGGTGCCCAGATAGATGCTGCGTGCGTAGCAGTCCAATACAGAAGAGATAGATGCAGACAGCCTTATTTTATTTCCTGTATCTCGTACCTCTGACTAAAACTCTCAAGCCTGAGTGGGCGGAAACAACAGTTATTTGTTGATGTGTAGATTGTATGCGCGTTCTCCGCTGCCAGGAGTTTTCATACACTGCTGTATGTGTGTTTGTACGTACCGCAGTATTTTCAGTTTATTCAGGCGTCACTGTTTTTTTTATGCGAGTTCCTCGAGTAGACGGTGTCATTACAATGTTTTTTTTTTTGTTTTTTCTTTTTAGTTCTCCATCTGACTGTCTGTGTGCGGCATGAGCTTCCAAAACGTTGGATCACCCATAAACACCTTCCGGAGGAAGAAAAAAAACAAGGGAAACAAAAGCAAAAAAGGAAAGGTGTATTTTTGCACGAAGTAAAGTATAACCCCCTTCTTTACCTCTATGCCCTGCTAAACATATATCTACTGTAGTTCAATTGATGTCCTCGCTTCTTTCTTGCCATTACTTGCTCCTCTACCATCTGCTCTTGAATGCTGAGCCACATCCAGGCTCCATCCTCTCCACGCCATCGATGGGGGGTCACCCCCCCCCCCCCCCCCCCCTCCCCCTCGCCCCGGCTCCCTCTCACTTCCTGGCGATCCCTGAGCCGATGGGGCGCTTGAAGCGCGACACTTTTCCGCGAAATAGCGACCTGTATGATTACCGAGACGACTGGCAGAAGGCATTCCTGCACTACCCCGTTCCCCGCCATCCACCGTCCACCCCTCTGCCTGCAGCCAGCTGGTCGATAAATATGCTACCCGCTATCCCAGGGGCGCCTAGAGCTTTCCGCCGTCAAGGTGGAAAGTTTGTTGCTCCGTTATTCGAAGAACGCGTGTCCCGGACGAGCACGGTGTTGACGCTTGCGCGCCTCGGAGGCAGAGGCGGGTGGTTTGATCCATCTCGGTCAGCGTTGCCTCCTCGCAGGTGTACCTGCGCTTGAGGGGGTCGGTATGATGGGTGACCTTCAGCAGGATATTAATACCTCCCTGTACTCTGTCTCGGTTTGGAGCGTCCTGAAGACCGACTCCCCTCGCGACGACGTTCATCCGCAGATTCTTGCCTGCCGTGAAGGCTCCCGAGCTCTCAGCTTTACTTTGAGGAATTCCAAGTCGCTTCGGCGTGCGGGAGACGGGTGGAGAGGCGGCTGGTGTTGGTTCACCGGCGTCCCGGCGCCGGGGCGGTCGGGTGCGTGTCGGGTGTCCACGTCGACTGCATCGCAGAAAGAATACCTCACTGCCACGTGCTCTCCAATCGCCATGAGAAGCGCCTTGCAACTCTCACGAAACATACATGGTGCGGATACGACGCGGAGCGAGTCTGTTGCCGGCGCCCACAGGCATGCTGTGGCTCCTGCCCCTTGTAGGCTCCTGTATCGAGCCCTGGCGAAGGTCTTGGTTTCTCTCCCCCCCCCAGCCGGTCATCCGGTCCCGGCGGGGGTGCTGTCTCCGGCAGCTGGTCCAACGAAGCCGTGTGCGCGGCGTGTCGGCCTTGGTTGACCAGTTTGCCCTGCTTCTCTTGGGATTTCCTGGGGTTGGTAAGGCAGTTACGGCATCGTGCGCCGCTAGCATGTCGGTCTCTGGGGGCCTTGGGTCCTGGTCTCCCTCACCACGCGCACATCTTACGAGTACGCCAACCAAGTTTCGGGTACGATGCCTGCAATCGCTTCCTTCGTTACCCCCTGATGTGGCTCGAATCTTCCGCCAGCTACACCTCCGAGCTGAGCGATACCGCTCGATTCGGGGAACCCCTCCGGACCCGGTATCCCCACGGGCCAATGGACTCTGCCAGAACCTCCAGCAGAATACCAACCTTGCTCCCATTGGAGGTAGACATTCGCCTCGCTTGCGTCGACGGCAGCTCTAACCGGCCCGCTCCCGTAGAAAGTCGTGCTTGGGCTTGCTGGTGAGGTTGCAATGTCAGCTGATCACCCGGGCACCTCTCCTAAAAAAAACACATTGGCTCCGTGGCGTCCGGTAGCTCGAGAATTCTTCTTGTACGTCCACTGACGCGCCCCGTTGTCTGCTCCCCTATAGGCTTTGAGACACGGTCCCGCGTCCATGGCCGCCTTCGAGGTAACTTGTCCTCTGCCCCGAGAGATTTCAACGGCGATGAGGGCCGCCGCTTGCTTGTCCGGCAAGATAGCGAGGTAGCGCGCGAGGCGGTCCGCAGCCTCCATCCTTCACTACCTGCATTGCTCGCCCCAGCACGTATTCATCTGTGCTGATCGGGTAACCAACCACCGTCACTCCACACCCTAGTCTGCCGTGCGAGCGTCAATGCTTTCCAGGAGGTGATATTTCCTTGGTCGTTGGGGCGTGTTCCCTTTCGGTGGAATACCACGGTTTTGGCAGGAATTGGTTGGCCACGGCGCCGATGTCGTCCAGCTCTCGCTCGAGGAAGGCAAAGGTTCTAACCGTGTTGACCGTGACTCTCGTGAGGCCAAGAGAGAGAAACATCGTCCATGTACTCGAAGCCTTTCACTCCCCTTCCCCTCGAACTCCTTTCTGGAACGCATCAGCCCCGGTTGCAACGCCAGACAGAGCATTGACTGCCTCATGAGGGTCCCCCCTGCTAGACACCGCTAGAGAAAGTTGGTCATCCTGGCCTCCCCAGAGTCTATCCATTGAAAAAACAGTACGTTGCTTGTCTTGTACCATGGTTTGCTTGGCCACGAACGACGCGAGCTCTGGCACGCAATTTGCCGCCTTCGCAGCACCACCGTCCTTTTCACAGGACTGAAAGGCCTTGGTGACCATTTGTCGGTGGTATCGAACCAGTTGCCCGTCTCGCGCAGCGTTCGTACCCTCAGTCCCACATGCTCCACTCCTCCGGGTACGGCGACCCCCAAAAACACAGCCTCACCTCTCGGTTGACCTCCCCCAACCGCGGCCGCCTCTGCTGTCGCGCGGCTCCTGCGGTGATGGGCCTCCCCCATGTCATGCCCACGCAAAAACCGGCCGACATTTCTCCCCCAAAAACAGGTGAGGCTCAAGCGCAAGAAGAGCTGCGAGAACTCTGGAAGAAACGCGTCCGGTCCGTCGACGATTATCCACCAGAAGGCTTTCATACCCCGACCGAATACTTCCCGCCCAACGTCGGTGTGGATGATGGATTGCAGGTGCGCGAACCGTTGACCGTCGTTTCGGGGGCCCGATGGGACGCTGCGGGAGCTGAGCACGCCGAAGAGCCCCTCGGAGGTGTGCTCGTCATCCGGGCGCCACGTGGGAGCATTTTCATGTTCGACGTCGGTGGCGCTCGCTAGCTTTGTGGCCGCCGCCGCCGCCGCCGCCACGGATACGGCGGCGTGATCTTCGAAGAGGAACTTGGCCATCATCGTCGTCCACGTCCCTTTGTTGCAAGCCGAGTGCGTGGTTCTACCAGAAGGTTGCGTGGCTCTACCACTCTGACCCTTCCCGCGCGGCAACAAGCCAACGACACCCGTTGGAGCTTCGCCTCCTCCGAAGCTTTCTTGGGGTGGCATCCCGTTACCCCAAGTCCCCGTCGCCTGGTGTAGGCCATCAGCCACGGGAGCAGGGGGACTATGTCCCCACTCTCCACCAGCGCGCGACCGTCGGTCGCCTCTTGACCCGGCAGCCGCCTGGTGGCCGGCATGAGGTACCACAACTCGATGTCTCGCAGGAGCGAATACGGCGTCGCCGGGTACCTGTTCGGCCGGTTATCTTCCACAGCGTGGCTGTGGATGCCAAGCACACACACGATGAATTGCGCAGGCGCGCGTGTGGGTGCCTGCCAACTGCGCGACAGTACGTTTTCCCGGTTGCGAGACGCTTCCCCAGGTCATCCACGGAAACGGCATCAAGAGGTGGCCTTACACCCAGGCTGCTCCATTACGGGGGACCATAGTTAATAGGACCTATGGTATACATAAAAGACTATATATTTACCTTTTTTTACTCACAGCATGTGGTCCTATTTTACTATGGTCCCCCGTAACAGTCCCACTCGTACCGAAAGACCCCGGCTGCGTAGGTTCCTCGTCGGCTGCAGTATCCCCTCCCATATCCGCGCGGCTCCATTGCGAAGACCCGGGTCTGCTTGGACCGCTGCCTCCAGTGCGTCGTATGTTTAGGGTGCTGGGGCTCACAGTTGACGGTGCTGGGCAGCGGAGTGGTGCCGTCGCCGCGCCTCTCGCGAGGGCCTCAACCACATTCCATTCTTGATATATATGTAAAGTTGCATGCGCGTCGTCGGCTGCCTGGGGTTTTCGTACCTGGTATATCGTAAAGGTTTTCGTATACCGTAAAGGTTTTCGTATACCGCAAAGTCCCGTTTTTTTTTTTTTTTTAGTTTATTCAGGTTTACTTTTTTTCTCGTGTGATTTCCTCGCGTAGACCTACAGGGTAGCGTACGTGGGTGGGTGTCACGTATTATGTTATACAACGTATGTACAACACATATTCGCATGGCAACTATTCGTGAAGTAACGGTGGGGTACCAAATGCCGGGAAACTATCTGTTCTACAGTATGTAAAAGAGGGGTATTTGTCAAGGTCTCACTAATAGTCGGTTGTGCTGTCGGTAATAGCTTAACCAATCGCCTACCCGAGACGAACAACCCTTATAAAAAATTATACCAAGTATAACAGATCACGATCGATCCTATTCTTTTTTTTCGTTGTATTTGCGAGGAGAGTTAGTCCGCTGTATTTACGGGGAGAGTTATTAATACCAGGTACCTGGTAGTCGTTTTATGTTTTTTTTCACGGTCAGTTATTATGTGCTTTATTGTGGCGCGGTGTAGTCGCTGGCTGCGGAAAGTCTCTCTTCCTTCCTCTCTTTTTTTGTTTGCGATAATTATTGCTTTGAGCTCGTATTTAGTTGCTGGTCGTATTTGCTTTGTCTTTTTTTCACGTTTGTTCGCTTGTTATTACGAGGGTACATAGTTAACAGGACCTATGGTAAACATAAAAAAACTATATATTTACCTATTTTTTCTAACAAAATTTGGTCCCGTTAACTATGGACCCCCGTAATAGTTTTTTTTTTTGCAGTTTGTTTGTGGCGTGGTGTTCGTATATATCACTGCGACCCAAAACATAAGGGCCGTTTGGATTGAATAATTATATACTGACGGTCCCTATATTTCGGGTCAGAGTGGTATATATTGTACCAGATAGTCGTCGGCCGCGGGAGGTCTCACGCTTAATATTTTGCTTCCTCCTTGTTATTAGCGATGAAGCGCCTTTTTCGTGTTTTGTGCCCTTGTTGTGCCTTGTTCAATTTCTTCTCGTGGCGTCCAGGAAGCTGGCCCGCGCGAACTTCAAGGAAGAAGTATTAATAATAATGTTATACATACAACAACAACAAAAAATACGTGAATGGAGTATAATGCTCTGTTGTGTTAATAGAACAAATGCGCCTACTGCTGTAATACGATACGCATCTCTCAAAGTTGAGTATCAACCATTCAATCAGTCGAACTCACAGCTGACGTATTTGTAATAATTCTATGAAATAACTGTTAATAATACCTTGCTGCTTGGTATTAATAAAGAACATTCAGACTTGTTCAGACAATAATTGTCGTGCCGAATGCAGCGCGGAGAATGGGTGCTGCATGCTGTGTGTGAACCCTGGGTGGTCGTGGGGGTGGTGGTGGTGGTGGTATTGTATGATCAACTTACTACACACAATACAAGCATCGGCATCCATCCTGTGCTCTCGACACATCGTGGATGGGTGGGTGGGTGGATGGATGGATAGAGGATGTGGACGGATGGATGGGGGCATGCTGCAGCGTTTTTTTTTTATTTCACGACGAGACGAGAGAAAACAAGGATGAACGAACGGCGGCCGGCAGCATTGGTTGCGTAGTAAATGGTTACATACAGGCAGTTGTTGTTGGTTTGCCCTGGTTTGCTGTGCTTTGCTTCTCGCGGAGATTTGTTATCGCTGTTGTGCTGTTGTGGCACGCAGCAGGTGTAATAATTCAGAATCTGTGATCATTTTTATTGAATCCATTATTATCACATTCAATCATGGACGGAACCGTGCCCGTGTCGTCAGTCATCAGCCATCAGTCATCACGTCATCACCACCATCAATCGGAACCATCCTGGGAAATAACGACTCAACGACGACAGACAGCAACGCCCAATGATAAAAAGCAACATAGACAGACAGACACGCACAGACAGACAGACAAGACAGACAGACAGGCAGGCAGACAGAGAGGCACACACAACGAGAAAGAGAGACCCTTCGGAATCCGCCCCCTCTGGTGTTTGTTGTTGTTGGTTGGTTATTATTATGGTTCAGTGTGTTGCTGCTGCCGTGAAGAATACACATATTCTCTCAAATATAGACCTCGCATGTAGTAGGTGGGGTACGCGGAGGCCTGTCTCTTAATAGCAACTTCTTTCTCTGATACTCGCTGATCACCTCGAAGGCTCCGCCATCGTCCGATCCACATCGCGTGAAACCTTGGGTCAGGGGTGCTGGGTTGGGACCTACCTCTGGAATTAATATAGCTTGAGGATGGTAAGATGTGCGCAATGTTTGAGATGTATGTGTGTGCTCAAGTTCTCCATGTCCCCAAGGTGTACTCCGCTGTTGTTGTTGTTGTACCAGTTGTACCAGGTTTGGTGTACTCTGCAGGCAGGTAGGTGCGATTAGAAAACCATCGAATGGAACATTGGGAAATTGAAGTTGCCTCAGTATTGCAGCAGCAGTGACTCGTGACAGAAATAAGCAGGAGAAGAGTGTGGTTGGTTGTGCTACATACCAGGTACGATGTATTTGTTCGTGAGTTCATGAGTTCGTGAGTTCGTGAGTTCATGAGTCCGTGAGTTCGTGAGAGGAACCCAGATGAAACACCACAACCCCCACACCCCACCCACCCACCACCCACCAGCTTGGTCGTATGAGGGGGAGAGTCGTGATGCATGTATTGGGCTATGTATGCATTTTGTGTCATGCTCATTGCATCAAGACAAAATAAATTTACGTCACACTAATATTGATAATATTGATAATAGTAGTACGTACGTATCATAAAAATAACAATTCACTTGAATAATGAATAGAGGAGATCTCCCGTCTCGAGACTGTCAACATTTCTCACGGGACTGTCAGCTTCGGAGTTTTAAGAACATGACCCTTTGGGCGACCTGTTGGTCTACTGCCTCACCTACAAACACAGCCTGACAGGCAGTACACCAGCTGCTGAACAACCTGTAGCATGCCTGTACGAACATCGCACAATAAGAGGACAACCACACACGTTGCTGGAGCCCCGCGTTGCGTATACTCTGCCCAGCCCTTCGCCAAGGCCTCATTTTAACTGCGGTGCAGGCATATCCAGGCAAAAAAAAAAGCGGGCAAAGGCAGAAAAAAAACGCAAGGCAGGCACCCAGGCGGGCGGAGGGACGGGGCGGGGGAAGTGACGGGGAGCCTGAGAAACGACGTCTAGGGCACCACCAGGCCTTCGTTGCATCGCGTGTATACATGCGACGCGGGAGTCCCAGGACTGGTCCTCCACGCGGCGGGGGGTGGGCATGGCGGATGGCCTCTGGAGTTGGCAGGTGAAAAAAAAGAAAATGTTGAATTATCAAGCAATAATAAAATGCCCCCCGCCCGGAAGGATGCGGAGATGGTCGATAAAGAAAGAGTAGCCAGCCGTATTTTGCATTTTTTTTCCAGGTATTTTGGTGTTGACGAGGCACAGAGGAGCCGGCCACGCCACGCAGCTGAGGAAGCCAAGAACGGCGACAACGGGAGGGGGGGGGAGGGGGGAAGGGCAGCCGTACTGATACACAGCTGTCGACGAATGCAGAAACGAAATGATGGATCGGGTGGCTAGGTATCGGTTCGACTAGCTCTTATAGACTGTTGCCTGTAGCTCCCTCTCTTCCGTGTCGCTCTGAAGTCCTTGCGTCGTTTGTATTCTGTTTTCATTTCAAGTTTTAGTTTTTTTGGCTTTATTGTCTTTTTGCTCTTATTTTTTGGTCCTGCTTGTGATGTTGTGTTCTCGCACCCGGTACGCGGGCATTTCACTTGCTTGACACTTGAATTTGCGATTATTTTTTTCTTTTTTCTTTTTTCTTTTATTTTTTTGGTCTTCCTCTGTCTCACAAACAGTCTGTGACCACAGAATCAATATCTCTCTAGGATAAGGAATCAGGACGGACACTGGGTGTACTGATGAAGCTGGGTAGAAAGGACGATTCAATGTGAAAACAACAACATATATTTTGTTTTGCTTGCCCCGTGACTATCTCATGACTGACCATTCTGATTTGGTTGTCGTGCATGATCGAAAGCACCCCTGTAGTCTTGTTGCACGTGCCACGAGCAGCAGCAGCAGCAGCAGCAGCAGCAGCAGCAGCAGCAGTAGTAAGTAGTAGTAGTACCCGTGGTTAGATGAGAGTCTGTGCGCAGGCAACTCTTTTTCCTGCTTATTGTTATTATTGTGCTTGCCTTCCGATATACTGGTAGCGTACATAGATGATGCCGTTCCTACATAAACCAAATATCCTTCCGTAACATCAGTAGTATCCCTCATACACTTCTCATACACTTCTCTGCCGGTCGTTTCCAAATCCCCATTCCCCACGACATTTCATTTATCAGTTATTGATGCGGACGGGGGGGGGGGTGCGCGTTGTGTGTCGTGAAAGTCGCAGCGCGGTTGAATTTGGTTTTTACGCTCGACCCGCTCGGACGTACCTGATGGTACTTTTAGTGCCTCGCTTAAAGACCGCTCCTATTAATACGTACGATACAATATAGTATATACTATTAACTACTTTTACTACTGTGTTGAAATATACCTGGTACCTCTGGTATGCTACTGCTATGAATCATCGTACAACTTCTTCTGCTGTTGCCAGAACTGCTCTGCTCAACTACGTACGCGGCGGAAGGGCTACTGACTACTGTATGTACTACAGCAGTACGTTCGCTGTGGCTGCGTAATACTAGATCATACCCCCAGTGAATAGGCGCCCTGATGCTTCCTGGTACAAAATAACACATCAGCTACTACATATTATCATCGCAGTCTTTTAATGGCATGTGCAACTCTGTTGTATGTAGCAGACCTATATATATATATACATAGAACAACAACAACAACATAATAATAAATACAGAGTATTCATAGAATATGTGTTTGTAATGGCGCTCGAGCGTTGTTTTGTTTCAGCCTGCTCTCACTTTCTTGTATGAAACTCGTTGGTTATCGGCCATACCAGCCGTCGTATCGTAGTGAGCCCTAGACTCTACGATAGGCTCTATCTATAAATGGGTCGATTACAATTTTAATAGTGATATTATAATAGGCTGCACATACCAATGCCTGTTGTTCAACTCAGCCCTGGAAATAGGGTCGGGGTGTTCCCTGTCATGAGGAAAAGCTGGAGGGGGAGATGGGAATTGTGAAACAATTTCCATAGAGCAACGGAGGAGCGGGGCGCCACGGCAGCAGCAGCAGCACAGCCAGCAGCTGTTGATCGTGAGGTGCTCGCCACCACCACAGACACCACCAATGCAATGCTGTTTGCTGTCAAATTGACAACACCAATTGTTGAAAGAAATAGTAGCGTTCGCAGCATTTCGCGGGAAACTGGCGACTGGGCCCAAAGTTTCAAAGTTTCTCGGTTGATGAGCTTGCCTCTCGTACATACCTGGTAGATAGAAGCATGCATTTTTTTGTGTTGTATAAGTACGACGAGTAGTGCTAGAAGCAATGAATCGCAGGATGGACCCTCTGCGATTCACCACGGTAAGGGGGGCGGGGGTGGGAGGGGGGGGCATGACCCCCGTGCACCAGCCCGACTGAGGGCTGGAAGCGTCTGAGGAGACCGCAAAGCTATCCCAGTATACATGTGTGTAGCCCAGCGACAGTTCGGCGGCAGCAGCAGTTGAGAGACATCATTAGCACCAGAGGAGGCTCGATATTTTGCAGAAGCAGCAGCAGCCGCAGCAGGAGCGGTGGCGAGCACATGCAGCAACAACAGCACGGGAAAAGCCGGATTCGATTTCAGTTTCAAGCCACATAGAGTGAGAACCAGCCAGGCAGTCTAAAAGCCAAAACCAAAAGGTTCTGCAATACTCTTTTTACCATTGGTGTGCTGTTGTTGCTGCAGCTACACGGATGCTATGTACTAGTATGATATCAAACTGGTAGAGTATACAAGTATTTCCTAATTTCCTATGTACCAGGTACTATTATGTCTATTATAACCCAAGAGCTGTGAGTTAGCACTACTTGTTAGTCGGACGAATAGTTAGTCGTTTCCCGGAGGTGCCGACAATCCGAGTTGTTGGGTTTCCATATTTGTAAGAAGGATTGTTGAATGCGGGATACACTTTTTTTTATCGGCGGGGCCGCTATGTCGACTGGTTATCAACTGGCTTCGCTAGCCGACATGCCGACTAAATTTGGCTGGCTAGCAGTCGCGAAAGATCCTGCTGACTCAGAGCTCTAAGGATAACCTAACTGCTACCAGGATAATAAAATACATGTCCTAGAAGCTGAGTTATGGCTCGTTCCGACCTCGCCCTGCCCCTCCCCCCCCCCCCCCCCCCCCCCCCCCCCCACCCCCCCCCCCCCCCGCTCCCCCCTCCCCCCCTCCCCATGCAGGCTAGATCTAGTGCGGATAACACGTTTGCGGCAGCCACGGTGCACTCCGGGACCGGGTCAATTGACGTCGTAGTTGCGGGTTCTACGAAGCGAAAACCTAGCGCAGGGGCAGGGCGCTTGCCGGGCTCGTCCAATTTTTTGTGGCCGCCCGGATCAGCTCGAACGGAACGCTGCTGTGGCGGTTTGAGGTAAATGCTGGGTGGCTGCTTGGTGGGGCAGTTGATTGTGAGATATTTTTATTCGTAATTTTTCCCTGTGGCGTGTGTGTGTTGTGCTGCTGCTGCGATATACAGCAAGCAGCGATATCGCCTCAACGTCTAATAGTTAAATGTTCTCTTCTTGTGATTCATCTATGTACCTGGTATACCAGGTACTAGTTCATGGTTCATTTGTTGTTTATTTGTGGTATTTCACATCATACCTGGTATGATTGTACCGCGTAGTCCTCATATCTTTATGTATGGCAGGTACAGCAGGAGTATCTATATACACCGAGGGTGCATTAAATTTTTGTCCTCCCGGAACCAAATAAATAATTAATTGGTAATTCGTCATCCCAAGGTTGGTTACCCCCCGCCCCCTCCCGGAATCTGAAGGTTTGTTTTCCCCGAACTGCGAATCAAACAATTAGTTACTGTCCTACCCCCGGCACTCCACCACACCTCCTGCCTCAACTCTGTACAAATTTCTACGCCTTCCTACATGATTCACGAGGATACTCCCAGATCTTGTGTAATAAACAAGGGGGTTAGAGATAGGGTGGTTGGGGATGAATTGTAATTAATTTAACTAATCATCAATTCCGTTTCGGGTCTTGTAACCGACAAACACAGCGATGGGACACCTACTGCTGTAGTGATCGATAATTGAGAATGGATGATCGTTTTTTTTTTTTTTTTTTTATAAATTTTGAAATACGTCAGCTGTGAGTTCGACTGATTAAATAGTTGATACTCAACTTTGCAAGCTGCGTAGTTTTAATTTACGGGTGATTTGCTACTTCACAGATTTGCAATCGGGAACAACTTACTACTATAATACGATGAATTGCCGCTTGCAGCTTGCACCCATTATCGTATTATGTAATGCTATATCACTTCATATGTGGATGTATTGATATATATATTATACCAGGTATGTATATTCCATTTAAATACCTGGTACGAGGCATGCGTAACAAGTTCATGTGTAATGGGCAGCGGCGCGCGCGTTCCGAGATAATTCCGGCGGAGACTCGTCGTCATTCGCGCGCACGGAATGGTTCGGAATATATCGTAGGTGGTTCGGGTTGAAATTGGTCGGCAAGGATAAGCGAGCGAAAGCCAGGCTTGGCTTGTTGTTTCGTGTTCTTGCAGCGATTGCCAGCAAAATTGTGACCAGGCAGGTACACCGTAACTTTTGGTAGTATATAGTGGTAGTGGTGGTATGCTGGCTACGAGCTACAACAGGATTCATTAAAAATAGAAGAAAAAGAGGGAGAGGAAGATATTCCGTATGTGTGTGTGTGTGTGTGTGTGTGTGTTTTTTTTTTAATCTGATTGTACATTGTGGCCCTAGGCTCTACACGTTCACTACGGGTAGAAAGAACGGTTTCATGTGGAGAAAACAACAACAACAACAACAACAACAACAACAACAACAACACTACCTTCCTATGACCCCCATTTCACAAAATCTCAACATCCCCCCACCACTTTCGCCTTCATTTGGTTGGCTCATGTCTGCCCTCTCCGAACAGGTTTTTTTATTACCGATCATCTGCCCTATTCGTCTCGTCTCGACGTTCGGGTTTTTCTCGCGCACAACAGCAGTAGTTTAGTATTAATGGTAAGTAGTGGTCCCTCTACTACTATTATAGCGCCGGTATGAACCAGTCAACCATACCGGCAACGGACACTATTCGGCACACTGCCACAGCCAGATGTGCCAAGCGATTCCGCAGGCACTACACTAACTATTGACACTATTTTTTAGAGAGCAGGCAGTCGGCACTGCTGCTGCTGCTGCTGCTGTACTCAACCGGCACTACAACTACCACAGAGGGACCGTTAATGACTGCTGTATGCATTCACAATCTACTTCTGGTATAATATCAGAGGAAATAAATTAATGAATGGTACTACTGCTGCTGCTGCTGCTGTGTTGTATATATGTATGAAACAGCAGTAGTACACGGCGTGTAAGATGTCAGATATCAGTCAGTGGTGTTATATGCACGAGTATCATGTACACGGAAGAAATGTTTCCTTGTGCCCAGCACGGAAATACCTGGCACAAGTGCAGTATATAAAAGAGAACACAACAAACTACAATTAATTGTTGGGTGGGAGTGGGAGAACCCAACAGAAGCATTTCTTGGCGCGAGGTTATATGATGTGATCTGTGAATATTGATAATGTACATTATTAATAGTATATATGTACGAGTAAACTGCTATCGATACATTTATATGATCTAAATTTATGTCGTTCATCTGTTCACTGCTGTTCGTTCACGATGCCCATATGTTTCAAAATATGAGTACTGCCTACAACCAGCTGACCGCAACTACTTTCTGTCGTAGTTCTGGTCTACCTGTGCAGTACCTGGTAGCTTGGGTGCTATATAGTGGTTGCAGAATAGTTGTAGTGGTATTTTATGTCGTGGTTTCCGATCAGCTGTCCGTTTATCCGTTGATGTATACAACATAAATACTGAGTACTACGGCTACAGCAGCATTACGCATATGTATAACTTTAGCTTCATACGTACATACAGTAGTAGTAGTGAACACATCAATCCATGTATCCGTCCATCCATCCCTCCGTCCATCCATCCGTCCATCCATCCATCCTCCAACCCACCCACCTCCACCTCTCCATCCCTTCATCCACCCATCTATCACCCATCCCTCCACCCACGTACTCATCTAACCATCCAGCCACCCACCCACCCCTCCACCTATCCCTCCACCCATCAACATTGTACAGCAGTACACCGAACCGTTCCACGTATGTGTACAGAATGTGTATGTCGTGCCTGTCGTACTCGGTACGACGATGACATGGAAATGCGTTGTCTATCTACGTGTTCCAGGTATCTGTGAAGGTGTTGTAGATTCGCGACGACAGAGCGTGTATTACGCTGTAGGGGGGAAGAATCGGCACGGACACTGGTTGTGGTGGGCGTCGATGGGTAGAAAGAACGGTTTAATGTGAAGGACACGCACACACCCGTCCATCCATCACACCACAAGTGCGCACTCATCCATCGCAACCATTTTATCCATGCATCCATACCTGGTGCAGCAGTACCTTGGTACTATACCTCCACATAGGTTTTCTCCACCCATGGTACTTGGTGTATTGTACCTGGCACATTAATAAATCCCTATATACAAGTACCAGGTATCATAAACGATCATATAACCTACGCGAACGCATGCATGTAGGAGATGTGAGCGTCTTGTGCAGTGACAAAGCGAGACGACAATGAAACACGAATCGAACGCATTTGCATCGAACGGAGTCGAAACCAACCCAATCGATCCCCTCGAACCCACCCAAACCCATCCGAACCCAAGTTGAATTGCATCCAACGCAACTGAACCGAACCGAACGCAACCGAACGCAACCGAACCCAACCCAGACCAACCCAACCTAACCCAACCCAACCAAGCCGAACCCAATCGAACCGCACCCCAACCCAACCCAACGCAACCCAACCCAACCCTACCCAACCCGACCGAACCCAACCGAACCCAACCGAACCCAACCGAACCCCGCCGAACCCAACCGAACTCAACCGCATCCAACCGACTCATAACGACGAAGTACGCGTTCGTGTCACGTGGGTGCTTTGCGGCGGATCAACCTAGTCAAGCCCCTCCCTCCCTTCCTCCCGCCCTCCCTCCCTCTCTTCCCCCCCCGCCCCTCCCTCCCTACCTTAATTTGTCCCCACAGCAGTACCTCCCTCCGTTTTGCTCCTATAATGACTACGAATTACCCCCTCGGTGCCCTCCCCCCCTCTCCCCCCCTCCTTCTATCCCTTCCCCCTTCCCTACCTACCTCAATTTGTCTCAACATTACCTCCCTCCGTGTTTGCTGCTCCAATAATGGCTACGAATTACCTCCGCCGATGGCATTTTGTTTTCGAAACTAATAATAGCAAGCAAACATAATGATCGCTGAACGAAATCAAATCAGCAATAGATCACAGCAAGCAGTGTTTCAGCACGGGTTTTTTGCGTGTTCCCCGAGGATGGGGTGAAAAAGCTGGACGGTGAACGACACTTGTGACACAAAAAAAAAAATACTCAAAAGAGTGCCGGAAAAGGGATGCCTGGTATATGATCGGTTTCAACGCGGTGGGGTCGAGGGACTGACCGCCGCGTGTTTTCCTTTAGTTCATGCTACGTTGACGAGTCACGAATATTGTAGTGTTACGAATTAACTTTGATGTAGTATCAAATGTACCTGGTACTACTCGTAGGTTTGTTACCCCGCTTTGGCCGGAAATGTTGTGCCCGTTTCGATTCTGAGGTGTACTCAAGCGCGGATTATTTTCCCGGTCAGAGTGGGCGTGAGATACATGGTGTTTGTTACTGCTGCCGCATGATAATTTTATCATATTGATAGAATACGGTGGAATATGTGTAATACAATATCAGGCTGAAAGCACCAGGTCTGCACTTGGTATACAAAAGTAGGGTAAACTGGTAAACCGTAAATACTACCAACCATTTAAACGATGGCTGATAGTTCGTCTCGCCGAGAAAATAATCCACTTCGTACGCGCTACATTAATTATTAATCAATAGTGATTGTTTCTTCCGCAAATGCTGTACTATTCCGACATATACACTATTTACCTGGTACTGCTACAGCAGTAGTCAATGAATAAAATATTAGTACCAGGTATTGCATATTGCTCTGCAAGTCAATACCTTTACCTGTTATTGCCAATGGCGAGCGCCACAAGACCACAGGCCTGCCACCTGAGACCGCAGCGAAAACGCGCTAGCGTGTTGGGGCCGGTTGCCAGTTTCTTTCAGGAAAAACAAAATGCCCTTTCTAGGTGCTGCCTGAGTCCGATCTCCTCTTGCACCTTGCCCTTTGTGTGCTTAAAAAAGAAAAATCCCACGAGAACGGAAGAACGCGAGAGAAAAAAAAAGGCAAGGCTCACATTTGGGAATACGAAAAATCGTGCTCGGCGGCGAGAGCGTTTGCCCTTATCCCATAGAATGCCCACGGTTGCTCGCATTCCCGTGTGATTTCCCCTCAATCCCCGCAATCGGGCCTCTTGGCTGAATTTCCCCCCTCTGGTTGTATCGTTGACTGCCTGGGGGAGGAAGGTTTGCTCAGGGATGGCGAAATAAACACAAAAGAAGGGTTCAAGGTGTTGAAGGTATGAGTCTATTGAGTTCATGGTAGAAGCCTTTTTGGGCTGAACCAAATTACCTACCCAAAACTAAGCCTTACAGCAAAGGCCTTGCCAAAGAACACAACAGAACGGAACGGAACGGATGCTTCTTGCTGGCCGGTCCATACTGTTGTTGTGCTCATAAAACCGGTGAACTCGAAACATTACAAGCTGCCTTCTTGGGGCCTAAGAAGGGGGGAAATAGCGACAAACGAAAACGACGATTTCTGGGACTGCGAGCCAGCTGGACCTCACGGATGATTTAAAGCCTTTAGAAACGTAGTCCCGTTTTGGAGACAAAACCACTGAAGTTCGAAGTAGTTTGTCCCCAAAAGGGACTGCGGTCCTAAAACGGTTGTTAAATCTGTCACGGGAAACCATATTAACAAGGGAGCAGCACTCATTATGTGCACAAAAAACCTATACTGTATATTCCAGTATTTATACGAAGTATATACTTGGTCCTCATTTTACTTTGTTCCCCCGTACCACATCTGGCCTCACGTATACCGCAAAGAGCGTTGTTGAGTTCGCGCAAACGGGTGCGCGATCGTTTTTCACGGCGCTGGATTTTTTTCCAGGAAACGGGAAGGTTGCCGATATCGAACCAAAACTTTTAAAGGTGTTTTCGGGGGGGGAAACGAATCTGGTCGAAGAGAGAGCCTTGCGAAAACAAACATGTTTGGTTCGATTTTTTTTTATTTTCCTGCCGACGGCGCCAAATGTTAAAATTATTATCGCCTACTGAGCTGTAGGGAGGGGTGAAAAGACCGATCGATTATCCAGCCCAGAGTAATCCTTATACCACTTTGACCCGAAATATTGCGACTGATAGCATATATAAACATTTAATTCAAACGTTCCTTATATTTTGGGGTCATAGCGGTAACAAATTAGAACCCTTTTTTACCGTCGTGAAGAAAAAGAACGAGCGCTGAAGATTGATCGCACCCCCGGTGCGAATCAACGCTCCTTCGCGATAAGCCGACTATTATTGCGGGGTCTGATACACGCGACTTCACGCCAATCCTTGTTACAGATCCCACGATGGACCGAAAACCATACCAGATGTAATACATCCCCCCATTTTTTTGTGAGCCATGTTTTGGTTCACCCCCGAAATACGTGGGTGTAACTGACTTATTGTGCACCATCTTGTCGGTAAAGAAAATTATAACCACCGTTTCGAACTCTGATGTGAATATAAACCGGCGAGTCTATGCCAGGGTAATATGATCAATATTTACAGTAGAGGTATTTGCCGAGAGTTGTTGCTGTCAACGAAAACGCAAGCCGGGCTGGGACGAATGCGCCGATCAGATGCGTGCAAAGACGGTAGAAAACTATACCGCACGCAGCTGCAGTGGTACCCATTACGGGGGGGTCCATAGTTAATAGGACCTATGGTATACATAAAAACCTATCTATTTACCTATTATTACTAACAAAATTTGGTCCCGTTACCTATGGACCCCGGTAGTAACTGTGCGAGTAGAAATGTGCACACCCACGAGCCAACTATATAGCTAGCCACCCGAGTTGCAACCATGTCCAGCAGTAGCTAACTGTGTGGTAAGAGCGCCGACGCACCAACTCAACCAACTATCAGTAGTAGTCACGGACTTATGGTCAGGCGACTCTCAACCCCAACGATTGCAGCATCGATCGCCCGCTTCGCACGAGACGCAGCCACCCCGCGGGCTGCTACCCTCTGGCAGGCAACGATAAACCCACTATTGTATACCTGGTATATAGTAGTGTCCATCATATGTATACATACGCACTATCGATAGTTTTTTCTTCGTGTTTTATCCGACAAAGCGCAGGATGAGGAAGAGTGTCAATAACCGAAAACATAGCATACATACCTGGTATATGTTATATATACACCTATGTTAATACTTGCCCTGAGGGACCGCCAGGCCGCTCAGGGGAAGGGAGGAAGAAGCCGGAGGAATGCGGCCAATGACATGGGGATGGAACGTCGATGAGGAACAGAACATATTGTACCGGTAGCTGAAATGAAATGTTGTGTGGGAATGGGAAATTGGAAACGACAGGCAGAGAAGTGTGTGAGGGACACTACTGATTTAAGGAAGGATATTCGGTTTGTACAGGAACGGCATCTACGCTATTTTGTCAGAAGGCAAGCATAATAATAATAATAATACCTCCGTATATGTGACACTTAAGATAAGACCAAAACCCACGAACGAGTTTCAAAGCTATTTACGGGGGTCTATAGTTAACAGGACCTATGGCATACATAAAAACCTATATATTTAGGTATTTTTACTGACAATATTTGGTCCTGTTAACTGTGGACCCCCGTAATAGTTTTCTCGGCGGAGAGTACTGAGTAGGATGAGCGATGCATCTACGGCAGGATCTCCACGAAATGTTTTCCACAGCCACCATTTTCGTTGTATGTGCCCCCCTTGAAACACGGCTTGTGGAGAAAATCGGCTACGGAGATCGTCCCAAGGAAGTGTTACGTACCTTGCGTATTTTGCGGTAGGTACGAAGTATGATGATATGTAGAGGAACAGAGAATCCCGACAAGAGAACGAAAATTTCAAGATAAAAAGCGTGGAACAATGCGTGGATAGGGATCAAATTTATTTCCTCTCTCCCGTGATTTTCTTCTCTCGGAGCGCTTCTGTCTGGGCGGTCAAGGTTGAAGCCCGTGCTACTACACTCTAGTCGAGGATGGCAAGAATCAGAACGATGCAGCATGCCAACGAACGAAAAACTACACGGCAAAATACCGCAATTAATGTTGGATGTGCTCCGCTTTCCCCCTGAACCTGCCCCCCCCCCCCGACCGCCCATAGCGGAGAGGGCCGAGCCCTCCTCCCTACACGCTTTTCAAAGACGCATCGAACGAAAGCCCGCTATATATCCCGAGGTATACATGAAGAACAATTTATATATATACATACCTGGTATGATCAAGTATATATATATCACGCGAGCAAGTCACGAAGAAGAAGGTGGCGTCTCACACGAGAGGTGGGCTCAACATTTTTTCACCCCGAAACTTGATGGCATTCGAAGAACCTTCCTTTGTTCGCGCGCGATAAGACCAACAAATAATATCTCTGGGCGCTACAGCAGCTGTAGCAGTAGTGCAAAAAACATAGTGCACTACAGACAAATGTCTACGACAGCAGCAGTAGTGTAGTACTGTAGTAAAGGTAGCATCCTACCCGGTAGTTTTGCTCACTGAATCAGAACAACCGGTCGGTCAGACAACAAAAAAGGTATTATTCGACTGAGACTGAAGAAGGGCAACCAACCCCTTGCCGTCAGATGAGTCACATATGTATACATACCTGTACCTGGTATATATATGTGTGTATACTTCGCATTTACAATATGCCTGGTATATATAATATATATATATAAATGACTGGTTCGTAACAAGCTGTTGTCACAGAACTTGAATCTCTCTATTAATAGGATTGAAGAATCGGCACGGACACTGGTTGTGCTGGATGTCGACGGGTAGAAAGAACGCTTTATTGTGAAGAAAAAACAACAACAACAACAACAACAACAACATCAACAACTGCTGTCGTAGAACCCGAACTACGTAATATTATTATCATGATTATGCTTTCCTTCCGACCATATAGCGTACCTGGTAGATGCCGTTCCAATATAAACCGAATACATATCCTTCCGTAAATAATATTGTCGTACTTTGGTATACCTGCTGTAATATTCGCCGTCCAACAGCAGTGTCTGTCTGGCGCGCGAATCTTGGTCCCTCACACAGCCAGAATAATATGTAGTACGACGCAGGGAGAAATAAAGCTCGAAAGGATAATTCTTTCGTGAGTTCTTTTACTACTGTACGTGAACGTGAACACATTTATGACTCTATTGTTGATAGTGCAACTTAAAGTTGCCCCCCCCCCCCCCCCCCCGCCCCCCAAACGGGGATTCAATCCTATTATCAGAACGGTTAAGCGATGAAGTCATAGCCCTTCTGAGACTTGAGAGGGCAAAAAGTATACGAGTATGACCGTCGGACATGACGGTTACAGCATCATAATCGATCGGTGTAGCTATCTGCTTGGTTTAGAGGTGACGCATTTTGGCGCCCGCGCTCTATAATGTCACCGTGAGGAGAGTCGTGCGCGTGTGCGTGCCGACACGGACACAGCTGCATGATGGATATGGTAAGTCTCAACTCGTGTTCCCGCGCGCTCGCAGTAGCTTGCAGACTTCCGTTTCGTACGCAAGACCGCGCTTACTATTACGGGGGTCCATAGTTAATACCTGGTAGGACCTATGATACACATCAAAAAAAAAAAAACTGTATGTTTACCTGTTTTTGCTAACAATATTTAGTCCTGTTTACTATGTATGGTCCCCCCCCGTAATATCACATTATTATCATATTCTTCTGGTCGCTACGTACGTATTACGCGTTCGTTCGTATATACTTGATATATGTCGGGTTGACTTACCTTTGCTTACCTGGTGGGACGTAACGGAAAACGTGCACATGATTTTACAGCAGTACTTGCTGTACGTACTACTATTATATACCTGCCTACGGCCAGAACGATTGTGTGTTACTTACTCTTCGAAGAATGCATTAAAAGAGGGAGGGGGAGATTGTTGCGTGGTCGCGCCCTCGTGTGCTGCAAGGTGTCACAGCATGGCACTACTAGTGAACACTTTTGTCGCTGTTCGCTGCTCGCTTCACAACAATAGTGGACGGTTGACAAGTCCGCGCGTCTCCTTTTTTCTTTGTCCTTACCGTCAGGGTACCAAGGGCTCGGTATCAATAATTACTATATAGCATCCCCCGCTGGGGTAGCTGGTAGGCGTACGTAAAATAAAAAATATACGACAGGTACAGATTATAAAGTATGCTATTACGGGGGGGGGGCATAGTAAATAAGACCGAATATTATTAGTACAAATAGGTAAATGTGTAGGTTTTTACGCATACCATAGGTCCTGTTAACTGTGGACCCCGTAATAATAATGCTTCGTGCCATGCTGGCCGGGAAAATATTACCCATTGGAAGTATGAGATGATCATCAAACGGGGATCATATTATCCCTCAGAGTGGTACGATATACGTATACGTACAAGGACAGGGTCTTTTACCCTTGTGCTTCCACGTGGCTGCGCCGTTAGGATGCCATCATTGTACCGCGAATAATTCTACGATGTATCAACGCTATGATCATGCTATGAGCCCATCTTAACGGGGAACACTACATTTCGTTCAGTCAGATGTAAATTAAATTACAAGAGAAAAAAAAAAAAAAATCTAGTCAAATTGAAAGAACCGAAAGTCCTCGATAAGATGGGCCATTAAATTAAATTAGAAAAAAAAAAAAATCAAGTCAGATTGAAAGAGCCGAAAGTCCCCGTTAAGAGGGGCCCTCGTAATGCAGCAGCAGCACTTATTCTGTAGATATTATAATCTTCGTCGTGGCCGTTTTTTTCAATTATTCCTGATACTGCTGTTTTTTTGTTGTCTTTCGCATTGGACCGGCGTGCCTTCTACTGGTCAAAGACACCCAGCGCAACCTGAAGGTAGTGCCCGTTGTTGTCTTTCGCATGAGATCGCGGCGCCTTCTACTATTACGGGGGACCATAGTAAATAGGACCTACGGTACACACAAAAACCCATATAAATACAACTATAATTACGATTTTTGAGGTCGTTGTCACTTGCTAGCTCTTGGCAGACAGACCGACTGATAGACAGCTCTTCGCAAACAGCCCTTCTTCTTTGAAACAGCCGAACAGCCAAACAGCCAAACAACCTTTCTTCTTTCTTCTTCGCAAACTGTGCGCGAAAGGGTACTTTTTTTTTTCTTTTTTTTTTTCTTTTTTTTATCCATCACTTCTACTTTCCAGCCCACTCGTAGGAGGTTTTACCCTCGACGATCTTCTGGACAAGCCGTGATCACAGGTGTCGTCCCTTCTCCCCCCCGGTACGTGCCTTTATTTTTTGTCGCGCAATGGGTTCAGCATTCCCACTGCTCGTCGATTTTCATCGAATGTAGCCAACTCACGCTTTCGCGCTTTCCGCTTATCAATTTTTTATGCAAGAAAAAGTCCCAATGAGCATGCACTCGGTGGGGCTTGAACCCACGAAATTGATCTTGACAGGCACGCGGACCACCTACCAAGCCACCGGGGACGCCGGTATTGGCCGAAATCAATTGGAAATCGAACCAGCTGTAAGTATTATCGTCTCGTCGACCCTGGTGGCATCCAGGGGAGTCTCTGGCCAGTAGTCAATCGCGAGGGAAATATAATGGAATATTTCCTTATTTTTACCAACAATATTTGGTCCTATTTACTATGGTCCCCCGCAATAATCACAGACACCCGGCGCACCTATACCAGGGAAAAACTGTTTGTTTTTTTTTCTACCGAGGCCACGACAGGTTCTGCGGCAGCAAGCTACGAACTACCTGGCTGCATATGTTTCCAACTATGCCCTATACATATACAAGTAGTAGTAGTAGTGCAGAATGTTATAACAAGATACATGAGAGCAGTATTTGCCGGTCCTCTCCCGAAAAAAACCGGGATGCTGCTGTTCCGGGGGTCTAGATTTCTTATTCTCGTGAGCGCGCGGGGGGGGGGGGGGGGGGGGGGGGGGGGGGGGGGGGGGGGGGGGGGGGGGGGGGGGGGGGGGGGGGGGGGGGGGGGGGGGGGGGGGGGGGGGGGTGGGGGGGGGGGGGGGGGGGGGGGGGGGGGGGGGGGGGGGGGGGGGGGGGGGGGGGGGGGGGGGGGGGGGGGGGCGTTCTACACTAACTTCAAGTACGACCGTTCACTCCAGAATTTCTTATTTTCCCCGTTAATCTAATAAGAGGCTGAGTGTCTTGAGCGTGCTTTTTCTCTTGAGAGGGCCGGTAGTGTGTGTGTTGTATTTGCATACCCGGGTACCTGGTACGTTCTGCTGTATTGTGTTGCCCACATATGACACGGCAGGTGCTTACCTGGTACAGCATAACAGGTGGTGGTTTAACGGATTGGTTGTGTCCACGCTGTGGGGTTCAAATCTCGGCGGGTGCCTCTACCACGCAAGGAATTTTCTGGGTCTTCTTCGCTCGCTGAAAAGCCCCCCTCTCCCCCCTCTGGTAGGTCGTAACCGGACGCGCTCCGTCCCGGCATTGTGTAGGGATGCGAAGTTCTATCATCATACGACCACGGCCATGCACGCACGACATGAGCACCCCCCCCCGCCGCCCCTCTACCCGCCCGTCCCTCTCAGGAAGGAACCGATAGGTTTGACGCGTTTTATGGCGTGTCGGTGGCGGAAGACGGGTCGGTCCTCCTCGCCGGAACCACGTGGGGCCGCTGGGGCGGGGCGAGCGCGGGTCTCTCGGACTTCGCGGCCCTCAAGCTGGCATCCGATGGCACTGTCCTTTGGCGTTGGCAGGTACTTACTGGCAGTCTACCTCGTATATATATATATATATATATATAAATATATATGAATACGCACGTGAGGTATATGCCGGGTAGTATATGTAAAAAGTAGGTTATGTAGACATATGTAATATTAATAGTATGATATGAACTCATCATTGTGTGTGCATGTGCGCGTATTTTTTATTTTGTAGAGCTGGTGAGTCAAAGTGAGCACAACAACAAACGAGCAGCCGGGGTATTCTGTTGTCAAAATATACATACGTACATATATTATAGCGTTCTTGCAGGCCGAAACAACGAAAAAAAAAGGAGCGTATATAGTCTTCAACGGCGATCATTCAAAACCGCGAACAACAAGCATCTCGGAAGAAAAAAAAAACAACACGGGAACAAGGGAGCCCTACTGCTACGCACCAAGTCTACTACTGCTGCTGTAACTCCCTTTTCTGCGTCTGCGTCTATTTAAAGATACGTCCTCTTTGCCATTACTCCCTGAAATTCATGGAAATTGCGGGGGAAGTATACGCCTGACAGGCATGGTACATGGTACACATCTCCGGGCAAGAAGAAGCGCCCTGATGCCTCCTGGTTCGGGGCAGTGCCGACTCAAGGGATTGACAACCCTCGAGGAAATCCGAGGTCCCGCCTTGGCAGCCGGTGGACCTCGGATTGTTCTTCCATTGGGGATACAACCCTATTAATAGCCGCTGGGCTTACAGTCGGCGCCGACTATTATTTGTTGCTCAAGTGATTAGAGTTTATCTCTGTTTAATAGTACGGGCATTGTTATTTCTTCGTCCAGCTGATGGAAAAAAAAAAAAACACGATATGTACGTAGCAGCATGCTGGCTTGTAGATTGTAGTCTATCGTCATATGGTAGATGAACAGCATGATCACCATCCATTTTTTTTTTTTTTTTTTCGCCATCCGACAGAGAAGTTGTGCGATTAATATCATGCTATACTATATGCTGACATTATTAACAATAGTCAGTAGGATGATCACGATATATACGCTCGTAATATCATACGAGTAGATGTCCCTTTTTTTTAGGACCCCATCATCCATTATATGTGACCGCAGAGCTTGTATATCTCTATATATACCAAGTATATAGGATGAAGAATCGGCACAGACATCGGGGTCATGCTCTGGGTGTCCACGGATATATAGAAAGAGCGGGTTAATGTGAAGAACAACACAACATCGCGACCAAGAGTGTGCGCGTGTGCGCCCTTGTCAACCGTCTAAGAAGAGCGCGGACAGCGGCAGAGCAGCAGTCCAACGTTTTACCATCATTGATTCATGCTTTGCCCCGAGAGTCGCATCGCTTCTACAAGAAAACGTTGCTATGCTTCGGACCCATCCTCTTTTTCTTTTCTTTTTGCTGTAGCCCCCTCCTTGTAGAGCAGCGGTGGTGTATACACGTACCCATTCTAGTTCTTGTAGGAATGCAGTCCTGTTTCGGGGACAAGACCACTCGAACTCTATCACGGCGGCCCCTAATACATAGGCCCGAAAAAAAGGGGGGAGAGAGGCTTTCCAGTGTGGTGCTGAGGATTACAAATGTAGCATCGGTGGAAAAAGCCCATCATCGACCGCGTCTTTTGCACAGACGACATTCTTTCGGTTCACAAAGCAGTAATTGTTGAGATAAACGCGACCAAAGGTGGGTGCTTTGGGTTTTATTTTTCGGGGGTCGGGGGTCTATTTATTATGGGCCTCCGTGATCAGTTGGTTGTGTCGAAAACGAAACTGCGGTCCTGAAAGGGTCAAGACCACCCCGCGACAAAGCCCCAAAGAACGTGGTTTTCTCTCTAATAATACGTTTTTTTTATTTATCTTTTACGATACTGAAAAATGAGCCCATGATAATTCCATGTATTTTTTTTTTCTCGTGACGATACGCCGATTTGCCTGGTCTCATCTCTTCCACACAGGATAGACTTATGATGGGTGCACCACCGCGTACTACAGTCAGTATATAATACGAACACATCCCACTCTTTGCTCAAGTATATTTTACCCAAAAACACGGGTTTAGGAATGTACTCCCGTTTTTGGGACAACTTACCTGAAATTAGAGCAGGATAAATTTTCTGTCCAGTGCAGTTCTGAAAGGGTTAAGAAGTAGGGGGTTAATGCCCCCCCCCAAAAAAAATAAATATATAAAAAAAAAAATAACAACCTCCTCAATTGGTCACGGGGGTGTCTCTTGCTCGTGGGTCCATGCTGTAGGCGCCATATATAGAAGCTGTTTCATATACTTGGTATACACTAAAAACTAAGAGCGCTGATTTCGAACGGGGGTGTGATGGTTTTTCAGCGCTAGATTGTTTCGGGACGGGGAAAAGCTTGCCGAATAATAAAGGACACCATTAAGGCGTTTTCGGACAACAAGGTCTGACCGATGAGAGAGAGAGCCTTCCGAAACCACGGCCGTTCGCGGATCAGGGTGGGTCGGGTCTGGTGAAAGTGACCCGACCTGACCCGACCCGACCCGACCCGTTAGAGTTTTGAAACCTGTTGACCCGACCCGATCCGACCCGTGAGATTTCAAAATGTTTCCCGGTCTGAGCTGCGCGGGTCGGGTCATGACCCGGGAAGAGCCCTGGAAAAAAAACAATGTTCGACTGCAAGCATCCTTGCCGCTGTCGAGAAAACTATCAACAGCTCTAAACAAAACGGTCGCACCCCTTGTGCGAGCCCAGCGCTCTTTGCCTCTTTACGGTATACCGGCAGCTATAATTTTAAACTCTGGTATTATTACAGCGATACACACACTTCGAGCACATAAATATATTCATATCTGGAGTTGTACTGGGTTCATTCAGCAAGCAAGCAGTGAGTGTAGTACCCCCGCAGCTCTATGATCTTGTGCTATTTTAGTCAAGTAGCATTCTGCAGAGCGAACTCTCCTGGTTATTTACGTCGCCTTCCACCTGTCCACTGCCTGGGTTTTCTTTTTTGTCCTTCTGCATCACTGGTACATGTACCAGGTATGCAACAGCAGTTGTTGAATTTAGTGATACATTCAGCACTGCACTGCTGTGTACAGAATCCTGTATCCGACTCTTAACTACCGGTACTAGTGTTTTGTCCCGAATGTGGGAGTGCAATCCTCGAGACCCATAGGAGGTAACTCTTTTGGGACCGAAGTTCCGTTTTTTGGGGGGGGGAAAGCACTCAAAATCTCTTAAGTAGTTTTCTCCCCAGAACGGGACTGCAGTACCAAAAACGTTAATTAACCCCTTTTACCGCCCTCTGAATAGGATCCCACACGAATTTCGAACAGTGTGCCCCCCTAAACCGAGGGTGCCACTCTACTAAGGGGGTCCATAGGTAATAGGAACCTATGACATGCAAAAAAACCTGTATATGTTTCCCTATTTTTACGAACAATATTTGGTCCTAGTTACTATGGTTCCTCGTAATGTTCTACTGTAGTCTGTAGGGATTGATTGTAAGCCTTACGTACGTACAGGACTGCAGTCCCATTTTCGGGGCAAAAACCCGCCAAGTTTTATTATTACGGTGGTCCATAGTTAATAGGACCTACGGCACACACAAAAACCTATATATTTATTTGTTTTTACTAACAATATTTGGTCCTGTTAACTATGGTCCCCCGTACGTAATAACAATGAAGTTTCCCTCCCAAAAATGGAACTGCAGTCCAAAAACAAGCGCTTCGGTTTGTTTCGCTGCGTAAGTTTCTGGCGGACGCCAAAATGAAAACGCGATGTTCGTCCTGTTTAATATACCATTCTGTCCCATAAAATAAGAACCGTTTTTAAACTATTTTTTCAACCAAAAGGTGATTATATTTCGGGACAGAGTGATATCTGGCAAGAAAAAAAAAGATGTTGTTCGTACTGCTGTGGTTTATTTAAACCTCGCACCCGTATAATAGAAAACGAACAGCTTCACGTACCATGTGTATATCTCCCCTCCCCCATCCTTCATGCTGTCCCTTACCTATTTTTTTTATTTTTTTTTTATCGAATGTGTACGCCGTTGCCTATCGCATCCCGTACGATGACGTAGCATTGCACTGCTGTCTACTCTGCTTACTGCATAAGTAACAATGTACTATCTCTGTGGCGTAGTTTCTGACCACAGAGCTTGCAACTCTTCCTAGTATTGAAGAATCGGCACGGACACCGGTTGTGCTGGATGTCGACGGGTAGAAAGAACGGTTTAACGTGAAGAACACACACGCGAACACATCTATTTATTACCCTCGCCCTAAATCTCCAACTCCCTTCCTTTCGTGAAGCCTGGTGCGGGGTCACAAAGCACGTGCTCCACTACGGCGATTCGTGCCTCCTTCAGTTTTGTCGCGAGAAAAGAGTTCCGAATCGGCGTTTTCTTCTCTCGTCGACTCTCGTCGAGTCGTGCATACACACACACACGCTGCAACCTATCTAGGCGCTATCTTGTTCCAGGTATTATTATGGGGGACCCTAGTAAATAGGACTACGGTACACACAAAAAACCTGCGTACTCACCTATTTTTGTTAACCATATTTGGTCCTATTTACTATGGTTCCTCGTAATACTTTGCCACGGCGGGACTCAGAGTGACGCAATCGACTCTTACTTTGCAGTCACGAGGTTAACTTCTTCAGACCTTAAGGACTGCACTCCCCTCGTGGGCACGACACTCACTCTGTGAATTTCATTCGAGCGAGGTTTAGATCTGTGTGCAAGCGCGTACTATTACGGGGGTCGATAGTTAATAGGACCAATGGTATACATAAAAACCTATATATTTACCTATTTTTACTAACAAAATTTGGTCCCGTTAACTATGGACCCCCGTACTAATAACGGGGTTGAACAAACTGCAGCAGCAGCAGCAGCAGCAGCAGCAAGCAGCAGTAGTCCGGTGCGACCGGGATCTACAAAATTAGCGCTTTCGTGATAGCGCCTGATTTATCTGGTTCCATGTTTTCCTTCGTTGACCTCGTGCTATGGTTTCCTTCGTTGCACGGCGAACACCCCGCCTCTGTTCGAGCCAGCATGACCGGACAATCAGTGTGCTCGTCACGACCAGACGGCAGAGCAGTCTACTTACTTGTAGACGCGCCGCAGGAAAGAAAAAGCCGGCGGTTCAAGTTTTGTTTTCCGTGGTTTTCCTTCTTTTCTTTTGCCCCCTCCTTCTTCTAGATCTTCTCCCCCTCCTCCTCATCCTCCTCCTTCTCCTCCTCCTCCTTCTCCTGCGCCTCCTCCTCCTCCTCCTCTTGCTCCTCCTCTTCCCCCCCCCTCCCTCCTCGTCCTCCTTCTCCTCCTTCAACGAGTACATCTCCCCATCCTCCTCCACTTCCTTGACCTTCTTCTCCTTTTTAATTTCCTCTTCCATGTTGTTGCTGCTGCTATACAATATCATTGTTGTTGCTCTCGTCGTAGGTATTCGATTAAATTAACTGCCATGATTATTTCGTTCGTTTTCGCGATTCGACAACGTCCGGCTCATCTCATATATGTGTCAATCCGTTTTTGTTTCTTTTTTTCTTGTATCGTTGTTTTGTTCCTCGTTTTTTTTTTTCTTTTTGCACTCTCCCGCTGATGTTCTTTCTGTCATCCTGGTACGCTATTATTACGGGGGTCCATAGTTAATAGGACCTATGGTATACGTAAAAAAACTATATATTCACCTTTTTTAATAACAATATTTGGTCCTATTTACTACGGTCCCCGGTAATAATAGCCGATAATAGAAAGTTGCTCACGCGGACATATAATGACGTGGGCATGCAGCCACACGTTGACGCTCGGTGAAGCTACTCTTTCGGCTGCCATCGTCGGGCTATATCGTCGTGCACTTTTGAAAGGGGCTGCTTTCTCGGCCAATTTCTTGAACTGCCCACCTCTTGATTAGATATACATCCCAACCACTGAGCGGATGTTCACGCCCCGACATCCGTAAGAACGCCATGTAAACCTAGGTGCCCGCTGTGTGCAGCTGCGTCCTGCACAAAACTTTGCGCAGGACGAGTGTCGTCAATTTTCAACCTGGCACGTGGACCCAGACCAACCCGACCCCAGGCCTGACCCTAACACTACCCCTACCCCTACCCGTTGGCGGGCTCGAGATCGGCAGAGGCAGTCACGTGGCTCCGCCGCGTGGTTTGGTGGCGTTCTTCCAAAAAAAACTACGAGCGGCCGAAAGACCCGCCTTGGCCGATGAGACCCGCATCCTGCACAAAGCTTATTCGTTCGGCGGAGTCGTAGCCTTATTCGTTCGGCGCCCTCTTTTAGTCCACGAGGGTTGCGACAAGCTACATGTCGTGATGTTGGGCATTCATACATGCCGCTGTATAGTGCTCGTTGCTTTTGCTACGACTCCGGCCGCGAATATTCATCCCCGTTCGATATCCACTCTGCTGTACTGTAAGGTTCCTATACATTTCCCTATTTCTACCAACAAAATTTGGTCCTATTTACTATGGTGTTGGTACCATAGTAAATAGGACCAAATGGTACCATAGTAAATAGGACCAAATGTTGTTGGTAAAAATAGCACCATAGTAAATAGGACCAAATGTTGTTGGTAAAAATAGCACCATAGTAAATAGGACCAAATGTTGTTGGTAAAAATAGCACCATAGTAAATAGGACCAAATGTTGTTGGTAAAAATAGCACCATAGTAAATAGGACCAAATGTTGTTGGTAAAAATAGCACCATAGTAAATAGGACCAAATGTTGTTGGTAAAAATAGCACCATAGTAAATAGGACCAAATGTTGTTGGTAAAAATAGGGAAATGTATAGGTTTTTGTGTCTACCGAAGGTCCTATTAACGGTGTTCCCCCGTATATAAAACACGCCGACAACACACGAGCCCTACTCGGACGAATTTCGAAACTGAAGTTTCTCGGCAAAATGGAGAAGGAAAATGTGCAAAACGTCGAGAGAGCAGTGCGTGCGTCTCTGTGTAAATATGGTCTCGCCGGGATCGAGATATTTTCAAAGTCGTCGTAGATTTGTTTTTTTTGCGGTCTAGTCGGGATCGAGATGTTTTCAAAGTCGTCATATATGTATATATGTATATTTGCGTTTTGTGTGTGTGTATGTGTGTATGCGCGGCCTCTTTGCTTTCGAGAAACTCGTTTTTTCTCTGGGCGTAAAATAAAAAGACCGCAAAAAATCATCACATCAACCCTCGTGGGAGACTTCAGACGGAGGGGGAAATTGATGACAAAAAATGGGACGGTTTCAGCGGCGGCCACTGCGTGGTAGGAGCGTGATACAAATTTGGTGTCCGAGTTACAGTGCCGCGAGTCGTGCGTGCGTCTCGGGCGCAAAACAGCATGGTATCTGCACGTACTGCTGGGCCCTTCCCCTCACGCGCACGCGCTGCTCGCAGACGGCTAACACCGCTCAAAAGTTATATTTCTTGTTTTTGTTTATGTTTTGTCGCTATCCCGGAGTCCTCGACGGGGATGATGCTTAAAAACGGCCCTTAATGTTTTCGCCGAGAGCGGGTGATATGTTTTCGTGTTACGCACCACTCTGTCCCAAATTATAAGGACCTATTGTATATTTATACTCAATCAAAAGGGTGCTTGCGTTTCGAAACAGAATGGTAAACCGTAAGAGAGTGCCAGGAGGGTGTTCGCATATTCCCGGCGGGAGTGGTACTGCATGCAAACCCTATCCCGCTCTATTTCCAAGTAAGTTTATCCCCCTGAAAGGAGGGTGTAGTATATACAGCAGTCGTGAAACGGAAGCAGTTTTTTTTTTTTTTTTCGGGGTATAATATATATATGCAACCTTGCATGTATACACGTATAGTTATCGACGAAAAAAAAAATGACGACAACATCAAGAGTGCGATGTTGTTCCATCAAAAGCGTCTATTTCGACCAGTGAGAGTGTTGTGACCGCGCACGAGGCAGGACGAGTGTTGTGTCGTGCTGTGTATTATCACGGGGGCCATAGTAAATAGGACCAAATATTGTTACTAAAAATACCTGAATATATAGGTTTTTTGTCTGTACCGTGGGTCCTGTTAACTATGGACCCCCGGATTAGTAGGGGGCCATCGTGCTGCACCAAAACCGTACCGTGATTGACAATGGTGCGTAGTGTACGAGTCCTTGCATCGTGCGTAGTTTGGACACAGTTTCGTTTTTATCTGTCACTCCCCAACCGAAGCAGCAGCAGCAGCAGCAGCAGCAGCAGCGCAGCAGCAGCAGCAGCACGAGTAAGAAGGGCCATGCTGTCATCCCCCGGTCATGCTGTGCCAGTCCTTGGGAGGCGTTTTAGCACGGACGCCATAGTTATCAAGAACTGATCACCGCCAAGCCAAGAAACGGGTGACAGAAAGGTAGATAATATGTTGTATTTGTATACCTGGTAATAGAATAATAAGTCATTTTTTACGTAGCGTCACATTTGTTTTTTCCGCCTGAAGTCTCCAGAAACGGGGGGGTTAAGAAACTCTCCTATTTTGGGCCCACCGCGCTCAAATTATTGTGCGCGACAGATCTTATCCTAGACTACTACTTTTACTACTACGAAGTAATATCAGTACTTGATTTTTCTTTTCTTCGTGTGGTCTAGACTTGGGAATAAGTACTTCTTTTTTTTTTTCGGGGGGGGGGGGGGGCCGGGGGGGGGGGGGGGGGGGGGGGGGGGGGGGGGGCATTAGTCATTGTTTCCACTTCTACTTTCCAGCTTATCTCGTACACACGTAGGAGGTTTTGCCCTCGGTGGGCCCCCTGGACAAGCCGCGGGCTCGCTGTTGTCGTCCTTTCCCCGCCGGTGCGTGTCTCTATTTTTTTTCGAGCGAAAGGGGTACAGGCAGTAGTGCCCGTTCCCCTTATTTGATGACGGTTGAGTAGTGCAAGGCTGCCCTATACAAGCAGTGCCTGTGAAATTGTTTCGCACAGGTGGGGATTCACTAATAGCCGGTGGGTGTGGCAGGCAGTGTGCGGAGTAGTTAGTTAGTAAGTTAGAGCCAGTTTGCCGCCACAAATATAAGCCGGTATTGTTGGCGGTGGCGCATATAGCACCGACACTATAGAGGGACCGTTGTTGCTGCTGCTGTGGGAGCTAGTTCTTCTTAGGCGCCTGCCTCAGTTCAGGAGCTTCCCCCCCACCCCCCCCCCCCCCCCCCCCCCCCCCCCCCCCCCCCCCCCCCCCCCGACTCAAAAACCGACGCTCGAGAAAATATGCGGGTCTTTCGGGGACAATTAAGACCCCCCTCAAAATTCTAAGTAGCTTGTCCCGGAGACGGGAATGCTGTAGTCCAGAAGGATGAGCACTCCCATGGCCTGCTATCAATACCGTAGATGATGACGAAAACGACTGCTGTATCGTGCAGCGCAAAATGAAGGCACGTATAACGCAGGGTAGTTCCTCGGGTTGAAGAGTGTATTAACCACTCAGAAATATTGCCTCACGCATGAGGCAAATTTTAGAAAAAAAAAAAGGTGCTGCCTCCTATATCGTACTCGTATATGTATATATATATCACGTACCAGGTATATGATTATGTATATCACTCTGTGTTCCTGAGCATAGATACCGTCTTCATTGAATATTAGTGGTAAAAAATTGCTTATTTTTTAGGGACGAATTGGTATTATAAGTACGTATGTTTCGTGTAAAAAATCAAGCCCAACGAAGCATACGTATTCACAAAATTTCCTCACAACCCTGGTTCTGAATTCCGCGAAACACAAGGACAGGCGTCTGGATTGAATAGAAATAGTTGACAGACGGTCCTTGGCCGTTGGAAATGGGGACAGAGCGGTAAAACAAGTGCTGTCGCGTACGTACGTACCAGGTAACTACTATTAGTGCTACTACAGCAGTAGTACGTATCCACCAAGTTTCTGATACCCTGGTTTTGGAAACGTTTTTCACCATTCCATTTTCTCTTCGCGCCCGGCGCAACACTCGCTACGTACTCGCTACTATTGTTGCACGAAGTAGTGAGTGGTATAGCGACGACGGAAGTGACCCCCCTCCCCCGTAGGGATGCGAGGGTCAATGGTCACACGACTACGGCCATGCATGAGATCGAGTACATCTCTCTTATCGAGTACACCCCCCCCCCGCGCGCCCCCACCCCTGTTGAATACTTCGTACCGTATATTATATAAGGAATTTTTGAATTTAACATGAAAATCAAACCGATCATCATCATCATCGTATTTTCGGGCAGAGTGGTACTACGGGGGTCCACTGTTGTTAGGACCCACGGTGTACATAAAAACCTATATATTTACCTATTTTTACCATTAATAACAATATTTCGTCCTATTTACTATGGTCCCCCCCCCGTAATAATACTGATTGAAGTTACTATGGAGCGACTTCTCTTGGCGTCGTCACTCCGTACCTCATACGCACTTCCGGCACGCAGTGTGAGCATGCTTTTTGCTTTTTTGTGTCGGAGGTCCGATGCCGACGAGTGTCGGAGCTGTCCCGTCTCGATAACTATGTTACAGGGCGCGCACCGCTTTTTGCCTGGTGGCATCATACATGCGATACACGCAGGAGCTGTTTTTTTTTTATTATTATTTTCATTTTTTTCATTTTTTTTTTTATCAAGACAGCGGCAGCAGCAGCAGCAGCAGCAGCAGCAGCAGGAGGAGGAGGAGCAACGGAGCAGCAAGTTGTACCGTTCTCGTACCAAAACACACACGATTACGACTACATACTACTGCAGTAGTGATATTGTTATTATGCTTGCCTTCCGACAATACATAGCGTAGATGCCGTTCCTATATAAACCGAATATCCCTCCGTAAATCAGTAGTATCCCTCGTACACTTCTCTGCCGGTCGTTTCCCAATTTTCATTCCCCACATCATTTCGTTTTAGCTACCGGTATAATATGTCCTATTCCTCATCAACGTTCCATCCCCAGGTCATTGGCCGCAATTGATATATAATTTTGTTATGCTGAGGACACTTGGTATCATAGAACGTGCCCCTCGGGTGAATCTGTTGGGGGACTCGAGCTAAAATATTATTAATGGTCGTAACCCTGGAACGAATAAAGGTGGGGACGCTATATATAGCGTGTATGTACATACCAGGTCATGTATTTTACCTGGAGCAACAAGCTCCTCTCTGCGACTAGATCGCCGCGTTTATTTTACCAACGAATCAGCCCCGGGGGGGGGGGGGGGGGGGTGTTTACATCACAGCAGTGGTAGCCGTGGATGAGGTGACAAGTCTCCGGCTGTTTCGCAGCCCCCCCCCCCCCCCCCCCCCCCCCCCCCCCCCCCCCCCCCCCCCCCCCCCCGACCGATCCCAAAACTACGCACGTGTTTCGAGTGTCACGACGAACGAAAGCGACGACGGGGGTGTTACGTCGGACAGGCGCACAAGACACGACATCCGAGCGTGGAAGCGTGGGGAGCTTGTAAGCTTTATTCTTTTACCAATCCGCCGGAGGATCAAGAAGAAAAAAAAAATGAGAGAAGAGAGAGAGAAAGAAAAAAAAAGAAGACAGGTACGTACGGACCTGCCGGTAACTCCGACAGACTACTGCTGTACGTGCACTCTTACGGGGGTCCATAGTTAATAGGACCTATGATGGTATACATAAAAAAAAAAAAAACTGTATGTTTAACTATTTTTACTGACAATATTTGGTCCCATTAACTATGGTCCCCCCGTAATAGTATTACGGCAGTGGTGCCATACCTCGGCGCCACTCAGTCCCTGAAAACCAGTGCCGGTTTGTCTCAATATTAGTGTACGAAACCATCCTTACATTCGGAACAGCGGTACATGGTGACCAGAACCCACGATGGACCCCAAAAAGCATGTGTGTATCTATCTCCCTGTGCCCACGCAGCAAATTTTTCGGTCTGGTTACTACTACGTACGGAGGACCACAGTAAGTAGGACCTACGGTACACACAAAAACCTATATATTTCCATATTTTTACTGACAAAATTTGGTCTCCTTTACTATGGCCCCCCGTCATATCTTCCCCCGTAAAGCACGACGGGGAGGATAAGATTGCCTCGCCACCGTATCTCGTCGTGCGACTCTTCGCACTGTGTGTACGTATGTATGTATTGTGTGAATGTATGAATGTACGTCTTCCGGACACCAAAATTTGTCCCCCCCCCCCCCTGGGTGGAAGGGATGTTTGCCTGGTCGGTGGAAACCCGACGTGCTCTCCGTCCCCCGGGCGTTTCAGGGATGCGAGGGTCTATGGTCATACGACTACGGCCATGCATGATGATGAGTACAACCCCCCCCCCCCCCCTTCATCGGTTGGCAACTACACTGTAAAACATGCCGCTCACTCGTACGTGAGCTAGACATCCAGGGTGCCGATTTTTTTTTTTTTTTTTTTTTTTTTTGGCGGTCGCCCACAGCTGGTCGTCTAGTTACATCATTCGTGCGAAGTAAAGAACCTTTACTCTGCACAAGGGAATTGATCATATCACGTAGTGTTCAAGGTACGGCACCCAAGAGGCAGTTACATAGTACTCCCATTGCTGTCTCTGGAAGTGGCCACACCGGAAATTAAACTAACTCATTGAAGCTGTCATCCATATGCAAGTCCGCCTCACGAGCGGTTCATAGTAGGATGCAGCTCACCCTTCATGCGACTCGCCGGACACCTCACGGCGCTTCGCGCTTGGTGCAAGCAATGTCTGCCTGGTCGGTGAAAACCCGACACGCTCCGTCCCGGCAGTGTAGGGATGCGAGGGTCTATGGTCATACGACTACGGCCATGCATGAGATCGAGTACATCTCTCCTATCGAGTACACCCCCCCTTCATCGACGCTGTCATCCATACGCAAGTCCGCCTCACAAGTGATTCTTAGTAGGATGGAGCTCACCCTTCATGCGACTCGCCGGACGCCTCACGGCGCTTCGCGTATTGGTGCAAGCAATGTCTGCCTGGTCGGTGAAAACCCGACATGCTCCATCCCGGCATTGTAGGGATGCGAGGGTCTATGGTCATACGACTACGGCCATGCATGAGATCGAGTGCATCTCTCATATCGAGTACACCACATGGCATTAGTATCCCCCCCCCCTTCCATGCGTCAAATAACTAAGCCAAGCAACAAATGAGTACTCCCCCACCCCCTTATGGTCAAACGACTACGGCCATGCATGGTAATGAGTACACCCCCCCCCCCCGACCATTTTTGTTTTCTCGTTTTTTTTTTCCGATACCGAAACCCAGACCAGATTTAGAAATGAAACAACTGAACAAATCAGTTTTTTTTCCCCATATCCGAACCCAAACCAGTCATAGACATGAAAAGTATAATATTTTCTCCCATATCATAATACTGGTAGTAATAGCATAAAATATAGACCAAAAACCGAGCATGAAGGTGGACCGCCTCACATGCGCACACATAGATACAGCATGGTCATCCCAACATGTTCACTTCACATGAAGGTTGGGTCTTGTGGTAAGATACCCGTAAAACTACACCGATTTCCATTGGGCGGTGGAAATTTATTCTGACATTGTTCTTGAAATCCCCGACATTTGGTGCACATACCAAGCGCTAAATGAAGGGGAGGGGTGGATGATACATGACATGAAGTCAAGACCTATTATACTCATGGAACAAACACCTTGCATTTGATCGACCGCATGACCTAAGAGAAGGAGCACCAAGCGGTACGTAGATATCTTGATATCTTGAAGGATAGAAGCCGGTACAAAATGTGGGGGGATCGTTGGCCAAGCTTTCGGCAGTGAAGGTCTGCTCGGGAGCATTAGTGGGGTAGTTATCCATGGTGAAACGTACATATGACGGAGAAAGCGACGTACGGGGCATCCCGATGTGTGAGTAAGACTTTGTGTTATATGAGCCGTCCTTGAACCTTGCACGGTAAAAATGACCTCCCTGGAGGAAAGTAACCGGTACAGCAGCGGGGCAAGAAGATAGAAGATACGATCGTGGGACGCCAGGATGGTTACCGTGCAGATCGCCTGACACAAACGTGGGGTACTTGTGTTAAGGGTGTTGAACTTGGCTCCAGGCTACGAGCCCGTGTTGGAGACACTATTTAGTGTGGTGCGCCGGCAAATGAACTGAAAGACACCAGACCCTCAACGAGTACTAGGATTGGGAAGTCCTAGTAACTTGAACGTTTCCCACTAACGCTATGAACACAAACAAGCTCGAGATATTATCGGAAGAGATTAGGAGAAAGACTGTGAGGAAGGGTGGGTGGAGAAAGAAAGATTGGCAGGGTAAAATAGTAGTATGCTGATATTTGAAGTTCCTAGCGACATGACAAGGATTGAATTCAAGAGGAAGTGCGACGAAGTAGGACTGTACTGCTTTGCACTAGGAAACGTAGAACGAGAGGGACAACACTTTCGAGTCTTCCTGAAGCCGAAAGCAAGCATGGAGTGGCGGAGTGGCAGAGGATAGCGACAGAAAAAGTGCCGGCATGGGTTAGAAGACTAGGATGGAGAGTATGTATAGTTAATGGAATAACAAAACTAAGACGTAGTCCTAGGGTGAACGAAGGTAGGGGGAGGCAGGAAACAGCAAGTGGCTCAAAGGGAATGGGGGGAGAAACATAGGGGCGCAGACCAAGCAGACAAGAACAGGAACGGAAACGGAATTAATGCTCAAAGAAGAGATAACAGAAATACTCGTGGCGACAACGGATAAAGAACAAGTAAGACTAGAGCGGATAGTGAAACGAAAAGGAGGCTGAGAATAGGATCATGGAACGTATATGGCTTCGCCACGGAAGAGCGCAAAATAATCGAAATTGCCGAACAAGTAAGCGCGACCTAGACATAGTGGGAATTCAAGAGTCGTTGGAGAAAGAAGGGGGGAGATAGGATGCAAATTTAGAGAATACGCATGGATAGGGAAAAAGAGGAAGGGCCAGAATAGCAAGAATAGGGGGGCGGGGGGTGTGGGGTTCCTAGTCAAAGGATACCTGTGTGACTTAATAGAGGTTATCAGACACTAAATTCGACGAAAGCATATGGATTAAGATACCAGGGGAGCGGGGAGCGAAAGATTGCTTCTTAGGAAACATATGTGCCCCCAGAGTCGAAGAATACGATCGAAGATATACAGAGAAAGTTCGGAGAAGTAGCAGTAGATGTACAGAAGTATAAGAGGCAAGGGGAAGTAGTACTAGTGGGAGATTTTAACTCAAGAATTGGGAAGGCAAGCAAACTGAATGAGAACATTGGACAATATGGGGAAGTAACAAAGAATAAGAATGTGGAAGAGATGTTGGAGTTCCTCAAGCACAACGAGATGAAAACGTTGAACGACAGAGAAAAAAAGGCAGAACCGGAATGGACTAGACAGTGCATACAAAAGGGAGAGAAAGCTCTATCCTTGACATTATTGTAGTAGAAAATGGAAGTGGTAAGGAAACGGAACTACATGTATGCGCAGCGGACACAGGAACTACGGATCACTGTCTAATATGGACAGACAGTCAACAGACGAGAGTTATCAAGCATAGAAGAGATAGGAAATTCTATTGATGGAGAATAGGTAAACTCGAAGTGAAAGAGAAACGGGAAGAGTTCCAAGAAGAGATGACCAAAAATGCAGAGAAATTTTCCGAGCTGTTGGAAAGAATAGGTACAACAAGGAACGATATAGAGAGGAATTATGCAGGAGCTAGGATAATAGAAGGATGGGAGCAGTTGGTCGAGACCACAGCAAGTAAAGTAATAGGGAAGAAGTTGATACTATGCAACAGAGCAGTAAAATGGCGGGATGAAGAAATGAAAGAGGCTATAAGAGCAAAGAGAAAGGCACACGCAAGGTATACATCGAGTAAAACCTCGACAGGGTGGGAGGAATATGCTATAGCTAGAAAGAAAGTAAAAGAGATGGTAGAGAAGAAGAAGAAAGGGATATGGAAAGACGTAGTAAATAAAACGAATGAAGGCTTTGGGGGCGGGATGAAGCAGATGTGGGTAGGGATAAAAGGGATACTTGGCAGACAAGCAGGAGAGGCAGACACGGGAGTAGCTACTCTAAGAGCACAGAACGGTAAAATGGTTAGTAGTTCGAAGGGGGAAAAGGGAAGCACTAGTAGAGCATTACCGTAAGCTAGAAACACCCACAGCCAACGAAAGGTTCGACGCAGAATTCGAGAAGGAAATCAACGCGTGGGCAGCGGCGAACGTAGATATATCAGAAAGGGAAGACAGTGGTTCGGGAGGGTTACAGAGAGAGTTAACAAGGGAAGAAGCAGAGAAGTGTGTAGCTAAACTTCAGAATAGAAAGGCAGCAGGGGCAGACCAAATAGTGAATGAATTTAGGAAGTACGGGGGAGAAGGAATGCTTACCATGATGGTTATGTTGTATAACTGGATATGGAAAAAACGAGTACGCACCTAGGAGGTGGAGAGAAGGAGTAGTAGTAAACTTATTCAAGAAAGGAGACAAGGCTGACCTGGGGAACTATAGAGGGACAACGCTACTAAGCACAATAGGCAAAACATTTTGTAGGATTTTGAACGATAGAATGGGAACGATGATGGAGAAGGAAGACAAAAAAAATAAGCAAAGGACAAGCAGGGTTTAGGCCAAACCGTACCTGCGTAGACCATGTGTACACCTTAGGTAAAAGTATTCAAGGTAGGAAAGACGCGCGACTAACAACGTACTGTTTCTTTCTAGATGTGCAGAAAGCCTACGACACAGTATGGAGAAATGGATTGTGAAACAAACTGTGGGAATTAGGAATCAGAGGAAAGATGTGGAGAATGATGAAAAAGATGACGGAATGTGCGAGAAGTGCTGTGATGCTGGACGGGGAAATATCGAAGTATGTTGATATTTTACAAGGAGTTGCACAGGGATGTATGTTGTCACCTAACTTATTCAAGTATATTAACGACCTGATAGTAGCAGTCGAGGGAGCAAGGCAGGGAGTCCCGGTAGGGGAAGATACGGTGTCGGGATTGATGTTTGCGGATGACTTCGTGGGGATATCAGAAACACCCGAAGGTTTGCAGAAACAAATAGAAAAGGCGCTAGAATACACCAGGAAATGGAGGGTGACGGTGAACGTCAAGAAATGCGCAGTAGTTGTTTGCAACGAAGATAAGGTAAACCCGGTAAATTTCAGTTGGAAGTGGGGAGAAGATGAATTGCCGATCGTAGACCAGTATACATATCTTGGCGTAGAGATCTCAAAAGACTGCTCTTGGGATACACATTCAGCAAAAGTAATAGGAAAGGGTAAGGCACAAGTAGGCAAGATGGATGCGATCCTAACAGACTCGAACCTTGAAACTAGGATTAAGAGATGTATCCTGATGAATGTGATAGTACCAAAGCTAGAATATGCAGGAGAAGTATGGGAAGGGAACGCGAAGCTCAAAGTACAGTATCAAGAGCAAAACTGGGAATGCACCCACTCAAGACAAATATATACATGAAAAAGCTGAACTGGCGATATAAAGTAAGAAACATGCCAAAAACGAGGTTGCCAGCTATAGCTGATAGAGCTGTATGGGAGAAAGTAACAAAAGGGCGAGCTGGAATATGGTGGGATGACGTAGTTGAGAAAGTATGGAAGGATACAGGGGGAAACCAAGAAGAGATGATGTCCGCCGGAAAGTTTGGGAAGTACAAGGCAGACGTAGAAGAAAGAATAGAAACAAGGGAAAGGCAAGCGCTATAACAAAGTGGAATCGGAAAAACGCTTAGCGATATACGGGGGATTGAGGGAAGGAATAGGAATGAAAATGTATTTGCATGGCCCAATGGACTCCGCGAAAATGCTGAAACTGCGCTTTCGTGTAGGGGACCTGGACCTGCCAGAAAGAAGAAAGAGGTACACCAGTAGCCGGGAGGAGGAGGAAGTAGTAGATGCACAGATGTGCCCGTGTGGCAAAGCAATAGAGAAGAACTCACATAGTCGGAGAATGTGAAATATACAAGGAGGCACGGGATGTGTTCGAAGAGGAGATGAGGGAAATAGACGAATGTGACATGGAGGAGTTTGATAAAATGAATAGCAGCGAGAAAACGATCGCTGTCTTGGGAGATAGATGGTGGCCACAGGAGGCCGAACAGGAAGGGGATAAGATTAGCAAAAAGTTTCTATGAGATATATAGAAACAACGTATTGAGCGCCCAATTGTTGGAGGTGTCTCTATTAGGAGTAGGAACGGTGCTCCGTCTCGAAAGGAGTGCGTGGTCAATGGTAAAATGACTAAGGCAAGCAACAAATGAGTACCCCCCCCACCCCCCCCCCCCCCCCCCCCCCCCCCCCCCCCCCCCTATGGTCAAACGACTACGGCCATGCATGATAATGAGTACCCCCCCCCCCCCCCCCCCCCCCTCCCCCCCCCCAACCGCTAACCAAGTACCGCAAAGAGCGTCGACTTCGCAGAGGGGAGTGCGATCGTTTTTCAGCACTCGATTCTTCCAGAAAACGGGAAGGCTAAGGTTGCCAAATACCGAACCAAGGGTTTGTTTTCGGAAAATATATCGGTCGAGAGAGCCGTACCGAAAACGCAATGATCGATTTTTATTAGTCCCCTTCTTGCCTTAGTCAAGAACGCGAGCGCTCAAAACACGATTGATCCCCTGCTCTACAGTATGTGTGGTAGCCAATGGACGCTGTGTTGAGGTGGAGTGTGATCGACTACGGAGGACCATAAATAGGACCAACGGTACACACAAAAAAACTATATAGTTGCCTACTTTTACTACCAAAATGTGGTCCTATTTACTATAGTCCCCCGTAATATGGTGGTATTAATAGTCGAAAGGTAAGCGCCTGGATGGCTGCAGGGCAGAAGTCCGGTTGCCGAGCTTCCTCAGGTGAAAGATGTTGATGGGGTTGAAATGGCGCTCTCGTCAGGCGGACTGACCCAACTAGAACTGCAGTCCCTTTTTAGGGACAAAAAACTTGGAATTTGACTATTACGGGGGGTCCATAGTAAACAGGACCAAATTTTGTGAATAAAAATAGGTAAATATATAGGTTTTGTGTGTACCGTAGGTCCTGTTAACTATGGTCCCCCGTAATTGTCCCGAAACGAGACTGCAGTTCCTGACAGGGTCAAGAGAAGGAAGAAAGGAGAGCGCGAGGATGGCAGTGCCACGCGATCAGTCAGCATCTCAGCAAGATGCACGCTCTACGGCTAGTACCGGGCCATTGCGCTACCCGACCTACTACTGTACATCAAACGTTCCTATTGATAGGATGCTTGTTCGTGAGACTGTTCCTCGATGTTTGCTCGTGTGACCGTTCCTCGATGTTTTCTCGTGAACGTTTCGTTTTTTTTTATTATTTATTTTGTATATATGATTTTTTTTTGTTTTGTTGTTGTTGTTGCTATTTCTCCGACAATCGACGAACGACTGCCAGGGGAATTTATCTTGGGGCGCTCTTATTACGCCGCCTTTTGAGTACCAGACAACACCACTCTACGATATATGAAGTGTTTAGCTACGTGGCGAGGTCGTGCTACCTGACTTGTAGATGACTATCACGGGGGACCATAGAAAACAGGACCTACGGCCCACACAAAAACCTATATATTTACCTATTATAACGAATGACGTTTGGTCCTATTTACAATGGCCCCCCTTATTACCGGTATGTTATCGATCAGCGACTCGGTAGGCTACTGGGTTAACTCCTTGAAGCGAAGTGCCTGTTGCTGTGGCACTATTACGGGGGTCCATAGTTAACGGGACCAAATTTTGTTAGTAAAAATAGGTAAATATATAGGTTTTTATGTATACCATAGGTCCTGTTAACTATGGACCCCCGTAATAGCACGCTGTGCTCGTAGTCTCTCGTCATTTTGGTCGTCACATTTTTCCCTCTCAAGCCCCACAAGGATGGCCTGTTTATTGCATTTATTGACTACAGACCTGCATGGCAGGTAATGAATGACAAGTAAAACTGGTGCACGGTAGAACGGACTGCCCTGGGGGTCGTGTGAGCCAGCAGTGGGATGCAGTCCCGGAGCGCCCCCCCCCCCCCCCCCCCCCCCCCCCCCCCCCCCCCCCCCCCCCCCCCCCCCCCCCCCCCCCCCCCCCCCCCCCCCCCCCCCCCCCCCCCCCCCCCCCCGCCCACTCCAAGCAATAATGGGACAGTAAATACTTGCTGTACATCAGTACCTTTTACGGTTATTGTCAGCGAATAAAATGTTCAACTCCTTGTTCTTTCGATCACCTCCTCCCCCGAGTACGAGCTGTATAATATACACGTACGTACTGCTTCTTCTTTTTCTTTTCACACGGGATACACATACTAAACTGTTTTTGGTCTGTTTTTTTGGGGGGGGTATGTCCTGTTCTTGGTACCCAGTGCGTTTCTCTGGCATTGTGTGATATTGCGTACTACTTACTGCACAGCAGTAGTTTCCTCCCCTCCGTCTCGCGGTTTCGTGACCACGGCAGACCTGATACAAGCTTTATCTCTGCAGCAGATCAATCAACCTGGAAGCTGGGTGCGCAGCGTACAGATGGGTGGAAATAACAGTTTCGCCCTTTTACGACATGCAGTCCCGTTTTGGGGACTATTTACGGGGGGCCATAGTAAATAGGACCTACGGTACACACAAAAAACTTTACATTTCGCTATTTTTCCCAACAGCATTTGGTCCTATTTACTACGGACCCACGTAATAGTCACTCATTTTTTTGAGTAGTTTGCCCCCACAGCGACGCTGCAGTCCTGCAAGGGTTGTAATCCCTTTGCTATGCTGCTGTGTGCAGAGAAAAAAAAAAAACTTTCGACTTTTTTCCCAAGCGTTTCGTCCGTACAACAGTGAGAGTTCAGTCCTTGAGGCCTGGAGGGGGTAAAACGTGAAGAACGTAGACACTTAGTTGGGTACGTGCTTGCGTGCACGTTTTTGTGTTACTGCTGCGCTGTGCATACTCACACGCACGCGCGAGCCCTGCCAGCGGTTCCGTCGACCCTTCCCTTTCTTTTTTCCGTTTCTTTTCCGTGTCCACCACCTCCATGGTCTGTTTGCTCGACCTTCCGCCTGGTTTTCCTTCGGTTTTTCATCTCTCGTTTTTTCTTCCTGATTGAGTCTATGCGTGCTCGGTTCAGCCGGGGAGGGTGGGGGGGGGGGGGGTACTCTTTTGTTGCTTGCCTTAGTCATTTGACCGTTTGACCACGCGCATTCTTTTTCGAGACGGACCACCGTTCCAACTCCTAATAGAGACACCTCCAACATTTGGGCGCTCATTTACGTTTGTTTTTTGTCCGTATACGTGTTCTCCATGGTCCTATTTTCGCTGATCTGATCCCGTTTCCTGTTTTGCCGTCTGTGACCGCCATGAACAGGGCGGCACATCCGGTCGCGATGAGGTTAAGGCTTGCGTCGCCTTGAGAGACGGATCATTCGTCCTTGCTGGTAGTACGCAACAGCACCAGTCGCAGCAGCAGCAACAGCGCCAGCGTCATCGGCGCGGGCAGCAGGGACGGCAACGGCATCAGGAGCAAAGGCGGAAAGGGGCAAACGACGACTACTATTACTACCCCGACTCCACCGACTACGTGGCTATCAAACTGGACAAGGATGGAAACAACCTCTGGAGTTGGACGGTGAGGTTGGGCGGGGGTTGAGTGGGAAGGTGGGTGGGTGGTTGCTTGGGTGAGTGGAAGCGTTGGGTTGGACGAGTGGTAGCAGGCCAGACCAAGCCAGGTACGGGAACGGGGGGGCGGGGGGGGGGGGGGGGGTGTACTCGATATCATGCTTGGCCGTAGTCGTATGACCAATAAACCTCGCATCCCTACAATGCCGGGACGGAACACGTCGGGTTTGCACCGACCAGACAGACATTGCTTGCACCAAGCGCGAAGCGGCGTGAGGTGTTCGGCGAGTCGCATGTAGGGTGAGCTGCATCCTACTAAGAACCGCTATAGAGGCGGATTTCCTTGCATATGGATGACAGCTTCAGTGACTTGATTTATTTCCGGTGTGGTCAATTCCAGAGACAGCAATGGGAGTACTATGTGACTGCCTCGTAGGTGCCTTGCCATAAACACTACGTGATACGATCATTCCTCTTGTACGGAGTAAACGTTCTCCACCCCGCACAGATGATCTACTCGTAGCTCGATCGCCAGCTGTGACCGACCGCCGAAAAAAAACGGTACCCTGGTTGTCTGGCTCACGTTGTGAACGGCATGTTTTACAGTGTCGTTGCCAACCGACGCCAACCCAACCTACAGAATACATCGGGATATCATGGGGGCAAGGGGAGGGGGGTTGTGTGCTCGTTATCATGCATGGCCGCAGTACTGTGACTATAGACCCTGGCACCCCTCTAATGCCGGGTGATGAGAAAAGTAGACAGCAATACTCCAACAGCTACATACACTTTTTGGTTATGGCGCCCCCACCGTCTTCCTCAGCGTTACGGTGCCTCGCATTTTAGTATGTACCGGTGCTACTGCTGTGCTATTCGCTTCTTTTTCGTGTGTTTGGTAGTGCTCTCTATGCCCTCTCGGCGTGCTTTTTGGTTTTGGCTATGTTTTGGCGTTCTTATTTGCTGTGTCGAACCCATGCTGTGACGACGTACTAGCTGCAGCAAGGTGACGTGAAAACCACCATAACAGCAGCAAGGGCCACAACCACCGCCTCACCGAATAGACTTGGTGTAACTTACGTACGAAGGTACTGCCTACCAATTTTAACCTCCACGTATCATACTACCTACTAGTATATAGGTACACCCGGCCGCACCGCTCGGTCGCTCCGTCGGTCGGTCGGTCACTGGCACGGTCGGTCGCTCGCTCGCTCGCACGCTCCGTCGCCCGCTTTCTCTCTTCATCGGTCGACCGATCGTTCCATCGGTCGCTCGATACCCCCGTCGGTGGATCACTCTAATCGATTATCCCCGTCGGTCGGTCGTTTCATCGGTCGGTCGGTCGGTCGGTCGCTATAATCGGCCGGTCGTTATGTATACATATATCCCTTGACAGGGTGGAACGGGAGGGAGGGTAGAAGGTTTTTCAGCCGCGGCGGCAGGCGAAGACGGCTCTCTGGTCCTCGCCGGCACTGCAACGGGGAGGGGGGGGAGGGGGGGGGTGCCAGACCTGTCGAGATCGAGCGACAACCGGTACGATGTGACGGCGATCAAGCTGGACGCCGGGGGAACGCACCTCTGGACGTGGCAGGTGAGGCAACACTCCGGCAAAGGAACGAAAAGAGGACATCTACGAGAGTTATATGCGTACCTGGTACCTGGTATAGCCCTTTTACTTTTGACGTTAATACTGCGAAACTCGTCCCTCACTAACTCCAAGTAGTTTGGCAGTTCTAAAAAAAGGGTTGATGAGGGCGAATGCCGCGCGCACGGCCCTGCGCCTGACTTTTGACCGGGCTTGGCTTGGCTTGGCTCGGATGGGATGGGATGGGATGGGATGAGATGGGGTGGGGTAGGATGTGATGTGATGTGATGGGATAGGATGGGATGGGATGGGATAGGATGGGGTGGGGTAGGATGTGATGTGATGGGATAGGATGGGATGGGATGGGATGGGATGGGATGAAATGGGATGGGATGGGATGGGATAGCATAGCATAGCAAGGCATAGCATAAGACAGGATAGGGTAGCGTGTCATGCTCCCTCCCTTCAGGCTGCTCCGCGCTCGCGGTTACTATTGGTGTTGCATACGGGTATGTCGTTGTGTTGTGTTTTTGTTTTGTCTTGCCCTGTTTAGTTTTGTTTCGTTTTTTACTTCTATTGAGCTTTGTACTAGAACGGGAAGCCCGTATTTTTCGTCTTCTCCTGCTGCTTCTGCTGCTGCCGCTGTTTTCTCCAAGCTATTTATTTATTTATTCATTTGTTTGTTTTTCTTCTTCGTGTGGAACAACAGTATTAGTACAAGTTTGAGATTACTTCGTACGGGGTATATCATACCCTCCAGTAAAGCTTACCCTGCTTACCGGCTGTTCGACATTAACCCTTTGAAGACTTCAGTCCCGTTCGGGGGACAAACTACTTAGAAATTGACTGGCTTGTCCCCAAAACGGGAGTGCAGTACACACTATTACGGAGGACCATAGTAAATAGGACCAAATATTGTTCGTAAAAAATAGGTAAATATATAGGTTTTAATGTAAACCATAGGTCATATTAACTATGGACCCCCGTATTAAAAGGGTCACAACCCTTTTGGGGCTTCCGACAGAGGTAAAAATTGACGACACACGGCGACGATTACACAGCAATAACGACCGCTGCTGTGTGATGGGGGGGGGGGGGGTGGCACCATTCGGCGCCTCAGTGCAACGCCGACAGAGAGTCGTACGGGACGGCCGCACCACATGACCGCATCCACACTGCTGGGCGCTCACGCTCCTCGCAGACGGCTCACTGGTCGACAACACCGAAGCTACCAACCATTGTTTCGATCGTTTATCTCGGGGGTCCCGCAAAAAGGGTGAAGGTTGAAAACGACACGACTGCTGGTTTTGTAGAAACACCAGGTGTACGAGACGGAGAGGACTTTAAACCCTAGTCCCACCAGGGCGTTGGTTGACCGGCTCGGGGTTGTAAGGTCGGGAGAGCTGACCGACTCACGTCGAGAAAATGGCTGAGGTGCACCGCTGCGACCGAGACGATGGCGAGCAAACGCTGACAAATGGAATTCACGCCTCGAACAGGCAGATCATAGTCTACGGCAGCAAAATCATCTACACGGTACTTTCCTCACTCCTCACCGCCTGCCTTCGTGAGAGGTTGTGCAGGATCTATGTCCGTAGTGCAGACCCGATCTAGGAGCCACGCACCACGTACGTACGTACTCGGGCCACTCGTTTGTGGCACAGGGGACCTTTCCAGGGTTGTAGGCTGGGTTTTCGGTGGGTCCTTGACATCTTCCGTGTTATTTTTCTTCTCGTTTTGATGTTCATTTTTCGCTTTTCCATGCATCTCCCTCGCCTTCTCCCGCGTCGCGGGTGACATGGCGATGGTTTTCGTTGACGATTTCTTCCTGCCCCTTAAGGCTAGGTCTTCCTTTTCATTTTTTTTAACGTACTTCGCCTGTTTCGTTGCCTTGCCGTTCAGAGGTGTGGGAGTGGGTTTTGAGGAGCCGCATCTTCGACTCGTGTTCTACTTGGTGGAATCGGGTTTTCCATGAATTTCCCATAGTTCTGCATATTCGGCTCATCGGAGTGGGCTATTAATAGTGTTATGATACTGCCTCGAATGAGGTCAAAAGCCCAGTAGTTACCTGGGTTCAGGCACTGGGAACGTATTTGTAGCACTTGGAAGGCGTATCTTAGGTAGAACACCAGGGGTTTTCCAGAGACGCACGAGCTTGGTCTCAGTCTCCGCGTGCGCGAAAGGAATACAGCTGCTCTTCTTCTATCTCAAAGCTAGCTTCACACATGAGCACCAACGAGTACCGGCTTAGCAGGCAAACCTGTCAAGAGATACAAAGTGTCCCGACCTTGAGCTCAACATATACCGTAGGTCCTATTTAATATGTTTCCCCCATAAGTACTGTATGTTGATATTGATGCAAAATCGGAAATATATAAGGAGATCTGCCGTGAAAGATCTCGATCATGATTTGTTAGATGATACATGTGTAGACGACCTGCCTTTCCGAGGTGTGCGATGGTTGATTTTTTCTGATTGGCTTACGGTAACGGCCAAGGGCTACGTAAATTTGGTTCCATTTTCTCGAATATGTGGTAGGCACCCCTCGTTAGGGTTATTACATTGTCGGTTACTACGTCCCCATCTACCCAGCAGGCGCCCACAACCCTGGGGCCTTTTAGTACTGCGGTCCTATCTGGGGAAAAAAAAAAAACCAGTCTAATGCCAAGTGTTTTGTCCCCAAATCGGGACTGCGGTCCAAAAAGAGTCAAAAGTGGTGATCCGCCTTCAGGTGTATGCATGCTTATGGTTGGTAGTTTCTTCCTGCGTTTTCCTCTCATTAGATCCCTTCTTTCTTCCTCTGTCACCCAATGTATCCTTATATTCTTTCTCCTCTTCTCTTTTGTTTGTCGTTTCATGTTCTTTCTTCTATACTTGTGTTCATCCTTTCTTTTTGTTTTTCGCCTCTTCTCTCTTTTTGTTCCTCCTCTCTTTCGGTTTCTTCTTTTTCGTATTTCTTCTTGGGGGATTTCTCCTTTCTTTTGTTTATCCTTTCTTGTGTTGTTTTTTTTTCTTTTGTTTATCCTTTCTTGGCGTTGTTCTTTTCTTTTGTTTATCCTTTCTTGTGTTGTTCTTTCCTTTTGTTTATCCTCTTGTTGTTTCGTTTGTTGTTTCCTGTTTCGTTCGTGGTTTCACCGCACACTATGAGTAGTTGGGATTTCCTTTTGCTTCTCGTAACCTTTGTACGTAAACGGCGCGAAGCGTTTCTTCTTCGACAAGCGTTCCTTTTGTTCCCCTTTTTTTCCCCCCGTTTCTCTCTCTCTCTCTCTCTCTCTCTCTCTCTCTCTCTCTCTCTCTCTCTCTCTCTCTCTCTCTTGCTCTCTCTCTATCTGTATCTCTCTCTCTCTTGGCTGTTCTTCAAGTTTTATCATGCCCACCTTCTTCTTTCTTCTCAACCCTTTTACTGCTGTAGCACTGCTGCAGTGTACAGAAAACTAAACCTGGCTCTAATAATTCCAAGCATGTCCGTGCCCTGAACGGGGAGGAAGTGCAGTCCTCGAGGCCAGAAGGGGTGACGAACCCTTTTACGCCCCAGTCAGTCCCGTTTTGTGGACGAACTATTTCGGGGGGGCATAGTAAATAGGACCAAATATTGTTAGTAAAAAAAGGTAAATACGTAGGTTTTTTCGTGTATCGTAGGTCCTATTTACCGTGGCCCCCCCGTAATTCGTAGAGGATGACCTTGGCCGGTTTGTTCTCGAAACGAGACTGCGGCTGTAATAGGATTCAAGTGCGCCTACGGGAGAACGCAGCAATTGGAACCGAACATACGGTGTGTAAAAACGCAAGGGGGTATACCACTCTGTCTCTAAATATAGAGACAATTTTCATTGAATATTAGTATTAAAATGTTCTTATATTGAGGGACAGAGCGTTAGGCTTCTTGGGTTCATCGTGGCCGTCCGTAATTAGATGAAACCTTTTATTACGGGGGTCCATAGTTAACGGGACCAAATTTTGTTAGTAAAAATAAGCAAATATGTAGGTTTTTATGTGCACCATAGGTCCTGTTAACTATGGACCCCCGTAATAGTGTGTACTGCTGCAGTCCCGTTTGGAAAACGGGACAACCTACTTGAAATTAGAGTGGTTTGTCCTCCAAGATGGGACTGCAGCTCTAAAAGGGTCGAGAGGCAAGAAAAAAAAAAAGACATCGCGTACTACTACTGCTGTCATGGTATTGCCCTGGAAGGCTGGTGAACCCCTGCACCTCGTACATAGGAATTATAACCTGTCTACAATTCCTATATACCAGGCGTGGCAGGAGTTATACACGGGAATGGATTACGTATTGCTTGGGAGGCGTTTCTTCTGTAGGAAAACAAGGGACAGGTGGGATATGCGTCACTACCGCCGCACCTGTGTACCTTTCGTCAGACTTCCATCGTTACTTGCCTGGAAAAGTACTAAAATAGTAGTGTGTTTTTCTTGTAGTATACAAAAAAAACGCTCAAAATGGTAGAAAATACCTTTGGTAGCATGTATACCTGTCCGTAGGAGCTCACGCAGCAGGACGCCTGTGACCACCCTCAAGTTTTGCGCGCTGGTTGATTTTGAGACTTTTGGAAAATCGTATAAATAGACGACAACATTGGTACCACTGCTCTACTAGGAACCATTTTTTGGCGAAACGCTTAAAGCGTCTGCAAATAGGCACAATTCGACTCGCGAGCCGACTATTATTACGGGGGACCATACTAAATAAATAAAAAAAAAAAAAGAATGGACCTACGGTACGCACAAAAACCTATATATTTCCCTACTTTTTCTAACAATATTGGTCCTATTTACTATGGTCCCCCGTAAAAATAGAGAATAACAAGAAATGCTGAGCTCCTTTTTCGCGATGAAAAGGAAGGCACTCCACCGTAGCCGGAGGGGGGGGGGGGGGGAGGAGAGGAGGAGCAGCCTTGACATGTGATCCCTGGTCTCAGTTTGCGAAAGGGAGGGAGGAAGCCGTGGACAAAGCAGCGCGAAGAAAAAGAAAAATGATCAGGGATGGATTTTTTGTTGAAATAGACTGAATAAACTGCTGTTAACCATGTAGCAGTACCATGCATTGTCGGAGGGCAAATTATCTAATAAACCGCTGTCCCTGGTCGGCGCCGCCCCCCCCACGCCCCACCCCCCACCCCCCCACCCCCACAGGCGGAAACACAGCACAAAGACACCGTTTTCTCCTCTGCCGAAATCGATCGCGACGGCTCCATCGTCCTCATGGGGAGCACCTCCGGCAACTGGGAGGGCGGTGGCGGCAGCGACAGCGGTAGCGGCCTGCCGGCGCGCACGCCCTCCGGATCGCCAGACTTTGCCGCAGTCAAGCTCGAAGCGGGCGGGAAGGAAGTGTGGCGGTTTCAAGTGAGAGGTTGGGGCGTACGGTATTCTTTCTGTGTGCGTGTGGGGGGGGGGGGGGAGTTCGTTTGTTATTTTGGGCATACTAGAGATTCGTTCATTTGTTATTTTCAATATATGTTTTTCATTTTGTTTTTTACGGATACAAGGTGGTTTTATCGTTTGTGTTTTTGCTCGTTTGTGCTTGTTTGTTTGTTCGTTCGTTTGTTTGTGTGTCCGTTTTTTTTCACTTTTTTTTGTGGTACTATAAAGGCAAAAATCAGCTTTCGTCGAGTCCAATGGCTTTCTGGGTGAACTTTTGACTAGATATCAAGACTCCCGGCATAAACGATAAAAAATGGTTATACCCTTCCATCCCGGGGAAGGCGGTTCATGTGCACTACTACGTTGGGGGCCAACCCGGCGGAGCCCCGACGGTCAAGTCGCTAACGGTATTCCGGCCCTAGCAAGGCGCGCCCCCAGCGCCTTCCTCCGGCGCCCGAGCGTCTGTCATGCGCTACGGGTCAGCGCCGAACATCAACCCCAACGGACGCCAGCCGTGGCCTTTTTTTATCGGGTCGCGGGTCTTTCATTACACTTGCATGCAAGCGGACGGACACAAATGAAGCCGATCGGCCACGCAGCAGCCTTCCGAAAAGGCCCGCCAGGATGATCGGATTCTGGAGCGCTCGCGTCGGTCCTTGTCTAGGCCCTCTCGTCTAGGACACAACTTAGGTCCGGCGAGCCAGCGCGATGTGGTGGTCGTGGAGTCGGCGTACGCCGTTCGGGGACTAACATGGGGCAAGCTTAGCCCTTGTGGAACTGCAGTCCCGTACTAGGGACAGACTATTTAGAATTTGACTGGTTTCTTCGGAAGACGGGACTGCAGTACTAACAGTCCTAAAAGGGTCAACCTTTAGTTTTACCAACCCGCCGGAGGAATAAATAAAGAAACAAAAAGGTGGGAGGGAACACAGGAGGGAGGCAAAATCGAGTTTTCCCACGGGGGCAACACATCAAGCGTCATCCTGACAAGCCAATCCGTCTCGCTCATGCCTTCGGCCGTCAACGCTTTCTGCGTGCGGCCCTGCTGCGGTGGTCTTCTCGGTCCGACCGGCTCTCGTCGTCGGTGACTTGGGTTGTGGCCCTACATCACCTCTGCTATGTACCGTTGTTTCATCGATTGTGCGCTCGCAAATGCAAAAGCGGACGCACACAATAATAATAATAATATATATATCCAGCCGCGCGCCGCAGACTTTCCAAAAAGCCAATCAGGCTGATCAAAGTTCAAGAAATCGCGACGAACGATGGGGGCAAAATAAATCTACGTATCCCTCAGGTATCCCTCGTGAAAAAAATAAGAGGACATATAAAATCTCTACATCCGTCGGCCGAAGATGAAGAAATTCGCAGACTAATCTGTGGTTTCACCGCCTGGAGGAAGCCAATCGCTTGGGGTTGCGGGGGTGTGGGCTATGGATCGTTTGACCTTCGACCGAGGGCGCGGAGACAGGAAGATCCGGAGAGATCACGACGAATCTTCGGCATGGTACGGAGCGACGTTCGCGCGGACTAACAGCGGCTGGGGGCTAGTCGCATCGCGCGGGGCAGAGGGAAGAGCGGCGGGCTAACCGTGCTCTCGGCCGCACGTCACCGTTCAGAAGGCACCGATTTGATCCGCAAGGGACCCGGAAAAATAGTCTGCAAGAGAGTCAAAAGCCAAACACGTTTATGCAGGAAATAATTGACCGATCGAACTTGAAAAAAGCAAAATCGTCGTGCCGTTTTCGACGTGCCACGTGTAATAGTACAAGGCAATATGGGCCTACAGCAGGGGCCGACTACTGCTTCGCAGGGGTTGCGCCTCTGATATTCTCAGGTCGCTCGCACAAGGCGCTTGACGGATGCTTGGAAGATATTTTCTTGTATGAATTGCTTGCTTTCCCGCCGGAAGTCTTCTGATCGGAGAAGCGAGAGTGATTCTTCGTGCAGGCAGGCGATATCGTGTAGCCATCAACTTGTGTAGCCAATGCCGTGCGGGCGGTACCGCGTAACCGACATTGTGTACACACGTAGTGCAACCGGCGTTGTGGGAGCGACACCATGGAACCGATACAGCAGTGAAACCGACACGATGTTACAATCAACTCTGGGTAGTCAACGATTCGTAACCGACACCGTGTAACCGATGCCAAGAAAAGGCGCCGTGTAACCGATGACGTAAAAACGGCATGATTATGTAGCCGACAAGTAGCAACCGTGTAGCCAACACCAGGTTAGCAGACGCCGCGTATCCGATGACGCCGTTGAGCTGAGACCGGGTGTTCAACGGCTTGTACCCGAGGCCGTGTGTCTGATGCTGTGTAACCGACACCGTAGAATCGACCGTGTGTAACCGGCGCCGTTTAAACCGATGTCGTGTAACGAACACCGTGTATGTAACCTGATATCTTGGTGGAATTAAGGTTCGTCTGAGGAGGCGTAACTGCCAAGGTGTAACCGACAAAGTACAAGGACAAGTGTAACCGACGCCGCGAATCTGACGCCAACTATTTAACCGAGACCATGTAGCTGATGCCGCCGTGTAACCGACACGGTGGACACGACACGTTACAAACCGACGCCACGAAACCGTCACCGTGTGCGGTGATACCCGCACCATGTGTCCGATGCCGTATAGCCGACGCCGTGTAGTCGATGCCGTATCACGGACATTGTGTAGCCGACATCAGAAAGCCAACGTCGTATAACTGACCCGACCGTAAAACCGCCGCCAGATAGCTGATGTCGTGTGACCGGCACCGTTTAACCAAATGCCGTCAACCCGGCGCCCTCTAGCTGACATCGTGTAACCAACACCGTGCAACATATTCGTACCACAAAATCATGTAACCACCACCGGGTAGCCGACGTGGTCTAGCCGGGACCGGGGGTACTTGGTACTCGACGCCCTTTGGCCGAGAACATGTAACCGACATCGTGCAACCTACACACAAGTAGTCGATGCTGTGAAACCGTCGCCGAAGTTTCGACATGGGGTCATCGGCGTCGTGCATTCGACGGCGTGGAACAGGCACCACGTAGCCGACGCCTTGTGACTGACACGATTCAGCCGACGCCGTGTGACCGAGGCCCTGTAACCGACGCCGCCGTGTTTTCGACGGCGTGTAGCCAGCCTGCTCATGGTGCGACAGATACTCTGTAACCGATGCTGTGTGGTTGGCACCATGTGACCGGGTCCGACGTTCCGACGTCATGTGGTCGACGCTGCGTAGTAGCCGCAGCTGTATAAACAACGTTGTGTGGGCAATGCTGTGTAAACGACGACGTGTGGTGGGCACGGACATCTAAACGTCTTGAAGTGGACACGTCGCAACCGCCACCGTGCAACCAACGCCGTGCATCGGACACCGTTAGTATCCGGCAAGGCATGTGTAACGACAGTTTGTGAAAGACGCCGTAAAATCGAAACCGTGGAAGTGTTGGTGAGCTTAAGCTTAATTTTTACCAATCCTCCGGAGGATTGAAAAAAAGAAAAGAGTGTCGTATTCGATCCGGCGTAGCCGACGCGGCGTAACCCATACCGTGCGACGAGCGCCGTGTAACCGACTCCGTGCAACCGACGATGCGTAACCGATGCCGCCGTACAACGAACACTTTACACACGACATCGTTGAATCGACACCGGAGAAGCGACTTCGTGTAACCGACGCCAGGTGACCGATACTACCTTGTGTTATCGACACCGGGTAGCCAATGCATTGTAACAGACACCGTGCAGCTGATGCCGTGCAACGTACAGCATGTAGCCAATGCCATGCGACCGACGTCGTGTAGCCAATGCTGCTGTAGACCCGATGCCGTAAAAACCGATACCATGTAGCCGACGCCGATTTTTTTTTTTACACCGTGTATTTGACGCCGTGTAACGGAAGCTGTGTAACCGACACTATACATATAACTACAATATAACTGGTGTTACGAACTTGACGCTGTGCGGCCGACGCCGCGTATCGAACGCCGTGGAACTGGCGCCGTAATCGAGACCATGGAACCGATTTTCTTGTATATTTTATGCTGTGCGTTCGAAGTCGTATAAACGAGACGAGACGTACTACCGTGGAAGAAAAACCGTAGTAGAACCGACGTTGTGTAACCGGTAGCGTGTCGTCGATGCGTGTAAACTGACGCTGCGTGGACCGATGCCATGGAACCTGCGCCACGCGACTGACTCCTTGTAACGGACGCGTGGACACGCGCGGAACCGACACCGTGTAACGGACACTGCATAGCCGACGCCATGTCGCCGCGTACCGGACACCGGGTAACAAGTGCCGTCTAGTAGACGCAGGTTTTGCCGAGACCGTGTAAACGACGCCGCCGAGTAACCATCGCCGTGTATAGAACCTAAAATGTTTAGTCGGTGCCGTGTAGCCGACGCCGGATATGTGGCGCTGTGTATCTGGCGCCGCCGGGTAGCCGACGCTGTGGAACCAACGTCGTGGAAGTAACTCCGCGAAACCACACCATGTAGCCCGGCACGGTGTACGTGACACTACCGCGTGTGACCGACACCGTGTAGCTGGTGCCGTGGAGCCGGCGTTCTGGAACCGATGTCACGAAAACATCATGTAACTGGCACGGTGTGCGCGGTACCATGTAGCTTACCCCGTGTGGCCGACATGCTACCGCGTAACCCACGTCGTGTAGTGACCGATACCAGGCGACCAACGCCATCTGACTCCCGCGAAACAGACGCGGCGTGGCCGACGTTTCTGTGCAACCGGTACCACTTAACCATCACCGTTCAACGGATGCCATTGTAAAACGACTCTATTTTCATGTGACCGACATTGTGAGGCCGACCACCGCGTAGCCGACGAAACCGACACCTTGGTGAACCCACACTTTGTAACCGACACCGTGTTAAGTGGCACCGTTCTTTCCCCACGCCGTGAAAACCGAAACGGACACCTTGTAAACCAATGCACGCCGTGCGACCAACGCCGCCGTCCTCAGGAAGGGAGCGAGGGAAACGATCGGCTGTACAGCGGTTCCTCGGACCAAAGCGGCTCCTTTTTACTGATGGGGCTCACCTCGAGAAACGATGAAACCAGCGGTGGAGGCGGCGTGGGCGATGAGATCATCGTCTCTTTTAAGCTAGACACCGAAGGGAGGGTCGTTTGGCGTCGCCAGGTGTGGGGGGGGGGAATAGCGCGTGCCCGCGGGTTAGGGCGGATAGTGGGCTGTCACAGCTTCTGTCACATTCTTCTTTCGTGCGTTATGACGAGAAGGTCCTATCTATGAATATGGTGTTAAATTTTTTGTGTTTTATGTTGCTGTTGTGGTTGTAAGTTGCCATTGCCTGTGTGTAGAAAATATTTTATCATAAACTTTTTCAGTGTTGGTCTTTCGGTTTTCCTGGGATGATTGATGGATAGCATAAACGGCGGTCTCAGCGGTGGACTATGTTTCTTTTCCCGCCCCTCGGTCGAAGGGTGGTTGTCGTTTCGAGATGAACCAGTACGGCAGCAACTAGAAACGAAAAAAAGTGATGACATGAGACACCAGCACCAACAACAACGAGAACAACAACGCCAACACTACCAGCAGCGACAACAGTCACCGCAATCTGCGGTCATGGCCCACAAATGCTCTCGTAGCCCCGACGAAAGTGATGCCGCTGCTGCGTTGCTGTCCGTGCGCCGGTACCATGATAGCCAGCGCTTGTCCCCCCTCCCCCGTCGCTAATCGATGTATAGAATGGTCCCCATATAGTGCCGGTAAACGCCAGCAGCCAACAATACCGGCACTATATATAGCGGCCAGCGGCACTAACCAACTACTCCGCCCGTGTTTTTTAAGAGATTTTACCGGCACTGTACCGGGCAGTCGGCACTATAGAGGGACCACTGATGTATATAGCATTTTCCCGGCTGGCGCTACTTCTGGGAGCCGGGGGCGCACTATTTTTGTGTTCGCCTCGATATTAAAATAAAACAATATCTAAACAAGCGTTGGCCGCGCCTAAACCACCATCTTCCCAAGAGAGCACCCACCAGCACGTCGATCGCGACCAAGGCCCTGGGAAAAGGAGGATAAGGGGTGGGGGGCGAAAGGGAAGGGGTGTGTGGAGCAGAGCTACTTCCAGCACCTTTCTCGGCCGCTATTATTAAACGGAGATATTCAGTACCAACGGGAGGACTTAGTAGCCGCCGCCACCGCCGCGTTCCGTCCTTTTTAGTTCATTTCGTCTCCTCTCGTCCCCTCCCGTCTCCTCTTGTCCCCTCCCGTCCCCTCTCGTCGTTTGGTACAACGTATACAGGAAAACACGGAAAAATACGATTGGTGGCAAACGGCAACTTCAGCGTCATCAGTGTGGTCGTCGTCGTCGACGGCCGCAGTAGGGGAAGCAGCATCGGCATCGACAGCAGCGGCGGCGGCGGCGGCAGCAGCAGTAGCGGCGCATGCTAAAAACGCAGTCCTGGCCCGACCCTTGAGTGGGACACACCACCGAGAGGGTGACACGTCCACGCCCCCACCCGCTTCCGCGGGAGGGCTAGAGGGGTTGGCATTAGGGTTAGGATCAGGAACTATCGCGACCGTGCGGCGTTTAGGGGCGGTGGCCTCGGTGACGCCCCCGCCGTCCAGGCCGGGATCACCACAACCCCGTGACGGAGCGGTCGGCGAGGTGGCGCCCTCCCCTTCCCCCTCCTCCTCCGCCTCCGACCGCAGGTTGATCCTAATGATCGGCAGCGGGGTAGGGTTGATAACGTTGGTCATGGTTACGATGGCCACGCGCCTGATGAGACGGGTAATCGACCAGCGCCGGAAGAACACCCCTCCCGTTACGCCCCTAGGGGCTACGTGGAACGAGCCGTGGTCCCCCCAGTCACCCTGCGAATTCCCGCGGGATTATGCTTTTTCGGGTACGCGCCGCAACGGCAGCGACAGCGGCCCCAGTCGCGGCTCCTTCGCCCCGCCTCCGCTGCCGCCACCTCCGCCAATGTCGTCCTCGTCAGCATTCGGGTCAAGCGGGTGTTGCGCCTCCGCTTGCTCCGGGCCCGAGGTCAGCTCGATCGACCAGTGCGCACGAGGGGTGCCCCGCAGCCGCAGTGCACGAATCTGGGCGCCGAACCCCGCCTTCTCTGGCGACACCGGCAATATCTGCAGGGATATGGCGCAACCGCGCTCTCTGCTTGGAGCAGACGCGGTGGAAAATGATGCCATCGCGGAACCTTCTGTTTTCCCATCGGTGTGCCCACCTCCAGCGCTGCGAACACGAACGCGAGCACGGCAGGTGTTACCGCCGGCATCGGCGGCAGAATGGCCCGACGACGGGGAGGAGGAGGAGCGCAAGGCTTCCGCGTTCGTGGACGGAGACTGGGGCCTGGGGGCGGGGGGGTGACAAGGCAAGGCCCGGCGGTGGCGATAGTGGCAGCGGCGCCGATGGCCAGCGTGTCATCGGTTTTACCCAATTCTTCCGCCGCTCCTGCTGCTGCTGCTCCTGCTGCTGCTCCTGCTGCTGCTCCTGCTACTGCTCCTGCTGCTGCTGCTGCTGCTGCTGCTCCTGCGGCTGCTCCTGCTGCTGCTGCTGCTCCTGCTGCTGCTCCTGCTGCTGCTCCTGCTGCTGTTCCTGCTGCTGGTCCTGCTGCTACTTTGACGGAGACTGCAGCGAATGCTTCTGCTACCTTCACTGCCGCTCTCCCGCTCGAATACGCTCAACCCGCTTTGAAGGCCGGACTGGGCGGCGCCTCCCCCGACGACGCCGATGACGGCCCCTCGAATATCATCTCTTGTCGCGGGTGCGACGACCACGCTTCCGTCGAGACCGTCGGGGAGCCCCCATGGATAGGCGTTAGAGAGGACGAGGGGAACGGCGGTAGTGACGGCGACGGTGACGACAGTGGAGGCCCTGCTTCCGGTGCGGGCGTAGCGCAGGCGATCTTGGAAGCCGCCGAGACACTGGCTGTACGATTCTCGATCCCGGGTGGCAGCGAGGCGGCCGGGTTGATCACAGTGCTTGTGGAGCGTTCGGCCGACACGCCGAGCAACAGCAGCAACATAACCAGCAGTATCGCGGAAGGGGCGGCGGTGACGCTGACGACGACGACGACGAAGTCGAGGCTGAAGTGGTGCAGCTCCGTCCTGGAGATGCTCAAGAGAGCCGGCGGCGTGCTGGGGCAGGTGAATTGGGCTACGCCAAGGGGAATATTCTTGTTCGATTCGGTTGGGTAGCCCTGCGGTGTCGTAGCCGTTGTGCTTGGAGCAGTCGTATATTGGTCGGCGACAACGCCAACGACCGTGAAAGGTGATTGGGAGGGAGGAGGAGTAGTGACAATGGGCGAGAGTTCCCCCGCTCCCCGCAAGACGTGGACTGAACGTACTCTGCTGCCACTGCTGCGTGCTTTGAAAAAGCATTCCGCAGCAATCGCACGCACGGTCGATTACGGTGTTCTAACTCCGGTCTGGTTTGCACTGTTTTTTTCTCCCAGAGGGAGGGGCTGCCTGTCTTCGGTAGCCGAGTTTCTTACCTGAAACGAGGCGCGTAAAGCACCGTCGGCTTCAGAAGGAAACGGCGATACCGTGGTGCCTTTACATATACTAGGGGGGGGGGGGGGGGGGGGGAGGATCGACGCGCCTTTGTTCCTTGTCCATGTCGGCAAGGAGGCGTGCTTGCGCGTGTACGCCCACTGCCCAGAACGCCAATAGAATGTAGAAATAGAAGCACTCCCCCCTTTTTCACCATTGGTAGCGCGGTCTACCGCTCTTCTCTGACACCCCCCGCCGCCGCTCAACCGTCTCACCTTCCCAATCCCAATCCCCCGCCCCGCGTTTACATGCATTCTCGTTGCGCACACAACTAATAGGGTGGGGAAGTCCGTGGCGAGGTCGAGTGCATCCTGCTGGCGGACATCCACGACTCGATCGGGGACCTGTCCGAAATAATGAAGGTCTACCGCAGCAAGAACATGTCGAGGGTGTTCACACCCTCGATGTGCACGCACGGCCGCGAAGAACTCGAGGCCGCGATCAACTCGGTCGTCGCGCTCCACGTAAGACACCCACGCACCCATTCTTCTCTGTCCGTCTGTCCATACCCCCCTCAACCCGCCTGCCCCCGCTCTGCCTTACCGCACGTGAACCAGACGGATGTGCCAAGGGCCCTTGCGTGCACGTCGAATCGACGCATTTCCCCAGTAGAGTCAACCGCGCTCTATCTAAAACCCTCGTGGTCCGGTGCTCGTGCGATGGCGCGGTAAACCCCAGCCGATTCTGGTACGACCCCGCGCGCTCTCGACCATCCCCGACCGCTCGAGGGGACAAACCGGCGCCAACGCAATGGAGCCAAGGCACGAAGTGACGTCTCGTTATCTGGTAGCCATTTGTGTGTGCGTGGGTGTGCAGGTCACTCCCCTCCACGTTGCCTAAACCCTCTTGCCGTACACCTTTCCTGGTCATACACCTTGCGATATACTTGCCGTATGCCTTTTACCTCACACCGTTCATTTCCCTTGCCTCGCCCTTTTCCGTGTTTGCACACTCACGCCTCTCTTTTTTCCCACCACCGCGTCTGTCCGCCCGCCGGTACGTCCATCCATCGGTGGGTCGGTGGGTCGGTCTGTTGGTCCATCCATTTGTCGTTGTGTCGGTTCGTCGGTACGTCCATCCACCCACCCACCCACAAACAAGTCGCGCGAAACCCGAACTCGGCAATCCCGCTCCACACCGGCTGACGTCAAGAGCGAGGACGAGGACGATTACGACTACGACTATTCCAACGACAACAGCAACGATGAGGCCAACGCCAACGATCCCGCTTACTCTTACCTGATGCTGCTGGAGGCACGGCTTGCCCGGCAGCGTCGTCGGCGGTTACGGCGGCGGTTGCAGCGGCGAGACCCAACCGAAGCCCCGGGCGACTACCCTGCTGGCACAGCCGAAGGCATGCTGACCGGAGGCCGATTCAGTCCCATGCGCATCGTGCGGCGCGCGGACAACGGTCGAGGCGCAGCGACCGCAACGGTTACGCTGGCCGATTCTTCTTACCCCGACATTCAGGACAACGGGGACGTTTGCGCTGACCTCGACGTTAACACGGACTTTGACGACGACGATTATGACGATGATGTTGATGATGTCGATTGTGAAGATGATATTATGAAAGGGCAGTACGGGGACGAAGACGACCACGACGTTGATGACGATTATTACAAGGGTGGCCGCGGTCGCGGCGACGGCGGGGGCGGCGGCGACGGTGGCGGCGGTGACTCACTAAGGCAGAACGAAGAGTCCGGGAGAAGCGCGAGGGGAGCATCCCTGAAGCGAGAACTCCAGCGAGACGTCCGGCGCCACCTCCAGCGTGACCTCCTGCGAGGGGTCGAGATCGACAGGAGCGCGGGGACCCCCCCGCCGCGCGCGGTGTACGGGGCGATCGTCTCCGGAGAGGACCGACTTCTCCTTGCAATGGAGCTACTGCCGGCGGCCGACTTGCGCGTGCTGCTGGACAAAGCCGAGCGACGCCTCCCAAGAGAGCCCGAGCGCGGCATCGCTGGCGATGCCTGCGCGGGCATGACTTTCCTGCGCAGCAAGGCCGCGGCGGACGTGAACGAGTTGGCGTCCGAGATGGTGCTGAGCGGGGCGGGCAGGGCCAAGGTGTGATATTTTGTGCTCTTTTATTTTAGGCGGGCGGCGGGTGAAAACAGAAGAAAACCGTGGTTGAGAAGAAGAAAGTCGGTCTGCCACTTCATCATGTCTCACCTGTGCGTACCCTTGAAAAACTATCATCCCCTCGTGGATAAAAAACTCTTTTAATCTCATGTTTGAACCGCTTCTCGCCTATCAAAGTGGAAACCTGTCACCGACCCCTTGCGATTTTTTTCACAGGCGTAATGTATCTCGCCTGAGTATCGTTTTTTTCATCTCGGGTGCGGCTTTTAGGTGCTCGTCCCTATTGAGTACCGGAGTCCGAGATTACCTCGTGCTGAGGACGTGGGTGTGCGCTGTAAATGTTGAAAGGTAACACGAGACGTGAAGTGCATCACGAATATAAGGGAGTAGGAACCTTCGCCGGGGGTGCGGGAGAGGTTGTCGTGGCTACGGCAACACTTTTTTTGTGATCGATGGCGCTGGGTTCTTTTCAGCGGCTGGCTGGCCCCTCGCGCGTCCGTTCGACGTCACGTTTTGAAACTGCCACGGCAAAAACAACGTAACGCTATACATATATATTATATATATATATGTACCTGGTATATATTACCGTTAACTTCACCGTGAACAACAACCGCAGCGGGGGTGTTGTGGTCACCACGCGCTCGCACGAACGGCGAAAGCGCGAGTGCGTGCGCACGGTCCGAGGTGTGCTTCCCTCCGATGTGAACATGCGCTTGCGCACACGGGAGGACCCCACTCAACCCTATGCCATCGCAGGTTTTGGGTCGACCACAGACAGCGTCAGCGGCCGAACTGATTTCGCCGCGATTATTCGTATGAAAACGATGCTGAAGCGGCCTCCGCCAGCGTGTGCCGCGGCGTGGCCCTATGTCTAACGAGACAGGCACGATAGGGGGGAGTATCTATTTTTTTTTCTCAAGCTACTCACGAACTGAGGGACTCTGTATCTCATCACCCCAAAAGTGAATTTGAGAAAAAAAAAAATCAAGCAACCCGACGAACCATCCCCATCGGCTAAATAATAGGGCTGGGAACTTGCACTGTATGCGCTTGCAGTATAAATAGTAATCTACTAGTTAATCTGGCCAGTAAACTCGCCAATAGTTTTTTTTTTATCTTAACGTATGCCCAACAAACACGCAATATTACACTACAAAAACCCACTAAACGTGTTTTGGGGGGAGAGAGAAAAAAGGAGAGGCAGCACACTGCTGCAACCCAGTATACCGACTGATTTTGACGACAACAGAATCGCTACTGACTGAGTCACCCAATACCCACACCTGCTGAATAGGTATCAGTATACCAAAATAAAAAACAAACATGCAAATGGGGCTGTAATTGTTTTAGGCAGTTCCTCAGTGAATGGGAGGGAAAAATAAAATTAAACGAATGTCAATTGAGCCGCTCTGTCGGCCAGGAACACCTTTTGGGCCCAAAACTCCCCCCTCTCATAATAATGATGATGTTTTCACCTTGTATAGGTCGTTTCCCTGAAATCCTGGCTATGTTCTCTGTGGTGACAAAAAACAGGGCGAAAAAAAAACAAAAAAGGCCCGATCGAAGAAACAAAAGAAGTCCAGAATAATATGCAGGTGCACCGCAGTACCAGAACGCAAGGCGGCGGTACGAACGAGCTGTAGTATGCCATCCCGTATCGCTTTCACAGCCGTCAACATGTCTCTAAAAATCTCATGTTTCATGTCCCTCCCTCCCCCCCTCCCTCCCTCGCCCCATCCTCAAACCTTGCCTGTGCAGCAGGAAGGAACCGTTCCCGGTCCGAAGGGTTCTTCTTCTCGTCCCGCACAACCTTCGTCGCGCATCGAACACCCACACCCACACGCGCACGAGCCCGGACACGAAGGCGCACACAAACACTCAAGCGAGCCCGCTCCGCTGGTGACGCCGGCCCCCCACCCAATATCTTTAATGAGAGGAGCCACCCCTAGTAACAGCGACGTTTCCAGCAGCATCGCCGGCGTGGTCGTCTGGCAGGCGCTGCCGACGAAGATTGCCCCAGCAGGAGGCGGTAGTGCGGAAGACATCCACCGGCGCGTCCTCGACGACGACCGTTGCGTTGGCGGCGGCAAAGGTAGCGCAGTCGCCATCGAGAGCGACCGAGCGGAGAAGTCCGAAGATTTCTCCGCAGATATTGCCGGCGTTGTCCGCGACGCTTGCGGGGCGTCATTCGAGACGCTGAATCACCACCACCACCACCACCACCACCACTGCCGCCGCGGCGGCGGCGGTCGCCAGACCGCGCCGTCGCTCGAACTAGTGGCGGAAGAGTTGTGACATACGACCATGACGACGGCGAGGACGGCGATGGTGAAGGTAAAGGTAAAAATATAAGGTGTGCCGCTTGTGGCTGAGATAAAGATGGTGGGGTGATGTTTGCGTGATAACTGGAAGGGGGGGAAAATAAGGACGGACAGAAGGAAAGAAGGAAGGAAGGGTGCCGATGCGCGTGTGGTGGCGAGCTGTTCGCGTGTAGCAATCTCCCACTGTAAGGAGCGTTCGGACGAACAGTAGGAGAGAGACAAAGGGCCGGGGGGCGGGGAGGGGAATTTGAGTGAAACGGAGAGGCAGAGGGAAACTCGTGCGGTATGGGTGTGTGTGCGTTTTGTGTGTTGTTTCGCTTTTTGCACGTTTACGGCGTTCTTTTTGTTGTTGTTACCGGAATATATTATCCGACGCCGAAGTGCGCGATCCCTTGTGTTACGAAGTATATATATCATGCATGACGTGGAAGGAATTAAGGGAAGAGAGGGGGGGGGGGGGGGGGGGGCATTCGACTGGAAGGCGTTATTGCGGCAGGAATATTATAGAAATGTCCACGAGATGCCCCGTTGGCCCCGCCGCTTGCCATCTTCGTCACTGGGGTACCTGGTTTTGGATAGGCAACGAGGCTTTTAAGCCCTGCAGTTACGGGATTATAATACGGTAGTAGGTACACGCAGGAGGTCAGCGAGGGAGAGGGAAGCAGTGAGTAGACAAAGCGTGAACAAGCGAAAATTCCTGCCTCGCAGGCAACCGCTCAACGGACGGTGTTGGTGAGTGCGGCGCTCCCTCTCGAAATAGTGCTGCTTCTGGGGGGTGGAGTATCATAATAGATGTACCGTACGGGTTAAGTATCCTTTGCTATCTTGATTTCGTTGAGAGGCTTGCGGTGGCAGTCGAGGGGGGCTGCCGGAGAAAGAGGGGGTAAGGGGAGCGGGGGTGGTCGAAGCCAACGTCGTGAAGGGATTTCCACGCGAGGGCATTCGGGGGGGGGGGGGGGGGGGAGGTTTCGAGCTGTTTATTCATGTGTTTCGTGTTCGTGGAAAGGTTTTTAGTGTGTAAAGGTGCCGTCTTCGTCGAGGGAGGCCGTTTTTTTTTTTTCGGAAAGGAGAGCCCCTCGTCCCGACGTTCAAGCTTTTGAGATGAGTTGGGTCGGTTCGATTTTTCGGCCTCGAATTCTCGTCCAGGTGTGCGGGAAGGGCAGCTTCGGGGGCTGCGCTTCCCATACTACTTAAGAGGAGGAGGCTCCTAGTGCTGTCGGTTTATTGGATTGGATTGGATTGGATGTGACTGTACGAAACCCTTTTGTGGTACTTATTATTTAGTACTGGTAGTGTTTTTGTTTTTCGTTCTTCCGTGTTTCGGGTTTTTTTTCATTTCAGGCATTTATGTGCAGAATCTTCACATCGTTCGTTTCGTTGAGGCCGGCGGGGGGGGGGGAGGGCGGGTTGGGGGGCGCGGGGGGAGCGGTGCCGTAAAAGGAAAAAGGGAAAAATTAGTCATTTTATTGCGCAGGTGGTTGGGATCTGCGGTTTATCACTGGTTGGTTGATTGGTTGACTCTTTGTTTCATTGGTTGATCACTTTATTGGTCGATTGTGATAAGAGGGAGGGGAGGATCAGGAAGGGTAGTCTGGGGCTACATCGTGGTCCAAGAAAAAAGGCTCTGCCCTCTCCCGGTGTTTTTTTTTTTTTGTCTTGGTTCGTTAGTGGATGATACGGATGATACGGACACCTCCGTGATTCGTGATGCGCGCGACAGTAGCAGTAGTAGCGGCGCGTTCAGTTGTTTTTGCCTTTTAAAAAAAAAATTCCGTACTTTTACCGTACCGTAGGAAGACCCCCCTCAATAGCAGCAGCAAAAGCTACTGCGAAAACAATATGCAGTACGATAGTCAAAAAGCTACTGCAACAACAGCAGTAGAGGTAGTATTAGTAGTCAAGTGAGCGACGCTCGAGACGGACATCACCGCCGCCGTGTTGTACGCGACGGAGGCATGCTAGGGAGCAGGTGCGCGAGTTTTTTTTTTAACAAGATATTTGCCTTAGGAACCGGCCTTCAAGAGCAAAAAAAAAAAACGCGCAGCAAGCAAACCAAGGAAGCGCGTTCGCTACAATGTGCTGTAGTACCTCGCCGGCGGTGGCAATGGTAGCGGTAGCAGTAGCGGTGGAAACAGCAGCAGCAGCAGCAGCAGCAGCAGCGGCAGCCGGCCGGCGTTCGTCGTCGGAGTGCGGTTCGGTGCGGTGCTTTTGGCTGCTTTTCGTCCTTTTTTCCCCCTTGGTCGTCCTTCCATCCTGTAGTGTTGTTACCGGTCTAGCTATGACGCCTTCGGAGGGAGGGGTTGATTGAATGCAATTACGCAACAACAAAACAAATGGTTGGGGCCAAGGGTGTTCGACAAAAAAGAGAAAACGACCTACACTCCTTCCCCAGTGTCAAAATGAAAAACAACCCAGTTCGTTGGGGATTTGTGGACGAAATTACGAAAAACGAGTTTTTTTCATAATGGTATTTTACTTGGTTTTCGTGTACCCCCCCTGTCTGGGTCTCGCAGATGGGTAGTGAGAGTGTCGGGATTTTCTTTTTTCGTGGATCCCTGTCGAGACCATTTTTTTTTTTTTCTTGGTGAAATTGTACCCACAAACTACCATGTGAGATCACCTTGCGGGGTGGAGGGAGGGAAGGAAGGAAGGAAGGGAGGGAGGGGTTTGGGGGGTTTGGAGGAGAGAGGGAGGGTGATGATGGGGTCCCTTCCTGCCCATCGAGCCGCACGCAGCATACGAACCGGTTTGTTCAAAAATATATATATTGCTGCGGCACCGCCAACATTGTCAGGAGGAAGAGGAGGAGGAGAAGGAGGAGGAGGAGGAGGAGGAGGAGGAGGAGGGAGGAGATAAAGGACGGAGATCGGCGTCCTCCTCGGCTGGTTCACGGCAAAGACGACGGCTACGTAACCTTGACGACAGAGAAGACGACAACGACGGCAGACAGCGATAAATAGACCTGGTGCGTCCGTGATCCGCGACGCGAGAGCGACATCGATAGTCCGACAGCGGGGGGCGGTAGCCGAAGATGACGACGGATAAACCGTATTGCGTGATCTGTGCGACGCGAGGGGATAAAAGGCTCGCCCGCCACGCCTTGTTCGCGTTCGCGATCAACTCCACCCCGCCCCCGCCCTCACCAACAAAAAAAACAGTGCTCTCATATGGCACATCAGAGCTGCTGTACTATTACGGGGGATCTATCGCAGTACGGGGGACCATAGCAAATAGGACCTGCGCTACACACGAAAATTTATATTTTCACCTATTTTTTGCTATCAGTATTTAGTCCTATTTACTATGCCCCCCCGTAACAATCAGAACCCACGTTGGACCCAAAAACAATGTATCCCGTCATGTTTAGAGACGTGTTATTATCGAAGAGTTTTTTTTTTTGCAAAAAATTCCAAGAAAGCAATTTCCAAATTTTGGAAAAAAAATGGATTTTTTGGACATTTTGTCAAGATACGGAGGCGTTCTGTTACGGTTTTTTTAATTAATCTGAAGAAAAATCACCAAGAAGTTCAACATTGAATATTTGGATAGAAAAAAAAAACAGGAAAATCTGGAAGATGTTTAATTTTTGCGCGGAAAACAAACCCTGGAATGCGTAGCATCTCTAAGTTCACGTGAGACGCGTGTTTTGTTCACAACCGACAGAATTAATTATTTGTAGTCATGGGCTCTACGGACGGAAAATAAACGGCTTGATTTGTTCAGAGGCAGAGAGAAGACAAGAAGAACCATGCTCGTCCCGTGCCCCCTCCTACTGTAGCTTCTCGTGATAGGTGCACGAGTAGAGCACGGCACTGCTCGCTGCCGATTGATAGGCCTAGAGGCTAGGCCTACTGTTGTGGTTTCTGTGGTGGTTTCTCTGTTGCGGTTCCTCTTCACGTCAGCAGCAGGCAGCAGCAACAGCGGCGGTTGGCGAGCTGCAGCATCATGGGAAGGGAGGAGGATGAGCAGGGGAGACGCACGCTTTCCCGGTAGGTGTGCGAGAGGCGTGCGAAAGAAGCGAGGGTCCGGGAATGTTCGGGGTTCTTAGACCTTGAACTCGAGCAAAATATTTAATTGGGCGTAGGGCTGTCGACTCTGATGCACAATGACTCACACGCTTGCCTCATGCGCCAGCAAGCATCGTCACCTCGATCGCTTGGGGCCGCCAGTCATGATTTTTCCCACGAGGTTCTTTTTTCTTGGTCGGTTCGCTCCGCGCTCGCTTGGAGGCGCTCGGACGAGCCTTCAGCGCGGGGGATACGACCCTTAACGACCACGGTGTGGAGCACTCTGCGGTCGCCGATCGCCCGGCAAACTAGGCCAGGCTGGCGGCTCTGGTCACCAAAGACCTGGCGACCTTCACGCTCGACCTGCGCGGTGTCCCCGACTGCTGCGGCCACGCTTGGGCCTACCCTCCGCCGGCGGAGTCCCTTTCCTGCCATTCCGGGACCGCACTGGCCCCGCCTTTCCGGCTGCGTCGCCCTCGGCGGCTTGTCAACGCCGAAGTCTAGCAACCTCGCCTTTTCTCCACCCCGGCGGCCGGGGCCGGGGGTGGTGAATGCCGGCAGGGGGGGAAGACCGGCAGGTGCCGCTTCGGTGAAACCTGCGTGTTCTCCCACGTCGGTCCCACTCGCAAGACGAGCAGCGGCAATAAGCGCACGGCGGCTACCGGCGGGGGGGTCGGCCGATAGCGGCGTCGCAGCCAGCGGCGCTGTATCCGGGGAACCCTGGCCAAGAGGGCCAAGGGCAAGGGCAGGCGGGGGCTGGGAGTGGCGGTGCAAGTAACGGGAGCAGCAGCGACGGCAGTGGCAGTGGCAGTGGCAGCGGCGGTGGCAGCGGCAGCGGGGCGTCGAGTGGGGGGGGGGCTTCACTCGGTCGGCGGCTGCCAAGGCTGACGAATAGGGGGACGGGCCTCGCCCCTCAGTGGGGGCGAGGCCGATCGTAGGGCGCATGGAAACAGCAGCGCGAGTTGTACAGCTTGTACGTCCGGGGTCGGCGTCCGCTGGGAGCCCAGGTCTTGGGGCCAGCGGGCGTCGCTCTATGCTCAGTAGCGCTGGTAGCGAGCTCATCCGCCAGTCGGTTGCGCCGTCATCTCACCGGGCTTACACGTCAGGTTTCCGATCTCGAATGGTTTCCTTTTTTTTGGGGGTTAATAAGGGTGGCTGCGTATGTCGACACGCCAGCCTCCACTACGGATAAGATTCAGGCGTTGCTTAAGTTCGTAGCATGGTGTGCGTTGGAGGGCAACCAAGCCGGTACTGTTGCCAGTAAACTATCAGCCGTGTTCCACCGAGTAAACTTGCAAGTGGAGGTTCCCATGTCGTCGCCGCTTGTTAAACGTGCATTGCAAGGGGGGCACGGTCGCACATTGCCGCCGGTACCTCATACTAAGAATCGGTTGCCCTATTTCGTGGGACACGTTGTTGGGAGGACAGGGCCGGTCCGTGTCGTGGGACCCGGGTGGTCGAGTTCTTTGGCTGTCGTTGGCATCGGGCTATTTATTTATTTATTTTCATGGCGAAGTCTGACGAAACATTCGCGTATTCGACCGGATTTGTACACCCCGTGCATTGCTTGACGAGGGGTGACGTAGCGGTATTCGCGGGGGAGCGGCGGTTGACCTCGTTGCAGTGGCATCAGGCCACCAGTATCAAGGTCTTGTTTCGGGGCCATAAAGGGTCCAGACTCAGCAAAGATCGGGTATCGTGCGCACACGCGACGACGCCTTCGGGGCGCGTTCCGGGGTAGGAGCAGGCGGCGGTGCCGTCGCTCTCATGGTGGAGTTGTTGTCGGGATATCCGACGCTGCCAGAAAGCGCCCCCCTGTCGTCGTATCGGTACGGTAAAGAGGTCAAAGTTGGGAGGTACACGCAGGCCCTCGGGGCACTTCGCGTAGTGGTAGCGGAAGCAGGAGACGATGCTAGCGAAGTCGGCCTCCACTCATGGCGTATTGCTCAACCAATACGCTGGCGGCCAGGGGGAAGTGCCGTAGAGGGCGATCTGAGAGAAGGTAGATGGAAGTCTTCAAAGTTTCCTAGACGTACATTCGCAATAACCTAGAGGACGCGGGTATTGCATCTCGTAAACTAGCAGAGACGGGAAGATAGGGCAGAGGCAGCCAGGCCAGGGCACTGTTTGGGGCCTAGCACCGTAGTATCGACGCGAGTTCGATATTGGGGTATGTCAATGGTTTTCTACCATTGGGGGTCTCGGTCGTCCGAGACTGCGTTTGTTAGAGCCCCGGCCAGTCGGCTGGGGGGAGGGAACTCCCGGGTACTGGCAGTACGATAGGCAACGAGAGTCAGCGGCCGGTGTCGCGGCTCTCGTACCACGCCAGTGTCACGCCAGTGGATTCTCCCCCCGACGTCCCAGAGAATAATAATAACATGACAATTCGAAGGACATACAATAAAGTCTGGAATTTCTGGAAAAATCTCTCCCATAACAACGGCCTTTAGACACCCACCGTGTTTGGTCCCGATGATGTTCCCCCGCAGTAGTGCTTATTACGGAGGGCGATAGAAACAGAACTCACGATGTACCCAAAAGCCATAGAGGTATTTCCTATATTTAAACACCACGTTTGGTTTTGATTTCTTTAATCTCTCGTAAATACCAAAATAGAAAAGTGTCGCTCGTAAAATACATTGGAGCTTCTACGCGTACACAACATTTTGTAGTTTCCAGCGGTATACTTGTTGTTAGTGCACGGCCAAGGAACGGGGTTGACGTGTTAATTCCACAAGCGTGTGTAACCGTTTGTTGTAGTTGGTCGGGTTTGTGTGATGAGCGGTTATGAATACCGCATTCATTGTGGCCTCTGTTCTACACTCCCTCGCGGTGCTTACTGGCTGTTGTTATGAGGCTTATATTGGGTAGGCGATTGGTTAACCTTTTACCTTTAGCCCAACGGACTACTGGCGACGACGGCGGAACATGGGTCGTTGGTCGTGAGTTCGAATCTCACGTCCACCATAAAATCGCTTTTTAAAGAAAAGTGAATTTCCTCATGTCAAGAATCTGATAAAATACTTGTGGATCCCCAGAAATTGGAACCGCGTGTTGGTGTCACGCGAGGACCCGTATATCCGGTCCGTTCCAGGAGGGGAGAGTGTTATGAGGCTTAGATTGGGTAGGCGATCGGTTAACCTTTTACCTTTAGCCCAACGGACTAAGACCTTAGCACTGTGGTGGAAAAAACAACACGAGGCAGATGGGAGAAAAAGAGGCACAGGACTTTATGGGAGCGGTTCGTGGTTGGTGTTGTTGTGTCGGGGGGGGAATGTGCGGCCGTATTAACCAGAAAGTGCGCAGAATGGGGCTGTCGGTTCAGTATATTCCATGCCGCCGGTGCATGAACTGAAAGAAACAGCTCCTTACGAATGCACAAAAGAAACAAAAATCGGGATATGTAACAACGCACAAGAGAAACAGAAAGTTTTGTTTGTCTGCGCTATTATAGCTTTTGTTGGAGCCTGGGACCAGTCAAATTCCAAGTAATTAGTCCCCAAAACGAGACTGCGGTACTAGAAGGGTTAACAAGGAATTAATCTAGTACCACAGTCCCGTTTTGGGGACAATTACTTAGAGTTTGACTGGTTCCAGGCTCCAATAACTATGCAGAACGTTAGAGGTCAAAGTAATTACCAGGTACCAGGGAGGGCAAGACAGCAATGGTCGGGGGGCTGCCGACAGGGAAGGAGGAGAGAGGGAGGGAGGGAGGGAGACAGCGAGGGGAGGAGGGACGGAGGGAGGGAGGGAGGGAGCAAGGGAGGGAGGGAGAGAGGGAGGGAGAGAGAGAGAGGACAGAAAGAAGCGGGGAGGAGGGGGAACGGAGGAAAACCTTTGCCACTGCAGTTCCGCTGATCGCTCGTACGTAGCACAGAATTCCACATGAAAATAGAGTTGACAAACTTTGTTTCGCTGGCCTCGGGCGAGCTCACGTCCCATCACCCCGATTGGAATGCTGGAAATCAACTCTGATAACTCCACACACAGGGCACCCGATGAGGTGTAGTTTGGACCATGACGATCGCCTCCGCGAGGGCTTCGACCTGATGCATGCGGCACGGGCGTAGCCGTTTCGAAAGAAATTTGTCCGTAGGTGACCATAGAGTGACCCTCATGCGGACAGACAGACAGACACTTTTTCTGCATCCGTTTGAGAGACCGCAAGTGTACCACTTGTGGAATACAGCAGTACTACCGCTATCCGTATTCCCGTATAGAGGCTCAGCCCCGAAAATATTGTAGTCTGGACCGGAAAAGGCATAATCCAGGCCTATCCACGTATTGCTATCGCCCTCCACGAAATGCATTCGAGCGCTGTTGTCGGTTTGCTTGTTTTTTTTTTTGTGAAGTCGCTGTTGGAGTTGGTGAGAGTGTCGAGAGAGACCAGTCGGCACCGGCACAGACGGCAGCCCAGCTGGCGGGGTTTGGCTCAGGCTGAACGTCTGCTTTTTTTCCTTGGAAAACCAAGAAAAAAGGCTCGCGGTTCGCGCTCGCGCGCCTCACTAATAAATCCGAGCGGTTACTATATTATTACGGGACAGAGTGGCATGCCAGTGCAGCAGTACGATAGCACGGCGGGAGCAGGACGCCCTACTCCCCAACAGCCACCAACAGGATCCGGTTTGCCTGGTCCATACGGTGGTAGTTTATACGGGAAACCACGTCTGCCGATATCTGTATATCGCAGAATGTCTCCCCTCACCTCTAAGAGCCCAAGGCTCACGGCTTCGGTTCCGAGCGACGATAGAAGCCGGAAGCCTACCCGTCCCCACGTACGGAAAGACTCATTCCTTTTACGAAGCATGCTATCACGACGTCATGTATGTAGAGTCCAGGCGGTGGTGGTTCAGTAGGTACAGCTTGCAAGAAATAAATTTTAATATTTTTTGAAATCGGGGCGACGAAATATACGACGGTGAAAAAGTGATCGACAGACGAATAGACAGAACATGTCTGTACCACACCGAGGACCGCAAAATAAAAGCAAATTTTAATGTCCCCTACAAGCAGTTACAAAGTGATCGACGGACGAACGAACAGACAGGAGATGTCTGCACCACACAGAGGATCGCAAAATGAAAAGCGAATTAAACTTTTTCGTGTTGTTGGTAGTAGTGATGCACCAGACTCTTTCACAGCCTACTGTTACTAGAAGAGTAGAAATGACGAACGTGACAGATCTACGGCGGCACAGTAGTGGTCTGCAGCGGGGTTCCTTGATATCTTTTGCGCTTGTACGCACGACGGTTAAAAAGTATCCAACTTCGTACTGGGCGGGGATATGGGATATTCGTCGTGGCTCTTTTGTTTTTTCTATGTGAAATAAGAACAAAATTGATTGCACACATGTTTGTTCGTGTTGGTTCAGCACAATACAGAATAATCCGTATTCGCCCAGCATGATGCATCACAGATATGACTACAGCAGGTAACACTGAGGTCGCTTCTGGGTATATTATTTTCATGTTTTGGCACATCCTGGCCCAGCAAAAACGCACAGCACACGGCACAGCTCTGCAGCAGCATGCAGCAGGAGCAGCCCAAAGCTCTGCAGCAACAGCGCATATATACATGCATAACATCGCCATACAATCCGAATCTTCAACCCAAGTACAACCCGCCTCTCGGTGGCATACAAACATGAACGGGGATAAGAGGTCCACAACAAGCGGTCAGAGAGCTGACGACGCTCTGTTGGCCAGTGAAAAAACATGTCGGTTGTTTATTACAAGGTAATCGACAGATGACAGAGAGATTTCTGTACCGCGAAATATTAGAGATCCCAACAAGTAGTTCCGCAACAACAGCATTTCCGATGTATTAGTAGAGTGCCGAAATATGCGACGAGGATCGCAAAATGAAGAAAACATGACACGCAGAGGAGGCACACAAACATGAACGAGGATAAGAGACTCCCAACGAGCGGTCAGAGAGCCGACGACGCTCCGTTGGCCAATGAATATCATGTCGGTTGTTTACTACAAGGTAATGACGTTCTGACCAGAAATCTCCGTACCGCGAAATATTAGAGATCCCTCAAGGAATGCTCTTGTGCACTTATGGCGTTGCTCGTCGCGCGCTCGCATGCTCTTGTGTACTTGTCACAGCAGTATGGTATCTATACTCGTTCCTGCTCTGTCGCCCTGAAGGTATATGCTCTTGCGCACACTTGACGTATTTTCAACAATGGGGTTGTTATAGTACCGAAATATGCGACGAGAATGCTCTGTCGCCCTCAAGGGATGCTCTTGTGTACTTGTGTGTACTTGTGGTGCTGTTGCTCTTCGCGCGCTCGCATGCTTTTGTGTACTTGTCGTGTCGGAACAGCAGTATGGTATATATACTCGTTCCTGCTCTGTCGCCCTGAAGGTTATGCTCTGGTGCACTTGATGCTCCATCTATACTTGTTCCTGCTCTGTCGTCCTGAAGGTTATACTCTGGTGCACTTGACGCTTTATCTATATTCGTTCCTGCTCTGTCGCCCTGAAGGCATATTATGCTCTTGTGCACTTTACGCTCTGCCATCGCTCGTAATATTATAAGAGATCCCCAACAAGCGTTTTGGTACAGCAGTATTATATATAACGAGCGATGACATACTCTTGTGTACTGGTGGTGTTGGTGCAGCAGTATGATACCTATTATAAACATTGTGTATTCTTGTGTACTTGTAGTATTGGTACAGTATAGCCCTGAAGGCATATGCTCTTGTGCACTTGACGCTCTGCCATCGTCTCTCGTCGCGCGTTTGCATGCTCTTGTGTATGTTGGTATAGTATTCAGCGTTTTCAGGTATTGATCTCCCCGAATGAAGGTCACACCTTCTGTCCCCAAAGAAGAACAGAAACGGGAGGAAACAAAGACAACAAAGGTGCAAGGCAAACAAACGCAAGCCACGAAAAATAAAATGTCGCGCCGACGAAAAATAAACGGCGTACGACGTATGACACCAATCACCAATGGCCAACAGCAGAGGGGCAACATGAAAGGAAGGGAACATCGACAACAACTCCCGGGCCGATTGCGTGAAAAAAATAAAAGGCAATCCCCCCCCGACCCAGCCACCCACCCACCAACCCAACGCACCCACCCACTCCGTCAAACGTTCCACCCCGAAACAAAACCAAACGAAGAAGTCAAGACTCAGATTTCAACACTTGAGGCCATTTCTCCGCCGCGAAAAAAAACACTTTTTTTCTCCCGATTAAACCTTTTAGTACTGCGGTCCCGTTTTGGGGACAAACTACATGAAATTTGAGTGGTTTGTCTCCCAAACGGGACTAGTCACTGCAGTCCTAGAGGGGTTAACGGCAAAAATACGAACGAAAGTCGCACCAACTAACTGTCCTCATACCGAACGGATCAAAGCATCAAATCCTTGTCCAAATATCGAGATGTTGATAGATCCCTGGTCTATTAAGGTCTTCACCATGATGCCCACTGTGGGAGTCCGTATGATATAATGTGCATTAATTTACATCAGCAACATAACGGCGGATATGAGATCTACGAGAGTATCTACGAGCAAATAGATCCCAGATCTCGCACAAAATATCACAACAGCAGATGTAGTATCTAGATTTTCTACCTTGATCGCAGATCTTGCACAAAATATCATAACGGCAGATGTAAGATATAGACGATCTACTGCTGTAGATCGCCACCTCTCCGATGTGTGGCACTACTGCTGTCTTAGCGGTATTAAACCTGCAGTCAATCGTACTAGCAATACGTACCTGGTACGTTCGTACCAGGGACGAAGTGTTCAGCGGCAAAAAAAAATCCGAATCCAGTCGTACTTCGTACGTGCGTACAAAACGTTCTCGCGCGAAAAGTAGCGCGCACATCTTTTTCTATATACGTACACCTTGTTCTCGTGAAAAAAAAAACAGTTTTAAAACTTCTCCAGAGGTTCCCGACAGCCAGAGTGCTAAAACACTACAGTACGGGAAGAAATGAAAATTGGCTCGACTTTTGAAACACAAGTTTTTTTTTTTTTCCAATACTGAAAGCTACTGCCTTTAGTGTGTAGGGCACAGGCATCCTGCCTCAAGAAAACCATTTTTTTTTTTTTTTCAAAACTGAAACTACTACTAACAGTGTACTTCGAAGTGTGACACGCTACCCTGCCTCGAATACATACTGAGCTTTAGGCCCAAAATAAGAAAACACATTATGCCCCACATAAGAACTTGGGCCTGGCCCGACATAAGAGACACACCCTGTCTCACATAAGAACTTCAGCCTGGCCTCACATAAGACAAAAAAAAAATCACCTTGAGCCTGGTCCAAAATACAGTCTCTTAAGTGGGGTGGCAGGCTACTTAATGCCTATAGTCGCCGCCTTTGACGCGCTTCGACCACACGCGTGCATCCTACAACTTCTCCCAACTGAGCTACATAAGCTAGTTCACGGCAGGCAGCCTCTGTTAACGAAGTCAGCTGGTAACGACAGTCTCTCCGTACAAAACTAAGCCAATCATAGCTACAGTTAACGGCAGCTTCTCCGAAACAAGCCAACATCAGCTAATAGTTAGTGACAGCCTCTCCTAACTACCAAGTATTCGTAAGTCAGCCACAGCCGTATTAGTAGTAGTTAACGGCAGTCTCTCCAAACTGAGTCGGCTACTAAACGGCAGCCACTTCCGACTAAAATTAGGTAGCTACCAGCTAGTTAGCCGCAGCAGCAGCTTCCGCGGCTGCCTTTATCTTGGCCTCTATCCCCGGCATCAACGCCAAGTGCTTCTTCACACACACCCCTGCGCATTTCGCATTCTGCACAAATGGGGTGCGAAGGAAAAAATGTTTTTGCAAGACCGGGGGAGGGGGGGGAGCGAGAAGGGAGAACGGGGGGGGGGGGTCAAGGGAGGATACTGTTATAAATACTGTTTTCACCGCGTGTGACGTGAGGGTGGGGTGGGGGGGGGTATTCATTTGCTGCATGCCTTAGTCATTTTATCATTGATCCCGCATCCGTTCCGGGGGGGGGGGGGGGTGTGTACTCATTATCATGCATGATCGTAGTCGTATGACCATAGATCCTCGCATCCCTACAATGCCCGGACGGAGCACATCGGGTTTTCACCAACCAGGCAGACATTGCTCGCGCCAACCGCGAAGCGCCGTAAGGTGTTGGGCGATTCGCATGAAGGGTGAGCTGCATCCTGCTAAGAACCGCTTTTGAGGCGAATTTTCTAGCATATGGATGACATCGTCAATGATTGGGTTTATTTTCCGGTGTGGCCACTTCCAGAGACAGCAAAGGGTTTACTACGTAACTGCCTCGTGGGCGCCTTACTATATACAAACTACGTGATACGATTATCTCCCTTGTGCGGAGTATAGGTTCTCCCCGCACAAAATTGATCCAACTCGACCGCCAGCCGTGGTGATCGCCAAACAAAAAAAACACAAAAAAAAACGGTACCCAGATTGTCTAGCTCACGCAGTCACGCAGTAAGATGCGTGTTTTACAGCGTCGTCGCCAACCGGCTATTAGATTACTCCTATACAGCAGTATCGTAGATTATCACGGTATCCGATCCACTGTAATAGTGCCACATCGGCACATGATACTGTCAAGCTAATTGAGGGGGTGTGTTAGATTACTCCTGTGCGGCAGTATCGTAGATCGTATCTATACTCTGAAGCAGCGCCTGCCTGATCGTAGCGAGCAGTATATTAGCAGGATTGCCTGACTGCTGAAGCCATTCGAGGTCGTGTTAGGAACGGATGCACTCTGTACGAGATAGTATCCCATTGCATCGATGATGCTCTACAGCAGTGATATGACAAGACATAGCGTATACTCGTATACTCGTACGTCATACGACTACGTATATGCAGTGTGAGTATCTTGTTACACGACGAGACCTGTAAGTTACGGTTCGAAGAATCAAGTTACGGTTCGACGATCAGTAGTTGCGCCGCTACGTCATCTGAATTGTCAGTTGATGGGCATAGCGGAAGTTGCAGCGAGATAAGCTGACAGTCCAGTGGGACGAGAACGAGCGCGCAATCCCCCTGCGATGCCACTCTCCTTCACCTCCCTTCCATCTGAACTCTTGCCGGTTCACCGTGATGAAGAGCGACAGGTAACAACTGAGATACCATCGTGTTACACATCTTCATCAGCGCAGCCAGGGCTGTCTAACCTCAGCTTCTCGCGCTAGCCTCTAAAGACCGTTATCGGCCAGGCATGTGAGCCAAGTCCTAAGACATACGACTGACTCGAGGACAGTCATCGCAAGACGACCTGAAATTCAAGACGCCAACCAAGCCTATATATATACCAGGTATACCTGGTATAACATAGGGGAGTGGTGACGGGAGCGGGGGGTACTTAGCAGCATCCTCATAAGCCCTTCGAGAACGAAAACTGTAGTGGCGACATTGGGTAAAATGCCTCATTGCTAAACGGAGTCGAGGCACTTCTCTACTATGTATGCGGGATGTCTTTGTCCCTCCGTTTTTATTTTTTTTCCGGCTGCAGCCTGTGCAGCTTTCTCGCGCTCCCGTGGAATACAGTAACATGCCATTGTACTTCGTATTTACGTCGTGTGTGTCTGCACAGTAGTAGGTCGTGGAACTGGCTTATCACCCTGGGACCCCAACTGAGTATCTCAAGCTTTCAAATTCCTACCCATAGTACTTACCTACCGTACAGGCTCCTTGCGTATTTCAAGAAGTGACCGCGGGGGAGACTACGGCAGGGACCATGGCCACGAGCCGATGCGATATCGGCATCATCAACAACAACAACAGTAAACGTATCAGCAACAGCAACAGCAACAGCAACAACAACAGCGGCAACTAACAACAAACAACAGCAGCAACACAACAACGGCAACACAATAACGGCAGCATCATCAACAACAACAACAACAACAAAACAGATGGGTTATGCTGAGACTTCTGGACGAAAAGCTAACAGTCGTGTCCGAACGCATCAACACATTGAAACTGAGGCTGCGACCTGTCGCGGAAGATTCAACCATCGTGTACCCAACTGCGCTCAATACCCACTGTCAAAGATCCAACCATCCACGATGCATAACACTGCAGTGGGCACAGTATGTGTTCATACTGACACATACTTCATCTGGAAGGTCTAAAAACCATCGTGTCTTGATATTGAGATTTCTTGTCGAAGAGTAGACCTCCACGTATTGGTGGTACTATTATACCTACAGCAGTAGAGCGTCTCGTGGACATCAATAACCCAAACCCCTGCAGCCTGGGAATTTTCCCGGTATTTTCTCAGAAAATAATACGTATTTAGGGAATAGTGTGGACTATCAACCATTAAAAAAACCGAAGTCGGGCTGTGTAAGCGGTAAGCACCACGGAGGCTCATTGTACTTCTTCGTCAAAAATCGAATCATCACGCACCTAAACATAACAGCAGTGACACCGATAGTTCGCACGAAAAAAGCCTCAGACAACTCGTGCGTGTATTGACGTATTGGGTGCAGAGGCTTAATGTAGCCAAATGTTTACGTTTCAACCATCGTGCATGTAGTACAACCATCGTAGTATATCAACCCTTTTAGGACAAACTGCAGTCCCGTTTTCGGGACAAGCCACTCAAATTCCGATTTACGGAGGACCATAGTAAATAGGGCCTACGGTACACACAAAAACCTACAAAATTAACCTATTTTTATCAACAATATTTGGTCCTATTTACTATGGTTCCCCGTGATAGTAGTTTGTCGCCAAAGCGGGACTGCAGTCGTAAAAGGGTTCCCCCCCCCCCCCCCCCCCCTCCCGGTTGGGTTGGCGTCGGTTGGCAACGACACTGTAAAACATGCCGCTCACTACGTGAGCTAGACATCCAGGGTACCGTTTTTTTTTTTTTTTTTTTTTTTTTGGCGGTCGCCCACAGCTGGTCGTCGAGTTCTATCATTTGTGCGAAGTAAAGAACCTTTACGCTGCACAAGGGAACTGATCGTATCACGTAGTGTTCAAGGTAAGGCACCCAAGAGGCAGTTACATAGTACTCTCATTGCTGTCTCTGGAAGTGGCTACACCGGAAATTAAACTAACTCATTGAGGCTGACATCCATATGCAAGACCATATGCAAGAAAGTCCGCATCACAAGCGGTTCTTAGTAGGATGCAGCTCACCCTTCATGCGACTCGCGGGACACCTCACGGCGCTTCGCGCTTGGTGCAAGCAGTGTCTGCCTGGTCGGTGAAAACCCGACATGCTCCGTCCCGGCATTGTAGGGATGCGAGGGTCTATGGTCATACGACTACGGCCATGCATGAGATCGAGTACATCTCTCCTATCGAGTACACCGCCCCCCCCCGCCCCCCCCCCCTCCCCTCCTGGACGAATTTTCCGAGCCGGCGACGTTTCTTCGAAAACAAGCGTGGCACACACAGCAAACAAACACGATGGCTTTGGGGGAAGATGTCGTCGAGATCGCCCCGACAAGTTTTCCACACACGCATCGCTCGGCGTTTACACATACTTACTTAAGTTCCCCACCCGGCCGAGAAATCGGCTCGTGAAACTCGTCCGAGAGAGGGGGGGGTGAGACATATCACGTGCTACATACATACACACGGGTATATTGCGAAAGAACATCGTAGTTTGCGGGAGATTCATAACCATCGTGCAATGCATTGTATGCTTCATCTTCGTGCACATACACCCAGAAGAACTCTTTTTTTTTTTTTCGAAGTCAAGAAGTATATATACCTGAACTCACTCGGCTGTGAGAAGGATAAAAGTTCGTCGAACCTCTCATCTTTGCTGCGTGGTGTTATACTTGCATACACTTTCATCAAATAGTGCTGCGGGGTGTATCACCTCATCAAGGATACCTAGGTCGGTAACTACCCTGGGTGATAGATACTACCCTGGGTGATATGTACTACCCTAGTTTATATATATATATTACCCTGGAATATGTGTACTACCCTGGGTGATGCATAATACCCTACTGTATGGTCATACATACTACCCTGGATTATGTATACTACCCTCGATTAAGTATACCACCTTGGGTGATAGATACTACCCTGCGTGATATATACTACCAAGGGGAACAGGACAACTCATTCGTGGATTCAAGCAGAACGTACGGCTTGAAGACAGAAGAAGCCTTTTTTACGTATCCCGTTTAGAAGTTCATGGTTCTCGGGGGTGTGGAAACGGGGGGGGGGGGGTGTACTCGATAGGAGAGATGTACTCGATCTCATGCATGGCCGTAGTCGTATGACCATAGACCCTCGCATCCCTACAATGCCGGGACGGAGCACGTCGGGCTTTCACCGACCAGGCAGACATTGCTTGCATCAAGCGCGAAGCGCCGTGAGGTGTCCCGCGAGTCGCATGAAGGGTGAGCTGCATCCTACTAAGAACCGCTTGTGAGGCGGACTTGCATGCGGATGACAGCTTCAATGAGGTACTTTAATTTCCGGTGTAGCCACTTCCAGAGACAGCAATGGAAGTATTATGTAACTGCCTCTTGGGTGCCTTACCTTGAACACTACGCGATACGATCAATTCCCTTGTGCAGAGTAATGGTTCTTTACCTCGCACAAATGATAGAACTCGACGACCAGCTGTGGGCGACCGCCAAAAAAAAAAAAAAAAAAAAAAAAAAAAAAAAAAAAAAACGGTACCCTGGATGTCTAGCTCACGCAGTGAGCGGCATGTTTTACAGTGTCGTTGCCAACAGACGCCAACCCAACCTATATATAATACATATATTAGGGGGGGGGGGGGGGGTGCTATCAACTAGAGCCTGGTATCAGTATAGGGCTACCCTATATATACCCCCTATACGATATGATATTTCCATAGTACGTACTTAGTCATGTTTTTTTTCGCCGAAACGTGCGATATATATCATATCGTATTACATCGCTATATATAGGGGCTTTCAGCACGATGTGACTAAAAGGTGATATGATATTTGGTATATGATATATACGTCCGCTACGAAGGGATATATCGGCCTATATAAGGTGATATAAGATGATATATCGGCCTATATGAGGTGAAATACGTGATATAGCTATCCGATATGCGTCATAATATGACCACTTGCTGTCTTGACGATATATCTTGCGTCTTTCGGGCGTACATTTAAGGCGGAATATACGTGCACTATATTATACCTGGTACGTATGTACTAGTGTACGAGTACGAAGCGTGACGCACACACAAGAGGGGACGTACCAGGGCCGGTGCCCGCTACTGTCTTCCTGTCGTGCGGGGTTGATCCGCGATGAGCGAGCCGAACGCGCCATCGCCTGCGGCCACAGGCAAGCCACAGCTACGGCGGTCGCCTTCGACATCGTCAAATGCCGCCACACATCTAAAGGGTTGCTGTATCATCATTCATTTTTTTGGTGTGCTTTGCAGTACGTAGCCGGCACAGATTGCCAAGTACCGAGCCAGTGCCTTACCATCAGTGTGGCACAGGCCCCAACCACGAGCAAGTACCGATGTGACACGGCGGTGACGTACGACAGATATATACCAGGTAGGTGATAATAGCACACGAAATCACGATATATATATATAGGGCAGATATAAAGTGACATATCACAATATACAAGGTACATGATATATAACGTCATATATACGATATTGCACTATATATATGATATATCACACGATATATGACATGGTATCATCATATACCCTGCATATATCACATATCATAGCGATATACCAGAAAATTCCCGTGATATGGACATGACTAAGAAATATCAACTTTTGTGACTTGTCATGTTTTTTAGGGGGGGTCTATATAGATATCATATACCCCCCCGATTTTTAGGTGATACCAGGCTCTACTATCGACGCTTCAAGCGTTTCTCACCCACGTCCGTGCGTGCGTGCGTGTGCGTGTGCTGGGTGGGTTAGGGTGTTGGCTTGCGATTAATCGTTTGCCGATGAAAGCGCACGCAAAAGAGACCCATCCCACCACAGGCCACACTTTCTGGTCGGCTTCTGGCGAGCGTCCTCTTGGCAACGACTCATGAATAGGATAGATCTTCCCGGGGGGTCGGGCTGCTGATTATTCACGACCGAATTGTTCTGGCTAGGAAGCACTTCCGAAGGTGGGGATGAAGGCACGGGCGTAGGCCCAACCCAGCCACTGACCCGGACCCAAAACGGGCTAGAAACGCGCTTGCGCCGTGTGCGAGATTTTTGTTTCTCACTCAATTGTGTGTTCAAAAATATTCTGAGCTGGTTTGTGGCACACGATTTGCGAACTACGGACTGCGAACCGCAACTTTTCTCCTGACGCTACTGCACGTACGAGAGAGTGAGTTAAAAATCCGCGGAAACCAAAAAATCCCGTCTATCCTGAGCCGTTGCCAGGTGTACTCGAATTTTTTCTGGCGCAAGGTCCAACAATCACGTACCTGGTACTGTAATTACTATTGCTGCTACTTCGCGCGCAAGATACATACCAGGTATTATGCATACTTGTATATAAATATTGTATGACTCAGTAATGTTTCGATTGATACGGAAAATTCACTGAAAAATCTTGGGAAAACCAATTCAAGCAGCATGTACTGCTGCTGCATATACTTTCTGCGGAAGGTTCGACTATCGTGTACGTGCCGGTAACTGTCTTAGATTAAAACCAACATGCATTAATTCGTTCACCTTGGCAAAAAAACAAGTCGTTTCATGTGGTAATTTAATGCGAGCGAGCGGTTGGTAATCCTTCAGAGAGATACCCTTGCAACGGCGGCTGACGTCCTGTTTTTACGTAGAAAAAAAAAAAAAATCAGGTATCAGGTAGCTATTAATAGCCGGTACCGGCTTTACCTTTGCCATTGCTCGCTCCACGGAAGCGTCCCCCTCCTTCGCGCCGGGCGGAATAGTGTCCTTCGCGTCGTCCGCGCAGTCCATCGTGCAGCGTTGCAAGCGGTTCTGTCGAAACAGCGCAACAACAACAACAACAACAACACCACCAACAAAACAAGGCAAGGGCCAGCAAGCCAGCAAACACATGATATGAACGCGTCAACACCCAATGGACCAATCAATCGATCAACCAATCAACCAATCAACCAACCAATCAATCAACGAATGAACCAATCAAGCAAAATACAAACAGAAGCAACTCCATTCTCCTGAACAGAAACGGAAACAAACAGCCCACCACCATCATCCCTCTCCTGCCCCTATAATCGATTTCGCAGCAAGCCAGCCATCGCCAATGATGGACCCGTGCAGCACAGGACTCTCTACAGCGGCAGCACATCCCATCTCAAGAAAGACTAAAATCTACCGTCAACGAATTGTACAGGCTGGGTTTTCCTACTCGAGAATGGATGCGTTTTGCACTTAACATCAGGAGCGGTGCGCCGACAGCTGAAATTCCATTTTTTTTTCTGTAATTTTTGCTCATAGGCCCGACTTTCTTACTCGTACTATTACGGGGGACCGTAGTAAATAGGACCAAATAATGTTGGTAAAAATACGTAAATATATAGGTTGTTGTGTGTACCGCAGGTCCTATTGACTATGTTCCCCCGTAATAATAATAGCGCTTGTTCTCTCTTACTGGGGTGTCCCCTACTCTGTTACCGTACGTAGCAGGTCTGGTAACAAGCCCCCCCCCCCCCCCAAATCGCAACTGCTGTTCTTACGTCCACCTCTGGCCAACCACGCAACAACTCTGGTTCGACCCGCGAGCACGGGGGAACATATCAGAGCAATCAGAACCAATAATGGTACCACTCTGACCCGAAATATAGGGACCGTTGGTATATAATTATTCAGTCTAAACGGTCCTTATATCTTGGGTCGGAGTGGCAAGTAAACGTTAGGGGTACACATGGATTTTTCGGTCAATCGCGGGTTCTGATTAGCAAGGCCCGTACACCGTTCCGGCATGTTATCACATACGGGATACGTAGCCTCGATAGCATACCCAGATTTTTTCCACGCTCTTGGAGTACGAACTCCTACATGATCCTGCTTACGGACCTTCGCAAGAGGACCCGTTTGCTGGCCCGTTCACAAAACAAGAAGCGCTCTCTTGGTTGGAGCGAAAACTTAAACTGGTGCCAACCTAACAGACAGGTGTAATCGCATCACACGCACTTGCAAGACCTACGCCAATGGAAACGCGAGGTCCAAAAGTTTTCTTTAAAAAAATATTGCTTTAAAGAAACACATCCGAAAATATCCTCGTACCGCCGCTGTGGGAAAAAAGGGGAAAAAAAGTTTGATTTGATTTTTTCTTCTTTTTTTTCTTCTAACGGCTGCAGGCGGCGCAATTTGTTTTCTCTCGTTGCAAATTGTCATCACGCTGATAGAAATCAACTCGTGCGACGATAGACGCTCGATCTCGATAAAGACTCAGCCCACGGCCAACCCGCTTGGTATCGGGCAAGGCCAACGAGTATAGATGACGGTCTCGAAGATAGAAAGTGGATACATGCTCTAGGGGGCGAGAGCTTGCCGGCGGCGTCCTGCGGTATCCTCCCAAACCTGAAAAAAAAGCCTGTTTTTTGCCGTTCGAGACGGATCGAGAAATTTTGTCTTCTGTTTTGCACACACCAGCGGCTGATTGTTTTTAATCTTACGCCTGGCCAAGCGCCCGCCACACGTCACTGGCCATTTTGTGTGAATACGGTGACCCAAGGGTGGGTCGGAGCCCCTAACGAGCGCACTCCGTTCAGAATTCATGACGCAATCGTTATTTTCGTCGATCGATGTCTGTCGAGGACTCGGAATCTCGCCGCTTCGAACCAAAACATCCGCCTGAGTTTTTCTCAAGCCGGTTTTGGCTCAACATCGGCCCCAGATTTGCCTTTTTCAGGCTTTTCCAAAAGTTTGGGAACTTTTTTTTTTTTTTTTTTCTACACGTGCCCATAATAGGAAAAGCGTGAATTCTCATTTTTTTTGGCGGGCATCTTGGGAATTCAAACTTTTTATTCAAACTTTACTTTCCCATCGGCATAGGTCTTACAAGGTCAACCAGAAACCATCGCTGCCGCCCTTTCTTGCTCCGACAAGAACATCAACGTCGACCATGCTGGTTCACCTCGATACACTCTATACTCTGCCGTGTAATGCCAGCACCAGATTGGAACACCATGCATCACTACCAGGTACCAGGTATACGACACCAACACCGCTACCATCACCACGTGCATCCACTCTACTGGGAACTCCAGTCTCAAGCACGCATCACATTTCGAACAGCACATCAACCAGTATCAGGCTGGCAGGAAGGAAGGAAGGAAGGAAGGAAGGAAAAAGCACACGGCATCATAGTATTACGGGGGATCACAGCAAATAGGACCTACGGTACATACAAAAACCTCTATATTTCCCGAATTTTACCAACAATATTTGGTCCTATCAACTATGGTCCCCCGTAACAGTGCACATCAAATGCCATCATCATCTCCGCCGCGGCTAGCACCTCTCACCTGCATGCCTCCCACCTCCTGTTGAACCACCTGGTTAATCCCTTGGAGAGGCTGCTCACACCGCCTCATGCACGCATTCACCGCCTCGCTGGACATGGTGATGTTGTCGTTACACTTCGCCATGCATAAGTACGCGGCCTTCACGTGCGGTGCGGTGCATTTTGTGCCGGTTGGGCGCATCAGGAGAAAAAGGACAGGAAGCGGGCAGGTTAGACTCATATGCCCCTAGCCCACACAATTATGACGTACCGAAAAACAACACAATCTGATTCCAAGTGATTTTGTCCCCCCGCGCCCTTCCTCTCTCTGGGCTCGAGGAGTCACCGCAGCTCACAAAAGGGTTCATTCATGTCTCACCATTTATCCTCCATCTACTACCCCTCGAGAGGTGAAAAAGCTGCTGCTGCAGTCTGCGCTCACGGCCAGGGGGACGCACTACTGCTTGAACTCTGTGACTTGGATTTATTTATCACTATATCTACTACCTGGTACCAAGTATATATTAGACTGATACCTCAACGAATGGCGTCATCGGCTGGACACCTTGTCCAAGGGGAGGGTTGTACGTGACCATTTTAGAACTGCGCCGCATTTTCGGGACCAAACTGGACTACTTGGGAGTAGAAGCTGGGTCACGCGTCGCGTCTCGGGAAACAGCCTGCCGTATGCCTGGGATGCTTAGAAGAAACAGGAGTCGGGCCGCTATTTAGCGTTCGTCTACATACGCACGGGCGAAGCGAGCTTCTCATCCGTGACGGTACAAAAACATGGGGCCTCCTTTCCAGCCTTGCGTGCCCGGATCTCGTGGTCCCGACCGACCACCGAAAAAAAAATCCCAAAAACGAATAGAAAAACATGAATACCTGGTAGTTCGCATGATACTTTTTTTTTTTTTTTTTTTTTAAATTAATCATCACTTTTACTTTCCAGCCTAACTCGTAGGAGCTTTTACCCTCAGCGGTCTTCTTCTGGACAAGCCGTGGTCGCAGGTGTCGTCCCTTCTCCCCCCCGGTACACGTGCCTTCATTTTGTTGTCGTGCACAGGGTTCAGCATTTCCCACTGCTCGTCGATTTTCATCGATCGTAGCTAACTCTGCAAAAATAAAATGATTCGTTGTTTGTACCACGGTATATAATTTTCTCAAAGATACAACATACCCACTCCTCGAATTCTGCAGCTTCAGATTTTGTCTTCCTCGTATACGGACTGTACTTGTTGCATGAGGCCATCGACACGTTCTACGATATACAGAGGTAGCACATTTCCGCTAAAATATTTTCTGAATGACGGGGCTCAACCCAAAATCGTCGAAAAGCCAATCTTATATCGAAAAATGACGTTTTCGTATATTTGGGCCATGGGATTTTTATTCATCGGGATGCAATTTGATTCTTGGTGAAGTCAGTTTTTGGGCGAGTTACGGAGCTCCTCAAGTGAGGAAGGGGCCTCAGAAAAATTAGGGTGAACGGGTCCATCGTAGAACGCCTCCATCTGAAACCCGTGGTACGCGCGATCGAAGTATGACACATAGCCTGCAAAGATGAGCTTCGACCAAATCCTCAATCACACAGCTGTTGTTTGCTTTTAATTTTATACCTATATTTCGATGATGATATCCTCACAACTTCTCACTTCCCTGAAATCCTGCCTGTGGTCAGAAAACAGGCTGTAACAACAATGCATCTCGGCGCCTCAAAAATTACAAGGCCGTCGCAAACCCAGTTTTCATTCTTCTTTGCCTCGCAAACCACACGAGCACCGACCAGGTCACGACTTCGCTCAGAAGTTCGATCGCTGTATCCCCGTCGCTGCTGCCTGCGTTGGGCTTCGGGGCAGCGCCAGCCACCCGAGACATCCCAAGAGCGATAGCCTCTTCGGCGGTGCCGGCAGAAACAATCGGCCGCTGACCGTGGCGCCCCGGGGAGGACGCGGGCCGTCGCTCACCTCGTTGGTTGCCCTCGGGTGTTCGTTGAGCCTTGTGCGATGTTCGTTTTTTTTCAGCAAATACGCTAGTCCTCGATAGGACCCGAAGGCACATTTTTCACGAAATTCTACTCAAATCAAATCAAATTCATTTTTTTCCGAATCGGCTATTTTGAAAAAGGTTTCTCGTTAAGACGGGCTCTAAGGGAAACGGTACTAACTAGCTGTGGTATACCATCCCGTATAACTTGCAATCAAATAACCCCGGGAACATGGTAATATATTTACACTATAAAAAAAAAGAAAACGAAAAAGAAGAAAAAAAAGAAAAACACGAAGAGGGAACAGGAAAAAGAGATAAATCAAAGAAATAAAAGGAAAATATAAGAGAAGAAAAACAACGAAGCAAGCGTGCCCTCAGGGCGCAGGCCGAGTCTCGAAGACAAGGTTGCTGTTTGCTGGTTCGATCAGCCCTATAATATATAGCCAGCGGATGCACCAACACAAGCACGTCCGAAGAAGACCAAGCGGAAGGCAAGAAGACAACAAGAGGGTAGAGGCAAAGAGCTACAGAATCGTACCAGGTTGCCTGGTATAATAATACCCCTTTGGGCCTTCAAGAGAGGGGGGAAAAAAAAGTCGAAAAAAAAATTGAGCTGGCAATTCAGGCAGGCCACACGAAATAAACCCGGGTGGTCGAGTGAGGAAGGAAATGCAGATGTACCCGAGCTAAAGTGCGAAATTATCTCTGAAACCTGAGGAGCAGCAGGACGACACTACTCTATGTTTAACACATCGGACAGATGATCATCAATTTCCTCTTCATGGCCTACAATATAATTTTCTTTTAAGACAGATGTGTTCCCGATCTTGTACGTTTGACCTACAGCAGCAGCAGCAGTGGCTCGTGTTGCCGGGTGGGACCAGCCTCATCGGCACGATCTACGAGTTGTCGCACAGGTTTGTTTTCGTGAGTTTGCTCTCTGTATCACACAGATCCCGCACAGCCTCTCACGACGAACGGCAGGTGAGGAGCTCGTAGATCATCTATCTGTAGATAGATAGATAAATCATGATCTGTCTGTCCGAGGTGTTGCACTAGTCGTACTATATATACTGCGCGCTCCCACCAGATGGTTGACAACACCAAGGTTATCGCTTTGGTCGCTATGTTGGGTCCTTAAAGGGGCTAACAGCGTGGAGGACAATATGGAAGGGCACGCATACGTACGCGAGACCTACTGACGAGATCTACTGCTGTGGTCTGCGAAATCGGATTGCGGCGCTATTTACAGCAATACATTACAGCGCATTACAACAGAGGCAGGTTCGAGGGGCCGTGAACGAAGCCAAGTACGAACGCCCCCCGGCGAGCAGAGTCGACGGAGGGACACAAGGGGTGCAACCAGCGAGCGCCCTGCTTGCAGTACCCCATGTTCTCCACACGGGTGGAAAATATAAACATCGAACGAAGGTCACGAGTATCTCCATGCGTAGAGGCTTTATTCGGGCCCTCGTTTACGAGTATCTCCATGCGAAGAGGCTTTATTCGGGCCCTACCAATACCAGTACACATGTAAATACAGGAGCATTTGCACGTACTGATATATATCAAACACATACCAGACTTGGCTAACCTGGCTAGTCTTCATTTTACCCCACAGACAACAGCAGCAGCACCGCACTACGAATGACTTCGGTACTACAGCGCGGATACTACGTAAACGCCTGTACACAGCTGCAGAGTTTTTTTGTTGTTGTTGTTGTTGCGTGCTGTGGCTGCCATCGCTTTTACTTTTCCAGCCCATCTCACACGATATATATTATTATCCGGTGAACTTCTGTACAACCCATGGTCGCAAGAACCTGCCCTCCCCCCCCCCCGCGCCCCCCCCCCCCCCCCCCCCCCCCCCCCCCCCCCCCCCCCCCCGGTATCATATACGGTACATTCCGTATCACACCGGGTGATAGTAAGATAACACACCCCCTCCGGGGAGAGCGCAAACGCCGAGAGATGCGTCCATGGAAAGTGTTCGACGAGACCGTTACAGCGCCACCCTGTCGTTCGTATATGTGTGCCTCCCCTTGGTTTGAAGAAAGTCGGCTCAGGAAAATTCAGCCCAGGGCGTGTGTTATCCTATCACCCGTGTTTTATACGGCACATACTATTAATAGGTCTTACGCTGGCGCACGTATTTCTTGAGAAGTGGGCTATGCGAAACCACGAGGTGACCCGAGGCTAGCGACCCGTCCTACTCCCGCCGCCGTGAGGCCTACTCAGCCAAGAGGAAAAGGCGGAGCGTCCCGGCGAGAAGAACCTTGAGAGATGTCGGGAGAAGGCAGAGCTGAGGGCCTGATGCGGCCAGTCGCACGCCGGTTTTCAATTGCCGCATTTTTTCTTCTTCGCAGGCGAAAATAGTCGTCCGGTGTTCTTTTCGCCGCAGGCGGAAAAAGAAAAGAAGACAAGCCTGTTTCGGCGAAGGCGTTTTTTTTTTTTTTAATATTCTCTTGTTTGGGTTGTTCTTCATCCGGCACCTGAAATAGGATAATAAAGCTGTTCCTACTCGACTCTTTTTTCTCAACATGTGTAAACTTCGAGGTACATGCAACGAAGCAACGCGCAAGTGAGCGGCAACGAGGAAATTTTCAATAGGCAAACTCCGCGGGGGGGTACTGCCGTGTCCCCATTGCAACTAGCACCCCATAATCTCTCTGAGATCGTAATCATCGTTGCATATGTTTTTTGCTCGTGCTCATTGCTCGTACAATTTTGTCCTTGTTTTTCTTCGCAAATCGATTATCATTCCAAACCAGTCGGATCCACGCTCGCAAGAGGACAAAAGAAGCGGGTAAGACCCAAAATTTGGGTATGCTGACCCATACATGTCCAAATAAATAGGCCTCCGCGCACCACCAGCCGGACGCCTGTTTCCAGTCCTGGCACGCGTAAGTACCCAAACGCATTTTCTTCAGCTCATTTGCAAGCTTTTTCTCCGACGGCCGCGGTCTTTTCTCGCGCTTCCGGTCACGGGGCACGCAGGAGGGCCGCCGGTACAAACTACGGCGAGCGATTGGGTCGCGGCCGAACTCTCCGTGGCGCCTGCTCTGGGCGTCCGAGGTAGCGCCAGATGGCTCTATTTTAAGGCATGGCATTCCGCCTGCCGCGCAGGACCTCGGAGACCGAAAAAAAAAAATCTCTAAAAGCAGCAGCGCTTGAAGGCCTTTCCCGCACGACAGCCAAGGTACAGCGGCAGCCGTGCTTCAAGCTCTTTCCTGTGTGATAGTCAAGGTGCTTCTCGCTCTCTGTGTGCGTAGGCATGGTCTACAGAATAGTGTTGGAAGGGAAAATCAGTGCTCACCCGGAGGTCCACAATCACGATCAAGGCGTTCGCTCTGCTATGATATGATGCACACCTCACACCTCTCACCTGATCACAAGAGGCCGGCGTGAGGACAGCGAGCGTTCCCGGCTCTGCTCGCGCGCAACAGCAGCCGTATTCTTGAGTGCAAATAATTAGGTATACTACTGTACGTGTCGGCTTGTGTTGCCCCTTTTCAACTGGCGCCATCCCCTGGATTTCTAATCACTCGCATCCCGGAGGCGAATATTGTACTGGCACACTGGCACATATCTGGTTTACAGGTACCACACGCATATTAGTATGTACCAAATGGTTTTTTCCCGGAATGCCTTAACTCTTTTCCTCCGGTTGCGGGTCTTTTCTCGCGCTCTCCCCTGCAGGGCAGGCAGGAGGCCCGCCTGGGCACCACAGCGCAAGTGTGGGTCCCGGTCGGGCTCCGTGGCGCGTGCTCTAGGCCTTCAAAGTCGCGAAATCTTCCAAATAACCACGGCCAGCTGTTCCGACCTGTTAGAGCCAAGCAGGCTCATGTGAAACCCCGAGTTATCATTGTTCCATGTTTTCACCACTGCTGCTTGCTGCTTTTTCCAGAGTACCGCAGGAGCCCTCAAAAGGCTAGGCAGCCAGGGTGCAACAGCAGTGCTTCAAGCTTTTTATCTCTCTGTGACACCCACGAACGGTGCTGCTGCTGCATGTGTGTGGGCGTGCGCGTGCGAGTGTGTATCTCACAGCGGTAGGAACCGAGAGGTCAGGTGCAATTTCAGCTCCGTTTTGTTTGTTATGATGATACCTGCTTCTTTCTGCTGTGTATCCGTGCAGGCATCACACTGCTGCTGCAAGCTTCAGCTTTCGACGCTGTAGCATCCATGGTACAGGCAGCAGTAGCCGTATATCAAAGTCTCGGTTTCGTGACACAGCGACTGCGCTTGATACCGTGTTCGTGAGTGTGTGTGCTTTTGTGGACGTGCCATGTCATCCTTAACACAACGAGCTGGACGATTCCAACCCGCACTTCCTCTAAAATTTAAAAATCACCCGCGCAGCAGTGCATTCAGCAGCGGTACAAGATCAGCAGCAGCGTCGATTGTTGCAACACCAGCGAACCTCACATAGGCTCATATACATAGGAACGCCTGTGTTTCCATTTTTCAACTTGCAACACCGCCGGGATTTGAGTCCAAGGCTAGGCAGCCACGGTGCAACAGCAGCACTTCAAGCTTTTCCCTTACGGTGCTGCTGCTGCTGCATGTGTGTGAGCGTGAGCGTGCGTGTGTGTACCATACAGCGGTAGGAACCGAGAGGTCAGGTGCAATTTCAGCTTCATTTTTTGCTATCATGCTTTTTGTGAGACGGGTGTCTCGGGTTCGACCTGGATCTGCAGCAAGCTTCTCTTAGTGCAAGGTGTAGCGCGTAGGACACGCCAGGTGTCGGCGATGCTCGGCAAGGTAGGCCGAGAGGGACTCATCATGAGACGAAACACAGGGCCATCTCACACCGACGATCATGATAGCTGTCGTCAGCATTGCTTGTGAAGGAGGAGGGGTATTTCCCCACCTTCAACTACCGACAGATCTACGTAGACCTGTGACCACTATAGTACAAAGATCCAATATCCACGATAGTGCATGGTTCTCCTCTGTTCGTGCACGTTCTTCATGGCAGACATCGCCAACTGACAGCGGAAGAACAGCCCGTGACCCACACATCTGCTTCTTTTGCTGTGCACCTTGTGCAAGCATCACACTGCTGCTGCTGCGTAGCTTCAGCTTTTTGACGTGGTAGCATCTGTGGTCCAGGCAGCAGTAGCCGTACTTCAAAATATTATTTCAGTGACACAGCTGGCGAAGTGTGCTACTGCTGTGTTTGTGCGTGTGTGCGCTTCTGTGGGCGCTCCGTCCTAACCAAGCACACGAGCTGGACGATTCCAACCCGCACGTCCTCCGAATTTCAAAAACACCCGTTCAGTAAATATAGCAGCGGTGCAGTGTCAGCAGCATCGATCGGTACAGTACCAGCCATAGGCACATATACATACATAAGAACGCCTCTGTCCTGTGTTCCCCCTTCTCAACTTGCGACACCCCCGGGATTATCAAGTCGGCCACATCCCGAAGGAGAACCTTGTACTTATAAGTGCAACAAGGCTTTGGTTCTTTATCGCGCATACCTGGTACCGTTAGGGTTTAGTGCTCTCAATGCCTACACATTTTCATCGAATTTGGACAGCCCACGCTCTCGCGCTTTCAGGTACTGTACGGCTGTCTACTCAAAGTCTGTACGAAACGAGTATGATGCCTGGTACGCGTGGTATGATGAGGTACACGTATGCAGTTCTTGTACCTGGGCGGTCTTGTCGTCGCAAGCGCTGACATTACGCCAGACATCACACGACGGATCCGACTCGCATGGGCATGCTACAATCGGTTCGAACGGGAGCTGTACGATATGGAGGATGCCCCGTTCACCCTAAAAGTGCGCATGCTAAAGGCCGAGGTCATGGAGACCCTGCTGTACGGGTGCGTGACGCGGACTCTTGGAACATTAGCTGAGCTCCGAACGGCACTCCGCAAACTCCTCCTGCGGATCATTGGCTTCCGGCGTCGACAACGCACTGACCACCTCATGTCGTACGCCAAGGCCCTCAAAAAGGTACACTGCGAGAGCGTTGAGACGACCATCCGCAAACGACGCCTCCTCTTTGCGGGGGGCGTACAGCGGACGACCAATGAGCGGCTGACCCGCCGGGTGATGTATGGGACGATGGCTGGTGGGAAGCACCCAGGACCAGGCCGACCAGAAAAGAACTGGGCCCAATTTCTAGCAGACGACCTCAGAGTTTTTTAAGCCACCGAGGGGTCCACGGAAAGCTCCCCTTTGCTGTTCGGAGTAGAGACGGTGTTATGGCCGAGGGCGGCTAAGAAGAGCGGGAAGTGGTACCGAGGGGTCGTCGAAGCGGCGGACTGTTTCATGGCGAGGTGGCACAGGGACGAGGCGAAGAGAAGCCGGCTGCGCCACGCAGCTGAGGGAGCCAAGAGCAGCGACAAGGAGAGGGGGGGGGGGGGGGGTGGGCAGCCGTACCGATACAGCTGTCGACGAATGCAGAAACGAAAAGATAGATCGGATGGCTAGGTATCGGTTTGACGAGTTCTTGAAGTCTAGCACGTTTTGTTTGTTTCTTGTTGAGTTGTTCAATGGCGGGGGGGGCTCGATAGCGGCAGTGCTGACACTTGGCACCGCTATTGACGAGAGTAGGAAGGAGACGGCAAAGGGTGTGGCTAGGTTCCCGAATAGATTTTTTAGGTCAGACGGGCACCCATGATACTATCACCGCCTGGAGTACGATGTTCTCTTCTTTTTGCCTTGTCTCTCCCTTTGTTTTCCTTTCCCCGCCCCGCCGTCCGTATGCCGGCATATTCCTCTCCTTCGTGCTGCTTCGTCCGCGCGGCAGCTATCTGTCCTTCCTGAGTACGTATGCTTTCCGTCTAGCAGCCTTTCTGATCTCCTTGCGTCGTTTGTATTCTGTTTTCATTGCAATTTATTTATTTTTTATTGTCTTTTTGCTCTTATTTTCTAGTCTTGCTTGTGTTGTTGTGTTCTCGTACCCGGTACGCTGGTACTTGACTTGCTTGACCCTTGAATTTGCGATTATTGGAGTGTTTGCGATTTTTTTTTTTTTTACTTTTACTTCTCTAAAAATTCTCCCGAGGTAAATTTTTGAGGTAAATTTCTGAAAAAACGGCCGGAAAAGACTTTAGCGAAGTAAGGATTTCAGCGAAAGTTACGGTAACTTTTGGCTCTCTGTTTCATTGGCCTACACGCACCGAGCATTATCCCGACGCAGAACGCAACTCAAATCTCGAAGGATCAAAACACCGAGCATCTTCCATGCCACCATGCTGCTTGCTAAACGCATCACGACAACCGCTGGAGCACAGAGGCTCGAGAGGTGTAGCTTGAGTATAGCGCGCACGAGCGGCGTTGGATCGTGCCAGTGGGTCGCCGCCGCTGCTACGTACACGCTTTCGCCCGCTTGGTGACGACGTGGAGGATGCGTCGTCCCATAAAAGGACTTGTACTGTATTCACACTCGTACTCGTACTCGTGCTCGTAGAGAGCGCGACAGCATGACAGCTCGTGTATCATTTCGATTTCACCATACTACGGCTGCAGCAGCGGCAGCAGCAGCAGCGGCAGCAGCGGCAGCGGCGGCGGCGGCGGCGGCGGCGGAGCGGAGCGCGCCGGCGCTGTGGCGTGCGTAGGCCGAGCGCAGCAGCAGCAGCAGCAGCAGCAGCAGCAACAGCAATCTAAAAATGGAAGCTGGTTGGTGCTGGTGCTTGCTGGTGCTGGTGCTGGTGCTGACGCTGTTTATTTTTGTTGCTCACGCTGCTCCTAGCTGCGTCTAGCGCCAGCTAGCTGCTATTGCTGCTTGTAGTCGTGGGATGGCTGTGGTGGCTTCGCGGTCAACTGTGCCGCCGAAACGTTGCTGGGCTGCCGTTGCTACTCGCACGCTGTTTTTTTTCCGTTCACAGCGTTCGTTCTTTTTTTGTTTGCCACATTGCCTCACCTCCCCACTTCCCTTCTTATTTTCGGAGGCGTCGCCTGCAGGATTTGATTTACCTCACTCGCAAACACACCGAAATCAGGAAGGGAAGGAAATTCACTTTTTTAGCGGAAATAAAGTTTTTTTTTTTTTACCTCTATCGCAAACACTCTTTTGCTTTGTTTTTTTTTGTCTTCCTCTGTCTCAGTCTGTGACCACAGAATCAGTATCTCTCCAGGATAAGGAATCAGGACGGATGTTGGGGTGTACTGATGAAGCTGGGTAGAGAGGACGATTTAATGTGAAAACAACAACGGCAACAACAACAACAACAACAACAACAACAACAACAACAGCGTATGATGGTATGTTATACAAGCGAGACAAGTCGTCGTATTCCAGGTGTGTGACACGCTGAGTATGATACGTACGAGATGATACCGTCCACGGGTAGAAATAATGAAATAATAGTCTCTCGTAAGTACGCACAGTAGGTATCAATAGTATCATGGGCTGTCACCAAGTGCGTGCGCCGTGCGCATCCCCTCGCGTCACCCAGTATCAGCAAGCAAGCTCGTGCTCGCGCAACCTTGACAATCGACCCCACGGATCGGAGGCCACTAGTAATATGACACTCTTTCGTACCACGCAACAACGGTGGTAACACCACCGCTGCTGTGATTTGTGCTTTACACCGGTTACAAGTTGTAAGTTATAAGTAGCAATCACCTTTTGCAACGGCCTGGCGTAGAGCTTATCGATGTTATCCCCGAGATTCCGGAGCCCCTTCTGAAGCGCCTCTTGGTCACGCTCCCCCATTTTTCCCGTATTGCTATGGTTCGTCGGTGCTTAGGCTGCAGGTGAGGTGCGTTACGTACGAGCAGGTGTGTGGGCTGCGTGAACGCTGAACGCTGTCCGGGTTTCAATCGTACACTTTCGACTTTATGGTGCGGGGGACAGGGAAATCAATGGAGAGTTCATTAAGATATTCGGCGGCGTTATTAAAGCGGGCCCAAAACTCTAGTAATCGCTTCGTTTTTTTACGAAAACCAAAATGCAAAACAGACTTGTTGCTGGGACGTGGTACAGGCGGGGAAGAAGCTTTCAAAGGAGCAAAACGAGTGTGCTAGAAGTAACGCTTAATCTACCGGGGGGGGGGAAAAGAAGCGGCGGACGCATTCCGACTCGTTGACCCTTTCGTACGTTCGTTTGTTTGTCTTCTTTTATTTATTTTCGTCGAACACCAGCTACAACTAGCTACTGCTGTAGCTGTTCACACTGGGTGCCGGGGCAAGCGTCGCTGCTCCCCGCGGGTATCGCTCGAGCATGGGGAATACAGACTCCAGTGCATCTTCGTCTGGTCAAGCGAGCGGGGGAGGTCCCGCGTCGGCCGCATCCGCTCAGGCGGCGAGCCGGAGGCCGACGACCCGTCCTACTCCCGCCACCGTGAGGCCTGCTGAGCGAAGAGGGGAGCGGAGAGGGTATGGCGCAGTCCCGGTGAGAACCTTGAGAGATGTCGGGAAAAGGCATTGCTCGAAAACTCGTGAACTACTGCTGCTGGGGTGTGTGGGTGGGTTAGTTTGTTCTGCGTGACGTTGATGGTCGTGGTGTCAGTGCTGGCTGTTGACTGCCAGGAATTTGGCGGATATACTGACTTGCAACGATAGAGAGCTACCAGGTACAGCAGCAGTAGTAGCTCGGAAAAATCTATTGACCGAGAGTATCAACCAATATGAATGTATCACGAGTGAGAGCAGGAGCAGGAGAGCAAGAGTACGTGGAAGTTCGAGGACACTCTTTCTCGAATACACCACTGCTTCTGCTGTATGAAAAACGGAAAACTCGAACGAAATTGGATCGTTTTTTTTCTGTGTTTGTTGTATTGGGTCTGGTTTCTGCGTAAGACGTGTGCTCTCTGCTGCTGCTGCTGTTTGGTGTGTATTTGTTCGTGTTTTTCGTAGTTCGTGCTTAATGTTCTCAGGCATCAATCAATCATTGCTTGAATTATCGAGAGAGCCGTCCACACATGTCATACTTCGTAGCAGACCCGGGGGATGCAGCGACAGTTATTCAATGATTCGACGAGACGGCTCGTTGTGACTTGCAGAAAAGACGAGAGGCTGTGCAGCGGTAGTCTTGGCAGCAGTAAGTTCCGGCGTGCCCGTTTGCCTTGATTATACACCGCTCGGCCTGATGATATTTATTTATACAACCGAGGGCCGAGCTGAGTTCGTGTCTTATCAAGCCATTGAAAGTTTTGTTTAGAGAAAATTCTTGGGAATATTATTTGATTCCTCCGGCCGTATCGCCTCCACACCTTATATTGCAACATGTGTACACGGACGTTCCTACTGCTGTACGAACCTGGTAAATCCTACCCTGGTACTGCTGTATGATATGATATTGAATTTGCGTTTTTGTGCTTCGTACAAGTACAGCAGGAGGACAGCCAGGTTGCGATACCCCCGTACTGTAATATAAGAGGATAGTAAGAACGTCTTATTTTTGTAATTTTGGGCCAGGCTCCAATTTTGATGTAAGGCGGGGTGTGTCTTGCTCTAAATTTCAGTATAAAAAAGGCCATGTTCTTATCTTCTTCCAAAACTCGAGCCTGAGATTACATGCACCCAAATTCGTAGATGAGCCTCAATCGCACTCAGGGTGTATGGACTATGTTGTGAACTACCGTATGTTGTGCACACCTTCACCCTGCTCCTTTTTGGCCCCTTGATTCCATACGGACCTGATCCCACCCGGACCTGGGCCCTCCAAACTGAACATGGGTACCAGGTACCTGGTGTACCATTAGCGGCCCGCAAGGCCCACCTGGCACCCTGATCCCACCCACCTCCGACCTAATCGGGCGCAAGAATTTAGAAGACATGAGCCGCGGGGAGAAAACATTATTATACTAGCTTTAGTGTTGTTCCCGTTTATGCTGTGGCCGTTCTGGTGGCAACCAGGCATGCGTATCTGCGGTGTAAGGGTAATCACCCGAGGCGAATACCTTGTAGCCTGTGTCATATTTTTTTTCGGAAATTCTTCGCGTCCCCTGTCCCCCGGCAAGTAACGCGTCCGCGTAGAATGGGAAGCCCTGAGTATATAATCACATATAGAATACGCGCGCTCGGTTTATCACAATACTTGTAAATTTAGGTAAAAATGGAATATAGACGAGGCGTATTACGCAGCTTGCAAAGTTGAGTATCAGCTATTTATTCAGTCGAACTCACAGCTGACGTATTTCAAAATTTATAAAATATACAGCAGCAGTAGTATATAAAAAATATATTTGAGTTTGAAACGCTGCAATCAGGTTTCGCTTCGTATCAGCACTATTAATATTACAGCAGTAGACTGCGTACGTACTGTTGTAGTGTTTTTTTCCAATAATCGATGGGCAGCTGCAGGACGGAACCAACGAGGGCACGCACAAGCTGATGAATATTTACTCAGGTACTCGCATTCTGCGCCATGGCTACTACTGCGTGTGGTGAAAATGACTGAAAATGGCTGCCCGAAGGCCTGAACGAATCATATAGTTGTACTTGATGTAGTGCATGCCCCCCTGGAGACCGTATTTTTTACCCCCCCCCCCCCCCTCAAATACATATTTTTTTCCACTAGAATGAAGAAAAATCGGGGTGAAAAATTGGTAATAAAGCTTGAAAATGCTGCTTCCCGAAAATTTTCGGATCGAGTTGAGGAAATACATATCCCTGGTGGAAACCCCCATTATGGTGGACAGTCGCGCGGGAGCAGGGTCTTTCCCTGCCGGCGGCTAATTGTTTTTCTGCACCACTACGAGTACTGAAAGTGGGGGCAGGGTGCCGAGTGGGATCAGGTCATGAGGGTGACAAGTGGTATCGGGGTCGGTAACAGCGTCGAACTGACTGTGAAATCCTCTGACGGGCTCGTTCGTGTCTGCGAGTGTTAATAGTCCCTGTAGACCTGATCCACCAAAATCAAGGGTTTCCACCAAACGGCCAGCAAAGCACAACATACACGAAAACCAGTATGCCAGGTATACTGAAGGGCGTGCGGAGTAACACGTAATTTTCACATTTTGGTGTGTACGATTAGGGTTCCCCAAATTCCAAAGTGCTGTCGCCTACTGCAGTACCCTCCTATGGTATGGTATATGGTCAACTTTTTTATCAATACTCGTAGTAAGAATATTACTGAATACTGGTACGATGGTATAACTCGTACCAGGTACGTCTTTTTTTTTTTCGCCAGATATTTCTGTGCCTTAAGAGGGTGACGAAATAAGTATAAGTGGAAGCGCTATTCGACACAAAGCTGGGGAAAGTTGTAGCCACTCCCGCCGGGCGCCCTAAAACAAAAAATCGCCCTCAACTTCCGACCGCGCTGCGTGAGCATTTTGTACCTGCTGGCGCAAGGCTGGCACCTGCTGCAGGCGACCCGGCATGCGGGCGATCTCAAGTGTTTACAGCATCTTGAAACGATATGTCTGTGTGCTCAAGACATGGCACCTAAATATTCCACGCAACCTCCTTGGGACCCCGAAAAAGCGACCCAAAAACAAAGGCAACCTTTATCTTTTGGTGTTATCCACCGTGTACGAGCAACGGGAGCGCCCGCCGGTACTGTACGGGTAGGTTAATTCTTGCGCCCGTGCCGTACGACTCCTTGCATCAACCATTGTAAATCGGACACCATGTTGTAGAATACCATCCCCCAATCACGTAGCAGTGGCCGTTTGCTGTAAATCGTCACTTTTTATCGTACCTCCTGGTACGTTTTTTTTCGTAGTTTTCCATCTGAAGTCCCCAAGAAGATTAAAAACCTGAGCCGGGCCTGGACGGCGGCAAGTAGCGTGTGTCCGCTTAGTCTGCTGGTGTTGTCTACTACGGCCGGTCTTCACTCCAAGGAATACTCCAAAGAATATTCATGCGAGTCTTTTTATTCTAAGGTTATGTGAGCCATCCATGCCATACAGCAGTATTTACCAGAAATTTACGTTTGCACTATGTTCATTATTCACCAGGTACCAGGCATGACACACCAGGTACCAGGTACATCAATGGGGTTTTCGCGTGTCGTGTTTTGACGCGGGCGAGTCTCCCGCAAGTCCGTCTATGATACTACGGAACGATCCCGTTTACGTGCTACGGAACGAGCGGTAGTCTATTGCGTACCGCCTTACTCTACCGCAGCAGTACTCGTAGCAATATATATATATTTTCGGTACTCAGTACGATCGGAAGGGAAGGACGGCGTGGTCAATACCCGTCCTTTTCTATTGCAACGTATTTTGTCTAAATACTTGAGCCATCTGCAGCAGTTTCTATACACCAGGAATACAGCAGTACCAGGTGGTACAGAGCAGTAGCTCGGGTTGCCCCCGCCATTGGTCGCGACTATATATTTTTAGTCTACTAGGGTTAAGTGTTGTTCCCGTTCAACTGTGACCGTTCTGGTGGGAACCCCGTTTTTGGTGAATGAAGTGAGTCGCGTGGGATCAGGGTGCTTAGTGGGCCCTGCCGGCGGCTCATTTTATAGCCAGGGTCTTGTTTGTCCTACGACCACGGACTGCATTTGTTGTGGCGATAGGTTAACTTGAGCACAACAACAACAACAATTAGGAGGGCTCAGGTCGGGTTGGGATCAGGGTTCCAAGAGGCAACGGCTCTTGTTCATACGTACTACTGTTGTAATTGCTAACCGGATACAAGTACGTACGTAAACACAACTTTGTACCCCTCCACCCTGCCCCCGCTTGCCGTCCTGATCCTACTCGGACCTGATCCCGCCCGATCTGAGCCCTCCGAACTGATCCTGGGTGTATAATTAGCCGCCGGCAGGGCCACCATCCACCCTGATCCCGCGCGGTACCTTGAGCGGCGTCGCTTAGCGATTGCCTCGGTCCTTGTCCTCCTGTTCCCGCCAACCCTTTTAGGATTGCAGTCTCCTTATATATCAGTTTTGGGGACAAACTACTTGGAACTTGAGTGGTCTGTCGCTAAAATGGGACTGCAGTTTGTCCGGGAAGGGTTTAAAATGGGATCGTGGGCTGTCTCGGTCTTCATCTTACGGTTCCCGATGTTGAAATTATTAGGGGGGGGGGGGGGGGGGGGGGGGGGGGGTGTACAAATTCCAGAAGAAGCCCGTTGGGAAGAGATGGTTACGTTGGTGGTGGAAAACGAAGTGTTTACGAATATCAGGAAGACCCTTAATTTCGCTAAAATCGTGCGGTTCACGTTTACGGCGAGTGTTTGCTCTTGCCATCCTGTTCGATCTCAATATTGATGTCGGATGTCGATATCGGATGCGTATCGGGTATCGATATTGAATCGGATAACGGTGTCGAGATCGACGCCGATGTCGACCACGCACGTTCGCCTGACGAGACTGCCGTTGTTCACGTCGAGTACACCCATCTTGATCGTGCGTATATAGTACTGTCAAGCATAGGGATCTATCTGATCGTGAGTATATGCTGCTATTAGGTATGGGGGGGGTGTTTTGCGCGTCTGACGACATTGCCTTCCGCTGGTTGACGATTGTAACACAGCAGTCGTGGTCCCTCTATGGTGTCGGTTGAGTAGCGCCGGTTGCCCGCTGCAGTGCCTGTGGAATCGCTTGGCACAGACGGAATTCACCGGTGGGGTGGTGGTGCGGTAGTGTGCGGAGTAGTAAGTTAGTGCCGGCTGCCGGTATGGTGCCGGTATTGTTGGCTGGCGCCGCGTATCAGCACTGCTGCGGAGGGACCGCTCTGCTGCACCTTACCCGTGAAATCGAGGATATCGTCGAGACTCATGGTTGCAAGCTGCGGCTGATTCTACGATCAATGCGTGCTACGTTCAGGGGGGTGTGTATGACCTCATGAAGGGTCGGTGGCTCCCTTGAGGTGATATTCCGAAGCCGACACGGCGGTTTTTATAAAGACGATCGGCCCGTGATCATTTTGTGCACGGAGACTATACTTGTAGCCCCCGCTGAGAGCGATAAAAGCTGGCAGCGTTTTCCTATATCACAAAGAGTTTATGAATCGAGACTGTCACCGGGGACCATTAATAAATAGGACCTACGGTATTCACGAAAACCTATGTAGAACTACTTATAGATATCTCACTCTCTGAGCGTGCTCGGTTGGTACATCCCTGGCTTCTCAGAGCTCCCACTTGGAAATCGCTTCCTCTTGCTACTTGCCGGACCTTTCCAGCGGGTCTTTGTTTCCTCCATTTCTCTTTGCACTTTTGAGTCCTTCTTTCCTTTTTTCTTCTTTCGTTTCGTGTGCGTGCGTGTACTCCGAGCACGGTTCCGCGGGCGAGCGCGGCACCGTCGCGGGTGTCAGCGGGTGCTGGCGGAATAGAAAGGGGGGTTGCAAGGAGCGCGGTCGCCGTTTTCGTGGCTGGGCGTCGCGTGTGCCTCGAGGCACGAGGGATGCATCAATAGGCTCTGTCTGGGCTCCGTATGTGGTTCCGGTTATACTATGTACGAGTATATAAGGGTCGTTTTGATAAGCAAAATAAACTCAAGCGGTGCTCATTTTTGCGACCAATCTGAAATTCACCGAGACAACTATGCAGTCTGAGCACCAACATTGTCGAGCTGGCGAACGAGGTCCACGGTGAGCACCGGGCTTCACGCGAGGCGGGCGACGGGGCTCGCTGTGGAAGAGAGGGAGGAAAGCTTTACCCGGACTGAATCGGTGGCGAGATGGTCGCGAGAGGGGCGGGCGGCGTACGAGGCTGAGAGAAGCTCTGCTATTTGATTTTTTTCTTTTTTTCTTTATGACCGGTGTAAGGTGTTCAAATCAGGCAGGAAATTATTACACGAGAGGGGACGGGTTTTTTTTTTCTAACCGAATTTTTTGGTTTCATTTTCATTGTTTTTGTGGTGCTGCTTCGGTTTCATTTTCATTGTTGTTGTGGTGCTGCTGTGCCGTCCTGTGCTTTATCTTTCGTATGAGGTACGTACGAGTACAGACACAGAGCATATCGAAATAAGAAAATAAGTGCCCTACCTGGGGTGTGTACGTACGTACGACATGTGAGCGAGCGTAGCGGAAAACCGCCCGCGACGCGAAACGTATGTGGCGTCCGAGTTGTTTTCTCCTGAAGCATGGCGGCGGGACTCTTGGCATTATCAAGTCGCCAGTTTGCAACTCAACTGCTGTACATACACATAGTCATGAAAAAAAAAAAAAACAGTATTCAATCATGGACCTCCGTCCGCTTCGCATAATTTGGTGTACTTTTCCTTCCTGAGCGAGCGTAGCGGGCGGCGTAGGCCGCCCGCGGAGCGAAGCGCCTTGTATTTCCCTATTTTAACGCACAGTATTTGGTCCTGTTTACCATGGCCCCCCCCCCGTAATATGTTTTTCTTCTCTCAAAATAGCACTCCATTCACGACGTACGACCCAGACCGCGAATTCCACCACTATGTACCCACCTGTATGGCTGCTGCACGTGGTGTAGTACAACACGAAAATACTATATCACTCATGTTTGAGCCCGGTCGTTGTTTTTGACCGTACATACAACATGTTGCATGTTTTCTCTCTTGCTTCTCTCACCCCCCTCTCCCCCCTCCTCCCTCCCACTTACAGGTCGAGCAGAAACCCGGGGCGTATTCCATCCCTGGCGCGGGGGGGGGCGCACCCAGAGCGATTCCATACCGTACACCGTCACGGTTCCCACTGACGTGAGACCTGGACAGGAGTTCCAGGTCATGGCCGGCGGTTTGCCAATGGTGGTGAGTGCTCGTGTACTCGTATGTGCAGGCGTCGTATAAAGGTGTACAGTCCGCGAGTTAGGAACTCGCGGCACGTTTTTTTTGTCGGTGACGTAGCTCTGTATCACTGGCCTATTTAGTCAAGTACCCTGTCATAAGCCATTCACAGTGTCTCCGCTGGTGACGGTGTGATGGTGATTATGGTGCTGTTTCGGAATTCCGTGAGCTATTAATAGCTTGACAGCAAAGATGCTGTTCCTGCTGCGATGCGCGTACGTATGTGCATGTGGATAATTTCGTACTTGTATTCTTTCTCGTCAAGCCGCTTTTTTAGCCTGTTTTGTGACCTCGGGCTATTACGGGGGTTCATAGTATTTTTTTTTTATTTTTATTTTTATTTATCACCACTTTTACTTTCCAGCCCACTCGTAGGAGGTTTTACCCTCGACGATCTTCTGGACAAGCCGTGGTCACACGTGTCGTCCCTTCTCCCCCCCGGTACGTGCCTTTATTTTTTATCGCGCATAGGGTTCAGCATTCCCACTGCTCGTCGATTTTCATCGGATGTACAGCTAACTCACGCTCTCGCGCTTTCCGCTAATAATCAATTTTATGCGAGAAAAAGTCCCTATGAGCATGCACTCGGTGAGACTCGAACTCACGAAATTGATCTTGATAGGCTCGCGGACCACCTACCAAGCCACCGGGGACGCAGTAAATAGGACCAAATATTGTCAGTAAAAATAGTTAAATATATAGGTTTTTACGTATATCATAGGTCCTATTAACTGTGGACCCCCGTGATAGTTCTGGAGGAAGTGAGCTACATAATTGGCATCGTGCTGTTCTTGTTGTGACATTAACTCATCGCCAAAATTCTAGTCCCGCGGTCACAGGTCCAGCTCCAAAGAGCTCTGGACTGGAAAAATACCTCGGGAGACAGAAAAAAGCAAGAAAAAAAAGAAGAAAATACAAACACGTACAAAGCAGCAGTACGATACGTACACATCATAACTGTGAAGCAACTCGTACACTCCAAGCGCGAAAGCAGTAAAAAAAAAATGAAATCGATCGGGTTTGAGAACATGATCAGCCATCGCAACGGGAGACACCCGTTTAAATTCTTTTTCACAACTAAAATGTACCTGGTAGCTGGTGTTACCGGAGAAGCCTACTGCTGTGCTAATCATAGCCAAATATGTCTCATAATCATAAACATGGAGGGTATTTGGTTTTTAGGTCCGTCATTGGTGCTGATTACTGTTGCTACGGGGGCCCCTAGTAAACAGGACCAAATATTGTTAGTAAAAATGTAGAAATATTCAGGTTTTTGTGCGTACCGTAGGTCCTATTTACTATGGACCCCCGTAGTAATACCTAGTACCAAACGCTGTCCCGAAATATGATCACCTTTTGATTCAACCTTTCGTGTAAAACACGTGCTTATATTATGGGGCATAGTGGTATGTATTAATACGCCCACCGTAAATAGTGTAGTAACCTTTTAGGACTGCAGTCCCGTTCTGGGTACAAAGTACTTGAAATTAGAGTGGTTTGGGTCCGAAACGAGTCCCGTTTTGAGGCCGAAATGCTTAGCACAGTATGTACCGGCAGTAGTAATCTACTGGCAGTAGCAATAAATTGATTGACCTGGCCAGTATATTCGTCAGCAGTTTTATCTTACGCACGCCCAAGAGACACGCGATATTATATTACGGAAGCCCACTATATGCGTTCCGGGAGGAGAGTGGAGAGGGGAGTCTACTGCTGAAATCCGGTGTGTGTGTGTTTTTTTTACAGCGGCATAATCGTTACTGTCTGAGTCAGCCAGTGCCCAGGCCTATGAAATTTCTGCAGGCTTAGACGTGTGTGTTTGTTGACAGTGCAGCTATTAAAGGGTTAAGATAAGGCCTCGAAAGAGACCCTGCACGCGCCCGAAAAAGATCTGTGTCCTTGTACGTAGCCTTTTTTGGCCGACAGTAGTGTGTCGCTGATTGTTGCGAAACAACGCTGTAGTCACAATCGGACCGTTAAGGTGTACCAGGTGTATACCACTACCTTGCAATATATAAGGATCGTTTGTATATCAACATTCAATCAAACTAGTCCTCATCATTCGGGACAGAGTGGTAACTCGTAAGGAGGGGAGGGGGGGGGGGGGGGGGGGGGTGGGGGGGGGGGGGTATTCGCAGCGGGGATAGCTCGTGGAACAGCGCTGACCCGCGTGCCCGTTTGGTGCAGCAGCGGTGTGTGTATATATAGCGCCCTATTAATAGGATACTGCCGTAGTGCCGTAGTGTGATATATATGGTTTGCGCTTGAAAGGGTTTGATGCCCTCGCCAGGCGTGATTACGTCGGAGGCGGTGGGGGGGAGGGGCGGAGGGGGGGTGGGTGGGGGGGGGGGGGGTACTTATTATCATGCATGGCCGTAGTCGTATGACCATAGACCCTCGCATCCCTACAATGCCGGGACGATTTTCACCGACCAGGCAGACATTGTTTGCACCAAGCGCGAAGCGCCGTGAGGTGTCGGGCGAGTCGCATGAAGGGTGAGCTGCATCTTACTAAGAACCGCTTTAGAGGCGGATTTTCTTGCATATGAATGACAGCATCAATGAATAGATTTACTTTCGGGTGTGGCCACTTCCAGAGACAGCAATGTATTTACTATGTAACTGCCTCGTGGGTGCCTCACCACATACGCACTACGTGATACGATCATCCCCCTTGTGCGGAGGAAAGGTTCTCCGCGCACAAAAATGATTTAACTTGACCGCGGGGGAGGGAGGGGGCTTGCTTTCTTTATTCATTTGACCATTGACCACGCATCCCTGTCAAGAAGAAGCACCGTGCCTACTCCTAATAGAGAAACCTCCAACATTTGGGCGCTCATCACGTTGTTTCCATATGTTACATAATTTTTTTTTGCTAATCGTATCCCTTTCCTGTTTGGCCGCCTGTGGCCACCACCTATTTGCTGGGATAGCGATCGTTTTTTCGCTGCTGTTTAGTGTATCAAACTCCTGCATGTCACTTTCGTCTATTTCCCTCATCTCTTCCAGCACATCCCGTTCCTCCTTGTACATTTCACATTCTCCTACTATGCGAGTTCTACTCTCTATTGCTTCGCCACACGGGCACATCTGTGCATCTACCTCCTCCTCCCGGCTACTGGTATACTTCTTTTTTCTTTCTGGCAGGTCAAGGTCACCTACACAAAATCGCAGTTTCAGCGTTTTCGGGCTGTGCAAATACGTTTTCATTCCTATACCTTCGCTTAGTCCCCCGTATATCTCTCTAGTGTTTTTGCTTGTTTCTTAGCGCTACGTAGTCTTTCCCTGCTCTCTATCCTTTCTTCCTCTTCTGCCTTGTACCTGCCACACTTCTCTTCGGATGTAATCTCTTCTTGGTTTCGTCCTATATCCTTCCGCATTTCTCAACTACGCTATCCCACCTTATTCCAGCTTGCCCTTTTATTACTCGCTCCCATACAGCTCTATCAACTCTGGCTGCTAACCTCTTTTTTGGCATGTTCCTTACGCATTATTGCCGTTTCAACTTGAGGGGGTGATGACGCAGTTTTCGATGGGCGAGCGAGCGGCTCGCTTTTCCTACTCGGATCTTTCTGCCTGCCACACTTCTCTTCGGATATCATCTCTTCTTGATTTCCTCCTATATCCTTCCGCATTTCTCAACTACGCTATCCCACCTTATTCCAGCTCGCCCGTTAGTTACTTACTCCCATACAGCTCTACCACCTATGTCTGTCAACCTCTTTTTTTGGCATGTCCCTCACGTTATGTTGCTATTTTAACCTAGCGGGGGTGATGATGACGGAGTTTTCGATGGGCGAGCGAGCGGCTCGCTTTTCCTACTCGGTTCCCTCTGCACGATTTGGTTTGGAAGAGCAGCCTCCGGTACCCGAAGGTCGTGTGATGGTCAGGAAGGACCACAAATGATCGCATAGCATCGCGAAGGATGAACGGATCGCACAGGATCGAAGGGGCGCAGGAACCGAGGAGACTTTTTGTCTGGGTTGTGGCTCGTGCCAGCGGCACTTGAGCTCTTTTTCGTGGTCTGATTTTGTGGTCGCACAGTACGAGTGGTAGGTGTTGCTGTGGATGTTGTATTACGGGGGTCCATAGTTAATGGGACCAAATTTGTTAGTAAAAACACGTAAATATATAGTTTTTTTTTTAATGTATACCATAGGTCCTATTAACTATGGACCCCCGTAATAGTAGGTTTCTCAGTAGGTGTTGCAGTACGTGTTACCGTGGAGTTTGCAGTAGGTTTCTCGGTAGTTGTTACAATAGTTTTTTCTCAGTAGGTGTTGCAGTACGTGTAGATGCAGCGGTGGTTGTTACGTTGTACCAGGTATCCGTTGGGTGTCGCAGCTGTTCTGCCCTTTGCGTACGTACGCGGAGGTGGAAGTGCTCCAATGGTTGGTCTCTCATTCTGTTTTTCGTGTGTACCCCCGTCTCTGCATCATACCCATTTCTTGTGTGAACCTCGTTCTGCGGCAACGTGTTCCCATGTTGGTGTTCTGTCGTGAATATCGTGAGTGTGAAAACTTGTTGGCTCACCTTTAGACTAGACGCGTTTTTGCTGCGGTGAGATTGCCCTCCTCATCCCCCCCCCCCCCCCGCTGTACTGTCGCACCGGCGGAGAGTCGGAAGAGGAAGCGTGTTTGTTGTGGGCGATTATCCTCCTCACATCCACCCCGACCCCCCCGCTTTACGGTCGCACCGCCGGCGAGTCGGAGGAGGAGGAGGAGGAGGAGGAGAACGTCACCATCACTAACACATCTTTGAAAATGAGCCACCGAGATTTGGAGTTAGCACAGCACGCAAGATATTCACCATGGCCACCAGCGCACACCGTTAGCTGGACGATGCTCATTGCACAATACCCACCCACCCGCTCGAATTCCTGGTAAAATTCCTAGCGAATTCCTAGCGATAGCTACGTACCCTCGACCTTTCTTTCCACCCGCACAAATTCTTGGCGATTTACCGGTGATTTTCTGGCGAGAACTACGTACGTACCCTCGATCTTTCTTCACACCCGCGCGAATCCCTAGCGAATTTCCAGCGAGAGCTATGATACGTGCTCTATTTTTAGTTGGTTCTGTGAATGAAGCATGACTACAGCCAGTATGACTATTAATAGCATCAGCTGCCGGTGTCAAGTCACGTGAGCTGAAATTTTCAGACGCTCGCCCTGTGGCCAGCCCGCAATGGGTTGGCCCAGATCCCGGCACAGCGTTAGGGATCCCTCAACTCAATAATGCCGGTCTAGTGGTGCCGATGCCCGATATAATGCCGATGATGCCGGTCTGATAATGCCGATACCCGATATATTGCCGGTTTAATACCGCCGATGCCCGATGTAGTGCCGGTCAAATCGCTTGGCATGGCAGTGATGGGATGAACCCTATTCTGTGGCAGTGTGCGGAATAATGCCGATGCCCCACTACAATAATGCCGGTGTAAGGGCCTGGCACATACCGGCAATATTGAGAGACCACTACGTGTCGCATACCTGGTGGCTACAAAGCAACGCCCGGGATTCAATCCTTGGTTGTCAACAGTTGCGTACCTACCTGGCACGTTTTTGGAGAAGGAGGTCGGAGTTGTTGTGTTGTTGCGGTGATGTAGGTAGGAAATGTGAAGTATGCTATCATGCGCAGGGTATTTCGTCTCCCCGAATCCGGAAAATAAATAATTACCTCTATTTTCAGTACGAATTAGTTAAATTGAAAAATTTCCATTCCCCACTTTAATCTCATACAACCAATACTTGATGTGAATATTTACACGTGGTTTTGTGTCGGACGATGCCGAACTATGCCCTCGATCAATTGGTAATTGAGCGTACACTCTATACGTCGGCGGCTGATGTTGAATACCAGGTTCACTTCTTTCATAGTGATAACGTTACGAAAAATTGACCAATCAGAAAACTGCGGGCGCGAAATCCCTTTCTCTGTGCGCATGTATTGAGAAGAAAAGGTTTACTACGTGCAGGAGACTACATACACCTCTTGCAACTCAGCGGTATGATCGATTTTTTCCCTCGAAACTCGTGTGTGCAAGCTGCCTGTAGTACTCGGATATTGTGTAACGACGAGTATACTGCACCAGTACCAGGTACCAATGTATACCGTATTCGCCTGAATGCGTACGTGGCCTATTCACGAGAGTGTATACATAGAAGTGCGTGCGTATTCCATCTAACCCTTCTCTTCTACTTGTCCCCGCTGTCGTTTGTTCGGTCCCTCTTCTTCCCATGTTCCCATGCAAAATCAAACCGATGCAAAAACACGGGGACAGGTGCGCTGCCCCCCTGACGTGAGCGGCGGCAGCCGGATCATGGTCCTCGTACCCCGGCAGCACCGTCAGCAGCAGTCCAGGAATGCCCAGGTGGGAAAAAAGCGAGCTCGGTAAGGGGTTCCACGAAAGAGGTTCACCCTAAATTTTCTGAGGCTCCTCTCCTCACTTGACCTTAAGGAGCCCCACACCTCACCCGAAAACTGACCTAAAAAAAATCAAGTTGCGTCGCGATAAACAAACAGTCCCATGGCCTTAAGTATACAACTTTTTTTTTTTTTTTTCATTTTTCCGGGACAGCGATTGACATTCCGACGATTTTGGGTTAAGAAACCCCGTCGTTCAGAATACATTTTAGCGGAAATGTGCTTCCTATATCGTAGATCGCGTCTCAACGAGTCACCCGGACTAAGAGGTCCTGATGTACGACGTCCTACGAATGACCTACACTAAGTATTGTACTGAGTATCACTCGTACATGCTATTATTATTAGTGTTTGTTATGTTTAGGCTATAGATAAGACACTGCTGTGCTTCCCGGGGTACGATATACCGGTATGCACGACAAACGTCCACACATGTAGCACAGATAGATGATGATCTATCTATCTACTGTAGATCATCTGGTGGAGGTTGTGCAGGATCTGCCTTGCGGGGCAGATCAAAGGTAGGAAGCTTGTGACCAGATATGCGGCTTACGCGGGTCCCGTCCGGTAACTTTGAGCTACTACGTACTGCAGTAGATCATGCAAGATCGAGACTACTTGTAGATCTGCCTTGAAGTATCTAGATCATGTAGTGTGATTTATCTGTACGGTAGATGACCTGTCTGGCTAAGGCGTGCGAGGTTCCCCTTCGGAGGCATTTGGGCGTGGGGTTACGCATGGTGAAAAAACTCGATGGCGTTATTGTGTCTTGTGCTGCTGAAAAAGAACGAAAGGCCTGCCAACCCTTGGCAATTTTGAAGTCTACACAGCCCAAAATATGAACGGCGTGAACGACCAGCGAGAGACAATCGGTATATAAACGTATATACACGTATGTCTGGTAGAAAATGTTTTTTGTTTATTTTCATGGGCGAGTCGCCTTCTGTAACGACCTCTGAGGGGGGAACTGATGTCGAAACAGAAAACCAAAACCTAAAGCCGTTGTTGTTGTTGCTGTTGTTGTTGTTGTTGTTGTTGTTGCTGTTGTTGCTGTTGCTGTTGCTGTTGCTGTTGCTGTTGCTGCTGCTGTTGCTGTTGTTGATGTTGTTGCTGTTGCTGTTGCTGTTGTTGTTGTCGGTATTGTCTTATTCTTGCCTTGTCCTTGCCCTTGTCCTTGTTCTCTGTGTTGTTCCTGCGACCACTGCGATACACTCGCCGCACCGCACACCTCATCTCCTTCCCCCGTTCCCTTTCTTCCTCTTCTCCTCTCTCCCCCTCTCACCCCCCTCCACTTTCCCCACTCCCCTTCCCCCCTCCTACCCTTCTCTCCCCCCCCCCCCCCCCCCCCCCCGTCCCCTTCCACACCAATTCCCGCCCCCTCCCCTTTCTTCCCCTCTACCTCCCCTCCCCCCCCCCATCCTTTCCCTCTATCCCCTACCTGCCTCCCGCCTCCCTCTCCCTCACTTTTAAAGGTGTACATGGCCACGGTACCCCGGGGCGTGTCACCCGGTGGGGAGTTCAATGTTATGGTGAACAGCCACCCTGTCAGGGTGACCTGTCCCCCAAACGTGACGCCGGGCATGCAGATTCGTATCCGCCTGGAAGAGCCGCAGGGAGCGCTGCACCAGACGTTCGAGGTGGCGGTGCCGCAAGGGGTACGACCGGGGCAACCATTTGCCCTGATCGGTCAGTTTTTTTTTTTTTTTTTTTTTTTCGAGGGGGGGTTAAGGAGGAGAGGAGGGAGGGGGATGGGCGGGGGTGGAAAGGGGGGGGGGGGGGGGCGTACTGATCTGTTGATTACCTTTGTCACTTGACCATTGACCACGCATCCCTTTCGAGGCGGAGCACGGCGGGATGGGGGGGGGCGGGGGGGATCAAGGAGGGATGGAAGGAGAGAAGGGGAGGGGGAGGTGGGGGGCATTTACCCTTTCGGTTTTGTCCATCGGTATACACAGTTGGTGGAGGTGGGTGTTAGGGTGGGTCAGTGGGTGGATTGATCCTTGCACGAGCACTTTTCTTGCCAAGGTGTCGACGGTTATGGAGAGGGACGCGCGGTTGGTTGGTTACTTGCTTTCCGCCCGCTGGGGCGCGACAAGACCCGGAATACCAGCTTTCAGCATGCCTGTATTCCTTTGCTACGATCTATTGCTATTAATGTGGGGCGGCGCCTTAAGCGGAGAGGGCCACCTTGCGGCGGTGCGATGCGGAGAGTATCGGCCCACGGCAGCAGTCGGTCCATCGGAGCGGCAGTCGATCCGTCGGTAGCGACGGTCAGCCAGTCGATAGCGGCAATCGATCCGTCGGTAGCGGCAGTCAATGCGTCGATATCGACAGTCGACCCGTCGGTAGCGGTAGTCAATCCTTCGGTAGTGGCAATCGGGCCGTCGTTAGCAACAATCGGTCTGTCGGTAGTCGCTGTCTATCCGTCGGTAGCGACATTCGATCCGATAGTTCGTCCGTCGGTAGCGGTAGCCAATCCGTCGGCAGCGACAGCCATGGGTCGGTAGCGGTAGCACCGGTAGGTGCGATGTCTGGCTGGGTTGCGGGCGCTTTTGCTTTCGCGAGTCTGTCCCTATTTTGTCGGGGAGGTTCCTGCGGCGGGGGTGGTGAAAGGACGAAACGCATACGTAGCGCCGGGAGAACGGTTTACTGTTCTGTAGTGAAGATCTGATAGGATGCGGATGTGGCTGATCTCCACCTCCCGTCTGCCATCATTCATCCGTGTCCCATCTCCGTCCGTATCTGCCTGAACCTGTGTCCCGCTGTCGCTCGCTGCTTTGCTCCTTCCGACGGCGTTTGCTTGCCTTTGCTGCTGCTGCTGCTGCTGCTGCTGCTGCTGCCTCTGCTGTTGTTGCTGCTGCTGGCGTTGCTTCTGCTGCTACTGCTGCCGTTGTTGTTGCTGCTGCTGCTGCTGCTGCTGCTGCTGCTGCTGCTGTTGCTGCTATTGCCGTTTCTGCTGTTGCTTCCGCTGTTGTCTTTGTTGCTGTTGCTGTGACGGTGTCCTGAAGCGGGCGGGCAGCGCGTGATGGTGCACTGCCCCCTCGACGCGAGACCGGGGCAGAAGATTCGATTCCAGCTACCCATACAACTGAGTGAGGCACAGCTCCAGACGTACAGCATCCACTACTCGGGGAAGGTGAGAGTCCCACACCCCCTACGCCTTCCCCCCTACCCCCCCCTCCCCCCCAACCCCCTCCCACAATGCCCGCCCACCGTCCCCCACTCCCCCCCTCACCTCCCCCCGCTAGACCCCATGTCATGTGCCGTTTCGCTAGGGCGTAGTGCTGTATACCGCCCTCGATTTGCACCCACGTACGTAGATGCCACGGAAGTTCACCCCCTCCCGCCTCCCCCCCCCACACTCCAGAAAATAGATCAAATTAGGTCGATGTTGCCATCCATATGCAAGAGAATCCGCCTCACATGCGGTTTTTTGTTTAGGATGCAACTCACCCTTAATGCGGCTCGCCGAACACCTCACGTTTCGCTTCGCGCTTGGTGCAAGCAATCAATGTCTGCCTGGTCGATGAGTAAACCCCGACGTGCTCCTTCCCGGCGTTAAAGGGATGCGAGGGTATATGGTTATATTTTACGACTACGGCCATGCTTGGTAATGAGTACACCCCCCTTTCCCTTCCCCTCCCATCCCCCCGCCTCCCACTCCTTCCTACTCCCCCCCCCCCTCCCCTCACGACACATGTCACGAAATGTCTAAAAGCGCTCAACCCCCCCCTACCCCCGTGCTTCCCACCCCCTCCCTCCCTCCAAACTCCCTTTCCCTACCCCCCTCTCACGAGACGTGCAAAGAATATCATGGAGGAGTTGAAACCCAGTAAACCTTCTCTCCGCCCCCCACCCGCCCCCGTCATTTCACAGATAGACTCCATTGGATGTCAGTTTAGAACGAAGAGTGTAACCACTCAACTCCCCCCCCCCTCTATGATTATATGACTACGGCCATGCATGATATGAGTACCCCCCCCGCCCCCTCCCGCTCTCCACCCCCTCTTCCTCTCACGCCCCCTTTCATCCCTCCTGCCCCCATCCCACCCACACGCCTCCACCCTCCCTCCCAACTCCCGTCATTTTCTGAAAACCTTTTTTTGCCAGGACGGGTGGGTGAGGTGTGTAGGGACGGACCTTAAGTTCCATTGGGTCCGACACGACGAGGGAGACGCAGAAGCATCGGCATCTTTTGTGGGGGAGGCGACCTCGGTCGACGGAGGGGGGGGGGGGAGCGGTGGGAGGAGGAGGGGGAGGCGGGGGGTGGGGCGGGGGGAGGGGGCGCGGGAGGCGGGAGGCGGGGAGGGCGATGCGAAGTCGGCGCAGCAACGGCGAGGGACGATCTCGGACAGGACTATGCTTAAGCGGAAGGTGCGCACTGCTATAGGCTAAAGGGACTCTTTGGAACGTTTTTTCGTGGCGCGGGAGGACAGAGATGGAGGGGGGGAGAGGGAGGGGGGGGGGGGGGGGGGGGGGGGGGGGGGGGGGGGCGTACTCATTCGCTGGTCGCCTTAGTCATTTGACCATTGACCCCGCATCCCTTTCGAGATGAAGCACCGTTCCTGCTCCTAATAGAGAACTCCAACAACTGGGCGCTCATTACGTTGCTTCCATATATTACATAGACACTTTTTGCTAATCTTATTCCTCTTCCTGTTTGGCCGGGGGAGGGGGGGTGTGGGGTGGTAACGGTCGAGTACGAATACGTGCCAGCTTTGCTGCTACAGAGACGTACGGGGGGAGGTAAATATAGAGTTTGTATAGGAATGTGGCGGCGGGAGGGGAGGGGGGGGGGGGGGGGGGGGGGAGGGATCGTGCGTGCTTCAAGGCGTGTCATAGGCGAGATGATTACGGTTGACGTACGAATATATTCCAGTGATGCCACAGACAGAACGAGACAGAAATACAACGACAGACAGATAGACAGATAGATTGAGTGATAGATAGACAGGACAGGTAGGCAGATACCCGTGAAGAGTAAGAGCGTCGAGTCCGCAGAGCAGGGGGGGGTGCGCAATCGTTTTTCAGCGCTCGTGTTTCTCTCAACAAGGACCCTGTAACGGCTGCTGCTAAAATGAAGTCGTACTTTGTGTTTTCGGAAGGCTCTTCTCTCGACCGCCGTTCTTGTCCGGAAACATCTTTATGTTCGTTTTTCTACCTTCCCGTTCCCGAATAATCGATCGCTGGAAAACGATCACACCCCTGCGCCAAGTCAACGCTCTTTACGGTACCTATTCCCAATACCGAATAAGATGTTTCGGAAAGACAGACATATAGATATACAGATAGACAGGTAGATGGATATGTAGATAAGACAGTAGCAGCGGTGGATGCCTACAGCAGGACATTTCGCCGTTTCCGCGTTTGTCTCCCCGCAATTTGGTGTGTTGCGTCCCAGACCAGTATTTTGTTGTTTTTTTTGTCGCGGTTTGGTACAGAGGATGGGAGGGGGGGGTGGGAGGGGTTGTGTGGGGGATTTCGATGGTGCTGGCATGTTTGTGAGGGTTGCAGGGGGTGTGCTTGGAGTTTGTATGGAAGTTCAAGTGCAAGTTTTCGTGTGTGAGGGGGCATGGTGAGAAGGTGTTTTGTCGGTCGCTCGGGCTTCGGTGTGTGGTGTTGGCTATCGTACTGGTGGATGTTGGGCTATTCCTTGGTGGCGGACTTTTGCTGTTTTTTTTTCTTTTCGCTTGAACTAGTGCGTACCGCATGCCACCACTCTGACCAGGAATGTAAGCTCCGTTCGGTATTCATATCAGAGTCCAAACGGTGCCTATATTTCCGGTCAGAGCGTATACCAGGTACGTATAACGCGCAAGTTACACGTAGCTGATCTATCATCTGCAGATAGATCATCTGTAGTTCCTCACCTGACTTTGTGGGAGGAGGTGCAGGATCTGCATACGTACTACATGTGCTATGCTACAGCAGTAGATCATGCAGATTATGCGGGTCCCATCCGGCAGCATGAGCTACTGTCTGTAGATAATGCAAGATCGGGACAATCATAGATCTGCTCTGGCTCGAAATATCTAGATGATGAAGTGGGAATCGACGATCTGTCTATAGATGTAGATCATGAACGGCAGGAACGGACGATCTGTCTTGAGCTGTGGATAGTTCCGAAGCCGCCGTCCTGGTTGCGTGCGTCTTCCCTGTTATGGAGAAAACCTTTTGAGAAGTTCGTCCGGGGGGGGGGGGGGGTGTTATCTTACCATCACCCGTGTGTTATCTTATCACCCGTGTGTTCTATCATCACCAGGTGTGTTACCTTGTCACCCGTGTGTTACGTTGTCACCCGTGTGCTATCTCATCACCGGTGTGTTGTATTGTCACCGGTGTGTTATCTTGTCACCCGTGTGTTTTCTTATCACTCGTGCGCTATATTATCACCCGTGTGTTCTACGGTAATACCGACAAAGAGTAGATTCCTTTTCCTTTTATTTATTTTTTTCTTTTTCGCTCAGGCGGCGGTAGTCGTCGTGTCAGACGTGAGACGCGCCAGTGTAAGATTAGCTTTATGTGGTTGATAGACCATTTTCTAACCTTTTCTTAATGGTACTGCAGTAGTCCCGTTTTGAGGACAAACTGCTTGCGGAGGACCGTAGTAAATAGGACCAAATATTGTTGGTAAAAATAGGTAAATATGTAGGTGTTTGTGTGTACCGTAAGTCCTATTTACTATGGTCCCCCGTAATAAGTAGAATTCGAGTGGTTCGTCGCCAAAACGGGACTGCGGTCTTGAAAGGGTTCTGAGCCTTTTTTTTCTACTGCAAGAATTGTCCCACTATCGAATTAAGTAAGTTTATCCTCAGTTCTGAAGGCGAGCAGACATAGTGACAGCTGGCCGAAAACGCCTTCCAGACAAGACAAACCGTCAGACAAACAGACAGACAAGACCTACCGATGGGGGTAAACAGACAATTTTTACTATTTCGAGAGACCGTAGTAAATAGGACCACATTTTGTTCGTAAAAATAGCGAAATATATAGGTTTTTGCGTTTACCGTAGGTCCGATTTAATATGGCCCCCTGTAATAGACAGCCTTACAGGGTCGAATCTTGTGCGGACAGGCGGGCATATAGACTAGCGAGAGCCTGGCAGACATGGCAAGACAAAATAAAACAAGACGGGTATGGGAGACGGACGAACACGTCAGACAGACGGACGGACTGGCTGGGCAGGCAGATAAAACGGAAAAGATAGGCGGACAGATATACAAAAATTGTCAAGGGACTGGTTGACAGATAGATGGACGAGAGAGCCTCAGAGACAAGGCAAGACAGGACAGACACCGAAGGCATACAAGCACTTTGAGCAGACAAGACGAACAGACAAATCAGCTCTATTTTTGGCCGACACGCCAGAAGACCACATATCTTCTGGGAATTGTTTCTGGGCTCCAGGCACCTGAGTTTTTCGGCCGAATACACGCGTTTCACTCGCCGCGACAATGGGAGTATTAATAGTCAAAAACACCGGTAGTCTCCTCAGAACGCTACCCAGAGTTTTCCGAGACCATCTGGAACAGGTTTCCTTTTCTCCGTAGTCCTATAATAATAGTTTGATTTTTGGAGCTGCCAATCAGTTTTCTCTGGAAGATCAAAAATGAAGAAGACTTGTCAGAACCGGGGGGGGGCAGAAATATAGGATCTTTGAAGATTTTTGGTGAAAAACCGTGAGGTCGTCAGAACCGGCAGTATGGACGAACAGTCCGATTGTGACCCTGGAGAAACCGAAAACTGCTCAAGAAAGCTCTCGGAAAACTAAGGGGAGCATCCTGAGGAGTCTACGGGTGTATTTGACAGTCCCGCCGGGTCAATCGCGGAGTTTCGGCGAATAAAACAGATATTTGAGCCGTTCAAAAAAATACACAGCAGTAGTTGATCTAATATTACGGGGGGCCATAGTAAATAGGACCAAATATTGTTAGTAAAAATGGGTAAATATATAGGCTTTTATGTATACCGTAGGTCCTATTAACTATGGTCCCCCGTAATAGTACTAATAATATAATACTACCAATACAAGAATGATGACGTTAACAACAATGATACTCAAACTAGTCTCACACCTTGGACCTGTAGCTCTGCCTCTGCTTGACTGCGCTGATACGTGTAGGTTGCGGCTACGTACCAGACAAGGTGTGTGTACCAAGGGCTACGATTCATGCTTCCATGAATCACCGCAGTCATCTGATTGGCTTGAACTTCTTACGTACGTACGTACAAAACTCACATTCTCTCATTATTCCGAGAATATTCTGCTGATGACGTTAACAACAATGATAATACTGTTGATAGTTATAATAATGATAATGAGAATATAATACTGCTGTAATAATATCAATATCAATATCAATGATAATAATGATGATAATAGAAGTAGTGATGATAGTAATAATAATACAAATGATGATAAATAATAAATAATAATAATAATAATAATAATAATAATAATAATAATAATAATAATTATAATAATAATAATAAATAATAATAATAATAATAATAATAATAATAATAATAATAATAATAATAATAGTAGTAGTAGTAATGACAACAGTCCTTGGCAGGCAGGTTGAGACACGCAAATACATGGAGAAGTAACCAAATATCAATAGTCGGACTGCTGTACAAAGTTGTACAATCGGCGAATTTGTTCTTGTGCTGCCTCGGCACGGGCGCCTAGCCCAACACAATCCGGGTTGATTCTGCCTCCCCCCCGGGAAGCGGTTGCCCCAACTGCACGGGTAGAGAGTGGAGGACTCTTTTTATTTCCTCTTCTTTTTTTCTGTGTTTTTTTTTGTTTTCCTTCTTCTTTTTTGCATTGCCTTTGTGCCAGCACCTACTGCTGTCGTGCCTCCCCCCTCCCCCTCCCCCTTCTACTGTTGTGCCTCCCCCCTCCGCCTCCCCCCCCCCCATCAAAGAAAAAAAGGAATGCCTCCCCCGCTGCTGGGCATTGCCCAACCATTGCTGCTGGTTGCTGGCCGGTGGTCGTGGTGGTGGTGGTCATAGCGGTGGTGGTTGTGGTGGTGGTGGTAGTAGTAGCTGTGGCGGTGGTGAGTATCATTCTTGCGCTAAACCAGGTGTACACGATTGATTTATCGAGGAATCGGGAGGGGCGTTGGGCTTTCGTTGTGTTTTGGCGTGTGCGTTGAGGTTTGCTGTTGCTTTCGGGCTTTCCACGGAAGAGATATATCACACAGGGCGGGGGGGGGGGGGGGGGGGGGGGGGGGGGGGGGGGGGGGGGGGGGGGGGGGGGGGGGGGGGGGGGGGGGGGGGGGAGGTCGTGCACCGAGCGGATCGTAGTTCGGCCGACGACTGAACATTCCGCCTTCTTCTCGCCTGGAAAACCGAGGCCTAAAAGAGTCGCCGACATTTTCATTTGGTATCGTACCTTGTAACGAAAACGAGATCTCTTCCATGATTTGTATTGGTTTGTAGCCGTTTCAATCGCGGGGTTATTATTGTTTCCGTTTTTTAGCGCGTTGTCGCGCGAAGTTGTACGCGTTCGTGGGTAGCCCTGTGATTCGCGAACACCACTTTGTAAAAATAAATTTGGGAGAAATAAATCTTTTTTTTTCTTCCTTCTTGGGAGAAGTTCTTGTGAGAATTTTCATGGGATTATTTACACACTCGTGCAACAACTTTTGGTCGGTTTCTGTCTTGCAACGTCGACCAGAGCCAACCCGACCCCAACCCTATGATACCCTGTCCCTAACCACGGCTCTGTTGGGAACTCGAGGTCGTCAGGGGGGGGTCGGGTGTTCCGCCGCGCGTGTTTCGACGGCAGTTTCCCCAAAAATTCCGTCCGGCCGGAAGACCGACCTCGAGACGAGTCAGACAGCATGTGGTGTTGCACGAGTTTATTCACAGAGTGGTGTTGTATTGAAAGCCCTGTCGGCGCTCTCGCTCTCACGGGTGTAGTACTTGTAAGTTTTGTTTTCTTGGAGGCATGTCGGGGGCGGGGAAGAGTTGCACGGCGAGACAACGGCAAATATTATGTGGTGACGGGGCGAGCTGGTTTTTTGTTTTAAGGGGTTCAAGGGGTTCATATTTGCGTGTCTTGAAACATATTGCAAGCACGTGTCCGATTCTTCGTAGAAGCGACGGCTTTCTCTCGCTTTCTGTCTCGCTTTTTGTATACTGTCCTCCTTTTTTTGTCATGACTGGATAGTATTGACGGTATTTCTGGTGGTCTGGTTCAGTTTGGTTCTGGTTCACTACTATTGGCGGTTTTTGCTGTTGTTCCTTTGATTGGGTTTTTCATTTCGCGCTCCTTCCTCTCTCGCCTTTTGTTTCCGCCTTCTCTTTTTGCCATATGCCCTCACCTTTCGGTGAGGGTCTTGTGATACCTGTCCTGTCCTGTTTTGTTTTTTTTTCTCGTTTTCCTCTTGTTTCGTTTCGACTCATGTCCTTATTTTTTTCCCGTTCTCTTTCCTTTCCTTTCGTTTCCTTTCCTTTCCTTTCCTTTCCTTTCCTGTCCTTTTCTTTTCTTTCCTCCCCTTTCCTTTCGTCGCGAACTGTTCTTGTTTGCTTTTACTGATTTTGGCTTCGTGACCTCGCAGTCTTTGCTGGCGGGGTCCAACTTCAGGATCGAGGGAAGCGCGTTCGTCCGTAAGCTGTCGAAGCTGAAACACCGCCACTACATGGTGGAGCTGGTGAGACTTACGAAAGAGGACGAGAGGCCGAGAGAGATGATATATGTATTCAGCACAGTCGGCAGAACGTGTAAAGACGCAACACATGCAAGGGGCTGGATCACCTACGATTGTGACTCCTTCGGGGAGTATATTCATATCGTAAATACAGCAACAGAAGTAGCCTCATGGTTACTGTTGTTGTTACGGTTTCGTATAGGTGGTGAGGTCGTGTTGCACGAAAATTGTGTGTGTTTTGTAGACCACTGCTGTAAACACTACAACGTAGCACCCCGTCGTACGCGCGATCGGAGAGCGCATCGCACATACAGTAGCTTGCAAACAAGAGTTTTAAAGGATTTTTTTTTAATTTTCGATCTCACAGCTGATGTTTCATGGGGTTTTATTCTTGTTCAAGTACAGGCAGGCAGGCAAGTAGATCGACAGACCGAGAAGACAAGCAAACCCGGAGACGAGAGCTGGTGGCGAAAAGCGGAAACACATCGCTTCGCCGACAGACTCGAACGGAACAGAACGGAACATGACCGAATCGATGATGATGATGGTGCTGATGTTGATGATGTGTGATATGATGGATGATGACGATGATAATGATGGCGACGGTTTTTATAACGACGAGCAGGTGCGAGCAGAGGAAGCCACCCTCGACGCGAGCGTGCCCGAGGCCAACCTCACCTTCCAACACCTGAGCCGCGCGAGCCAGCTTCCCTTCAAGGAAAAGGTCGAATGGTTTAACAAGCAGTGCGATCTGCTCAGGGTGCCCTGGGACGTTGAGCATCAGCACCTCAAGGTATGACAATGTGTCCATGGTTTGGTGTTGTGTTTGTCGTCTGCTTGCTTTGCTCGCTCACTTGCTTGCTTGCTTGCTTGCTTGCTTGCTTGTTTGCTTGCTTGCTTGCTTGCTTGCTTGCTTGCTTGCTTGCTTGCTTGCTTGCTTGCTTGCTTGCTTGCTTGCTTGCTTGCTTGCTTGCTTGCTTGCTTGCTTGCTTGCTTGCTTGCTTGCTTGCTTGCTTGCTTGCTTGCTTGCTTGCTTGCTTGCTTGCTTGCTTGCTTGCTTGCTTGCTTGCTTGCTTGCTTGCTTGCTTGCTTGCTTGCTTGCTTGCTTGCTTGCTTGCTTGCTTGCTTGCTTGCTTGCTTGCTTGCTTGCTTGCTTGCTTTGATTATTCAGGAGCCCAATTTTTATAATCAGCAAACCAGTACGAGGGGTCAAAGCTACAAGTATACTCCTGCTGTTGTTTAAAGTTAAAGTATTAATACGTGTACTCACCACGAAGTATGAATGTGCAATCATGGTTTCATGTTCACATTGGGGGGGGGGGGGGGTACACTTCTGCTGTGTGGCGGGGCTGGCAGGTACGGAGGAACAACTTGCTGGAAGACAGCATGGCGGCGATGGAGAGCGTGCGGTCCGAGAGCATGCGACAAAGGTTCCGCTTCGAGTTCCTGGGAGAGCCGGGGGTGGATGCTGGGGGCGTCGCCAGAGAGTGGTTCCACCTCGTCTCTGAAGGGTAAGAGTGTGTGCTACGATTCGAGTAGCATTTCCCCGGTGAAAAGAAAGGGCCAAAATGTTTATGAGTGATGGGTAGGGCTGGGCACTGGCACATTATGTGCCGGCAGTAGTAATCTACTGGCAGTACTAATAAATTGATTGACCTGGACAGTATATTCGTCAGCAGTTTTAACCTGACGTACGCCCGAGAAACAAGCCATATCATTGTGCGGAAACCCACTAAATGCGTTTCGCGAGGAGAGTAGAAAGGAGAGACAGTGTGTTGCTGCAATCGGGTATACGAGGTACTGATTGGTTTCGACGACAGCTTAATCCCTACCGACTGAGTGAAGGCAGTGCCCAGCCCTATCTCGTATTAATGTACGAAACATTTTTTGGCCACAATATTTTAACGAAGTGATGGGGCTTCTCAACTAAGTCGGGTTTTTTTTTTTTCTCAATACCGTCTCCCGAGACAAACCTTTATAGCCCATGGGATTGATTGCTACTCGGGTTATATAGTAATTGTATGTGCACGTTGTTTTCCTACAGTAAAAGCGGCGTTTTGGGCGACAGGATGGTAAAAAAAGAGGAAAGGTCTCCCCAAGTGGGGAAGGGGGCCTCACAGGAAATTTTGCGGGTGCACCCTCTCTCGCTACCCTATATATAGCATTCGTCTACTCTTTAAGAAAGAGGGTAGTGCCGCAGAAGAAAGCGTTGAGTTCGCAGGACAGGGGTGCGATCGACCTTATTTCACCGCTCATTTTTTGTCTGTACAATGGTTGATGGGGGTGCTACTACAGAAGTAGTAAAAATCGAAGTTTCTATGTTTGGAAGGCTCTCTCTCTCTCTCGACCAGCACATTTTTCGAAAACAAAACCTTGTTGTTGGGCATTGTGGAAACAACCTTCTCGCGTTCTGGAAAAGAAAAAAAAAAACGGGCCCCGAGACACGGTCGCCGTGCTCCCGTGCGAGCTCGATGCTCTTCGCGCTTTTCGGTGAAGGCAAAAGGATACAGACTGGGTCTATAAAGGCAACCGCAGCACGTGGGGTAAGGGAAAGGGTACAACGTTTCTGTGGAAGGGAGGTGTTGTAAAAATGTAAGGGTGGTACGTAGGAGGCTCTCGCTCCGCTGCTGCTGCTGCTGCTGCTGCTGCTGCTGCTGCTGCTGCTGCTGCTGCTGCTGCTGCTGCCACCCTCGCACGACATACGTCGTCCGTGCAGAAGGGGCAGCAGAGCCTCGTGGTCCCTTGTGCTTGTCGTCGCTGTTTAGGTCTCTCGTCAGCAGCTGCCTTGATAGTTGATCGGAAGGGGCAACCTACTATTAATATTACGGGGGGGGCCACAGTAAGTAGGACCAAATATTGTTAGTAAAAATAGGGAAATATATAGGTTTTTGTGCGTGCCGTAGGTCCTATTTACTATGGTCCCCCGTAATAAACCACCAAGTCGGCAGCTGGCTGAGTGGTCTATTAATAGTAGGTTAACAGCTGGTATGTTGTTTCGCGAGCTCCACCAAGTCGGCGCTGACTGAGTGGTCTGTTTGTAGTAGGCCATCCCTTCGGCCCAATAGTCAACTCCTGCCCATGTCTGCCACGGAGGGTAAGGGAGGTACGAGGGTACCAGAGAGGACAAAAAGGCTGTAAGCGAAAACTGTATGTGGGTAACAAAATGTTGGGTTTCGTAGCGAAGTATGGGCGGCAACGGAAAGGGTACACGGGGATCTACTGTAACCACTCTCGGAACCTCAAGAGGGGAAAGTTGACGTGCAACAAGATGACTGTTGCCGGCTCAGGTACTGCGCGATTGCGAGATAGGTGACAGAAATTGGTGTCCCGAGTTGCAATGGTTGAATGCGAGGGCATCGTATGCAAGGGGCGCAGCAAGGTTTTGCCCGCCCTGGCGCTGTTCGTAAATGGTTGATATCTCCACAGGGCTACCAACCAACCATGTTTTTTTTTGTTTATTGTCGGGATCTGGGGGTCCGAAAGAGATCAGCTTGAGTACAGTATGGGTGGGTGGGTGGATGCCTCGGAAGGGTACGGGCAATGAAGGATGGTGGCTCGGAAAGGGTACAGGTAGTACGGGAGAGGGTACAGGTAGTACAGGAAAGGGTACACGGGTGGTAGACAGGGTAAAAAGGGTAGGAAGAGGAAGAGTGATCAAGGTTGGGTAGAGGAAGAGTTTATGCGAGGAAAACGGTGAGGGTAGCGAGGGAAAGGGTAAGGGTGGCGAGAGAAAAGGGTACACGGGCTGCAAAGAAATATGGCGTGTTGCTGAAAAGGATTGAGTAAGGGGAGAGGGGATGGTGGCAATGGAAAGGGTCCGGGGGGTGAGTGTTTTGTCTCATTGCCTCCTCCTCCTCCTCCTCTTCTTCTTCCGTTCTTGTGTTTTATCTCAATGGCCTCTCCCTTCCTCATCCTTGTTCTTACGTGATGCGTACCGCTGCCCACCCTGTCGTTGCTATCTTTATGTCTGTTTTCCCTTATACCGGGGGTACTATTTCCTTTTTATTCTCAACTTGCATACCCGTGTTTTCTTTTCTTTTTTTCCCTTATACCGGGGTACTATTTCCTTTTTATTGTCAACTTGCATACCCGTGCTTTTTTTTCTTCTCTCGCGCAGGGTTTTCAATCCGGACTTCGCGTTGTTCCAGTACTCTAGCATTAACCAGATGTGCATGCAGATCAGCGCAAACTCGGGCGTCGCGAACGAGCAGCACCTGCAGCACTTCCACTTTGTCGGCAGGTGTGTTCCCGCGCGCGGGGGGGTGGAGTGTGCTCGTTTCCCTGATTTTTTCTCTTGAAACACATTTTTAAGCCTTTTTTCTCCCCGTTCTTTTTTTTTTTTTTCTTGTCATTTCTCGTCCTTGCATATTTTTCCCCCTCTTCCATTTTCAACCGTTTTCTCTCGTTTTTATCGGGATTTTTTGTTTACGCTTTTCATCGCGCTTGTTTTTCGATCGTTTTCACGCATGTTGTTTTTCCCATTGTTCGCTGTTCGTTCTGCGCTCTTTCCACTGCAGGCTTACGACACGGCGCATCAACCTCAAATACCAAAATATGAATTCCAAAATAAATAGTCCCGGTCCCCGTCCTCCTTAGATAGATATATATATAGGTTGGGTTGGCGTCGGTTGGCGACGATGCTGTAAAACACGCCTCTCACTGCGTTAGCTAGACAACCTGGATATCGTTTTTTTTTTTTTTTTTTTTTTTTGGCGGTCACCACGGCTGGCGGTGGGTTAGATCATTTATTGTGCGGGGAGAACCTTTAACTCCGCACAAGGGGGATGATCGTATCACGTAGTGTGTATATGATAAGACACCCACGAGGCAGTTGCATGGTAAACCCATTGCTGTCTCTGGAATTGGCCACACCGGAAAATAAATCCAATAATTGTCATCCGTATGCAAGAAAATCTGCCTTGAACGCGATTCTTAGTAGGATGCAGCTCATCGTCATGCGACTCGCCCAACACCTCACGGCGTTTCGCGCTTGGTGCAAGCAATGTCTGCCTGGTTGGTGAAAAACCGACGTGCTCCGTCCCGGCATTGTAGGGATGCGAGGTACCATGGTCATACGACTACGGCCATGCATGATATCGAGTACCCCCCGCCGCCCCCCTGTCCTATGGTCATACGACTACGGCCATGCATGATATTGATTACACACCCCCCCACCGCTGCTCCGTTTCGAAAATGATGCGTGGTCAATGGTCAAATGAGGCAAGCAACAAATGAGTACGCCCCCCCGCCCCCCCACTGTCCTATGACCAAACGACTATGGTAATGCATGATAATGAGTACGCCCCGTCCCCCCGGTCCCCGTCCCCTCGGACCCCCTCTCCCCCATCCCTCGTCCCCGCTCCCTTCCACCCCCCCCCCCCCCCCCCCCCCCCCCCCCCCCCCCCCCCCCCGGCCCGGCCCCGCGTTGCCCAACCGTCAAGGTTGTTGGGAAAGGCGCTTTTCGACGGGCAGCTCGTGCAGGCGCATCTTGTACGGCCCCTGTACAAGCACTTGCTCGGCTGGCCGATCGCCTTCAGCGATCTAGAGCACGTCGACCACTTCACGCACGAGTCGCTCATCAAGATGACCGAGCTTGATGATGTTGGGGGGGTGGGTTGGCGGTGGGGGGGGGGGGGGGGATGGGGGGATGGGGGGGGGGGGGGGGGGGGGGGGGGGGGGGGGGCGTGCTCATTTGTTGCTTGCCCTATTATAGTCTTTTGGCCATTGACCACGCATCCCTTTCGAGACGGAGCATTGGAGGGGGGGGGGGGGGGGGGGGGGGGGGGGGGGGGGGGGAAGAGAGGGGTTTGGGATTTTGGGATGCATGTTGAGAGCTGTTACGTTCAAGTTTGCCAGTGTAGGCGTAAATATGACGACGGCTTCGTCTTGATATTAGTGTCGAAGCAGTCCTTATATTTCCGTCCAGAGTGGTGTATAGTACAGCGGTGCGTTTTGTTTTTGTTTTATCTCGCTGTTTTTTTTTTTTTTTTACTATTTTTTTTTTTTGGTTTTCGTTCTCTAGTTACAGTGGCTGTATCAGATGCGCACGTGTAGAATGGGTGATGATGTCAAGGTAGGTTGGGTTGTCGGGAAAGAATTTGGATGCACCTGAAGAGGTGTCGTTTTGTGCCCAATCGTTTTTTGTTGTTTGTGCGTTCGTTGGTACGGGCCAAGTATATATTGTTGAAAGTGGTGTTTACTTTTCGTTGGTTTTATTGTGCTACAAATGTCTGCATCAGGTGCACGTGTAAGAAGCTCGGTGTGGAGGTGGGGGGGGGGACGGGGGGCAAGAGGGGATGGATGCGTCTGGAGAGGGACGGCCACACGGTTCGGAAAACATGAGAGTGCGGTTGGGCGTTGGAATGAATGTCCAGATGTGCTCTGCTCTTAACATAGTGCTACCGGTTATGATATTGCAAATATTTATTATTTTAATAGTGCACATGCTCGTATTCGTACAGCTGTATCAAGGTGTATGATAGGGGGCGAACAGTTGTTTGATCATTGACTTACTTTTACATTTTTTGCGAAACAGTTTTGTCTGTGCCAGCCGTGAGTCCGAGTTTTACGAGGGCGTACCTGCTATGTACAATCTTGACGCGCAGTTTCTGCTTCCTGTAACAGATCCCCGGCCACCCCCCCACCCTACTTCATACACCCCCCTCCTCCTATGGTCATACGACTATGGCCATGCATGGCATGAGTACCTCTCCTCCTTCCCCCTTCCTTCGTTCACCTCCCCCGCTCCTCAACCGGAAACCCATCGGATCATGAAACAACAACAAACCGTACCGCCTCTTGTCGTCGGGGAAAAAAAAAAAAAAAAAAAAAGGTTTGCTGCTTGGACTTCACGATGACCGAAGACCGCTTGGGGTCGATGGAGGTGGTGGACCTCAAAGAAGGGGGGTTCGGAGTTCGATGTGACGAACGAGAACATCGGGGAGTACGTGGAGCTCGTGCTGAAGCACCGGCTCCTCATGCGCATGCGCGACCAGCTGACGGCGTTCCTTGTGGGTTTCTACGACGTGATCCCGGAGGCGTTACTGTCGGTGTTCGACTTCCAGGAGCTGGAGCTGCTGATGTGCGGGCTGCCGCAGATCGACCTCTCGGATTGGCAGAGGCATACGGACTATACAGGGGAGGGAGTTCGAGAGGAGAGCGGGGAACCACAAGGTGGGGGGGGGGGGGGGGGGGGGGGGGGGGGGGCGCTTGACCTTTTTATTTTGACGTTTGGCAATCCATTTTGGCGATAATAAAAATGCCTTCCAAGGCAAGAATCGCAGTGGGGAACCTGCTTTGTGACCCAATGGTTGATCTGAGTTACGACTACAAATAGTGCACTGTACAGTAGCAAGGAGAGAAAAGTAATAAAAATGGGGGGGGAAAAATAAAAGTACGCGCAAGGTGCCGAAGCTGTGAGCCCGCCGCACGAGTGGTTCTCAGGAGGGGATGCAGCTGTCACCTTTCATGCGACTCGCCGACACGCGGCCAGCCGCACGGCGGTTCGCGCTTTGGTGCAAAAAATAAGAGTTTTATGGTCGGTGAAAACGCGACGTCGCTCCGTGCCAAAGGCGATGGTGGGGATGCGAGGGTCTCTCGTGGTCATGCAATGCATGTACGGCTAGAGGGCCATGCATGACACGAGTACACCGTTCGTGCTATTACGGGGGGCAGTAGTAAATAGGACCTACGGTGTACACAAAAAAACCTATATATATTTACCATGTTTTACTGTCAATAGTGGGTCCTGTTTACTATGGGTCCCCCGTAATAGTTGTGATTGGTTTGTCCCCACGAACGTGCGTTCAGTTTTGAAGGGATTTATAAGTGTCATTCGTAGCGGACGAAAAAGAATAAAACACTGCCCAGTTGGTGTCAAACTAGAGCAGTGGAACAATAACACCTTTTTTTTTTTCAATTAAACACGATTTTTGTGACAAAAATAATCACGATCACGATTCGTACGTGGCATTTTGTAAAAAATGTCAATTGGCGTTTTATTATGGCAGTTCTTATTGAAACAAAAAATACGAATTACGTTTTGTTGTTACTGTTGTCACGAATCCTGTGAGACATGATTCGTTTTTTTTTCTGAATTTTTCACAACGTTTTTTTTTTTTTTTTTTTTTTTTCTTGTGAATTTTCACGATTTGTGAGTGACATGAAAAAAAGTATCGCGATTCCCGAAAACATCACGTTATTTTTGTGACGGCACCGTGACATGGTTTCTGGTCATCCCGTAGCATATTATTGATTCAAAACTCCACTATTATTGATAATATAAATGTAGGGCTTTGGAAATATCTACTACCGGTATTTAATAGTCGAGATATTTCCATACACGCATGTTGTTTTTGCTCTTGTTTGCACTCTTGCCGCCGTCGAGAAACTAGTAATAGAAGTCACAGTTTTTTTTTGCTCAAAAAGAAAAAAAAAAAAAACCCGAGGGCTGTGTGTGTTATTTTTTTGCGCGTTATATTTACCAATTCTGTCCCCCGAAAAACAAAAGGGCGTCTGGATTAACCATCAAACCTTCTCGTGCTGCACTGCATGTGTATCTACCTCAATTTCACCCTATTAGTAGGGCCAAGTGTTCGGTCCCCACGTTGGGAGTGCGGTTACATCTATTTGTGCAGGGGTTATTACGGGGGTCCATAGTTAATAGGACCTATCTTATACATAAAAACCTACATATTTACCTATTTTTACTAGCAATTATTTGGTCCTATTTACTATGGTCCCCCGTAATAGTTGACGTACCACTCCGACCCAAAATATAAGGACCTTTTAGACCGAATAATTGTATGCTAAAGGTCCCTATGTTTCGGGTCCGAGTGGCACACACTACAGTTGTGTCCTCTTACTTTTTGGGAGATTTGAGATTTGGTACATCGCTCTGTGGCCTGAAGTAGCACACGACACCCGTTTGGTCTCTCTGATGCGAACCATCAAACGTGGCTCATGTTACCCCGCTCAGAGTGGTTCGGTGGTTGTGGTATTACGGGGGTCCATAGTTAATAGGACCTATGGTGTACATAAAAACCTATATATTTTCATTTTTTTACTGACAATATCTAGTCCTATTTACTATGGGGACCCCCGTAGTATTTATGGGGGACCATAGTAAAATAGGACCAAATACTGCTGTGATTACGGGGGGTCCATAGTTAATAGGACCTATGGCATACATAAAAACCTATATATTTACCTATTTTTACTAACAAAATTTGGTCCCGTTAACTATGGACCCCCTTAGTAACGTTTGTTCGAAATTCCGGAGCGTACTAACTGTCGTTGTTTTATGGATCAAATATGCTGCTTGTGTATAGTTGTTGTATATATATCAGAAATTGAAAAACATGAGCTGTGAGATCGAGAATTTATTTCGTCGAAGCTGATCTTTGCAGGCTGTGTGTCTATTATCACGGGGGGCCATAGTATACAGGACCAAATATTGTTAGTAAAAATAGGCAAATAGATAGGTTTCTTGTGTGTACCGTAGGTCCTATTTACTACTATGGTCCCCCGTGATAGTGATACTTGGATACGACATGTGAGTCGCGAACCGTCTGTAGTCGATGATGCTTCCCATATTTTGTTGGTTCGATTTCCCCCTTTTTTTTTTTTTTGTTGTTGTTGTTGACGTTTTTGTTTTTTACCTTCCGTTTCATGCTTCACGCTCACATTTTCGCGCAATTCTGGCAAGTTAAAATGTGCTCTCTCGCTGCCCCTCTCTTTCTCGGCAGGTATGCATGTCTCTTTGTGCGTGTTGGTAGATAGTGTGTTATAAGGCAGGGCTGTTTCACGGGTCAGGTCAGGTCAGGTCGGGTCGGGTAAAAGGGTGACCCGACCAGACCCGCAAGAGTTTGAAAACATCCTTACCTGACCCGACTCGAGCCGACCCGATCCGACCCGACTCAACCCGTGACATGAAAAAAAAAAACAGGTCGGGTCATCATCCGCGAAGAGCCTCGGTCATATTGAACTCTCACCCTGCGGCATTATTTTGTTTTACGATATTGTTGTCAACAGCACGGTTTTCCGAGTGCACTCAATGGTTCTTACTGTTAGTTACCTGGTACCCGTACCAGGAAGGTTTTATTAAGTTTGTTTCGTTTTTTTCCTGCAGTATGTAATGCACTTTGACCAAAAATCCCTATTTTTCCTCTTTTTTTTTTTTTTTTTTGCGACGCTGTTATGATACGATTTCCTTACGATGCACTCCACCCACGAATTAACACACCCCTCGTTTTTTTTTTTCGGCGGTTTTCGACGATTTTTTTTTTTCGACGATTTTCCGCTTTGTGCGGCTGTCGAATGGCATATTCGTGTCCTCTCCCCGCCTAGATCGTGAAGTGGTTCTGGGAGGTGATGGCGGGGTTCGAGACGGAGCAGCTAGCGCGTGTGTTGCAGTTCGTCACGGGAACAAGTGGGGTACCGAGTCAAGGGTTCGCGGTTCTTCAGGTAACTGCCGTCGCTCGGCCATATTTTTATTTTTCAAGTTTGCCCTCAGGCGATCTGTTGATACTGATCGTGTTGAGCCTGTCGGTGTCTCTGTGACAATAATAATCGCGTCGAGCCTTGTCCTCGAGTCGGTCGGTAAATTGTCGTGTTGACCGTCTTGCGGTCGGCTGGTATTAGTCGTGTTGACCCTGTCCGTCGGTAATATTCGTGTTGGCCTTATTTGTGGGCAGTGGTCGTGCTGCGCCTGTCGGTCGTAGTAGTCGTGTTGACCTTGTCGGTCGGTAATAATCGGGTTTACTCTGTCCGAGATAGTCGTGTTCACCCTGTCAGTCTGTCGGCAGTAGTCGTTTTGACCCAGCCGGTCGGTAATCATCGTGCCCTGTCGGTGTTGGTCGTGTTGACCCGGTCAGTCGGTTGGTAGTGGTCGTGTTGACCTTGTCGGTCGGTAGTTATCGTGTTGACCCTGTCGGTCTGTCGGTAACAGTCGTATTGACCCTGTCGATCTGCTAGTGAAAAACAAATCGAGCTGGTGCGTTTGCTCCGAGCTAAATTTAGTTATCCTATGTATATCTGGGTGTATGTATGTGTGTGTATGTTTTTTTTGTGGCACTGGCCTTGTGTACTTAAGTTCGTCCCACTGCCGCCACCTGGGGGTGACTTTGAACTCGTGCTCGTCCCACCGTCGCCACAGCCGCCGCCGCCGCCGCCGTTGCTGCCGCTGACGTCGTTTTTGTTGTTTTATAAACGTTTTCATTCACGTGTTCCTTTCGTTTTTGTCTTTATTGGTTGTCTTTTCCTTGGGGCATTTTTTTTCAATTTTTTTTTTTCAGGGTAACGACGGGAACATTCGAAGGTTTACCATCAACGGCTTGCCGGACTTGGATTCCGGCCTCTTCCCCAAGTGAGTTTCTTGCAGCATATAGCGCGCGTGTTGACTTTTTGCTTACCGTCTCGGTAAGATCGCTCCGTTGACCACGGTACAGCAGAAATCCCTCGTCTAGGGTGGTATCGATCACCCAGGGAAATGACCGACCGATATACCTGTATCCTTCGCGCGGCCATGCTATATCCCGTGTACTACCCGCGATGGAAGGATCGCAAACAGCTTGCGAAGGGGAGTTTCGACGGAAGTTCTCGATCCCAGATCTCACGATTGCCTTCTTCTTCTTATTTTGATTTTGTGTTGAGCCACCACTTTTCACTTTCCAACTCTCTGGACAAGCCGTGGTTGCGGACAGGTCACAGGTGTCTCCCCTACCCCCCCCCCCCCCCCCCCGGTACAAATCTATCTCCATTTTTATCGCGCAAGGGGTTCATAGAGCATTCTCACTGCTCGTCAATCGTCATCGAATTTCAATTTCGCTGACTCACGCTCTCGCGCTTTTTCCGAGATGGGACAAAGGCACATGGAGTACTTTTGTTAGTTTTTTTTTTTTTTTCCGGCGAACTCCCCACCGGAATTCAAACCCCGGCCCTCGCACGCTTATACCTTACGGTGGGGCCGTATAGATCAGGACCCATCATACACAAAAACCTATGCATCCCAGTTTTTTTTTTCCAAGCATATTGTGTCTTGAATACTCTGTACGGAAGTATTCGAGGTTAGCCATTAGGCCCCGGGGCGACGGGCATGATACTCTGGACTGAGTGCTGCAGAGACGATTTCTGTCGGTGTTTGGCTCATTAGACTACTGTAGCTGAGTAGAGAGGGGTGCGGCTTCGGAAGCTTGCTGTGCTGCGATCCGATCTCAAATGTGCCGGGTAGCTTCTGCTGATCCCTCTTGTGTCTGATGGCTCATGGCGCGCGCGGGGTCGCGTTTTCCGGGGAGTCGACTTCGAAACCCTTGTTGTGTTCTACTGCGAAGATATGAAGTAATACTGGCCCGAATCACACGCCGCAGTTGCACCTGTTTCCTGTTCGAAAAACTAAAATGTCGAGGTTTTATGTATTCACCCCTCTGGCCGGTCCCCGTATTAATGTTCATGTCCAAAACGCCCCCTTACATTTCCGTCCAGTCAAACAATTTTGTCCGCGGAAACATGAACCACATTGGCCGGAAATGTAGTGCCCGTTTTATATTTATAATGTGAGTTTAAAACGGGTATTACATTTCCGGCGAGAGTGGTGTGCTTTTCTGGAGGGGTGGTGCTGATCCATTCACGCGTGAGACAGATCATGATCTATCTACAGATCAGATATATCATCTAGGTCTTAACCTGCCGTTGTGAGAGGTTGTGCAGGATCTATCTGCCTTATAGGGCAAATCATCCAACCGAGGAAATGTGTCCTAGATCGTGCAGGTTATTCACGGCTCCACCCATCCGGCGAACATGAGCTACTGCAGCAGATCGTAACATATTAGGAATACGCCTGCTCTGAAAGATGTGGATCATTATGTAGGAATTATTTGTAGACGATCTGTAGGAATGATCTGTAGATGACTTGTGGGTGATCTGTAGATGATTTGCAGGTTTTTTGTATGAATGATCTGTAGATGATCTGTAGGTGATTTGTAGATGATCTGTATGAATGATCTGTATATGATCTGTACGATTGATCTGTAGATGATCTGTACGAGGAAAACATACATGAGCTGCAGTAGATCATACAGATCAGGAATCGATCTGCTCTGATGGTTGTACAGATCATCAAGTAGGAATCGATGATCTAGGTCATCATCTGTCCAAGATGTGTCACCCTTTGACTTCGGAGGGAAAGAAATAAACGCACAACCCCCACCTCCGCCTCCTCCACCTGCACCTCCAACCTGCACTCAGCACCCCCACCCGCCCCCGCCCCCGCCCCCGCCCCCCCCCCTCACGGTGATGTTGGCCTTCGAAACATGCGCAGATCGCACACATGCTTCAACCGCATAGACTTGCCCATGTACTCAAACAAGAAGGAGATGGAGGAATACCTCACCATGGCCATCAACATGGAGTGTACGGGCTTCGGCATCGAGTAGAGGGCTGGCGGCTGTCAGCGCAACGTCGAAAGGGTTTGCTCTGTTGGTTCGCTGGCTCTTGTTGGTTTGCTTGAGGCGCGCTTGCGACGTGCTGGGGGCCGGCTTGCTCGCTTTGCTTGCTCTGCCTGCTTTTGCTTGCTAGTCCGCAGCGCTTTCATCCGACCTACTCGAAAACTTCTCATAGCTAAATACTAATAGCTGTAGCTGTTGTTAAAATAGCTATCCGCTAAGTCGTGGGGGGGGGAGTGTTGCGTAAGGGGGGCAGGGCCATCCTGCCCTTCTTCTAGTCCTTGTCCTTTGTGTTCATTTTTTTTTTGTTTTGTGTCTCGTGCTCTCGGGGGACGGGGGGGGGGAGGGGACGGGGGGTTGACCGGATGCCGCCCGCCTCCCTCACCTAAAACCACTGCCACGCCCCGGGATGGAAGGGCGGATGGGCACGAAGCGCGACCTGAGTGGCCCCTGCCGCTTTCGTCACCAGGCGAAAAAAGAGTGTCTTGAGGAACCAACGGGATACCGTATCACACGTGTGATAAGATAGCAGACCGGCCCGGGAGAGATGCATCTCGGGAGCCCCGTTTTCTTCGAATTAGCCGCCGGGGGCGAGCATGCACAACCGAAGAAAAATGGTGGCTCCGAAGAGATATCGTGGAGATTTACTTCCATAGACGCATCGCTTTTATGTTTGCGCTCTCGCTCTCCGTGGTCGAGAAAACCAGCTTGGCAATTCGTCTGAGGGGTGTGTGTTTTATATTCACCCGGGTGATGAGGGTTGGCGTTCGCGCGCAATGAGGGGAGGGGGGACGTCGCAATTTCCGTCAGTCCTTTTCCGGACGGGGGGGGGGGGGGGGGGGGGGGGGGGGGGGGGGGGGGGACAGGGGGCGTTGAGATTTCCGTCGGTCCTATGGTTGTGCGTTTTTTTTTTTTTTTGGTTGTTTTGGGGTCGGGAGAGAGAGGGATGCTTGAAGAATTTGCTGTCCAAAGGCGAACGTGTGCGGGGCTGGGGGGGGGGGGGGGGGGGGGGGGGGGGGGGAGGGCAGCAGTACTATGTATACGCCAGAGGGTAGATAGGTCACGCCGCGCGGCAGGATTTTGCCCGATTGTTTTGACAGTAAGTATTAGGAGTGGTAGTGTTCCCCGTGGGTTTCGTGAGCGCGTATGTACTTTCGTCGCTGTCGTTGCGGCTGCGGGCTGCGGCTGTGGCTGTGGCTGCTGATGATCATGGCGATGATGGTTGTACTGCCTTGCGCGCGCGGCGATAAATAGCTACTCGAGCAAGAGCGACGTCGCCTTTTGGCTTCCCTCGCTCGGCAATCCCCCCCCCCCCCCCCCCTCGAGCGGCGCGAGCAAAGCGCAAGTTGAGGAGTGCGTCTTTTGCTCCCCCCCCCCCCCCCCCCCCCGCGGGTGCGCAAACGTTTCTGCAAACGGTCAGTCCTGCTTTCTTGGTTGCGCTGTCTTTGTGTTGTGGGGGTTTTTCGTTATTCAGGAGAGGGGTGCTTTTTTTTGTCTCTTGTTTTTTGGTGACTATTTTCTTCGCGGCACGGGTTTTGACAACGCGCAGGCGTCGGTCTGGCAAATTACCACTGTATACACACTTCCATCGCCAATGGAAGGCATAACGCTTATTTCGTTTGGAAAACTGAAACCCTTCCTTCCTTTGGAATACCGAAACGCTTACGTGTTTGCATCCTTTGGACAACCGAAACGCTTTCTTCCTATCGAAGACCGAAAACTTGCTTCTGCTGGACAACTGGAACGCTTTTCCTTCCTCTAAAAAACCTAAACGCTTCCTTCCTTTGGAAAACCGAAACGCTTCCTTGCCTTGGAAAAACCGAATGCCCCCGTCCTCTGGAAACCGAAACGCCCCCTCTGGAAAACCAAAACACTCCTTTGGAAAGCTGGAACGAATATATGTACCTTACATATTCCTGGTATAAACTGAGTCTCAGCTGCGGTAATTGCATCCACCGCGCTCAACCACACACGGCACCAATGCCAGTCCGGTGGGCTCTGTGCACGCAAGCACACAGACGAAACCTTCTCGCGGCAACGTGTGTAGGCACACATGGCTGGGCCAAATAGAACCGAAAAAACATCAAACGGTTTTGATTTTTTAGTTCTACTTATGAACGAGTAACGTGTAGGCAGACTGCGCCTGTCTGTCGACAGCAGCAACGTGCGGGCCGTGTCCTAAGACATGCTGCAGGTGGCGTTTTCAGCCCCCTCCTCCCACTACTGACGAGGGGACGGAGAAGCAGAACATCTGCTGTAGTAGTAGTGGTGGTGGCACCTGTCATGACGGTTTTGTTTTTGAGTTCTACCTAACGAAACTCAACTCTACGAGTACTCGTAGGCAGAATGTGCCTGTCCGCAAAATACGTCGGAAAAAATCCTGTCGTTGCGGAACTGCTGCTTGTTGGGGATCACGCTGCCGACGGGTCTCTCCCGTCGCTCTCACCAACTCCAATTGCGACTTCACGAAAAAAAACAAAACAAAAAAAAACAGCGCTCGAAAGCATTTCTTCGAGGGCAGTAACAATCCTGGTATGGTTTTACGAAAGGAGTAAAGCTGCTCTTCTTCCATCTCTTAAGCAACCAAAGACACGCGAGTACCAACGAGTACCGACTTTAATAGGCGAACCTGTCCAGGGATACAAAATGTCCCGCCTGCATGATCTTAACATTGTGTCCTGTTTTAGCGTTCGATGCTATCTCTCTTAAGCTGTCGTGCGGTCTTCCCGAATCGGGCCTCTGATCCGCACGGCATCGCACCGCCTGCACCTTACTGCCACGAGACAGAGAGAGGGAGAGAGAGACGGCATAGTACTAGCTGAAGAGGGGAGAGAGGAAAGCGGGAGGTCCGATGTTATTATGGAGTGGAAGAGAACAACGAAGTAAGGGAACCGAACCAAACAAAAATGAAGTATGTACTGGTACTTTAATCCAAGAAACACAAAAAAAAAATCACAGCACCTGCTTGAGTAGTTGACTGGGGTACTCTTTCGCGAGAAGTCCGAATGTGTCCGTCCGTCGTCCGTTTGATTCAAAGACTACTACGGGGGGCCATAGTAAATAGGACCAAATATTTTTAGTAATAATAGGTAAATATATAGGTTTATATGTATACCATAGGTCCTATTAACTATGAACCCCCGAAATACCGGACGGAACACTCCGAGCGCATTTATTTTTGATCCAAAGAAAAGAAACAGAAAATAACACCGTGCGTTGTAAATGGCAGTAAAGTAAAATTCCACGAACATGGAGCAAGCAGCAGCAAGCAGCAATCATCACGTGTACATGGAACAAGACGTACTACTCGTACCCGGCATATGTGCGTAAATATTCCTGGCGGGATATCCCTAAGGAACGGTATATTTTTGACCTCACAAGAAAAAAGATGAGAATGAAAAACAAGCCGAAACGCCGGTATCACAACAGGCAGGATGACTTATGATGACGAAAACAAGCATTGTTTTAATTTGTTTCCCATTTTTGGATCGCTCGCTTTTATGAGAGCACCCCCCCCCCCTATCTAAGGGGGGGTGTACTCGATAGGAGAGATGTACTCGATCTCATGCATGGCCGTAGTCGTATGACCGTAGACCCTGGCATCCCTACAATGCCGGGACGGAGCATGTCGGGTTTTCACCGACCAGGCAGACATTTCTTGCACCAAGCGCGAAGCGCCGTAAGGTGTCCGGCGAGTCGCATGAAGGGTGAGCTGCATCTTACTAAGAACCGCTTTAGAGGCGGACTTGCATATGGATGAAAGCTTCAACGACTTAGTTTAATTTCCGGTGTAGCCACTAGGGGGGGGGGGGGGGGGGGGGGGGGGCAGTAGAGGGGGGGTCTCTACTAGAACCAAGTTTTTCCAAAATCGGGGGAAAAAAAAGTAGTATTCATAATTAGTTTGTCGCAAATCGTCCTGTGATCACAACGCTCCGTTTGAGTAGAAAAGTTGTAGAACATCTTCTAAAAACCGAAATGCCCTAGGAAATCCTCTAAGTTCTTGTTCTTGCTGATGCCATCGTCAATTGATCCCACGCCGATCCGGCCGTTTGTTGAGCGTTGCCTCCTGGTGTTTGACCAAGCTCGACATCTCCTTGTCCATAGCTACCTTCCATTGCTTCGCTTCGGGCGACGTGATGGCTTCCTTGAAGGTGTTCGGAATTTTGATGGCTCTGCGTTCCTCCTCCAAGAATCCTTGCTGGATCGGGCTGTCCGTGGCGTGCACGTAGGCCCGCGATTTTGGGAGTGATTCTTCCACCAGACGGGCAAAATCTGGAGCGTCGCGGGCGTGGTTGCAGGCGGCCGCGGTGGAGATGTCTAGAAGTTGGGCGGTCGTGAGCGCGCTGGGGTCTGGTCGCGCGGAGGCTGCGTTGGCGCGTGCGCCTCCGCTGTTGTCCATGTCAATCCATAGGGAGCTGGGGGCGAGAGTGGGGTCGATGGAGTCCGAGGCGTTCCTCCGGGTGCCTGCTCGGGTCACTTCGAGCGACCGCGGCGCGTCTTGCGGTGTCGCCAGCTCGACCCCTGGTCGGCCTCCTCCCTGGTCGTCTTCCGAGTCGCCTCCTCCCTGGTCGATGTCGGGGTGACCTTCAGCGGAATCGATGTCGCCGTGGGCAGCCTGTTGCTGCAGCTCCTCCCGGATCACGTTGCTGTGTCGCATCCGACGGATCGGAGAAGATGGTTCTCGGTCTGGTAGTCCATGGCGCCGCCGAGGCCGTCGATACCCAGCCCGTCGAAGGTGTCCTCCGTGGCGGACCTTCCTAGGAGAGACGTGAAGCTCAGGACATCCCCCTCGTAGAATGAGACAGTCGTCGAGCATTGTCTCTGTCGCGAGTAGGGTGGCTTCCGAGGAGTTGACTTCGGCTTTCTTTCCGCTGTGAACGGTGGCGTACATGAACCCTTCATCTGACTCGTCGCCATCCGCGTTGAAGTCCTTTTGTGTTGCTCGCCTCCTTCGCCGTGGCCGGATCCTTCTTGTCCCTGACTGAAGAGCAGTGCGTGCAGTGCGTGCACGCCGTGAAGGCCTTGCTCGTGTCGCCGGATTTCTCCGGCCGCTTCGCTCCTTGTTCACAGCATTCTTCGTCGGAGTGTTTGGTCGTGAAGTGGATCGAACACCACTTGGAGGCTCCTGCTGGTTTGGGCTTCTGCTTTCCCCCCTTGCCTCTCCTTTGGGGGCAGTTCCTGCGGATGTGTCCGCTCTCGCCGCATTCGAAGCAGGTTGTTGGTGTGCTGGTGGCCATGGCGAATCCCTTGCCTGCAATGCCGCCCTTTGGCCCCTACGAGATTGTTCGTCCAGGAACATGTGCCTCATGGTTGTCTGGATCTGGTCGACGTTGAAGTTCGGATCGCGGTACATGATCATCTTCACGTCCTTATACTCGTCGGTGAACCCCGTGACGCATATGTCCTTGAAGTAGCCGTCCGAGATGACCTCTCCCATCTTCTCCGCCTTGTGTCGAAGGAGGTGCTTCTGATTGAAGTAGTCGTCCGGGTTCTGTCCTGGTTCCATGGGCGTGTTGACCAGTTCCTCCATGGTGGCTCGAATCACTTCGTCTGTGACCTTGTTGTAGTTGTCGTTCGCTTCCTTGAACGCCTCCTGTCCGTCTCCGGTGATCTCGTTGTCGTCCTCGTGTTTCTGCACCGAGAGGGCTGCCGGCAGGTCCACTAGTAGATAGAGTATGGCGTATAGGTCCTCCTTCGCCTTGCAGTACGCAGCGTAGGCGGTAGTGTCTGTTTCCGCGGGCTTGCGTTCGTCTTTGAGCAACGGCAGGATATCCCTACGCGTGACCCCCAGGACGACGACGCAAACTTTCTTCATCTAGCCCTTGAACTCGGCCGGGTTCCTTCCGTTGAACTTCTTCAGCCCCCGAATGGTGTTGGCGAGGCTGCGGATGTTGTCGCTCGAGTTGGTCACTGCGCGGCTTGATCCGAGGTCGAATAGCGCCCCCTGCGCTGTTGCCCCGTCCGTCACGTAGAGGCGATCCGTTCCTGTTGCCTCGATGCCGATGCTCCCTGTTGTCGTAGCAGTCCCTCCTACCGTAAGAGTTATTTGCTCGTGGTGTGAACCCGAGGCTTCCCGACCCCGCTCCTGCTCAAAAGGACTGCGGTTGTAGGTAGAGCGTCAAGATATGTCGAAGATCTATGTCAGGTCATACTGGTGGGATCTTATTTGAAGCATTTTTAGCAAGAAGTTACATATATATATATATTACGGATGTATATAGTTCGGAGGTTTATCTGCTTTTTTACATTTTTCAGCAAGAAATTATTTTGGTTCAGATATGCGTAGTATCTCTACGTTCACGAGAGGTGCATGTTTTGTTCACAACCGACGGAATTAATTATCTATAGTCATGGGCTTTACCGACGGAAACTAATAGCTGAAGTTGCCCAGAGGCAAGAGAAAAGAGAAGAACGGCCACACTCGTCCCGCGCCCCCGCCTAGCTTCTCGTGATAGGTGCACAGGCAGAGCACGGCACTGCTCGCTGCCGACTGATAGGCCTAGAGGCTAGGTCTGCTGTTGTGGTTTCTGTCGGTTGCGCCGTCGTCTCGCCGAGCTTATACGTCAGGTTTCCGGTCTTGGACCGCTTTTCGGGGGTTGATAAGGGAGGCTCCGTATTTCGACACGTCAGCCTCTAATTCGGATAAGATTCAGGCGTTACTTGAGTTCGTAGCGTGGCGCGCGTCGGAGGGCAATCAAGCCGGTAATATAGCCAGTAAATTATCAGCCGTGTTGCACTTTCACCGCGTGAATGTGCAGATGTAGTGGCCCACGCCGTCGCCGCTTGTTAAACGCGCTTTCAAAGGGGTGGCACGGTCGCACGTTGTCGCCGGTACCCCGAAAAGAATTCGGCGCCCTATATCGTGGGACGCGTTGCTGGAAGGACAGGGCCTGGCCCTGTCGTGGGGCCCGGGCGGCCGAGTGCTTTGGCTGTCGCTAGCGTTAGGGCTATTTTTTCATGGCGAGGTCTGACGAAATATTCGCCTCCTCGTCCGGAGTAGCACACCCCGTGCATTGCTTGACGAGAGGGGGGATATAGCGTTGTTCGCGGGGGGGGCGGCGGTTGAGCTCGGTGCAGTGGCATCAGGCTACCAGCATCGAGGTTCTATTTCGAGGCCATAAAGGCGACCAGGCTCGGCAAGGATCGGTTATCGTGCGCACACCCGACGACGCCTTCGGGGCGCGTTCCGGGGTAGGAGCAGGCGGCGGTGCCGTCGCTCTCATGGTGGAGTCATTGTCGGGATATCCGACGTTGCCACAAAGCGCCCCCCTGTCGTCGTATCGGTACGGCAATGAGGTCGGAGTTTGGGGGTACACGGAGGCCCTCGGGGCACTCCGCGAAGTGGTAGCGGAAGCAGGAGACGACCCCAGCGAAGTCGGCCTACACTCATTGCGTATCGGCGCAACCACTACTCTAGCGGCGGGGGGGGAAGTGCCGCAGAGGGTGATTCAGAGAGAACGTAGATGGAAGTCCCCAGAGTCTTCCAAGACGTACACCCGCAATAACCCAGAGGACGCGGGTATCGTATCTCGTAAACTAGCAGAGACGGGTAACATAGGGCAGAGGCAGCCAGGTCAGGGTACTGCCTGGGGCCGAACACCGTAGTATCGACGCGACCGCGGTATGGGGGTATGTCAATGGTTTTCTACCATTGGGGGTCTCGGTCGTCCGAGACTGCGTTTGTTGGAGCCCCGGCCAGTCGACGGGGGGGGGGAACTCCCGGGTACTGGCAGTACGATAAGGCAACGAGAGTCAGCGGCCGGTGCCGCGGCTCTCGTACCACGCCAGGAGACTCCCCCCCCGACGTCGGAGAGAATAATTATATCATGGCAATTCGAAGGATATACAACAAAATGTGTGTATCTATTTTTCGTGTTCCCGAAGACGGAACATAATTCACTCTTTTTCCAGCACGAATTAATTAAATTGAAATTGGGGTCAATTTATTCAATTAATTGCTCTGGTCAGATAGCATTTCCGAATCGAAAAATGAATATTTAACGAAAGGTCCCTCGAAGATTTTATATTTTATAAATTTTCAAACATTACGCAGCTTGCAAAGTTGAGTATCAAGTATTTAATCAGTCGAACTCACAGCTGACGTATTTCAAGATTAAAAAAAAAAAAAAAAAAAAAACGTCAGCTGTGAGTTCGACTGATTAAATACTTGATACTCAACTTTGCAAGCTGCGCAATACGTCTCGTCTATATTCCATTTTTACCGAATTTTACAAGTATTGTGATAAACCGAACGTGCGTATTCTATATGTTTTGCCTTCGGCACCTGAGCGAAATGAGTACGTACGTACAAGCCTTAAGGATGTTCATATTGGATTCTCGTGCTATTATTATGATACTGAGGCAAGGGTCGTATTATTGTTGTTTACGAGGTACCTGGCATGTCGTGATAGATATTTATGCAAAAGGGTTCTGTATGATGTCAGGTCGTTGTGAAAATGTACGTAGTGGTACACAGCAGTACTGCTGCATCGTGGTCATAGGACACATACACGACGTATGGGGTATAGACGCTTCTTATGATGTCATACATTCATTTCACGGGATGATAGGTCTCGGGATAAGATTTTGAGGGGTGTTGTTGTTTTGTCAAGTACATGCATCCCGTTTTATGTGCACGCATTATTACCATTATCACTATTAATGCTATTAATACTGCAGCAGCTAGCTGTGTTGTAGACTTCGTCTGATACGATGTGTCTTTATTTCAAGTTATTTTGTATCTCGCGGGGAATTCGAAACAAAAGGATGAGGTCTGGTCTCGGCACTTTGTCATCGGTTCCGAGCCAATCGATGCGGGATGCCGAAAGAGAGAATGTATTCGTGTTTACTTTGCTTACTACTGCTGTGGTTCTTACCAAGAGGCACTACTTATTACGTACGTTCGTTAAAGCGGGTAATTCGTACGGGTAGTAGTACGTGGTTGCGCTCTCTCCCACTCGTAAGATTCGACGAAGAAGATGAAGATCGCATCGTTTGTTTTATTTTTACCGGTTTTTCTTTCTCATGAAATATCACAATCAATAAATAATAATGCTGATAAATAATGCTGATAATATATGCTGATGAAATTCGTAGTATTCGTTTTTTTCACCGCACTGGCGTTGATTCGTTGATTGGACGACGCACGATCTCTCCGCCGGTCTCTTCGTCAGATCTCGTTTTGATTGGCTGACGAAAACTATCGCATGACGATGTACGCGCCGCACCGCGCTCCTTGAGATTTAGGTGCGCGACACCACGCCAACTTTGGGGCAGTCGAGACCGCCGTGATGAGCAGTGGCGATCACGATGACGGCGGGGCTGGAAGATGGAGTCCCCAGCCGGGCAGCGGCGACCCTCTTCTGCGGAGAGGCGGTGCGCCGGCGGCATTTGACGACAGCGAAAAATCTCAACGAGAGGGAAATTACGGCCAGCATCAAGGTACTATACATAACTGTGTACCAGGTACCTGGTGCCTGGTAAATATACGGGCTGCGAGAGAGCAAGCGCAAGCATTCGAGGCCCATCACCATCACCACGCGTAGTGTATTGTGTGTATTCGGTTCGCAATCTCAGACTAATCCATGTGCTTAACACTCGCGGGTACGGTGCTGCAGCATCTCTCTCTCGTCTCGGCGCCCAGCGTCGACAACGTCTGCCTGACCGGCTGCATGATGATGATGAGTAACAAAATGTGATAAAAGGTACGTACAGCAGTAAAGATGGTAGTAAATACCTGGTACTTCCCACGTCTTCGTTCGTGCGTGGATGAAACCAAAACGATGTGTACCTGGTACGCACCATTCTGTCCGGAAATGTAAGGACCGCCTTGATATTAAGAATAAAATCTAAACGGTTCTTACATTGACCGACAGTCTGGTATGCCATACGCACCAGGTATGTATGACGTACGCTCTGTATCAGGTCGTGAAGAGTTTGGGGAGCTGGGTCCGGCGAACTTCGTCGGCGGCAAGGTACTTTTATACTACTAAAAAGCTTACCATTCTTTCTGAAATGCGGTTGAAGCGAGCGAGACAGCGAGACCGGCTCGTGCTCACTTTTACCGTGCGGGTTCACCAACGAACCCAACCCGCCTGCTTCTCCGTGCGCCGTGTTCGACCTTTTTTTCTGTTCCAAAGCAGCAGCTCAAGAGAGGGACGAACCTGCTGCCAGCCGCCACGCTTCCTCTCCGGGGGCAATCGAGGTTGGCCGCCCCCCAATTCACCCTCCTTCGTCTTGGGGAGAGGACAGCGATGAATCAGGGCGCATCATGCATTCGGCAGAGCAACGAACGTCCGTGCACACCACTGATCACATTTCCGGAGTTGAGGCTCCTTCCCAACCTCCCGTGTCTTCTTGGGGCAACGACAGCAGTGACGACGATGAGGGCGCGACTGCTGCAACCACATTGTTGCCACCTCGCCCAACCCTGCCCGCTTCAAGTCTGCCCTCTCGTCCTCCCCCGGCCACTTCCGGGCATGATGTACCGGCGTGGGTCGACGAAGAAGACGGCATCGCAACGACAGCATCGACGGCAGCTGCAACAGCAGCGACAACATCAGCAACAACAGCAGCGAAACGAGGGTCGGTAATGGCGGCGGTGAAACCAGCGGCAAAGGCAGCAGTAGCAGCGCGAGTCCCCTCGCGCTTCCCTCCTTCGCGCGTGGGTCGTTCCCAGTCGCCCGCCGTGTCGTGGGCGGGTAATGACGACGGTGACCAGGTCAACGCAACGACCACACCGTCGCCGTCGCCATTCGCTCCCTCGCCGAGTCGTGGTCTCGAGCAGCGACCTCAAGCGTCGGCCTGGGGTAACAATGCCGACAACGCTGAGCAGGGCGGCGGCGGCGGTGGCGGCGGGGTGACAGCCGCGTCCCCGTTAATCCCCCCGCCGGTTTGCGTGTCAGCATGGGGCGACGACAGCGACGACATCGGTATGGTTGACGCCAGCCCGTTACCAGCCCCAACCACGAGCGGACTAGACGTGTCTAGCTGCCCGTCGCGGCATTCGCGTCCGTTTAGAATGGCGACGGCGGCAGCGGTGCCGCCTCCTCGGCTGTCGGTCCCGTCCCCTACGACCTCGTGGGGAAACGGTGGGGAAAGTGATGTCAGCGGGTGTCGTCCTCTCTTATCGCGACCCTTTCCAGTAGGCACAGCAGCAGCAGCAGCGGCTCCGGCCGCCACGTCGCCCCTGCCAGACAACAACAATGCACCACCTCTTTATTGTCCAGCGGGTCAAGTTACGAGTGGTGGTGGTGACCACGGTGGGGTCATCGCGCCTCTGTCGGGCCCGTTTTCACATCAGGAATCAGGACCGGACCAGCGGCTTCTCTCGTGGGCAGACGAAGATGAAGAATCCGGCGGAAGCTTCGGCGGCGGCGGTGGAAGTGGCGGTGGTGGTGGCAATACCAGGAATACTATCGCCACCGGTAGCGAAAACAATCTGCGAGGGCAGGAGAATCTAGGACGCAGCAGCATGTCCCCCGCTTGGAGACCTACTACGCCGGGGGCGGAGGCGGGGTCGTTCGCGTTTGATTTCGCGGGACGCGTACCGCCGCAACGCCGGGAAACGCTCGCGTCGACCTACCCAGTAAGACGACCCTGCACACCATCGACCACAGTGCCGTCGCCTTGGCCCAACTCCCCTCAGGGTTCTCTTGCGCGAGAGACTGCGACGCCGGGGGGCGAGCGTGGCTTTCCGTCAGACTTGGACTCGTCGATATCGCCTACGCACGGCGGTGGCGCTTGGGGCGGTCGTCGGTTCACATACACGTACAGCGCGGGCCTGTCGCCGCGGCTGGGACCGTTCCACGCGCCAGGGAGTTCACCGTCGTCGTCATCGCCGCCGCTGCGTCCGTTCAACCACGGCTCCCCGTGGCACCCACGACAAGACCGCGACGACGGCAACGATGGCAACGGTAGCGACAACAAAAACGAAAACGACAACGACAACGACAACGGCCCGCAAAGGTTGACACCCCTGCCGGCAACGTCAGGAGGCGGCGGTGGCTGGTTGCAGGGAGCGAAAAGGCTCTTCAGACGGCAGCGGGACAGCAGCGTCGACGGCGTGGCAAGGGACGTGAAAGAGGACGGAGGACCGACACGCAAGCGAAGCAATAAGCAGGGAAATAGCAAGGGGAGCAGCGGTAAGAAAAGAGACGACGGCGACGGCGAAGGCTCGGGGGTACGCGCGTGGACGTTTTGGGACAACTTCAGGAACGCGCCAGGGCTGATCGCTCGCCTGTGCGTTTGCGTCTTGGCCGTGTGCGCGCTCTGGGCGACCAGCCTCAGCGTTGCAGGTGAACAAAAAAACGTGTTGTTGATTGTTAATAGTGTCATGCGCTAACCGCCCCTTTATCATAGAACCGCACTACCGTTTCGCGGGCAAGTTACTTGGAATTAGAGTGTAAATGTATATTTCTGTACAGGGCAGTAGTAAAATGGTCACTATATTACTAATAGTTTTAGTGTAGGACTGTGAGTTGGCTGGACGTCCTATAAATACGTATGCATGTACAGTACATATATATATATTACTTTGTACCATATTAACGTTTTTCCAGAATACTTTACTTTTCTCGTCCGGCCGCGGGCCTTCTCTCGCACTTTAGGCTGCGTGGCACACAGGGAGCCCGCGTGTACACCACGGCGCAAATGCGAGCCCCGGCCGAGGTCCATGGCGCGTGCTCTGGGCCTCCGAAGTCGAGAATTTTGGCAAATAAGTACGGGGAGTTATTCCGACCTGTTAGGCCCAAGCAGGACATTGGAGACCCCACAAGTTTTAAGATTTTTGTCTGCTGCTGGCTGCTGCTGTATCATGTATCATCACACCGTCCCTCGAGCCCTGTACAGAGGCAGCCACGGCGCAGCAACAGTCGTCTATCAAGCTCTCCCTTTAGTGGCGGTCACGGATAGCGCATTTTTTGTGTCTGTGTGGGCCGTGCTTCCTGTCGGCCTAGGAAATAGGAACGAACACATACGAACGCATAAATAATCTCGAGAAAGGTTAATTGGATGCTGCGCAGAGGCAGGACGACGATTCGTACAAGCTCACACTTCCTCCGTATTTCAAAAGCAACGCGCAGCCACGGTGCGCACTACAACAGCAGCAGCAGCAGTACAACAAGCGGTGTTCGTAAAGAATGTGTGTGCAGTGTTTACCAGGAGATGTTAGGATCAGAGGTCGAGACGCTTTGTATCCCTGGACAGGTTTGCCTATTAAGTCGGTACTCGTTGGTACTTACGTGTCTTGGTTGGTTTGAGATAGGAGAAGAGCAGCTTTATTCCTTTCGGGCACGCGGAGACTGAGACCAAGCTCGTGCCTCTCTAGAAAACCCCTGGTTTTCCACCTAAGATACGCGTTCCAAGTACTACAAATACGATCCCAGTGCCTGAACACAGGTGAATACCGGGCTTTCAACTTCATTCAAGGCAGTATCATAACACTAGCCCACTCTGATGAGCCGTATATGCAGAATTATGGGAAAGTCATGGAAACCCCGATTCCACGAACTGGAACATGAGTCGAAGATGCGGCTCCTCAAAACCCACTCCCACACCTCTGAACGGCAAGGCAACGAAGCCGGTAAAGTACATAAAAAGAAAATGAAAGGAAGACCTAGCCTTAAGGGGCAGGAATAAATCGTCGACGAAAGACATCGCCATGCCACCCGCAAAGGGGGGGAAGGCAAAGAAGATGCATGGAAAAGCGAAAAGTAAATATCAAAAACGACAAGAAAAATAGCATGGAAGGCGCCAAGAACCACCTAAACCCAGTCCAAAACTCTGGACACGCGTCCTGTGCCACAAATGAGTGGCCTGATTACCTAGACCAGCCCCGACGACGTCACTTGTTAAGATCAGAGGTCGGGACGCTTTGTATCCCAGGACAGGTTTGCCTATTAAATCGGTACTCGTTGGTACTCACGTGCCTTGGTTGCTTAGAGATAAAAGAAGAGCAGCTTTACTCCTTTCGTGCACGTGGAGACTGAGACGAAGCTCGTGCCTCGCTGGAAAACCCCTGGTTTTCCACCTAAGATACGCCTTCCAAGTGCTATAAATACGATCCCAGTGCCTGAACCTAGGTAATTACCGGACTTTCAACCTCATTCAAGACAGTATTATAACAGAGACAACAGCAGTACAATTTTAAAATACAGCACACGTCGTCAAACCTCGTCCTGTCACGCAGCAGTATACAGCAGTACTCCGAGTAAATAGGGATGACTGACGATGATGCCCCCCCCCCAAATTTCAACTTGCGATACCCCCGGGATTTTCAAGTCAACGACATCCCGCTTCCTGCTGCGGGGCCCGCAAGGGGGCTGCGTGCACAGTACGGTGCAAGCGTTGGCCCCGGTGGGGCTCCGTGCCACATGCTCTAGGTGGTCAAAGTCGCATGACCCAGCAAGCAACTCAGGGAATGGGCTCCCACTTCCGAAACAAAATCATTGGTAGTCGTAGTAGTATACCTGGTGGTAGTTTGTAGCGTGCATGCTGCTTCTACCTTTACTACAGTACATCTATCTGCGTGGTAGTGGTACCGCTTGCATGCTATGTCGCCGTTGTATTGAATTTATACTATTATAGCAGCAGCAGTAGTAGGTATAGTAGTGTAGTATTTATTCATGCTGCTTCTACCTGTACTGCATCTACGTATTACTGGTGGTGTATTGTAACAGAATAGTAGTCATGCCCCAACCCTAGGTACCGCGTGGTTATTTCACCTCTCTGTTTTTACCATGAGGTTGTCTGTGTATTGTATGAGCGTTTGGTCAGCAGTACTACTTGGTAGTAGCCATAGTAGTGTACCAGGTAGTATTTTGTAGAGTGCATGCTGCTTTTACCGGTACTACACCTATCTGCGTAGTAGTGTAGTAGTGGTGTCTAGCGACGGTATAGTAGTCAACCCAAGGTACCGCGTGCATGGTGTAGTATTCACCACAGAAAGAGTAGTACTCAGTTCCTGCCTACTGCTATTACTCTTTCCTATAGGCATACGCTAGCCCATGGCTACCGTTTCCACCAAGAACAGCTACGCCGGTGTTACCTGTGACTCCCTTTTCGCCTTGCGACGCCCCCGGGACTTCATGTTACCCACATCCCGAAGGGGAACCTTGTATACATGTATTTTTTACTCGTATGTCTATATATCGGCTAGATATTAGAATAATTGGGTGACGGAAGTAAGCCAACTAGCTGACTTACAGTAGTAGTAGTTTTTGTCAATGAACACACACATCGAGCCACAATCAAGTGCACCCCTCAGCAGATACAAAGACGCAGAAACCCCGCAACTTATTGCCTGACCCCAACTACTGTAGCAACGTATCCAACCAGCGGCAATGCCTAGCCAACTTAACAACTGGTAGGGCATCTTATAATCAGCCACGTCAGCTCACAGCGCTTCTAAGCAACTACACACGTTTTTTTTGTTTGCTTATTTATCCGGCCTCGCAGCGTTATTATGCTCTACTGGGAAAAAAGTTATTGCTTTTGCTCTTTTTTTTGCGCAGTCGATCCCTTTGCAATACAAGCATACCACTCCGTCGTCCGGAAATAAAATGCAAGGGCAGGGCCACATTGGTAAGTAACATTAATACCGAAAACGGTACTTTTTACGTCTCCTGACAGATTGGTATCGGTCCGAGTATGTGCAGGACACCTGTCAACCGAAAGGGGGCAAAAAAAGACCGCATATTGAGTTCTGTCTCTCTCTCCTTTAGTCTCCCTTTTAGTGGTTGTTCTCAGCGAACACCCCCTCTTCGTAGTGTTTGGGTATTATTACGATGTGTGGGGGATCTATAGCCTCATTTCTTTCGTTTCGAATAGCCGCATCTTCGACCATCTTTTCCTGGCCGTTTGGGATGAACTTTGCCATCACCCTCCGACCATCTTGTGGTCTGCATATACGACTATTCAGGGTGGGCTAATGTGATATGAGTGGAGTACTCATGGGCTATAGATATAGATAATATGTTGCAATCTTGTAGTCTCACGAATACGAGAATAATCCAAAGAATGGATTAACCCGGCGGATACTCCGTTAGTCGAGAGTAACGTTCTTTTAGGAATATTCCCTAGGGCGGATAACCCGTTAGACGAGAGTAATGTTCTTTAACGCAGATAGGATCACGAAGTGAGAAGTTCTTATATTAGCAGAAGAACGATCGGTAGCCATAGGAAAGTTCTGTAGGAGTACATCAGATAAGAGGAATTTAGGAGAGCTTGTGGCGTGGGGTGGGACGAGTATGTCTGGGCGTCGAGTCCCTCCCCCCTACCTCTCTTTCTCTACCAGAGCACCTCCTCAGCTCTCGCCATCAAATAAGATCAGAAGAAGCGAAGCACTGCTTCCTAGCTGCCAGCAATACCTGCGTCCCTTACCCTTACCCTACCTCGGTCACCGCTTCACGCACGGTCGGGGTGCATCTAACTTTTTTTTCTGAGGCTTCCTCTCCAAAAACGGGACTGCAGTCCTAAATGGGTTAAGGAACTCAAAATACTCTAGGTTCATCGATAATAGAGATGTACATTAATAGCAACATTTGGCAAAAAAAAAATGATCGATGGGGCTCCTCAAGGGCACGTAGGAACCACCTACCCAGTATCGTTTTTTTTTTCTGGTTATAACTTTCTGTCTACCACGACATCGGCCGAAGTTAAGCGTCCGTTTTTTTTCCCCTCGAAATCAGTTCTTTGGGTGGCTTACTTACTAATAGTGTTAATATCCTCAAGTCAGGAGCCTCATGAAAAAATAGGTGCTATATACCGCTCTACCGTGGCACACGCGTGTGCTGTGAAAAAATGAATTGGCTCGTATATATTTGTCTCCCCTGAGGTATCCTTCCGCTCCAGATTTTGGAGCCTGTCCTGTGACCACGGAACTGAATGTTGGGACATGAGTGAACGTGAGAACAGCAACAGCAACGTCAAACAAGAAGAATGTGATTCCGACGATCTCGAGTAATTTCAGTTCCTCGATGCCCTCAAGGAATCCCGCCCCACCACTCAGAAACGTTTTGGGCAGAAATCGCTATAGTCTATATGTACCTCTATATAGTAAAAGCACACGTCACAACGAAAAGCCGGGCTCTGCTATTTCCACGGAGCAAACATAAATGGGGGGGAGGGTTTCTTATTGGAAGCTACTACTAATAAATGTGGGTCACACTTTTCGTCGAAAAAATAATCTTCTGCCTGTTGGGTCGATGGTTGGGAGCATAGTATATACCCCTGTGTTCTGTTTTTGTTACCTTAGATGTTCCGCAAGATCTGTGAACGCTACTGCTTGTAGCCCTTTCTGCTGTTGCCTCGATCGCCTTTGTTTCGTAAGTACTATCCGGTGCGTAATGGTTTACAGTCATAGAAGCAAAGTTGAGCGAAAACGCGATTATCGTCTCATTAGTCAATAGTTTCAAAGGAGACTGAATTTATGTGGCGGAACATCTCTGGATGCCGCCACGTTTGACCTCACTCAAGCTCCGAGCATCCCTTTCTGTCCAAGGATGTTTTTTTGCCGTGTATGACCCCATGCAAAAAGCCTTCTACGCTAATTCCAAGTGAGTTGTCTCCAAAAATGTGGGTGCATGCGGTTCTAAAGGGCTTAGCTTAGACAAAAAAGAGCATGAAAAAAAAAGTCCTTGTCACTTTTTTAGAAAGGAAATACCAGGTATCTCGAATTTTTCGCCTTTTCACGTACGGAGCACACCTTTCGTTTTGTTCGCAGTGGACGTCACGAGCAACGCTGTGGGGTCTCCGACTCTGAACGAGGTCATAAGCGCAATCGTTCACGCTTACTACATCATCGAGGAGCAGCGTGAGGCGAGCACAAACTGTGTGGCCCGCCAGAGCGTGTACTGCGACTCCGACCTCGCTAACTTCGAAATATCGGCCACAGGAGAGAATGCAGAAAAGCTAGCCTTGACGGAGGCCACGTACCAGGTCAGTTGGTTTTGTTTGATCTTGTTCTTCAACTTCAAAAAAAAAAAAAAAACACCCTAGCTGCTGTGAGACCGAGAACGTTCGTCGAAACTCGTGTTTTCGCAAAAGCTGCGTGTGATGCTTCGATCACGCGTGCGATATGTACGGGGTTTACTAATTTTGTGGAGCAACAAAACGGGTCTGGATGGTGACACATAAGTCTCTTTCGAAGCGTTGGTGTTCCACATGTTTGTTGTGTAACAAAAAAACAGGGTTTGGATGACGAATTGGTGACATATCTCTCTCCTCTAGAGCGTTCGGTGTTCAATAGGTTTAGTAGTGCGAATACAAGCAAGGTGTGGAGATGGTGAAGCGGGCTCTTTCGAAGTTATCGTGTAGGCACGGAGTGATGGAGAACGGGCACCTTCCGACCTTGGAATGCGTCAGGGAGAAAAATGCCTGTTGTCTCTATACGCATTCCTCCGCACCGTCGCACAAACATCTTGTATATCAAATATACGGGTATACTCAACATTGCAGAGGAACTGCGAGCTTCAAAATCAAAGGATGTGCATTAAAAATAGAGAAAGAACATCAGCTTTGAGATCGAGGGTTTCGTCGAAACTCATGCTACACATTATCGGATGGTACACAATATAATAGTATCAGTACCACCCAGCTTGACCGAACGAAGGCGGCTTGGCTTCGGGAATGGAACATGCTCTTGTCGTGCACGCACGCACGCATTCCACTAGCGAATACTGGCTGGTCTGGCTGTGATGCAGCGTGCGTGGGTCAAGCCTACGTTGTTGCTGTCCACACCTAGATCTACCGACGTATGGTGATACAATGTATATATATATATATATATATATGTTGGCACATATGTCGACGAGCGTGAGGGATGTACGACCATTCTTTTGTTCTGTACTTACTCAACAGATGATACGTTTGTCGCCCCCCTCCCGTAAAGATGGAACCACCCTAATACCTCCCACCCTGCCCTCCCCCCCACCCCCACCCCTCCCGCCCTCTCCCCCACCCATCCACCCCTCCCTCCCTCGCCCGCCTCCCGCCCCCATCCATTTGTCCCCCCCTCTCTCTCTGCCCTCCTCGGCTCCTCCCCTTCCCTCATCCAGCAAGCAAAGAAGTGGACGGAGTCCTGCGCAGCCTCGATTCTCGAAGCCGAGGTGTCTCTCAAGACCTGGCTGGCGCAAGGGACAGGCCACACCATGCTGTACGGAGACGACGCCGACTGCGACGCCGACAGCAGCGACCTCGTCGCCGACCTCCTGGGCGACATGGCCTCCTCGCGCGATGGCCTCGCCTCCGTCACCGAGGAGTTCACCGAGCACTCTGTGTCTAAGGTCTCCGCCATCTCCTCCTACGCGCGGGAGAGGACCGAGTACGACACCGCCTACCTCGCCAATACAACGGCAGGGGTGGACCTGCACGTGGAACGGCTTCTTGACAGCGTTGGCTTCGACGTTCCCGACTCGATAAGTTCCACCCTTGAGAGCATCGCCAACCGAAGCAACGTTCTCGTCTCGTGCGTGTCCCTCCGGGGCGACGTGGACGGGGCACCGTGCCCCCTGACGGGCGCCCGCGCGCTGGCCGACGAGGCTAGGGCCGAGTTGGACGCTCAGTTGGCGGTGTCGCGGGCCGGCTTCCAGGAGTACGAGGACAGCGTAGCCGAATACACAGCTGCTGTGGATGAGGTGTCCCAAAAAATTGTCACTTTTTTCACCGGCGCGTGGGCGGCGCTGGATGCCATGGGGTGGAAGTTTGATTTTCACGAAGAGTGGTCGTCACTCACCCTTGAGGACTTTTTCATCATCCCGATTCACGAGCCGCCGTCGAACAATATCCTCGAGAACTTCGCGGTGATACCGACAGCCGAGGAGATGTGGAAAACCGTGGAGAGCGCGTATTCTGACTACGCCACGGGGCTCGCTGATTCGGGCGCCGCCATCGTCGCCAATGTAACCGCCCTGAGAGACGCCTGGGTAGAAGCGGCTACACTGGCCTTTTCCAATACCTCCATAAGCCATCGGCTGGAAGACTACGACCCTCCGCGATACGGGAACTCCTCCACCCCTAGCGAATCGGACGCGCTCCTCGAAGCGGAAGCTGCGGCCTTCGAGACGGTCGCGAGCGAGTACGCCGCGCGCTCCAGCTCTCTCCTGGACACTCTCGGCCCCGCGGCGCCCAACCTGTCCCTCCCGAACTCGCCCGCCCTGAACTACACCCTGAGTTTGGGCGGCGTGTCTCTCGTAGCCTCGTCGCCGATCGAGTACACGTTCGCCGCCTTCGCCTCCAGCTCCCACAACTTCGACTGGGCCATCTCGGCAGCTAGCCTCGCCACTCTTCTCGTCGCCGCGGACTACCTCTTCCGGTTCAGCTCCAGCGTCCGGCTGTTCGTCCGCTTCTGGGGCCGGGCCGGGCTGGGCCTCCCCGACGCCGACATGCGGGTCGACAAGGACATCGCGGCGTCCGGCAGCATCCTGACCAGCGCCCGCAAGGGAGCCATCAAAGTCCTACTGCACCCCGTGACGGGCATGCTCTTCTTCTCCATAGTGATGTCGATCGTCGCGTACAACCTCAGCTCGCTGTACCTCCCCCTCTACGACGACTACAGGGCCGGGTGCGTCCAGAAGACTCAGAACGGAAGCTTCTTCAGTCAGAACGTTTACTCAATCGCTTACAACTACGCCGCGGACGAGGGAAACCGCGACACCTGGACCTTTCAGGTGGGGCGGTGGGGGTGGCGGGTGGACGTGGCGGTGGCGGCGGTAGTGGATTTTGAGAGAAAGTTGGAGGTAGGGGGGGGGGGAGGGCGTACTCATTGGTTGCTCGTCTTAGTCGTTTGGGGGGGGGGGGGGGAGGGGGCAGAGATGGGGGGGGGATGCGGGGGGGGGGGTCGTGTTGGTGCGTATATAAGACCTGGTCGTTTCTCGGAAGCCTATACTATTTCCATGGTGGAGCAAAACATAATCCCGTGTGGGAGTATGTAGGGGCGTAAGATTAAGCCCTTCCTGAACTAGTAATAGCTCGTGAACCTCGCGCGGTGTAATTATTTCGCCCAAAACTTTGCAGTTGGGCACTCACTACTCTTGTTAACTCAATGCGTATCAATGATAGAGGCAATAGATTCAAAGCCCAAATAGACCTCTCATAGAGTCTTCTCTTAACAAGGGAATGGTTCCCTTGATTTCTCAGTGGTACGTACGTAACTATGACCCCCTCGGCACGGCCACGTACTACAGAAGACAATATCACCCACCTCGGACTCTTGAAACAAATTGTGGTCGTCAGTCACACTCCTCTCTGTTCCGGCGTTTGAAAGGATTGCTTGGTGTGTCCCTCGTCGAGGGAAAAAAACGTCTTTTGCCTTGTCCATCGCTGCAAGTCAGAACGCGGGCAAGCCTTGCGTACCGCCCTTGTCGGGCTTGATGTCTACATAGAAGTCTTACTTTGTTTTTTAGTACGCGGAACGACGGGTCTTCACAGCAGCGTGGTTCCAGTCCATTAACGAGCGGACCTCAACCCCTCTCCAACGCTTCGCTTGCCCCGTTACACCTCCCCCCCCCCCCCCCCTTACCACCCCCCCCCCCCCCCCCCCCCCCCCCTCCCATCCCTTCCGTTCCTCTCCCCCCCTCCTGCCCCTCCTGCCCCTCCCGCCCCCCCTTCTCCTCCTTCCCCCCTTCCCACCCCCGCTCGAATCATGTGACGGTATGATACGACCTTCGTTGTTGTTGTTGTTGTTGTTGATGTTGATGTTGATGTTGATGTTTGTTGTTGATGATGTTGTTGTTGTTGTTGTTGTTGTTGTTGCTGTTGTTGTTGTCTTCGCCTCCTTCCAGGAAGATCACACCAGCCGACGGGGGTCGCTGTGCGCTGAGCTGACCGAAGACGTCCAACAATACATCATTGAAACGGACTTACAGCTGAGGGTGATGTACGAGGCGCACTACGAGCACGTCACGCAGGCCGCGCTCTTCGCGACTTGCCTCGACACGCCTGGGATGGACGCCCTGTACGAGGAGGCCTGCTGTGGGCACGACGGGTGGGAGAGAGAGAGCAGGGATAGAGATATGTAATTTCTGCGAGGGCTCTTGCATACTGTATAGGTAAACCTTGGCCGAGCTTCGACAAAATCATTATACCATATACTTGGGGGACTTTCGTGACCATTTTCCAACTGAAACGATTGACCTTGGCGCTGCCCAGCTTCGACAATGAAAAATTCGACATACGCTCGACTTGTAAAGCCTTTTCCCACGGACGGAAGTCTCCTATGTACTCTAAATTGAAGCTTGTTTGTCCATATAATGTGGGTACACCCTCTACAGGGGTTAAAACCTCAACCCTAACCAACCCTGGCCCGGCCACCCGGGAATTATAAATGTATCGGAATGGAGACGTAGCAAGGGGATAGCGTGAACTATCGACCGACCGCTTTGTCGAAGCTCGGGGTAGTGCCACTATTTAATAGCGCACACAGCTCACTTTTAGTCAGGCCCTTCGAAGTCGAGCAAGCCCCTTGGACTGACAGCTGAGGGACCACCGTCCCACATGCGTCCACCCGCTTTGCCATGTCAGGTACAACGCGACGTGCGCGGTCAACTCGACACTAGGGTGCCCTTTGAATTACGCCTCCGGCGTTGGGACAGCGTTCGGACCCATTAGCGTACCTCTGTCCGACGACTCGTGCGCGGAGGAAACCTTGGAAGATGTCTACTGGAAAGTCGAGGTAGGTATATTACGGAGGCGTTTTTTAGGCCTTGTCTGCGACGTACCCCCCCCCGCGTTTGTGTGGATCCACACCGGTAGTGTTTTTTGGTGGTGATGGCGGGTGGTTTGTGGTGGTGTTGTAAGGATTATATTGGATAGGCGATTGGTGAACCTTTTACAAGTAGCGCAACGGACTAAAATCTTAATAAATGGCGTCTATCGGCAGGATATCGGTCGTTGGTCGTGAGTTCGAATCTTACGTCCACGATGAAAATGCTTTTTGAAGAAAAGTTTCCTCATGTCAAGAATCTGATGAAACACTCTTCCTGGGTCCCCAGAGAGCATTAAGAACGTCGGACTAGGCACGTACGGCCCCATACGAAGACCAAGGACCTCGCTGCTCCTAAGGGTGGAAGAGTGTTATAAGGCCTATATGGAGTAGGCTATTGGTTGACCTTTTACCAGGAGCCCAACGGACTAGACTTCAACCGTGGTAGTTGTGGTAGTAGTGGTTTGATGGTGGTGGTAGTGATGGTGGTGGTGATAGTCTTGTTGTTGATGCTTAACATGTTGTTCTTGGTGTTGGTGGTTCTGCTGGTGGTGATCTGGTATGAATTTGTCGCCAGCATCTAATATGTACGCTCAAACTTTCTGCAAGGAAAAGTACAGAATACAAGTCGAACAACGTGGAAAGAAGACGAAAAACGTCCATAATAACAACAGCCGCATAAAGCCCGAAACTCCCGACCCAAAGAATCCGCCAAATTAACTGGACATGCTTGATTTATGATGGGAATACGTACATACCACGATCAAAAGAGACTAAAAACATCGACCTGGCTCCATTGTTCGTCCTACGACGAGTTTGATGTTTCCGCCTTATTCAGTAGCTGGTGCCCCGCCCCCCCACCCTGCCCCCCCTCGCCCCCTTCACCCTCCCCCGTCCATCACCCCCCCCCGCCCGCTCCCACCGCCGTCCCTCGCCTACTCCCCTCCCTCTCTCCCCCTTTTCCCGTCTGTCACTCCCGCGCCTGCTCCCGTCGCCCCCTGCCCCCTTCTGTCACCCCCCCTCCTCCTGACGCCCCTATCCTGACCCCACCGCCCCCTACCTCCCCCCTCACTCCTGCCCCCACCTCCCCCTTCCCCTCTTCCCCCCCCCCCTCCCCTCCCATTGACGTTTCCATCGCTATAACGCTCAGAATAACGTGGACCTAGACTGCGACACCATCCCGACCTGCCAAATGTCCTGCGACGGGCCCAACCAGGAGCTCCTCCTGTTGATGACGATGCACGCCGGGTGCATGGTGGAATGGCTCATCCACGCGAGTTGGCTCAAGGGCGTGGCAGTGTTCACCATGTTCGTGTTCCTCAACCTCTCCCGGGTTGTGATCGTGGGCGGCGTGGTGAAGCTGAACTGGAAGTGAGTCATTTCCGGAGACAGACGCGCGCAGGCAGAACAATTAACGAGAAATTAGTTTTTCGTTTCACATCCGAGGAAGGCAATGACTTGGTTAATTCACACTGAAACGTCTTGAGCTACTGTTCTCAGTTTGTAGAACTGAGTCTCTGTTTTGGTAAATGCAAATCTGTCTGTCTGTCTGTCTGTCCGCAAGGCTTATATGTTCGAACACATTCCAATCGCCGATATATAAGCTCGTTACAGATGATATTCGTACGACGTATTCGACCCTTACGGACCTTATATACTGAAACATACCATACCACCAGGCAAATTTAGCCATATAATACATCCACCACATCGTACCATGGTACCATACCGCAAACGCACCATACTATGTACTGTGTTTTTCCCGTACCATACCGTCAACACATACCATACCACATACGGTGGTTTTCCCATATTCCCATATACCATACCACCAACATATCCCATATTCCCATATACCATACCTCCAATATACCCCATATCCCATATTCCCATATACCATACCACCAACATATCCTATATCCCATACCGAGTTGGGGAGACGTCTATACACCAGACCAAGTGCCTGCTACTGCCGTCTTGTTGTGCAAGGGTGGCGATGAATACAAGAGTTGGCTCAGACGCCCATACCGAGTTGGGGAGACGTCTATGCACCAGATCAGGTGCCTGCTACTGCTGTAGTGCTGTCTTGTTGTGCAAGGGTGGCGATGAATACAAGAGTTGGCTCAGACGCTTGGGTCCTACGCGCAGTGCAGCGCATTGGCCGCTGGTGTGCACGAAATAGATGAAAAACATTATCTACGAGTACTACTACTGCTGTATCCGTCTCGAATGGCAAAAAATGGGCTTTTTTCAGGTTTGGGAGGATACCATAGGACGCCGCCGGCAAGTTCTTGCCCCCTAGAACATGCATTCACCTCATTTCTTCGAGCCCGTCACCTATACTAGTTGATCTTTCCCGCCACCGAGCGGGTTGCCCGTGGGCTGAGTCTCTGTCGAGATCGAGCGTCTCTCGTCTATCGTCGCATGAGCAGGTTTTTTACAGTACAACAAACGTGTCGAATGGCAAAAAAAGGGCTTCTTTCAGGTTTGGGAGGATACCGTTGGACGCCGCCGGCAAGCTCTTGCCCCCTAGAGCATGCATCCACCTCATTTCTTCGAGCCCGTCATCTATACTAGTTGATCTTGCCCGCTATCGCGCGGGTTGCCCGTGGGCTGAGCCTCTGTCGAGATCGAGCGTCTATCGTGTATCGTCGCAGGAGCTGAAATAATACTTTTTTGGTGTACTTCGCGTTTCTATTCGCATACTGCAGCAGGTATTTTACAGTACAACAGGAGTGGGTTACTTTTTGTGCCACATCAAAATTATCGACGAGCACTACTGCTGTAGTGCAGAGTGCTGTATCCGTCTCGAATGGCAAAAAAAATGCATTTCGTCTATCAGTACAACAAACGTCTCGAATGGCAAAACATGTTTTTTTTTCAGGTTTGGGAGGATACCGTTGGACGCCGCCGGCAAGCTCTTGCTCCTTAGAGCATGCATCCACCTCATTTCTTGGAGCCCGTCATCTATACTAGTTGATTGTGCCCGCCACCGCGCGGCTTGTCCGTGGGCTGAGTCTCTGTCAAGATCAAGCGTCTATCGTGTATCGTCGCACGAGCTGAAATAATACTTTTTTGGTGTACTTCGCGTTTCCATTCGCATACTATAGCAGGTCTTTTACAGTACAACAGGAATGGGTTACTTTTTGTGCCACAGCATACAGAGATCTCTTGTCAATCTGTCGTTTACCTGTTGTAATAAACAACCGACATGTTTTGCTTCGGCCAAGAGAGCGTCGTCAGCTTTCTGACTGATTGTTGGAGATCTCTCCCCACTCATGTTTCGTTTTTCATTGGCCAACAGGTCTTGTATTTAGCCCTGCAACCCCAATTACACCTCAATGATATCGATCCCATTGCTGTGGTACTGGTGCCGGTGCTCGTTCTGTCTTCGTGTGCTGCTGCTGGATATATGTCCCCGCCGAGTACTATAACAAGTGGTACCGACAGTCAACAAGTAGACGCTCTGCCTGAGCCAAACACAGCACTCTGGGGTTCCGTCTGTGCTGGTCCCAACTCGCCTCTCCCGTCACTCTCACTCCACCTGCGACTTCACAAAAAAGAGACAAGTAAACTGAGAACAGCGCTCGAATGCTTTTCATCGAGGGCAATAACAATAGTAGTAGTGTGAGTTATTCTTTATCTATTTTTAGGAGACGATGTGTTCTAAAAGGAGGGGGGGGGGGGGGGGGGGGGCGCGTACTCATTTGTTGCTTCCCTTAGTCATTTGACCATTGACCAACCATCCCTTTCGAGACGGAGCACCGTTCCTACTCCTAATAGAGACACCTCCAACAATTGGGCGCTCATTACGTTGTTTCCATATATTACATAGAAACGTTTTGCTAATCTTATCCCCTTCCTGTTTGGCCTCCTGTGGCCACCATCTATCTCCTAGGATAGCGATCGTTTTCTCGCTGCTATTCATTGTATCAAACTCCTCCATGTCACATTCGTCTATTTTCCTCATCTCCTCTTACTTACTAACACATCCCGTCCCTCCTTGTATATTTCTCATTCTCCTACTATGTGAGTTCTACTCTCTATTGCTTTGCCACACGGGCACATCTGTGCGTCTACTTCCTCCTCCTCTCGGCTACTGGTGTACCTCTTTCTTCTTTCTGGTAGGTCCAGGTCCCCTACACGAAAGCGCAGTTTCAGCGTTTTCGCGAAGTCCATTGGGCCATGCAAATACGTTTTTATTCCTATTCCTTCCCTCAATCCCCCGTATATCTCTAAGTGTTTTTCCGATTCCACCTTGTTTCTTAGCGCTAGCCTTTCCCTTCTTTCTATCCTTTCTTCTACTTCTGCCTTGTACCTCCCAAACTTCCCGGCGGACATCATCTCTTCTTGGTTTCCCCCTAGATCCTTCCATACTTTCTCAACTACGCCATCCCACCTTATTCCAGCTCGCCCTTTTGTTACTTTCTCCCGTACAGCTCTATCAACTATGGCTGGCAACCTCTTTTTTGGCGTGTTCCTTACTTTATATTGCCAGTTCAACTTTCTCATGTCTCTATTTGTCTTGAGTGGGCGCATTCCCAGTTCTGCTCTTAATACTGTATTACTAGTCGTACTTGAGCATCTTAGGATTTTTTTAGCTGCTGTCATTTGTACTGTTTCCAACTTTTTTACGAGTTTCGCGTTCCCTTCCCATACTTCTCCTGCATATTCTAGCTTTGGTACTATCACATTCATCAAGATACATCTCTTAATCCTAGTGTCAAGGTGCGAGTCTGTTAGGATCGCATCCATCTTGCCTACTTGTGCCTTACCCTTTCCTATTACTTTTGCTATATGTGTATCCCAAGAGCAGTCTTTTGAGATCTCTACGCCAAGGTATGTATAATGGTCTACGATCGGCAATTCATCTTCTCCCCACTTCCAACTGAAATTTACCGGGTTTACCTTATCTTCGTTGCAAACAACTACTGCGCATTTCTTGACGTTCGCAGTCACCCTCCATTTCCTGGTGTATTCTAGCGCCTTCTCTATTTGTTTCTGCTATCCTTCGGGTGTTTCTGATATCCCCCACGAAGTCATCCGCAAACATCAATCCCGACACCGTATCTTCCCCTGCCGTGACTCCCTGCCTTGCTCCCTCGACTGCTACTATCAGGTCGTTAATATATGTCTTGAATAAGTCAGGTGACAACGTACATCCCTGTGCAACTCCTTGTAAAATATCAACATACTTCGATATTTCCCCGTCCAGCATCACAGCACTTCTCGCACATTCCGTCATCTTTTTCATCATTCTCCACATCTTTCCTCTGATTCCTAATTCCCACAGTTTTTTTTCACAATCCATTTCTCCATACTGTGTCGTAGGCTTTCTGCACATGTAGAAAGAAACAGTACGCGCGTCTTGCCTACCTTGAATAATCTTACCTAAGGTGTACACATGGTCTACGCAGCTACGGTTTGGCCTAAACCCTGCTTGCCCTTCGCTCATTTTGTCTTCCTTCTCCATCATCGTTCCCATTCTATCGTTCAAAATCTTACAAAATGTTTTGCCTACTGTGCTTAGTAGCGTTATCCCTCTATAGTTCCCCGGGTTAGCCTTATCTCCTTTCTTGAATAAATTTACTACTACTCCTTCTCTCCACCTCCTAGGTGCGTACTCGTTTTTCCATATCCAGTTATACAACATAACCATCATGGTAAGCATTCCTTCTCCCCCGTACTTCATAAATTCATTCACTATTTGGTCTGCCCCTGCTGCCTTTCTATTCTTAAGTTTAGCTACACACTTATTTACTTCTTCCCTTGTGAACTCTCTCTGTAACCCTCCCGAACCACTGTCTTCCCTTTCTGATGTATCTACGTTCGCCTCTGCCCACGCGTTGATTTCCTTCTCGAATTCTGCATCGAACGTTTCGTTGGCTGTGGGTGTTCCTAGCTTTCGGTAATGCTCTACTAGTACTTCCCTTTTCCCCTTCGAACTAACCATTTTACCGTTCTGTGCTCTTAAAGTAGCTATTCCCGTATCTGCCTCTCCTGCTTGTTTGCCAAGTATCCCTTTTATCCCTACCCACATCTGCTTCATCCCGCCCTCAAAGTCTTCATTCGTTTTATTTACTACGTCTTTCCATATCCCTTTCTTCTTCTTGTCTACCCTCTCTTTTACTTTCTTTCTAGCTATAGCATATTCCTCCCACCCTGTCGAAGTTTTACTCGATGTATACCTTGCGTGTGCCTTTCTCCTTGCTCTTATAGCCTCTTTCACTTCTTCATCCCAACATTTTACCGCTCTGTTGCATCTTATCAACTTCTTCCCTATTACTTTACCTCCTGTGGTCTTGACCAACTGCTCCCATCCTTCTAGTATCCTAGCTCCTGCATCATCCCTTTCTATATCGTTCCTTGTTGTACCTATTCTTTCCAACAGCTCGGAAAATTTCTCTGCATTTTTGGCCATCTCTTCTTGGAACTCTTCCCGTTTCTCTTTTACTTCTAGTTTATCTATTCTCCATCGATACAATTTCCTACCTCTTCTATGTTTGATAACTCTCGTCTGTTGACTGTCTGTCCATATTAGACAGTGATCCGTAGTTCCTATGTCCGCTGCGCATACATGTAGTTCCGTTTCCTTACCACTTCCATTTTCTACTACTATAAAGTCAAGGATAGAGCTTTCTCCCTTTTGTATGCACTGTCTAGTCCATTCCGGTTCTGCCTTTTTTTCTCTGTTGTTCAACGTTTTCATCTCGTTGTGCTTGAGGAACTCCAACATCTCTTCCCCATTCTTATTCTTTGTTACTTCCCCATATTGTCCAACGTTCTCATTCAGTTTGCTTGCCTTCCCAATTCTTGAGTTAAAAGCTCCCACTAGTACTACTTCTCCTTGCCTCTTATACTTCTGTACATCTACTGCTACTTCTCCGGACTTCCTCTGTATATCTTTTATCCTATTATTCGACTCTGGGGGCATATATATGTTTCCTAAGAAGTAATATTTCGCTCCCCGCTCCCCTGGAATCTTAATCCATATGCTTTCGTCGAATTTAGTGTCTTTGATCACCTCTATTATGTCACACAGGTATTCTTTGACTAGGAACCCCACACCCCCCGCCCCCGCCCCCCTATTCTTGCTTTTCTATCCCTTCCTCTTTTTCCCTACCCATGCGCACTCTCCAACTTTGGATCCTATCTCCCCTCCTTCTTTCTCCCACGACTCTTGAATTCCCACTATGTCTAGGTCGCGCTTACTTACTTGTTCGGCAATTTCGATTATTTTGCGCTCTTCCGTGGCGAAGCCATATACGTTCCATGATCCTATTCTCAGCCTCCTTTTCGTTTCACTATGCGCTCTAGTCTTACCTGTTCTTTCTCCGTTGTCGCCACGAGTATTTCTGTTATCTCTTCTTTGAGCATTATTTTCGTTTCCGTTCCTGTTCTTGTCTGCTTGTTCTGCGCCCCTATGTTTCTCCCCCATTCCCTTTGAGCCACTTGCTGTTTCCTGCCTCCCTCTACCTTCGTTCACCCTAGGACTACGTCTTAGTTTCGTTACTACTAAAGGATGGGGGGGGGTGTACTCGATAGGAGAGATGTACTCGATCTCATGCATGGCCGTAGTCGTATGACCATAGACCCTCGCATCCCTACAATGCCGGGACGGAGCATGTCGGGTTTTCACCGACCAGGCAAACATTGCTTGCACCAAGCGCGAAGCGAAACGTGAGGTGTTGGGCGAGTCGCATGAAGGGTGAGCTGCATCCTACTAAGAACCGCTTGTGAGGCGGACTTGCATATGGATGACAGCCTCAATGAGTTAGTTTAATTTCCGGTGTAGCCACTTCCAGAGACAAGAGGGGGGGGGGGGGGGGGGGGGGGGGGGGGGGGGGTGTACTCGATAGGAGAGATGTACTCGATCTCATGCATGGCCGTAGTCGTATGACCATAGACCCTCGCATCCCTACAATGCCGGGACGGAGCATGTCGGGTTTTCACCGACCAGGCAGACATTGCTTGCACCAAGCGCGAAGCGCCGTGAGGTGTCCGGCGAGTCGCATGAAGGGTGAGCTGCATCCTACGAAGAACCGCTTGTGAGGCGGACTTGCAAATGGATGACAGCCTCAATGAGTTAGTTTATGAGGGGGGGGGGGCGGAATAGTTAATTTATGTTTGCTTTTTGGGACGCGATATAGATATAGGCAGACATGCACGACCTCACCGGACTAAGCCAACTAATACCTGTTGAGACTTCAGAGGGGAGAACAGAATCACGATAGGATACTAAAAGTAACACTTTTAGTCAAAAGTTTTAGATGACTGACGGTGGCTTAACTGAGTTACGCCTAACATCGTTGGACTGCCGTTCACGTTTTGCAATAGTCTTAATATTGTTATTCTTGCCATCCTCAACAATGAGTAGCATGAGCTTCAACGTTGATCACTCATAAACACCCCGAAAGAAGAAAAACCACGGAAACAAAAGAAGAGCCCTCCGCGCAAGTCTAACTCCCTTCTGTACCCGCTGCCGGCTTGAGCTCTATCTACTCCATTTGCTGCCCTCTTGCTGTCCTTTGTCACTTCTTCTCCTCACGTGTTCTTGTTTACCATTTTATGTCTTAATTCGCATAGTATTCGTTGTGTATACCCAAGCGATGGGGCTGTTCATGTTGATTTTTTGTTCTTTGGCAGTGTCTCAGGTGAGAGATGGAGAGCTCCTCAGACTCATCCCACGATGGGGGTTGTTTAATTCAGCTGTTTTTTAGTCTGACCGGCTGATATTCTCAAATGAGCAACTACCGGTGAATACGAACATTTCACTCTTACGTTTGGTTGAGGACTAGCACGCATAAATCTTGGGTCGGGTTGCACAAACAAATCTCGTTGAAATCATGTTGTGGGTGAGATATCGAGCTCCTCGTGCGAGGATCTCAGAAAATAAGGCATCATCCCTACCGCGTGGCATTGCTCCCCAAGTGCGCAGCCTCAGAAAATATAGGAGTTACCCTTCCCGCAGCACGCTCCAAGTAAAGACGACAAACTAATGACGACTACAGCACCAACTCGACCCAACGCCGTCGCATTACAAAAAAAACAAACATCGATGGAATAAACGACGACTCGGCTATAAATTCGTGTGATTTTACGTTTAACACGTGCCGCCTGCTGCGGCCGCCGCTCCTTTGCGACCAGACGGATGCACTCGGGCATCTTCACCTACAAGGGCACCTGCACAAGAGCCGGCGAACTCATAGTCAAGCGCCCCGAACAGAAGGCCGAAAAAAGCAAAAAAAAGTCTACGGCAGCCGCCGCCGCCACCCGGCGCGCAAAGGCCATCAAGGCTAAGAAGGCTGCTGCCGCCAGCGGCAGGAGCAGGAGCAGCAGCGGCGGCAGGAACAACAACAGCAACAACAGCAGCAGCAGCATCAAAAGCAACAGCAACAATCCTCTGGCGAGAGCGAAGGCCAGACTATCCGCCGCACAAACAAAAAAAAAAACGCCTCCCCCTCCCCTTCCTCCGGGTGCGAGAAAAAGGCGACTCGTGACAACACCGAAACTTTGGAGGGGGCGTCTCCTCCTCCTCCTCCTCTTCTTGGTGAAAACGGTGGCGCCTCCACACAAAGCATACGGGGGGCGGGTGACCCGGCCGCGGGAGCTGGAGGTGCACTTGGTTCCGGTCGAAATTTCGAGAAAAATCTCCACGGCGCTCTGCAGCAAGTTGAGGAGGAGGACGCGGAGGGCACGAAGGCAGAGGATGAAGACGAAGCTAGCGACGAGCCCGAAAGAGAGCCGCCGACATTCAAGCAGGTGATAGCGGGCGCTGTCGAGGAAGGTCTGGAGGTATACGAGAAGGGTGCCAGACTGAGGATTCTAGGCGGAATCCTGCTGAACATACCATGGGTAGTCGTGTTGTATTGCATCGGCGGAGGGAAGGTGGTCTACCAGGCAGACTGACCATATATCTGCGTACATACGTTGTACACACGCATTGGATATATGGAGTCGTCACTCTGGACTTCACTAACTTACACCTGAATGTAAATCATTTGTTGCAGTCATTCACTGGCGCAGGGGAATGTAAGTGGATTGTGATGCGCCGCGTCTTCGATCCATTCGCCGTATTCTAGAGATGGATTTAGTTCCCGCCTAATTCTTTCTACGTATGTATCTGCGTACCGCCCTTCAGGGTGGGCTAGTGTTATGGTATATCCTCTCTCATGGTGGGCCGCTGTGCTTTGTGGTAAGTGTCCCCTCGTCATACCCAGCAGAGGCCTTATCGTCTTCCTGGGTGAGGATTATCTCGCCCCTTTGTTCAGAAGACATCCGGCGAGCAACTTACTTCGTATACAAGAGACTGTAATTTCCAAAAACACCCGTCAAGCGCCTTGTGGGAGCGACCTGAGCTAACCCAGAGACACCCCTGTGTATAGCAGTTCTAACAGTCGGTTCCTAGGTCCGCACTGCCTTACACGATCTCACAAACCTTTTGATTTAAAGTTGTTGCTTCTTCGGACGGAGAATGAACGTGATTTTTTTTGTGGGAGTACTGCTTTGTTCGGATGGACAGACGGACGGACAAGGTAATAGAGTTGCCGAAATAGAGACCTTGGGCTAACATAACCCTCTTGGGACGTCATGGGGGCAAATTGACGGTAAAAGGTGACGACTACATCGACGGTCACTGCGTGATTGCGGAGTGGTACAATGGTTGGTGTCCGAGTTACAATGGTTGATGCAAGGAGTCGCACGGCACGGGCGCAGCATGATCCTACCTGTACGTCATGCTGGGCGAGCACGCTGCTCGTAGATGGTTGATAGCACTAGAGTTGTTATTGAAGTGGTCGCTATCCCGGCGTCCCCATGGGGTTAACAGGTATTTACAGGGGATACATGGAATGTACAAATACACAGCTGTAGGAGTATGTTAAGGGCAAGAGCGGTTCGGACCTAGGGACTCGCTACTGCTACCAGGTGTACCCCTGGCTCTGTTCTGGTCACTCACACAAGGTGCTTGACGATGTTGGGAGTTTATATGTTCTAGTATTAGTTGCTTGCTTGCCTCGCCGGATGCCTTCTGAACGAAGGGGCGAGGTATTCATCCACTGCACAGGCGATAACGCATGCCAGGTATGATGAGGGGACACTTGCTACAAATCAAAACGCAGCAACTGGTGACAGGGGGTACCATAACAAGTAGTTGACCGGTCTATATACTGCTTGAACTTGGGAGGGTGGGGGGGTGTATTCGATATCCCGCATGGCCGTAGTCGTATGAACATAGACCCTCGCATCCCTGCCATGTCGGGACAGAACCCGTCAAGTTTTCACCGACCAGGCAGAAATTGCTTGCACCAATCGAAAAGCGCCGTGAGGTGTTCAGCGAGTTGCATAAAGGGTGAGCTGTATGTTACTAATAACCGCTTGTGAGGCGGACTTGCTTATGGACGACAGCTTCAATTAGTTGGAAAAAATCCGGTGTGGCCACTTTCGGAGATAGCAATGGGGGGGGTAGTATGTAACTGCCTAGTGGGTGCCTTACCATAAGCACTATCTGGTACCAGTTACGTAATATGATCATTCCTCTCGTGCGAAGTGAAGGTTCTCCACCCCGCACAAATCATCTAACTCGATCACCAGCTTTGACAGACCGCCAAAAAACAAGAACAGAAAAAAATGGTATCCTGCCAACCCACGCCAACCCAATCTATATATAATATATCGGGGGGGGGTGTACTCGATAGGAAATATTTACTTGATATAATGCATGGCCGTAGTCGTATGACCATAGACCCTCGCATCCCTACAACACCGGGACGGAGCATGTCGGGTTTTCACCGACCAGGCAGACATTGCTTGCACCAAGCGCGAAGCGCCGTGAGGTGTTCGGCGAGTCGCATGAAAGGCAACTTGATATAATGCATGGCAGTAATCGTATGAAAATAGACCCTCACATCCCTACAAGGCCGGGACGGACCACGTCGGGGTTTCGTCACCGCCGAGGCAGACATTGCTTGCACCAAGCGCGAAGCGCCGGGGGGGGGGGGGGTTAAGTTCAAGCACGTTTTAAGATAACCCCCGTTAATACTGGAAATACAGCACAGATTATTGGCAATTGCGGGCTCTTTTCCTAGTGCACATATATGGTTGGTTGGACGGTTGTAGGAGCAACTACCCATACTGCCATGCGGAATATAATGCGCGTTTGTGTTCCGAATGGGGTGAGACAGCTGCAAGGAAAGCTAAGGCATGCGATAGCCCTATCACTGAGGCCCATAGTATTCAAGCCCAGCGGATTTACGTTCTTTTTTTACCTTCCCGGAATTGTTGATTTTTGAGGTCATTTTTATACCTCATTTTGTCGACGAAGCTGTCGTCTGGGCTAAGTTTCACGTACACCGCGGCACACAGGAGCGCTACAAAGTAGCAGTTAGTATCGACGGAAAGCGGACGACTTCAGCTTTCCAACGATGCTAACTATAGCCGAAAATATTATGTTACGGATGCGGCAGAGGTAGGGAAGTGGGGTAAGGGTGCCGATCTTTAGACGTACGTATCCCACGAACGACCAAGATTCGCGCTAAACGCTCAGCATAATTCTGCGGCCCATACCCCAAGCTTTCCAAAGATGCTTAATACGCATAATTCCGGGGTGATCTCCGGTCTAAACCTCCCCCCCCCGCCAAAAATAGTAGTTCTTTCACTACCACCCAATATTGATCATCTCCCCTCTCGTCTTCATCCATATACTTTCGACTACAAGTAGTTTCGTTGGAACGCTGAAATCCTCGGCTTTCCGCCGTTTTTAAGCACGAGTATATCGTGTGTCTCTGTGGGCCTGTGCGGCTGCTGATATATTCAAATGAAAATATTTCCCTGAGAAAATAATGGGAAAAATTGCCCACAAAAACAATAATTCTGAATTGAAAGTACTCGTACGTGGGCTTGGATACTATGGGCCTCCGTAATAGTATGAGTTGGTAATATTTTAGCGCAATCAACGGAAAACAACACAAAACTTAGGTTAAAAGGTTCATTGTACGCTTAAGTCCAATAAGAGGGAAAGCTTACATACCGTCGTGCACTCTGAGACACACGAACAGGTTCATAATTCGATAGAATGTATCCTCCTGGTGGCCCTGGGTAAACTTGGTGAGGATATTTGTGGAAGCAAGCAAGCTGCTGTGCAACGGAACCGTATATATGTGCTGGCGTGTGCGCGCGAGGTAGACACAAACGTTCTCGTACAATGCTGAACCGTGAACTGTGCATTCCACGTGTGAGAAACTCGTTATTTAGAAAATCAATTTAGAAATATATTTAATCAGTCGAACTCACAGCTGACGTATTTCATAATTTTATTAAAAAAAGAAAACTCGTCCGAGGGAGTGTGCGATCTGGCGTGCTACCTGGGTTCACCATGTTGCAGCAGCGTGAACCTTCGGGCCGCTCCCGAGATTGACTCTCACCTACTGTCTTGAGTACGTTCATGGAGGGATTGAAACACTATCCCGACCATATCGGCCAGATTCCGCCAGTTTTCCAGTATTTCAGTTGTAAGAACAGGCGAAGTGGTTCATTACGAGGCACCAAGAGCGTTGCTGACGGTATATACGATGGGTGGACACTTGACCGGTGGACACTTCATTTGAAATGTAAACAAAGGGTTTGGATTCGATATTTCTCCTTGGGGGTGGCACTTAAAGGTACTAGGTGATGAGCGCTTTTTCAATTTTAGAGTTTTACGAAGCGGTCCTAAATCAGGAATCTATCCTCTAAGCCACCATCACTGCGGTAGAGAGCCTCCCACAACTCAATCCCTGCCTAGACAATCGCCCCTGAACGTAACCCTGGTCAGGACAGTCGCTACGCGCCAATTTGATCCTGGTAAAGTCGCCCTGCAACGCCCCCCCTGCCCGACGCATAACTATCGTCGGCACAAAGTGGACATCCTCGGTCATAGCCTGGTAATAGCGTGTGCGTTTTCCAAATTCCATCCCTCGTCGTCGGCTTGCCGTTAAAACACCTCCCCTGCTGGACGTACAAATATCGTCGGCCCCGAACGAGAATCCTTGTCGTCAGGCGTGCCTTCCCCTGCAACAGGCCCTCTATCCCCTGTTTTGGGTTCTCCGGCACCTTGCAGTCCCGCTCACCCCTTTGCGATGACTAAGCTCTTCCCCGTCCCCGTCCGGGTGCCGCACCCGCCAGTTTGGCACCTGAAGGTAAGACGCATACACGTCCCAAACCACTAGGCTCAGTCCATCAGCGCCCGCGATTGGCTCCGTCACAACGTGTGCGCCTTCCATCCGACAGATCCCCCGTTCTTCTTCGGCACTACGTCTGCATCTGCATTATTAAATGGTAGGAACTGGTATGCAGTACCCGGTAGCTGGCATGCAGTATGCGATCACCTGGAGGCCGTGTGATATTGATGATCGAATTTGCAGTGATGCATACCGTTCCTAAGAGTTTCCTCTTGGGTCCTCCATCGCCAGTTAAAACAAACACTATTAATAGGGACTTTGAGGAGCTTTCCTGTGTTACAACTCAACACACGTTTGAAAGACGTTTTCAAGCTTTTCGAGCAACGTTCTGTCCCAAGCTTGACTCACGTGATGTTTCCAACGTTTTTCGCCAGACCTTCACTCTACGAGTACCGATAGTCCACACACAAGCTGACCGCATGCGCCAATTCCTATGTCCGACCGTGCCTTGTGCCTGCATCCCAATGGTTTCGCTTTTGGCGGCCTCTCAATCGAGAACATTTTACTCCGCTCGAAATGATTGGGGTCGTGTTGCTATCGACACGAAAACACTACTGTAGCCCCACGGTTTGTCGATCCAGTTCCACGGGGCCCGGAGGATAGCGCACGGTGGGCGAGCGAGGGGTCTCCCTGGGACACAGAGGAGGGACGCTTGGGCCCGACCGAATCGGAATCGGAAGCGAGATGGTCGCGGGAGGGACAGTTCTGCTGTGGTGTGTGTGGAGGGTAGGGCGCTGGAGTCGGCACGGAGGGAGAATGGACAGATAGGCAGAAAAGTACTTTTTATTTTGGAGAAATCCGGTTGACACTCGGGAATGATGTTCTGTTTGTAAGAGCAGACCTCAGTTAATATATACCATAGTCTGATTTATTTTGCCACAATCCAGCATGAACAAAAAAAAAAGACAAAATAATGTCCCGGCCCCCGTCGATAACCACTGTCACTGCTTCATGGCCATTCATCACAACCTCCGTCATGAGTCACCGCCCAATCGCAAAAAAAAACAAGATCGATCCTCTCGTACGATCTGCGCGGAGAGAGGTAACTCCGTACTGTCCAAGTGCCAACTAAGGTCTCTTGAGACGAAAATTCGTTCCTTGTCCGTCCGTCTGATTCTACCGTAATTACTCAGCAGGCTTGCCTCATCACGCAATTAGTTTCCCTCAAAACGACCCCCGAACGGTTGACGCCTACCTGGTGCCTGGTATATCACAAATATCTGCTTTTTTTCCACTTTCCACATTTACCTCCACCGTCCACCGTCCACCTCCACCTTTCCTTTAACGTGGTTGTAGCCGCCGCTACCATCTTCTCCCCACGTAGTTTGGATACATCCCCCCCGCCCCCCCCCATCGCATGGGGCCCACCCCCGCCGCCCCTTCTGTTGAATAGACCGTGGAGCCTACGCCACCCCTGTCGCAAAACACCTCGCTTGACGCTCCTTCCGCCTTCCTGTCTCTCTCTCTCTTCTACCTTACTTTCTTGTCGAGGATGCCCTGGAGTCGCAACACAGTAATTGCGTCGATTGACCCACGACCAGTCGCAGGGTCGTGCCGCTAACACAAAATATTAAATAAATTTGTCGTCACCTCCCCACCCCCTTCCCAACCAACGAAACGCCACCTTAACTCCTCGAAAATTATTACCTATAGTACAAGCGGTATTTTCTTTTCCACAACACCACACACCCTAGACTATACGAACAGACCTCATCGCTCTGCAACTCACACCCGGAGCGGGGCTTTCAGGCTAGCAGCTTGGCACCAAAATCAATAGCTGCATCGCACCCAACAAAATTTGAACGCCCCGGTAAAACTGCGGGCGGCCCGAAAGCACGAACATACGCTCGTTCGCCCTGGTAAAACAGTGTATGGTGGAAGGTACTGCAAAAAAAAACAGGGATGCTGGTAAACTTTTCACACGTTGGACTCTAGTGTACCGTAGATCTCACGATCTGTATCATGCTCCACTTCCTTTAGTTGCCGTTACGAGATGTAGAGCAAAAGCCGTATCACATAAGATCCCACCAGGCAAAAACATTGTCTCACGCTCATCAGATCACACAAATCAGGAAATGATCTAACATCTACCTCGAAAAATCTAGAAAGTGGCACGGGGATTGATCTGGTATGTGCCCAGCGTGTGAAACGTTCCAAGGGTCTGTGTACTTCCTGGCATGGCCAACGTGTTATACTTTCCAAGATCTGCGTAGTTTTTGGCAGGGTGTATAATCTGGGGATACCCGTGTACCTACATATGTACCCAAGCAAGACCCAAACAACCATGATTGGTGTCCGTGTACCCCATAGTATATACTTTGTAAGGTATATACCTAGTAGAGTATGCCCGAGTACCGTATCACACGTGCGGTAAGATAACGCACCTCCTCGGACGAACTTCCAAGCTGGTTTTCTCGACAATGGGGGAGGGTGCAACTGCCGAGCGACTCATGCGTCTATGGCAAAAAAATCTCGACGAGATCTCTCCAAAGCCACCATTTTCGTGGTGCGTGTTCCCCTCCCCTGTTTCGAAGAAAATGGGCCCAGGAAATCCATACCACCGGGTGTGTTATCTTATCACACGTGTGATATGGCATGACTGCACGGTATGACCACAACAACCATGTTGGGTACCCGGGTACCCCAAAGCGTATATATATACCCTACTGAAACTACGTAAACACACTCTTGAAACTGCTTCGTAACCGCTACTCTAAAGGACCAAATGGTCACAAGCCTCGCAGCACGCTTTCCGATGGGTTCGCTGGGTCCACGAGGGACCAATGCGGCGCCTGCATCGTGGCATCCCCCCCATAAGCGGGGTCCAGCTCGGGGAAGGATCGCCTGATCTCCCCCTGGATTGCCTCGAACAGCTCGCGGTTACCCTCGGAAGTGAGGTGGACGCCGTCGTGAAGGTACATATCGGCCAGGCTTGGGTCACCGGCCCCCATGATGGTGTAGGTGTCGACCACTTTCACTGAGAGCTCCGCGCCGACCTGTGACCGTTTTTTTTTTTTAATGAATTTTTGCGGACGGTGGAGTGGTCAGAGCATCAGAAGCGACCGTGAACAAAGGTAACGTTCAGTTTCGGCGGTTGCCCATACTGTTGCTACTGCTGCTGGTGCCCTTACTGCCACCACTTGCGTTTCTGCTGCTACTGCTGCTGATGCTCCTTCTAGTACTGCCTTTTTTGCCGTTACAGTTGCGGCTCCTGCTTCTGCTACTGCTTCTGCTCTTCAAGTTACTGCTGCTTCTGCTAATGCCACTGCTTGCGTTGCTGCCGCTGCTTCTGCTTCCGCTGCTTCTGCTACTGCTACTGCTACTGACAGAAGGCGAAAAACGAGACTCTTGGCATCGGTGCTTCCACTATGACAATATTTCGTTCATGACGCAGCTTCTCCCTCCTCCCCCCTCTCCCCGACCCCCTCCCCACAAAAAAAAAAAAAAATCTGGCTGATGGGCGGTCGAGATAAAAAACAACGCCAGGCCAGTCAAGGCAGTCCCCCAACATCAACTTGTTTTCCTTGCGCAGAGTGCTGCACGCTCCCCACTCATGTCTCCACACGAATGCAGACAAAAACCGGAAAAAAAAACAGCCGTCCGTCCATTCGGGTTCCAATGTAAAGAGGGGCGATGGAAATATAAATTTATACAACGACCAGTGAAAATGAGGGGGGTTGTAGTCGTACGACCACAGACCCTCGCATCCCTACAATGCTGGGGCAGAGCACGTCGGGTTTTCACCGACCAGGCAGACATTGCTAGCTCCAAGAGCGAAGCGCCGTGGGGTATTCGGTGAGCCACATGAAGGGTGAGCTCTATCCTACTAAGAACCGCTTGTGAGGCGGACTTTCTTGGATATGGATGACACAGCGTCTGATCGATTTTTTTTCCGGTGTGGCCATTAACAGAGACAGCAATGGGTTTACTATGCAACTGCCTCGTGGGTGCCTTATCATATACACACTACGTGATACGATCATGCCCTTTGTGCGGAGAAAAGGTTCTCCACCCCGCACAAGTGATCTAACTCGACCGCCAGTTGCGGCGACCGCCAACAAAAAAAAACACGTACCCTGGTTGTCTAGCTCACGTAGTGAGCGACATGTTTTACAGTTTCGTTCACAACCGACGCCAACCCAACCTATACATAATATTCGGGGGAGGGAAGGGTGAGTGTTCCAGACCTCTATGCACGCCTTGGCGTAGGATTTGGTGACCTCCTGCTTGCGGTCCATGTCTCTACTTTGACCGCCCCTGTGCTTGGCCCATTTTGCCTGCGGCGGAATACGTAGGAACAGAGAACAATAACGATGACATCAATACCGTCGTTATCATCATATAATCACAGTCACCAATATCATCATCTCGTCCTGACCATCACAGCACTACAGTAGCACTAGCACCAGCACCATCATGTTCCCACCACCATCAACAACGACAACATCATCACGCATCATCACATTGACGATCTACCTAACAGCAAAAATATACGAAATCACCCGTCCTCTATCCCTCTCCTGGCGCCATCGTCAGAGAGTGCACTTGCTCACTTCTCCCCCAACCTTTTTTCATCGTTGTCAAATGACCATCGTCGCCAGGGACATCGCACATCACCGCACTCTTCATATAACAAGCTATCAACAATAAAGCAAGTGGGCGAGAGTAAAAGAAGGGGTGCTGTGCGCCAAGAGTGACTTTCTCGTTTCATACCAGGCTGCAACACCAGCCGATCGTGGTGAGATCGTCGGACATCCAGCGAAATAGCAAACTTCGTGCAGTGATAAGCGCTACGAACCAAAAAATATGTGTTCAGATAGCGGCGGAATCTATGCACACTTGGTACCTCGTGTATAGGAGGGGGGGGGGTGATGAGCAGCACTCTCGCTTCAGGGTGCGCCTTCCAAACGTGCCTAACCATCTTTTCCAGGTTGGCCTTGTACTCCTCGATGGGCACTTGAGAGGAAGTGGGAGCATACAGAAAGCGGAAAATGGGAGGGGGGGGGGGGGAAAGGCAACGATTACACGAAGCGCCTCAATTTCACTATTTCTTACTCTAAAAAAAAAAAAGGATTTTTCCTTCGATTACCAGAGTGATTTGTGCAAAAGGTCGCGGAACTAGCCGTCACCCTGGTACCGCGGCTGCGTTTTGCCTGCTCTTGTTTTCTCACCTAGTAGACTGTACCTGTAGATTCCTTGCGCCTTTTCGTGATCACGGGCTAGTATTGTGGTGGCAATGAGCCAAGGCGAGACCAACGACAGCAGCAACAGCAATACCAACATCCCCAACACCAACACCGACACCACCACCAAAATCACCAACACCTACAAAAACATGCGTACCATCTTTCAAACAACGAAAAAGCAAACGGGACTCTCACCGTACTGCGCGTTCCCGGGAAGGACACAGTCGTTGGCACCGAGGAATATCGTCACGAGTTTCGTGGCCACTGCGCCGCCGGGCACGAACAGCAAGTCGACGAGCGGCATGAGCCACCGCGTGTTGTAACCGCTATAACCGCGATTGATCACGTCGTAGCGCCGCTCCCACCAATGGGATAGCATGGCCAGCCAGCCAAGTCTCTCCGCATCAAACCTTCCAACGTTGAAAATAACAAACATCGAACCCGATAGTAGGCGTTAAGATCGAGGATAGTGTTTGAGGGGGAAGGAAGAAGGGGGCACGGGGAAGAGGGTGGGGTGAGAGGGGAGGAGAGAGGGGATAGGGGAGGGTGTACTCGATAGGGGAGGGTAATCACGGCAGGAGGACGGTCGGGTCTAGGAGTCGGTGTGTTGTAAGGGGTAGCTTCGTCGTAACCGAGCTATCATACACAAGGTACCAGGTATTCGAATGTTTTACTGGGGGGTGCCATGTGTCATGTTCGGGTACTTATCTTTCGCATCAGCTTCCAGGCGAATACGGTAAGGGACCGCCGTTCGACCACTTGACCGACCGCCCCCTTCACGAAAACTCGTATACGAAGGCTAAAAGAGTCGTTGACGTGCCCAAAAAGATCGGAGTCTAATCACATACCACTCTGTTTCAGAAATATAAGGACATTGTGTTTACTAAACTTAATATAGATGGTCCTTATAAAGTGGTACAGAGTGGTACACCTGTATCATCGGGAATATATATCATGCATATTCGTCCGAAAAACCTGCAGCTTGTAGCTTGCATATATACCGTATACGACGGTGTATACCACGCCCCCGGTGATAACATTTGGGGCTCTAAAGCACCTATCACCCGGTGTGTTATACTCGGGGGGTGTGATATACAGCGTATCACGGCGATACAATGGGGGATTGATTTCGGGTGTGAAAAAGCGTATCACTGGGGTGGTGTGCTCTAGGGTGGGTGATACAATGGAGGTGATAACAGTGGCTGCAAAAGAGTGTGACTGCCACACTCGTAAGCAGGTAGGGGTGTGATGAAAGGGGTGTGATAGCAGCTCGTGGTTGAAGGTTTTGCTGCCGAACTCCAGGAAGGCGGCAAGAGGTGTGACAAAAAAGGGGTGTGGTAGCAGTGGTTGGAGCTTTTGCTGCCAGCTTGCACATCTGTTGTGGGAGCCTCAACAGCAGATGCCGTGCCTGGCTTGTCTATGGTCTTTGCTGTGGGAGCCTTGGCGGCAGACGCTTGCACTGGCTAGTCGGTGAGCTATGCAGTAGGGGCTTTGGCAGCAGCAGGAGGCACAGGTGTGGTTTTCAGCAAAAAAGTCGTGATCGGGCCTTGAGTACCGGTAGCACCAGTTGTTGGTGCCGAAGAAGAGTTCGCCCACTGCGATGGGCCACGCGTATGCAAGCGTCTACACCTCCACCTCCATATTGCTGGTCTCAAAAATTGCCGTGGTACACTTGCAAACCTGGGGGTACTGCGTGCTTACTCACGTCACGGTATCACCCAGGTGATATCTTGGGGGTGCCATACTGAATGTGAGGCATGACACCGTAAGGGGTGTGGTGTACAACGTACCCCGGTGCCAAAACGGGTGGTTGTTTTGGGATTTACTCTATTTCTATCACCCGAGTGGTATACTTCGGGCGTGTGGTATACAGCGTATTGAGTATGAAACCCCGTCGTATACGGTAGGTCAGACCGACTACTAGAACCTGACTATATGCTATTCGTGCCGCAAACTGCTGTGACTGCCTTGAAGGTGCTTTTATTGCCCTTTGGTTTTTCTGTCCTTTCCATTCGTTCTTCTTATTACAAAATAAGTCCTTTTCGCTTGTCTTACTACGGGGAACCATAGTAAATAGGACCCTTGGCAACACCAAAACCTTTGTATTTACCTATTTTTACTAACAATATTTGGTCCTATTTACTATCTTCCTCCGTAATAGTGGGTCGCAGCCTGCTCTTGGTACCTTCTGTCGTTGTAATGCTTCATTTCTTTATTTCCTATTGTCTGTCGCACCTCCTCGGGGGGTGCACGACATTTTTCCTTTCTTTTCTTTTCTTTGTTTCTTTTCTTTTCTTGTCTATCGTTTTTTCCAAGGTTGTGTTCTACCTGGTATAGGGTACGTACAGATTCATACACCGGGCACTTCCCCGGGTATTACCCTACAAAGAACTTCTGCAAGTTCTGTACGACAGTCATACCCGTACTCGAAACTTCTGCCAGTTATGTATGCCCGTGGCGCAATACCCAGGGTACGGGTATGCCCTCTGAAAAAACCCGGATGTGGGTACGGCTATGGGTAAAACTTTCGCATACCTACCGGAACTCATGTGAGTTCTGTAATATTTCTACACCGTACCCGGAAGTCAGTTCTGTAAAACCTCCATACCCGTACCCGGAACTTCTGTAAGCTGCAAGGTTGTGCTTTGTAAGGTACATACTCGGCTATTTTCCCGGGTGCTACTCGTAGCGAAACTTATGTAATTCATACCCGTACTCGGAACTTCTGCAAGTTCTGTACGTCTGTGGCACAATGCCCGGGGTATGGGTATATCATTTAAAAAATAAACGGGTAAGGGTACGGGTACGGGTACGGGCTCAACATTCGTGTACCTACCCGGAACTTCTGTGGGTTCTGTATAAGACTTCTATACCCGTTCTGTAAGTTCTGTAAGAATCGCATACCTTCACCTGGAATCCACAGACTCTACAGAATATAAACTTGTTTTTTTCTCTCTTTCAACGTAACCGGACTGATGTCGTGTGTATGTTGTGCTTGTCGTATGCAGTACGACGACATGACGTTGGATGGTCTACTCTTCTTACTGCATGACCATGTTGATATATGTGTGTCGTGGTTTTGTGAACACAGAGCATGTGTTTCTCCACGTGGGATGAAAAATCGGCGAGGACACTGAGCGTGCTGGATGTCGACGGGTAGAAAGAGAAGAACACACTACACATGGCGTACGCTTTGACCAAGCTGGACCCTTTCACCCGGCGATGGGCAGATAAAAACTGCAAAAAGGACCCCATTCTAATTACAAGTAGCTTCTTCCCAAAAACGTTTGTGCAGTTCTAAGGGGGTCTCAAGTCTCACCCGAACTGGGTTAGGCTGTCCCCGAAGCAGACCACCCTGGGACGGACAGCCTCCTGTCCGACGCGTGGAAGGTGGGAAACAGACGGGGGGGGGGGGGGGGGGGGGGGGGGGGGGGGGGGAAGAAAGACGTGTCACACAGAGCTGTGGGGTTCTGCGGTAGAATCGCGATATGTACGAAGTATCATATCATATACCGGTAGCAGGTATCATATATGCCTATGCGTTGTACAATATAGCATGTTGAGAATCCCGATACTTCAACACGTCGTCATGGCCAGTAACGGCGTTGCCAGTGTACCAGTACAGTTTAGTGCCCAGAACCTCGTCAGTACGTGTGCCAGAATAGCTTCCGTACCTCAGAGTAAGCCAGCCCCAAAACTCCTGGGATCGAAGGCTCAGTACCTCGCAGCCAGTACGTCATCCATCAAATTTGTAAAATACTGGAGGCGTGGACACCTGGTGATAGTGCATAGTTTCGGGGGGGTTGTGCTAGGCGCCTAAAGCCGACCCTCCGACCTCAAACCCATCCCGAACCCGATGCTAGTGGTCAGTGCTAGGATGCTGTGCTTGGTAAGAATCTACGTTGAATCGGCGCGCTCGGGGTGCTTCGTGCTGTGGCTTGGAAAGACTCAAGGTTGATTGAGCCGCGTCTAATATACCCCTTCGCCAATCAGGGTGTGTCTGAACAGAATCGAAATCGAAAATCGAAAATCGAATTGATAATAAACAAGGCGCTGATTGGTCCCTGGTCAAAACATGTTCCCCTTCGTTTTTTAGGTTCCGAAAAAATGAACGATTTACAACCCAATGCCGAAATCAAACAGTTGACGGCTGGGAATCGAAAAGGAAATCGAAAGCACGAACAGCAACAATTCAGCTCGTCCTACTGGTCAGCGCAGCCACGTCACAATATCACATCAGGACCGCCGTACACAGCATCCAACCCACAGCTAGTACGGCAACACAGCCGCACAGACCCCCCGTAAACAGCGAGCAGGCGAACCACAACACCAGCCCCGACGTTCTCGGGCCTTTGTTTCCCGGCGTTCGAGCCAGAGCGGACATAGTTTAAGGAAAAATCAGGATGATACCTTCGAGAACGAGGCCGGAAGTTCGTTCTCAGTAAAAATTCAAGTTTGATCTTGGGGCGTCAACGTTGAACGCGCCACCACCTCCATGGGAGGCCCAACGACCTCCCGGAATCGACTTGCCGTCGCGTTTGCCTACTTGTGTGGTGGATATGTGTTGCCGAGCGCTAGATTGCCGGCATGTGTGCACAGATGCGAACGGCCTAGTAGGTTGTGCTCTCCGTTGCTTTTCGCCTGGACTTCTATTTTCACTTTTCGATTCTATTTAGACACCTCGGCAATTTTTTATCGAAATCGAAATGAATTCGATTTTCGATTGAGCTTTTCGATTCTGTCTAGACACACCCTCAGAGTGCGCAAATAACTACCATAGGAAGATTCGCTGTCAGCAGATGTCCACTACAGGAATACTGGGTTTCCTCGGTACCCCTAAGACCTCAGAGTACACCATACCTAAAATACCGGACATGCCCGAGTCTACAAGAGTCTGGTATGTTCGGAGTACTTAGGCTGAATCCTATGGGAGCCGAAACCGGAAAACAGAACTGGCATGCACTTCTGTTTTTCTTATGGCCCAGAATCGTATATCGAGTTTCGTCTTGTCCTATCTTGTGGTGTTTGGTGTGAGTATGACGGGGTTTCCTTTCAGTTGGGAGGACATTCGAGGGAGCAGTTACCGCAAAATTTGAATTCGGCGGACACAGAAGCAGTACAAGTACACAGCACCCACGTATCCTGTTTGGTACCCGCCGGGTAACATGGGGTTTGCTTTCGCAAACTCGAGCTTCCTGTACTGGGTTGGCTTCCTTCGACGAAGGGTCCTCAAGCTTGGCAGTCTGCTCTATAGCATAAAGGAGCTGTGCGTTGGCATAAGTATATTGCAGAAAGCTCAAACACACAACAACGACAACCGCCAAGAGCACGCGGTGAAGTCGGTTGTTCGCCATCACCGGAGCTTGGAGTCTCTAAATACCGCTATATGCGGGTGGCTGTATCTGGGACATCGATGGAACGCCCCGATAGCACATGCCACCCAGGCTTAGTTGAGAGCTTCAATCCCATAAAAAAATATGTCCCCCGGGATATATGAGAGATATATCGCATGTCACCTACACCCAGCAGCACTCTTGGTGTGTACGCTACCATCGTACAGCGGCAGCTGCAGTGGAGCTGTATTACGTGGCTGCGGAGACGTACAGCTACATACAGCAGTAATGGCACAGCCGTTACTGTCACGGCACCTTTCTACGGAGCTGTGCGGTCGGTCATCGCGTACTCCCCGAGTTAGGAGTTAGCTACACCGCCTTCTAGCATTCCGCCGCATTTTGGTTAATCGGCAAGTAACCGTCAGCATTCTGCCGCCTTTTCCAACGCCCATGTAGTATGGCATCGAGCGCACGCTCTCAATCTCTTGGCATCGAGTCTCAGCCTCCTCTTCCTTTACATCACATACGCCCGTCACGCAAGTCCGCGACCGGCGGCCATCCAGTCCGCCGGCGTAGCCCCTTGTACCACATAATACAACAAAAAAGGCGCAAATCACACCCAGTTCAGCTCAGCAGCGCGGCGCTACTGCAGTGTTTTTTTCATGCATACTAGGTACCACATACCAGGTACCAGGTATCATACAACGCACGAACTTCTTTTTTCTACGACGATGCCAAGTCTACGATGCAAAGTCGTGAGCTGCTGCAGTTGACTGCTGTTTGTCGACTTCCTTGATGTACGTTTGTAGCCCGACACGCTCTGTCCTGCGCCACACTTGGGACTACATTTACTGCTCTATCAAGTCACAAATCAGGCGTGGTTTTTTCCCAGGAGCATCTAAGCTGTCGGCATTTGCAAGTCGCCCATTGCGCCACGCTATGAGCATCCTGTCTGATTCACACTTTGTACTGTTTCACTCCCTTGCGCGAGCGTAGCGGGCGGCGAATAGCCGCCCGCGAAGCGGAGCGCCTGGTACCAATATACCAATACCTCAAAGAACACCCACATGAGCCGAACCGAGTGCATATTACTTCGTACCAAATGGCCGTTTTTTCCGGAATAGTGTCGGCGTCCCCGGTGGCCTGGTAGGTGGTCCGCGTGCTTATCAAGATCAATTTCGTGGGTTCGAGTCTCACCGAGTGCATACTCGTAGGGACTTTTTCTTGCAAAAAAAAATGATTAGCGGAAAGCGCTAGAGCGTGAGCTGGCTACATTCGATGAAAATCGACGAGCAGAGGGAATGCTGAACCCTATGCGCGATAAAAAATAAAGGCACGTACCGGGGGGGAAAAGGGACGACCCCTGTGACCACGGCTTGTCCAGAAGATCGCTGAGGGTAAAACCCTTCCGCGGGTTAGGCTGGGAAGTTGAAAGTGATGAATAAAATAAACTAAAATAAAAAGTTCACTTTTCTCGTTGGGCCTCGGGTCTTTTCTCGTGCTTCCTGCAGCGGGGCCCGCAGGGGGGCGGCGTGGACAGTACGGTGCAAGCGTTGGCTCCGGCCGGGCTCCGTGGCACATGCTCTAGGTGGTCAAAGTCACGTGACCCAACAAGCAACTCAGGGGATGGGGTCCCACTTCCGAAAAGCCATCTAGGGGCTTGGAAACCTACCCGGATCTTAGTATTTTTAGCTGCAAAGATTTTTTTCTTCTCGCTTCTTCTTGCTGCAACTGCAACAGCACACAGCAGTGCTGCTCGAGCTCGTGCTGCTCGAGCTGCAGCAGTAAAACAACCGCAACAGCAGGCGTACGAGTGTTGCTCGAGTCGAGTGTTGCTCGAGTGTCGCTGGGTGTTGCTGCTCTGCTGCTGAGTGTTCGTGTGCCCGTGGCTGCTTGGCCACGTCGGGCTCGTGTTCGTCTCGTGCTCGTTGCGCTTGAGCAATCGAGTGATCATGGTCCCGTGTCTTTTTTTTGCGGTGCAATAGGCTTGGAAACCTATACTCATCATGCTCGTGCGCTCGGGTGCTGCTCGGGCAGCAGTACAATAACAGCAACAACAGGCGTACGAGTGCTGCTCGAATCGAGTGTTGCTCGAGTGCTGCTGAGTGTTGCTGCTGCTGCTGCTGCTGAGTGCTCATGTGCTCGTGACTGCTTGGCCACAAGACGTGAGAAAAGGCTGTATCCACCACGTACATACCTGGTAGCATTTTTTTCAGGGCTTTTCGCGGGTGAGGTCAAATCTCACGGGTCGGGTCGGGTCGGGTCGGGTCAGCTGACTCGACCCGACCCGCGAGATTTTTAAAGCCTGTTGACCCGACCCGACCCGAACCGCGAGATTAAAAAAGTTGTTGACCCGACCCGACCCGTGAGATTTGGAAATATCCTGACCCGACCCGCGAGATTTCAAAACCTCCTGACCCGACCCGACCCGACCCGCCACCCTCGGATTGATCCGTGACATAAGGGTTTCATGCGGGTCGGGTCACTTTGACCCGCGAGACTATTTATCTTGACCCGCAGGTCCGACCTGCGGATCCGGCCTGGGGTCGACACTTCAAAAACAACATAATATACATTTTTGTGCCCACAAGCGATATGTGGCCTGGTTGTAGTAGGTATAAATGGATGCGGGCATGCGTATATGGATTTGGCAGTGTTTTAACCCTTTTAGTACCGCAGTCTCGATTTGGGGACAAATCACTTGGAATTAGACTGGTTTGTCCCCAAATCGGGACTGCGGTACTAAAGGGGTTAATGTTCGAGTAAGATACCAAAGGAGTATTATTGAGTATTTGTACGATAAAAGCCTTGGGTAAGAGAGCGGGAAGTGTTTTGAGTGTTGGATCCGCCGGCCGGATGCGCGGGTCCGACCCGCGGGTCAGCAGAAAAGAACTCACGGGTCACGCTGGGCCGACCCGCGAGTGACCCATTTCTCGCGGGTCATGACCTGACCCGACCCGTGAGATTTTCATCACCTCTTGACCCGACCCGACCCGACCCGTGAGATTTCAAAAACTCTTGACCCGACCCGACCCGACCCGACCCGTGAGATTTGAAACCCTCTTGACCAGACCCGACCCGACCCGGGAGATTTTGAGCACTTCCTGACCCGACCCGATCCGACCCGTGACATTTTGAACACCCCGTGACCCGACCCGCGGGTCTGGTCATGACCCGCGAAAAGCCCTTATTTTTTTAGCATCTCGGTGCGATTCGTCATTTATCGGATGCTTGTACCACATATCGCGTTGCGTGTAATAGCCGAGTGTTCACTGCCCGTTGTACAACGTGCCCGTGCCACACGGTCCGCTTATTATTCTGCTACTACTCCTGTTGTTGCTGCCGCTACTGCTACACATAATCACGGTATAGCTGCTACTGTTGCTGGCACAGGTTGCTTTTCTTGCTGCTACCCTTGCTTTATTTTTGCCCGTGCCACGCGGTTGCTTATCTTGCTGCTCCTGTTGTTGCTGCCGCTGCTGCTGCACACTGCTGCGCACTATCACGGTATAGCTGCTATTACTACTGTTGTTGCTGGCGCCTTTTCTTGCTTCTACCCAAAGTATTTTTTCGCCCGTGTCACACGGTGGCTTATCTTGGTGCTCGTGCTGATGACGCTGCTGCTGCACACTGTCACGGTATAGCTACTGCTGTTGTTGCTGGCGCAGGTTACTTTTCTTTCTGCTACTCTTAGTTTTTTTGTGTCCGTGCGACTGATGTTTTTGTCACACCCTGGCCATTTCGTGTACCAGTATATGTTGTACCGGGTGTTAATTGCGTTGTGCGTGTATAGGGTTGTCCATCAACTCATTTTCGAGCTTGATTTGTTTTGATTGAGTCTTTGATCTTCCCGACGAAACATGTGCAGTTCATGCAGATCATACAGACCCCACCCGGTGAAGATGTACAGATCACACAGACCAGGATCCCACTCAGGTACACACCTGCCAAATATTACAGATCCTGCAGACCATACAAGATCATACAGATCCTGCAGGTCACGCAAACCCACCGATAAACAATGCAGATCATGCAGATCGTACAGACCCGATCCCGGTCAAGATGACCGTATCATATAGATCACATATATTCCACTCAGGTACAAACGAGTGAAATATCTACCTCATACAGACCCCATTCCGGCTAAACATGCTGTGACGTATCCAGATTTTACAGATCCTCCATACAGAAATACCGCAGACCATACAGATCTTGTAGATCATGCAGACCCATCGATAAAAATGTGCTTATCATGCAGATCGTACATACCCTATCCCGATGTACAGATCATGCAGATCACACAGATTCCACTCAGGTAGATCATACGGATCCTGCAGATTATACAGATCCTGCAGATCAATGACACCCACCGACAAACATGTGCAGATCATGCAGATCGTACAGACCCTATCTCGCTCGAGATGTACAGATCAGGCAGATCGGACAGATCCCATCCCGGTCGAAATGCACTGATTGTGCAGATCAAACAGATTCTACTCAGGTACACATCGATGAAAATTGTAACCTCACAGATCCCCTTCAGGCTAAACATGTGCATGTCATTGAGATCAACCAGATCCCACCTGGCACACAAGCGCAAATGATACGGAACGTACATGTCTGCCCAGGCAGACTAGTTAGAGTGTGTAGATAATAGATCTTCAGATGATGCAGATAGATCCTCCACATCATGCACATGGCATTCAGATCATCCCACTCGGCACGCAAGTACAATCATAAAGACCAAGCAGATCTCACCGCCAAAAAAAGGGTGATACATCTGCATTATACAAATCCTGCAGATCGTACAGATCCTTCAGATCATGTAGACCTACCGACGCAAAGCTATTCATTAGCTAATCGCGGTAATCGCGGTACATGTATGTTCAATTAACATGTGTAGTTCATGCAGATCGTGCAGACTCCACCCGGTAGAGGTGCTCAGATCATCAAGGATCACACATGTATCGATGATACAGATCCCACCCAGGCCATAAATACCTGGATGATACAAATCCCGTCAATTTCCTTCTGAGTGCTACTTTTGCTACTTTCCTTTGAGCAATACAGTAGTAGTAGTCCATGCCTCCTGTACGCCGAGACATGCGAAAGCATCGAAGACTATTAATAGACTACTACTCTTCGCTTTTAGCAATTACAGCAGTACTACTGCTGTAACCCATGACTCATTTTACTCCGAGATCATTTTTATTCAAACCAGAGGTGCAAGGGGTTTACCTGCGTCTCCCTTTTCAACCTGCGACACCCCCCGGATTTCATGCCACCCACATCAGTGGAACCTTGTGCCAGGTACATAATGCTACCTGGGTCACATTTGTGGCGACCAACATGAAAAGGTTGAGATCTGGCGTGCGTTTGAGCTGCCTTCGTGGGGGAGCCGGCTCTTGTGCGCGAGGATGTCTAAGCCGCTCTTCGATCTGCGTAACCGGCAGCACCGTGAGATCACATGCACGCTTCGTATACAGCAGTAGGAGGGGCACCAAGGATCTCAAGCACTACCCGTACGTGTGGAGTAGATATTGCTACGATATTCGTATCCGACGCACACGTAAATAAACTTTGTTTTTACTCGTACAAACAATGTGCATGCACTTGCCTGACTGCTGCTTCTCGCTACAAACGCTCTCCTGTCCTTGAATCTCCACGCCGAGGAGACGCCTACACCATACACAGCGCCAATAAGAAGTCCCAGCACGAGGTACTTTGCGCCTATAGGTATCCCGGACGAGTTGCTCATGCTGCTGCCACCTGCCGCCAAATGCGTTTACAGCAGTCGGACGTGCTCCCTACCGGGGGTGAATAAGTGAGAAGCGCGGAGAAATGTCAAATGTCCAAAAGTTTCATAAAATGAGGCGTTTCGAGTCAGGGGTGGAGTTAATATGCCTCTTCGGGAACGCGGCGAAACTGGGCGTGTCGATTCCCATCACCCATCCTTCCTGCATACGGAGCATATATACCAGGTACGACGCTACGACACTACCCACCAGCAAACCAGCCTACCCAAGACAGATCTCCTTCGACAGGGAGGGTAGAGGGCACAAATCAGCTCGCTCCAACACAATATCGTTACGCATACACTACAATGTCGACTGACGTCCCGGCAGCGTCAGACAAAAAAGACGGGCGAGCAAGATCATGGACGCAGGAGCAACATCACAAACGCCACGTGGTTTGGGGCGTTCCAGATTTCGTCGGAAAGTTCCATCTAAACCAAATGAACACGAGCACTCCGATCCCTGGCACGGCCATACGGGTAGAGCAGGAGCGTAAGGCCCTTATCGAGAAGCGAGCCAACTCAATGAAGGGGGCTCTCGACGATATCGAGGCCCGTCGCTGCTTCAGGGTGGCCAGCAGGACACGCAAGGCGGCGATCACTGCTCGAGTGGAGGTCCAAGCAACCGTGGGGTACAGAATGGATGCAGGTGTGACGCTAGGGAAGTAATTATGCTTGTGCAGCATCAGTCTATGTCTTATTGCGCGAGACAAACGTTTGAAGCTTTCGCTCAGGTAATCCCGTTATGTGCGTAGCTCAATTCCTCCACATAACCCCTCCCCCCTTTTCTTCCAGTACAGCATATGTACCAGGTGGCAACCGCACGAAAAAAGAAGCGCCTCAGCTCGTCTAGGTGCGTCCCCGACGACGAGTTTCGCACTTTTCTCGGATACGTAGAGGCAAACAACACCTACCAGGTCAAATCGCGGCTGCGGAATAGGTCGAGCGCGGAGCGTCTGGTCGCCACGGCGGAGGAGCGACACGACAACACTGCGCTGCATCGAGCGGTTTCGCTGGGTTTTGTGGAGATGACCAGCATGCTGCTCGAAGCGGGAGCAAGCCTAGACGAGCTTAACTCTATGGGCGACGCTCCCATCCATTGTTGCTGGCGGTTTTGGAGAGGCGACACGTCTAAGTACTTCGTGTGGCGGAAGGATCCCTACCTGATGACCACGAAGCAGCAGCTGGAGGATTTCGCGAGAATGGTGCGTGTCGTGAAAGCGTATATATAAGTCGATCCCGAAACAAGACGGATCTTAGGCAGTGACCAAAAGCTGGATTTGAAACAATTTCATCTGCATACGGCCATTATCGGGGATCCTCGACGAACTGCCATCCGCAGGTCTGTTTCGAATACAACGCACGTGTTCAGTTCGTCATATCGAAGCCACTATGATTGCGAGCAAATGCGAGTTTCTACTTTATCCGGCAACCAAAAATTGGGGCCCCTTTCGAGATGACTGAAGCGACCGATCGACCGACCGACCGACCGGGATCCAGCGCGCACAAATTGACGACAGCTACTAATATCGTGCGGTGCGAGTTCCCACTTTAGTGGGAGCTATACTATATTTGAAGAAATAAGCGCAACGCCAGCTGCTGGCGACGTCAAATTGGCTTACCTGAATATTTTTCAGCCACTCGCCCGCAGAAAAAAGTGCCACCAGATCTTGATATGGCAAGCAACCGCCTCCAGGAAAAAATCCAAAGGGCAAACATTGTAACGATGTTTTACCACAATAACCACGAGTATCAAATGCTGCATCGCTCCTACCGTTATAGCTTCAAGTACAACCTAAAGGTACATCCGCTATCAGGATTAAAAAACAATGCAATGGGCCCACTTTTGGTACGGTCGTCATCGTCTCCTTGGGCATACCGACTGGCCGACCGACCGACCGACCGACCATGCGACCAACCAACTAGCCAACCAACCGCCTGATCGACACAGGAGGCAGACGTCAAGACTACAGTAGTCCTTCTGAAGCTGTTAACGAGGAGTGGAGCGGACGTCGACCTCCAGCGCAATAATGGGGAGGTGGCCCTGCATACAGCCGCTCGCAGGGGACCCCTGCAGGCCATCTGGGCCCTGCTGTTGTGCAAGGCCGCGCACGATGTCGTCGATCGCCGCTTTTTCACCCCTGAGAGCGCCGCGAGGCGCGCCGGCAACCACGACTTCGTGACGCTATTTGCCAGCTGGCCGATTGTCCGGCTTAAGTACTTGCATTCCGAATTCGTGCAAGAGTGGATGAAGTTTCTTTGCGACCCGGAAGCGAACCTCGACGTGGAGCTGACAGCGAACGAAGTGCTGGCCCAGGTGAGGATGGAGGGCCACGAGGAGAAGACGGCGGTTCGCGCGAGGGGGGGGTCACCTCCTGATCGACGAGATTATCACGGGCCCCGTGCTGTCCACGGAGGACAAGACGCGCGCGAAAATGCTTGCGTTTTCCGCGGACGCCGTGAGCCTGACAAGCACCCTGGAGGGAAGCACGACCACTGGTAGCAGTGGTGGTGGGGGTGGGGGTGGGGGTGGTCCCTGCAGAGGGCAGGGAGATGACAAAAATGGGGACATCCACAGAAACGGTGGTAGTGGTAGTGGTGGTGGAAGCGACGAACACGAAGAACCCGCGCCGAAAAGAAAAACGAAGAGCAAGCTAGGAAAGGAGATAGATGTGTACCTCGCCCAAGCGAGGGATGAAAACACCCGGGAAGTCTTTGGCAGTGGCGGTGTGACAGGTGAGGCAACCGCGTACTCGCGGCTTGTGGCGAAGGCGCAGTTGGAGGGACGCAAGAATCGCTGGCCGGGGCCACGGGACAACGGGAAGGGTTTGGCCGCGGTGGGCGTAGCAGGGCCGTCGGTAGACCCGTTCGGGAGGCCGATGACAACAAGTCAGCGAAGACGCATTGCAGCCATCGAAGTGGCAGAGGATGGAGGTCAGAAAAATACGAATTGCACTGGGTGGGGTTGTATCCATGTTTATTGCATAGATTGCGTTCAGCCTACTTTCCTTCGGCTTTGGTGTCATCATGATTTTGGTGGCTCTTTGATCGTTTAGTCGAGACCCGCCTAAGAAACGATTCTAGATTAAAACCCGCTCGGCAACCCATCACCAACTCAAGCGCAATAGCTATAAAGCGGACAATCTCGGGGAGTCATTTACGAGAAGAGAAAACGCAACATATCACATGCATCATTCGTACACTTTTTCATGAGGTTCGGGAAGTTTATCCAAAGGAATGTCGGCGCGAGCTCCTTTCGTTCTCCTGCCTGTGTGTGTCCCGCCCCAATTCTCTGGACGCTTTCAACTGTACTCTGTCTACTATACACTAAACGATAATCTGTGTACGATGCCCTCAACGGCAATCTGTTCAACATTCTGTCTGCTATATAAAACCAAGGCGTGGAAGGACCGCTTCTCCGCCCAGCCACGTCGTCCATGCTCCTCATCACGCGGTCTAGGACGGCAAAGAAGGAGACAACCCCGCACCCGTTTTACGGGCGCCGACTGCTTACGCAGCGCCTGCTTAACCAGCGAGAGCGGGAAGCGAGCATCAAGCCGACAGCCACTATCGGGCTGAAGACCAAAGGGCGTGACGATCTTGCGGGAGACAGGCAATCACGCACCCTATATCTCAACGAAACACGAACGGTGAGGAGGAGCGCCGACCGTGCTGCCTACGAGGCAACGTCGTGAAAACTTGTTTTGGTCGAACGCCTTACCATCATGCAGCGGAGTACGTATACAGGCGAAGGCAGCTTGCGTTTTTCACGAATCACCGTCAGAAACAGCCCTGTACTACTGTACACGGCTTTTGATTTGTCGAGACGAGACTGATGGTGCTGATTTTCCGTGCTGTTATCGATTCACACTGATGAACTGGCGCGCGAGTTCGTCTCACAGGCGTCGGCTACTCAAACCATAGGCGGCTATATAGAGCTATTTGCCTACTTTGCAGTAAGTATACTAGAACGATTCTTCCCTCGCCGCCCGAACAAGCCTTCACCTTCATCGTCGGAAGGGAAGTCCATACACAACCGCCACACTAACCACCACATTTCTTGAAAAAAGAGCAACCTGTTCTCCACGGTGACATTATTGTCGCCAGATATCTCTGCCAGAAATTTCTCCTATGAGAGAGGTCCATCGGGAAGACTGGCCTCCCCACACCGCCCTTGAACCATATACATTTTTCTCTCATTGAATGCGCAGGCTTTTAATGACACGAAGCTTTTGCCAGGGCCCAAGCGACCAGGCTTATTCGTCGACGGACCGGGGCAGCTACACGCGTCACACCCGGTGATGATGCAGCGAAAGCTGCACGAGCGGCCTTACTGCGAGCTGCAAGGCAACCGAAAACACAACGAGAACGTCTACTGCTCCACCCTCGAGGACTACTGCCCGGTGGCTTGGAATACGACGGGGACACACGAGCCCGCCATGCCTGTACCGAGGCGTGGCCCGTAGGTTATATCACTCTGGGCGGAAACATAAGAACTTTTTAGACATTACGATGAAGACTAAGCGGTCCTTATATTTCCGCCCAGAGTGGTGACTCTTTTAATATCAGTGCTGAAGAAATATCCTAGTCTAATGCTAAGTAATTCGCGTCCGAAAACGTCGGTGCAGTTCCAAAGCGGTTCGTTGTGCTTGAAGTCTAGCTCCTGCATTGTTGCAAATGTGATGGTATTACCTACTGACCTATCGGGGTAAAAGATCGATCGATTACCCGGCTCAGGGTACTCCTTATAACACTCTCCCCCCCTTCTGAACGGCGGGATCTTTGGGGCGTCGGTACCGCATGCGGCCGTACGCTGACCTGCCCGCTTCGTTTCAATATCTGAGAAATCAGGGAGATATGTATTTACGGACCGTACGCGCAAGTGTTTCTATAAAAGAAACGTTCGAAGTGAGATTCGAACCCATGTCCTGCCGGCCACGCCGAATATGATGGTATCAGCTGCTATAGGGGTAAAAGATCGATCGATTACCCAGCCCAGGGCAATCCTTATAGTATTCCTTACAACACAACAAATATCCTACCCTTGATCCTAGGTACTTGTCCCGAAAAAGGTGGGTGTGGACTTTCTCGGGACTTTCTCGGGACTTTCTCGGTGGGCTTGGCGAAACAAAATGTTCATGTCACATCAAATCCAGTCGGAGCAGAGCCTGGCGTCGGTCCACCTGTCGTCGACATAACAAGAACTGCGCTTTCCTTGTCGCACGCGTGGGAGGAGTAGGAAAACCCCCGGCGAGAGTTGGCAAATTCCTACTCTAATACCGAGTAATTTTGTCCCCAAAAAACGTGGGTGTACGAACAGTTTCCCGGGATCCATGAGTTTTGCTCGTCAGGTTGCACATATATAGTTTTTTATACAGCATCGTTTCTATAAGCCGAGGCCTACAGAGCTCGTCCTGTTTCAAGAAAATGTAGGCACGCCCTCTACCCTGCCGTGACTCGTAGGCAGAGCTCGTTTTTTTTTCAATGCGTTCTATGGCAGGGGTAGTATATTAGCACTCCTCGCTTGTGGAATTCTGTACCTCAACACCTCAATACCTGCAGTAGCACCACCCGAGAACTGATGTTTAAAAGAACAGGTAAAAGGTAAGTGCAGACCGACGAACAGGCCTCAAAATCCTACCGTAGCTATATCACGACATATGTTGTAAAACACTGAGGATGGTGTTCGGACGATATTGGCTACTTGTAGCTATATCACGAATAATGTTGTAAAAACGCTGAGAATGGTGTTCCGACGACGTTGGGCTGTGACCCTTTTATTGGGACCCCGAGATAGCGACCAAAACAATGGTTGGTAACTTGGGGGTGTTATATCAACCATCTACGAGCAGCGTGAGCGTCCAGCTTTACGGGGAACGGGTAGAATCATGATGCGCTCGTGCCGCACGACTCGTTGCATCAACCATTGTAATTCAGACACCAATTCGCGTCATCTCCCAATCACGCAGTGGCCGTTGTTGTAATGTTATGGGGTTTTCCCAGCGAGGCACGAGCCTTGCTCCCAGTCTCCATCGTGCACGAAAGGAATAAATGTGATATGATGTAGGATTGGGCTATAGAATAACTATCGAAGCCCTGAATATCCTGAGAGTATTCCCGGGGCTCTGAATTTTTCCTGCGCGGCACAATGGTTAGGATAGCCGACGGGAGAAGAGCAGATAAGCGCCCGAGGAAAGTTCCTCGGACAAGGGTCTTTACCTGTCTAGCGGGTTAGCAGGAGAGCAAAAGTGGGCTTGATGCCTTGAATCAAGCCCCTATCGAGTCACTCTCTCAACAGCTGCCTTCTCTCACCATGAAGAGGAATAATACGACAACACAAGCAAACGTCTCCTGATCAAGAGAAGCTGCCTTCCTATTACGGGGATCCCTAGTAAATGGGACCAAATATTGTCAGTAAAAATAGGTAAATATATAGGTTTTTATGTATACCATAGGTCCTATTAACTATGGACCCCCGTAATAGTCAGCTCCAATAGTACCTGCATTCCATTCCCTTACCACGACAATCCGGTTCTACTACACTTGGCGTAGTCGGCAGCCTGCTCTGTTTCTATCTCTAAGCAAACATCACACGTGAGTCCCATCGAGCACCTGCTCAATAGGCGAACCTAACAAGGGATACAAAGTGTCTCGACCTTGATCTTTACTGCGTAGTCGTCAATTTCTATCATCGGCATTTTTCCTCTTCAAAGTCCTAACTTGGTCCGCTCAGTCCCAGTGACATTTTTTGGACAAAAAGTGCTGCCTCCGTCGTAGCACGCGTCTTTCAGACAAATGTACTGCCCTGACCAAACGGAGGCAGACACGCAGACAACAAAGCTACGTCCCCAGCGGACGGAACGCGGGCGGGACGGGATTTTGTTGTCTGGCGCCCCAGAATCCCGAGAATGACATTTTTTTAGGTAAACAATCAACGGCAGCGTTCGAAAAAGGACGGTGAGGTTGAGTAGTTGTTGTTGCGGTATTATTAATAGAGCACTTCCTACCGCAAGAGTACATTCGTAGGCTTTCCCTCTTGCATACAAAAATAGTTGTCGCACTTTTTTTTTTTGTCGAAGGAGATCGAGCGCGAACAAAGAGACTTCACCATCCCTCGGAGCGGTGTGCGTTCGCCTCACAGAGCAACTGAGGCAGGTTCCAAAAGCAATCAGCTTGGCAAAACCGGGTCTGAAACAGTTGTGGGGCACACAGTTGTGAGAACCAGGGCTGTCTAGGCCCTGGCCCAGCTCAACACAATGGTTCGTAAAACCCTAACCCTAACCCCCGCCGTATGAGAATTTTTTCGGAAAGATGCACACCTCGGACAGATCACCCATTCCCACAGTTCATGATCTAGATCTTTCAAAGCAGATCAACCCCCCATCTTGTATGATCTAGCTCATGTGGCGGGTGGGACTCGTGTGATACGCACGGTCTAGCACATGTTTCCTGGATTGGACCTGCCCTATGGGGCAGATCCTGCGCAACCTCTAACGACGGCAAGTGAGGAACTAGATGTTCTATCCGTAGATAGATCAGATACATCATGATCTGCCTGTCCGAGGTGTGGAAATAGGTCATGGGGGGTTAGTGTGCGCTATCGACCATTTTTCGAAGCGAGGCCATTACTGGTGATAACTACACATGAAGCGATAAACGAAAAAGGCCCACTCATGAAGCCGCTGTGTCGTCGCATGTGCGTCGCCGTCCAGTTCAAACAGGTTTGATCGTGGAGCGGCGATATGCTATGGCCTGGGGTCGCTTCCCGGTACATACAGTAACGAGTGCCTCTCTTTGTAGAGGAATAAAGCACAACAACTTAGAGAGAAAAATACAAGAGTGAACGAGGGTTGCGAGGCTTTCTGCGCCTCGAAAAATTGAAACAAATATATCGGCGGCCTGGGGACGTACGTGAAGCCCAGAGGCAAAACAAGGCATGCGACAGCATATAGATAAGAGGCAACTACAGCCTGCGGTAGGCCACTTCTTCCGCAGAAATCACAAGTCCGGATCTTCCACGAAACGTCTGGCCCCGAGCGAGCAAAGCAAAAATGCGAGATCTCCCGTTCACTATCTGGCTGGCCCGAAAAGTGGTGCCAAGTGCCAAGCTGAGGTTTGCCAAGACCTCTCTTGAGTGGGTTGCCAAGAACTCTCGGAGTGGGCTTTGAATGCGACGTGGCCAATATTGCAAGGCTTCTCGTCCGGACTGACACCAACCCCAGGTGCGGAGTGGAAGCAATTTAGAAGCTTAATAGCCCCCCGTCGGCATCCAATCATATATAAGCTCAACCGCGATCGGTTGCCACCAATTCCCAACCCGCAAAGCAAAACATGAAAGACACGCCTCCCAGTGAGAGCATACATACCCACCAGGAGGGCTTTGCAGCAGTGCCAAGAGCTACGTGCACGCAACGCGATACGACCCCCCCCCCCCCCTAACGCGCACGCTACCGCGTATCATGCCGCAACCCTTCGGCGCATGCTGTCGCAACTCAACAACGGAAGCAACGTTATATCATCAGAAGCAAAAAACTCTGCAAAATCAAAAGCAGCTCTATCTCATCACAAGCAACCCTCAACCAATCATCAGAAGCAAGTCTACATCATCAGAAGCTCGGGCGTTTCCATATAGTGCTTGAAGGACTGGAGCAGCTGCGCGGCGATCGCCTCGTCCACCACCCTCCGATCCGCCGAGAGCTTCACCGTCACCTCCGAGCAGACTCGCGGCTTATCCCCCGCCTGCCTCCCGGGCTTCACCGTCGGCGACCCACCGCCCACAGCGAGGATGCACGCCTGCGGCATGTTGATGACCGCCGAAAACTCGTTGATGCCGAACATGCCGAGGTTGGACACCGTGAAGCTGCCGCCCTGAAACTCTTCCGGCTTGAGTTGACGGTCCCGCGCCCGCGTCGCCAGGTCCCTTACCTTCCCGCTGATGTTGCTGAGCCCGCGACGGTCGGCATTGGTTACGATGGGGGTGATAAGCCCCGTCGGCGTTGCCACCGCGACCGAGATGTCGATGGATTCACCCGAGCGGCGGGCGCCTCCGGTCCACATCGCGTTCGCTTCCGGCACGTCGCGCAGAGCCAGCGCGGCGGAGCGGATGATGAAGTCGTTCACCGAAACCTTGACGTCGTGTTCTTTTTTCAGGGATTTGCGGAACGCCATCAGGGCGTCGACCTCGCACGCCATAGAGACGTACAGGTGCGGCACCTCCGCCTTGGATTGGGTAAGCCGCTTCGCGGTGATCTTCTTGATGTTGTTGGCCGGGTGGTCTTCGTAATCCCCGCTGCTCGACGACACCGCCACCGCCGGCGACAGCGGTCGCGGCTGCGGCGGCGATTGCACCGCAGCGGTTACTGGCGCAGGCCCCGATGCTACAGGCGACGCCGCCTGCGAAACAACAGACCCGCTTGACCCGGACGCTTGTGTAGAAGGGAATACGACCCCCTTCGCAAGAGCTGTGACCAGATCCGCCTTGGTAATGCGGCCTCCCTTGCCCGTCCCCTGCAACACGCTTGCGTCGATGCCCTTGCTCTGGGCCATGTGCCTCGCCGACGGCGCAAACAAAAACTCCGCTGCTACAGATCGCGTCGGGGCGTGGTCGCCGGACGCTGTCGACACACCCTTGTCTGCAATCTCCTCCTCCACCGCCACCGCTGCTGCCGGCGCCGGTGCCCCAACCGGTGCCGTTCCGCCAAGAGCCACCTCTCCAGCGGCGTCCGCCTTAACGAAAGCGGCGTACGCTTCCGCATCTTCGACAATAATTGCTACGGGGCTGCCCACAACGACCTCGTCTGATCCCGCAGCCGAGATAATCTTCGCGAGCACGCCGTCGTCTTGAACGTCGAACGCCACAGTGGCCTTGTCCGTCTCGACGTCGCAGATCACGTCTCCCGCGGCGAGTTCGTCCCGGGAGACTTGTGCCACTCCGTCACGCTGCCGCTCTCCATTGTCGGCGACAGCGCGGGCATGTTCACCACGGTGTAGTCCTGTGATTAATAGGCGGTTTGGGTTTTTGAGCGGGCGAGGGAGGTGGAAAGGGGGGGTGCAAACGCGGCACAACAACAGCAGTCAGCGCGTGATAACGGCCTTCAGCACAACACATGAGCAAACTAGAGTATGCATAATCGCCAAGGGGTTATATAGGAATAAGGATTGAAATCAAGCATAATTTGACATTTTTTGTCGAAGCTGGATCAAGGGTCTATACAGCCCACTGGCAGCTCGAGGTGCTTCGTGCGGCCAATCCGGTAATCGAAAAAAAAAAGGCCACACCTCGGCAGTATTTACACTATTTTCGCCAAGATTTCCGTCTGAAAATCTGACAGCGATGAATGAGAGAGCAGCGCATTCTGGGCATACGACTACTGTACAGCAGCTGTGTACCAAAAGTGAGGTTACCTTACCACATAATCGAGAAAATGGTTGTGCGGTCAGTGTGTACGAGACGAATAGAGCTGACCCTAACCTAAGCCAATCAGATCCAATCTACCGGTGGTTCGCTCTAGTCCCTTTGTTTCGTGCACAGCAGTGTGCATCAACTATTTTCTCCAATAAGTGGTAAACTCTACTGGCCAAGGTATAAACCAGACACGGAGGGCAGGAGGAAGCAGTAAAAACAGTCAGCACTATCGGCAAAAATGCACGGCGTTCAAGGTGAAGGCGGCGGTAAAGGCGTGTGCGTATATACGATACCTGGTAAGTGGGTACCCCGAGTTAAGAGCGCCCGAGATAAGAAAATGCAGACATTGAAAGCGGTCAAAATGGCTCGTCACGATTTTTCTTTTTCAACAGCGGTTTTCCTTATGTCCCCTTAACCCGCTCCAAGGCCGGGTCTGACATGTTTCCGTAACACTAAAAAACTCCGAACATCCGAGCCACGAACCCCGAACAAAACCTTGACGTGTCGATACAGAGTGGTCTTCAGCCATGTCTTTCGCAGCGGGAGTGCACTGCGGCCTCCGGCACGACACGCCGGGCCCTCCACACTCGACACTTAACATGCCATAAATGTCGCCGTGGGAAAAAGTGACTCGCAGATTCTGAGCTCAGGCATGATTTTGAGGGTGGGAAACTCGATGGCGTTGTTGCTGCCGTTTAGCTAGCGGTGGGAAACATTCAAACGCATCTCATGGTACTGCTGTACGAGTCGCTCGGTCACCATCAATCACCCTTCGCCATTTTCAGTGATAGTTCGTGTGTTTTCGCTCTTGCGTTTTTCGTACGTGGGGCGTAGTATGTGTTCTTCATATGTACCTTATGCAGCAAGCGAACGTCAAAGGAATTGTGAGCGGTATGGGGGGTCGCAGACAGTGCTCACCAACAGCGGAAAATACATATGTTGCAAAACAACTCCTGGGAAATACGTACTGCACAGCTCAAAACAGTGCATACTGCTGTTGTCGCGGTGGTGCGGTTTCTTTCCTGCACATATGATGGCACCGGGCCCAGGGACAGGTCCAAAAGTTATGACTTACATGCAAAAAATTTAAACACGTAAAAACAGGCCAGAATTTTCGAGCTTGTAACAACAAAAAAATCAGAGCCATGAGTTGCATTACGAGTTACACAATGGCTGTGATTCGCCAGCAGTACCGTGACAGCTGCTGCTGAGCACACATATCGTATTGAGCGTGCTACGAGTACAACACGCAGGCTGTTGCACATCGCTGCAACCGTGCCGCCCAGCAGCAGCAGGCTAAACCACGCGCGTGAGGTGGTACATCCGCAGTACACCCTATGACTTGTTGTATGCATCGGATCCTGCGATGCATCAAGGAGGATGGGTAGGTAGAGCTTGGGTTGCGGGCGCATGTACGTATCCCGACTCCCGACCACACCCGCCACGACGACCAACAACAGCCGCCACCAGAAAACTACTTCCCCTCTCTGTTGTTGCCCATCAGCAGCAACAGGTAAAACCAGCGCGTGAGGTGGCACATCCGCGGTGTACTCTTGGCTACTGTAGCTGCAACTATCCGAACCTACGATGCACCATCGAGGATATATAGGCAGAGCAACTATCCGAACCTACGATGCACCATCGAGGATAGATAGGCAGAGCTTGGGGTGCAGGCGCATGTATGTATGTGTATGTGTGTATATACCCCGACTTCCGACCACGCCCACCACGACGACCAACAACGAACCGGCCCAAGACAAGCCTCCTCTGCTGTTGCCAGGCAAAATCATGCGCGTGAGGTGGCACATCCGGGGTGTACTTTACGGCTAGTTTTTCATGCATCGGAGCCTACGATGCAGCACCGAGGATGGATACGTAGCAGGCAGAGTTGGGGGCACGGGCGCGTGTACAGCACGACATCCCGACTCCCAACGACACCCACCACAACGACCAACAACCGCCCCTAGAAAAAACTAATGTAGTCCTCCTCTGCTGTTGTTCTCAGCAGCAGCGCAATTCTCACAGCCAGTCGAGAGGACAGCAGTGCGCACGTGCCTGCTGTCGTCACCGTTTGCCTGCACCACCACCACGCACGGCCGTCTCTGCTGTTCGAGCTGTGCGGTTGGTATTTTTTGTTTGTTGTCACCACCGACGATCTATACCGTAACTTCGTGTGTGATATTCTGTCGCCGCAAGCAGCAACAAGCAGCAGCAGTGTGGTTTCCGCACCCAGCCGAGAGGGTGGCAGTAGCAGTACGTTCGTGCTGTTGTTTGTGTTTGCCTACACCACACATATTGCTGTATCTTGCTGCGCAAAGCAGCACCACGTATCACGTGGTCCGTATATGCAACAACCGCTCGTTTAGTCAAATGGATAACCGAACGGTACTTACACCCACGGACAGATCGGTACAAGATGTATGGATCGATAAGCTCGTGATAATTTAATTGACGTAGTGGACCCGAAAGCTGCGGCACGGCAGCAGGGCGCCCCCTGCAACCGCAGCGGACCCAGAAGCTGCGGCACAGCAGCTGGGCGTCCCCTGCAATCACTCGAGGGGACAACAGTAGTAGTTTCACTCGAGGGGACAACAGTAGTAGTTGCAGTATAGTTCCTGCGGTCGTCCTTTGCCTCCACACCACACACACTGCCTACATCTTATTGCGCAAAAGTTGCTCTACCGGCCTTCAGGGGTATAAAAATGGACCGAAACGCCTCAAAACCTTGAAAATTAACAAAAAGTTGTCCCTATCCCCGGGAGGTGAGCCCACATTATGTTTAATTTTGGTACGAAAAAATATTAAAAAGCACGGTGTTACCATGCATGCACGCCTCTCTTGGGCGTCGGCGCCCGCCCCAACCAACTTTCAACTCGGATACAAGTCATCTAGAGATGACTGATCGTGTTGTTTCACTCGAATTTTCCCCGCTTGTCCCGGGATAAGAGCATTGCGCTCTTAAGTAGGGACACGAGCATTATGTGGTTAAGAGCGCCTGTTTTGGCTTGTCACGGAGCGCTGTTAACTCGGGATACCTACTTCTATCAGAAAACCAGGTACATCAGCAGCGGTAGCAGCAGCAGCAGCAGCAGCAGCAGCAGCAGCAGCAACATTTGCGTTATACCGGTACCTGGTAGGTACATGGGGGCATTCGCGTCACTATTACGAAGTAACTATTAATGTTAACCCTCTAAGGGGACGAGAGGGGAAAATCGACGATAAAAAATGACGATTACAGCAACGGCCACTGCGTGATTGGGGGATGATGGGGTGGCACAAACTTGGCGTCCCAGTTATGTACCAGGGGTATGTATTATACCTGGTGTCACCTACGCAGAAATCGCACATACGAGTACGTGCAAGGATCTAGATCTGCACGCATTATTTATACCACCTGGGACCCTGTTCCCATTAGGCACGTTGACCCCGCAGTGGGCCCCTCCCATTTGGCAACCCTGTTCTCATTTGCAGTAGTGGTGCAGAAATACAATCAGCCTTCCGCAGGAGCCGCCGATGGCCCGCCCACCTGGCACTCTGATCTCATTTGGTACCATGTACGCCATACATGTCTACAACAACTCCTGTATATATAAGGCTGAAGAATATGGGAGCCGAAACCGGGAAACAGAACGGGCATTTTCGGATGGCCAAGATTCGTATATCGAGTTTCGTCTTTTCCTGTCTCACGGGTTTTGTGTAAGTACGCCAGGGTTTCGATTGAGATGGGAGGACGTTGGAGGGAGGAGTTGACGCAATAATATTTGAATTCGGCGGACACACAGCAGTACACGGCACCCACGCATCCTGTTTGGTACCCGCCGGGTAACACGGGGCTTGCTTTCGCAGACTCGAGCTTCCTGGACTGGGCTTCCTTCGACGACGGGTCCCCAAGATTGGCAGCTGTAGCATCAAGAAGCAGTGCGCGCACATTGCTGAAAGCTCAAGAACACAACGACAACCGCCAAGAGCATGCGGCGTAGCTCGTTGTTCGCCATCACCGGAGCTTGGAGTCTCTAGCTACCGCCATATGCCGGGATACCGTGTCAGAGATACCGAGAGAGTACAGCAGTAGCAGCGATTATATGTACAAGTATTAGGCGCGCCACGTTATGCCTCCTGTGTGGGGTTCAAAACCAGTTTCGGCCAGCTCTGGAACCGTACAGGACTGGTGTCTGGTTTCGTCTGGCCAGGCCACTTCCGATCGAACTACGTCGTGCAGAAAATTTTTAGAGATTTCTGTTTTTTGGCCATCGATAAGATTCGATAAGTCGGATCTGGCACGAAATTCTTCCTGGATCTCTCTACAAACCCTGTTTTGTTTTCCGGTTTCGGCTCCCATAAGAGTCAGCCTAACCGTATTCGAATTTGCGCGCACATCTGGAGAGCCTTTGCACGTACGTACAATTTCTCCGCCTCTGACCTGGTGCGTGCGTTCTTCACAACAGTACTCGTAGCTCTCTTGGGACTTCAGAGGGGGGGATAGTTGACGATGAAAAATGACTATTACAGCAACGGGCCACTGCGCGATTGGCGGATGATACAAAGGGGTGTCCGAGTTACAATGGTTGATGCAAGGAGTGGTGCGGCACGGGCGCAACACGATTCCACCCGCAACCCGTAATGCTGGCGCTCACGCTGCTCGTAGATGGTTGATATAGCGCCCCCAAGTTACGACCAACCATTGTTTTGGTCGCTATCTTCCAACACTCAAAGGGGTAGAAATCGTCTTCGACTTGCCGACATTTAGCACGCCCAGTGTCCGTGCTGATTCTTCGCCCTGGGAAAATACAAGCTCTGTGGTCACGAACCACGACAGAGACACTGCAACATGATCCTATATACCCGTACGTCATGCTGGGCGCTCACGATTCACGATGCCCGTACAGCTGTACTCGTAGACGCTTGGCAACACCAAAGTTATCACTGTTTGATAGTCACGTATCTCGGGGCCTCGAAGATGCATACCGATGGGAGCTTGTTGGTGCTGACTGTTCCTATTAAAGCGTGATACGATTGCTGGGAGGTTCTCCGTGATCACGTGTGTGTGCGGTGTTCGTGCGAGGACGCTATAACGAGTCGTAGTTTGTATATAGAGGGGACTGGCACCAATGCTACTGCTCGACGTACCAGCAGATACGTTGCTGCGAACGCTTTCGTTCGGCGTGCATGTCGAAACGAGCGCTTTTTCCGTGAGGTTCTGCTCGGGCACGCCACATCAGGACACGGAGGCAGGCAACAAGAAGCGAAAACAAGTCTCCCACGAGCATGCCTAAAGCGAAAGGCTACTCTCGCCTGCAGGCCCTGAGAACCCTGTGAATCGACCTGCGACGATAGCGGCCTTCTTGGAGTGAGTCGTGACGGCGTCGCAGTTGCCAAGCTGCCACGAAAACTTCCGCAGTGCAAACAGAAAAGCTGGAACATCGGTCCGTCACAGCCGCACCAACAGCCACACGTGCAAAGCGCATAACCTTACGCACGTCACTCACCACCCCGGATGCCAGACCTCTAGCTGACTGGCTAGGCAAGAGCACCGAAGCTCCAAGGCCGCTGCGTCCCCTTCGCCTTCGCCAGGACCCAGCGCCTGGCCACGTTTGGCCTACTACTCTGGAGTGTCGCACTAGCGTGACTCCCGACGCTGAGCTCGCCGCTCGCGATCCGCCATGGTGTACAGCTGCCACTGACCGCAGCCTTCCTGGAAAGCTGACGGCCTTCGTCAACCGGAGCAGCACCCTTGCTCCTGATATCGACATCACGCCCTGCGCGTTGCGCTGCCAATGCGAGATGCGGATGCACGGGCTTTGTTTGGCACAGGGGATTTTACAATGCTGTCCCCTACCACGCAAGCTTCTGAAATATGTGTGAAAATCTTGACATGTGAAAATCGAGTTTGTAAGCAAGTTTAGAAGGGTAGCGTTTGTTACGTACGAATATTTTTTTTTAGTCTATGGCGTCGCAGGCAGGGTGTGGGGTTATGAAGAGCGAGGTCCGTGGTTCGATTCTCGGCTTCATCCCCCCAAAAATAAGGAAAAAAGGGGAATATCCCATGTTCAAGAACCTGTAAAGCTCACTCACTTTAGACAACACCCAGGAGGGAACGATGAGAAACAACAATGCGATCGTTGCATACTGAGTCCGGTAACGAAAAATCGGAGGTAAAACTTTGATTCTAAATATGTGTCGTTAAAAAAGGCCCTCAGAGTCTCATCGGGGTTCCTGACTTTCTCGCAGGAAGAGATGAGTCAGGTTTATTAGTGAGGGAGAATGTGGTGGAAATCGAGTTTATACGCCTTAAATTCGGGTAGCAATTGTTGCGTACCTGGTAACACTTTAGTCTACATTTCCCGACACATCCCTGCGGTGAAATTGGCTCTCAGTCTCCGCGCGCGGTGAATGAAAGGAATAAAGCTGGTCCTCTTCGATCACTACGCAAACAACACACACACGTGAGTACCAACGAGTACCGGCTTAATAGGCAAACCTGGTCAGGGATACAAAGTGTCCCGACCTCTGATCTTAACAAGTGACGTCGTCGGCAGGACAAACAAGGCAGTATCACAACAACACTATTCACTCGTAATTTCCTGCTTGGGTATTCATAGTACAGCAGTACCAGGTACAAACAGCTCAGTGGAATCGAGTCCTCGTCGTGTTGTTATGGTATCCTATCTCCCCTGTTGCGGCGTTACATCCCCTTTCCCTGTTGCGGCGTTACATCCCCTCTCCCCTGTTGCGGCGTTATGGTTTGTAGCAATCGTCCCCTCATCATACATGGCAGGTGTTGTCGCCTGCTTTTCTGATGAGCGCCTCGAAGTGCCGCATCTTCGATCCATTCTCCGAATTCTCCGGATTGTTTTTGTTCTTACCTGAGTTTTCCATGAATCTGCGTATACGGCCCTTCAGGGTGGGCTAGTGTTATGGTATCCCCTCTCCACTGTTGCGGCGTTATGGTTTGTAGCAATCGTCCCCTCATCATACCTGGCAGGCGTTGTCGCCTGCTTTTCTGATGAGCGCCTCGCCCCTTCGTTCAGAAGACATCTGGCGAGGCAAACCGCAACTAATACAAGAGCTTATACCATCATCCAGCACCTCGTGTGAGTGACCAGAACAGAGCCAAAGGTTTCAACCTGCTAGCAGTAGTCGGTCCCTAGATCCATACTGCCTTACACTTAACAGTGTATAGAAAACTGGAAAAACTGACTATCATTACTAATAACCAGATCCATAGTACTAAAAATATTCGCTCAGAGCTCCAAGGTGTTATGGTATCCCCTCTCCCCTGTGTTGCGGCATTGTGGTTTGTAGCAATCGTCCCCCCATCATACCTGGCAGGCGTTATCGCCTGCTTTTCTGATGAGCGCCTCGCCCCTTCGTTCAGAAGACATCTGGCGAGGCAAACAGCAACTAATACAAGAGCTTCTAACATCGTCAAGCACCTCATGTGAGTGACCAGAACAGAGCCAAAGGCTTCAACCCGCTAGCAGTAGTCGGTCCCTACAGTATAGGTCCATACTGCCCTACACTTAACAATGGCGTCGACGGCAGGACGCTTTTGGCGCTTGTTCAAGGTTTGTTTTTTTCTCCGCCGACAAATTAGGCTTTGAGCCTTTTACACGCATCGTACAGATTGCTCTAGGTTTAGGTCTGACCACATTTATTTGCCGTGCATGCGTTCCCCCTAAACCTTCTTAACATCCCCATCCAAGCAGGCCGAGGTGATAGATTTCCTTCTTTAGCGACCGTTTGCATTCCGCCCTCTGCCGCGCGATATTGCAGAATGTTATCAGGTTTAGATTGGGTAGTAAGCGATTGGTTAACCTTTCACCGATAACCCAACGGGCTCAGACCTTAACAATAGACCGTAACGATGTCTGCTCATTGTATGTTTTGTATTATAGCGCGCTCTGTGTCGGCGAAATCTCGCACGCGTCCTTTCTGCCCTATTTTATTTTATGGGATCGGGTCTTGACTGTCTTGGGGTCTCTCATTGCGTGATTTCCCGTTTTCCGACACTGTTCTCACTATTTGCGTGAGCTCCGTCGTGCCAGCACTTGTTTCCGTTGCGTTACCCCCCCGTTCGTTTTAATTCTCGAAGCACCTCGTGCCTTCGTAGTGGGTAGTGAAACGGTTAAATTTTTGTTATTTCTGTTTTAGTCTCGCTCTCAGGTTAGAATATATGTCGCTCCTGGCTACGCGAGCCACAACGCTTCCTCGAGTTTAAGTCCTCAATTTAGCTTCCGGCAGTTCTAGCTTGGTTTTCCTGCTTCCGCGTGTCTGTACTTTCGGACTCGTTGTTGTCTGATTCGCAGTGTCGACGTGAAATCGGCTACAGCCTTGCAAGTTAGAGGTGTGGGAGAGGGTTGTGAAGTGCCGCATCTTCGATCCATTCTCCGAATTCTCCGGATTATTTTTGTTCGTGCCTGAGTTTTCTATGAATCTGCATATATATACGGCCCTTCAGGGTGGGCTAATGATATTGTATCCCCTCTCTCCTGTTGCGTCGTTATGGTTTGTAGCAATCGTCCCCTCGTCATACCTGGAAGGCGTTATCGCCTGCTTTTCTGATGAGCGCCTCGTCCCTTCGTTTAGAAGACATCTGGCGAGGCAAACAGCAACTAGTACAAGAGCTTATAACATCGTCAAGCACCTCGTGTGAGTGACCAGAACAGAGCCAAAGACATCAACCTGATGGCAGTTGTCGGTCCCTACGTCCACATACTGCCCTACACTTGACAAAAGGTCAGATAACGTCGGTAAGGGCATGACCGGTATGATGTAATACTGAGCATTCAGCCTCTTATGGTCACAGGTCAAACGGATACGACCATCTGATCTGCCTTGGCAGTAACCACCAACGGACTGGCCCAACTAGAGTAGGATCGCCGCAAAATTCCTGCCAGAACCAATTTATCAAATTCCGTTTGAACTTTCGCAGTCAACATAACGCCGGTATATAGGTGCTGCTTTTCTACCGTTGCGCATCTTTTTCACAAAACTGCGGAAGGGGTCAATAGTGACATGTCCCAAATCAGTGGTATACTTTGAAAAACGGTGTGCGTATTTATTTGACAGATTTCCCAGAGTATCAGTATATGTTGCCTCCCAAAGACTCTTCAGAATGAAAACGTATTGCACGACAGGCCATCTCCCCACACCCTCGTAGGGAAAAGTAGACTAAAAATGTCACGCAACAAACTCTGCCGGAGTTTAAGGCCTACAAACTCGATTTCCACCACGTTCTCCCCCACTGAACCTGACTTATCTCTTCTTCGAGTAAGTCAGGAACCCCCATGAATCTCTGAGTATATCCAAGTTCTACCTCCGACTTTCTCGGTACCGAACTCAGTATGCCATGATCGCATAGCTCTCATCGTTCCTTCCTGGGCATTTTTCAAGTGAGTTCTATAGGTTCTTGAACATGAGATATTCCCCCTTTTTCCTTTTTGTTGGGGGATGAAGATGAGAATCTAACTACGGACCTCGCTCTTGACAATCTCACACGCCCTGCCCGCGATGCCATGGCAGGAAAAGGTAGACTAAAAATGTTGCGCAACTTTTCTAGTGTACTTTTCCGTGCAGTGGCGTCGACGGCAAAACACGATTTTTTCACCACACCCAGCGTGCGATTTTACTGATGATTAATGATGATTTATAATGTATGATTTTATCCCTATACGCTCTCCTGTACGACAACACATACATGACAGTTGAAGGAGCTGCTACTCAACCCCTTGCTCGTTTTGAGGGCAACTGCTGTGACAGATTCGTGTTTTCGGATCCGACGGATTTAGCGGTGTGCATCATGAATCGTGGTGTTTTTATTGTGCGAAGCAACTAATAACAAAAATAATCACGTACCACCTTTTCGGAAATGTAAAGGCCGGCCGTTTGGATATTGGTATGGATATCTGTACGATTCTTACGTACGTACCCGGACATAGTGGTATGAACGTAATTTGTTGTGTGTGCATTGGTCGTGCTCCTGGGATGCCCATCCACGCATATACATGCACTAGTGATAGCTAACGTATACCTTCTTGTGATTCCTGTTGAGAGTTTGCAGAGCCTGCGTGACGTTTTGTCGTCTACCATGAAGGAGCTGGAGGAATTCCGGATTGCATATCCGTACGAAGCTACTGAACTTCATACGGTACATAAACCCATCGTGCAGTGTCTGAGACTATTCGTAGGAGGGGGGGGCGGGCGGCTACAGTATTACACGTAGTTCAGTGGTGGTGTCGATAGCGTACAGAAAAAACGAAGGCAGCGAACACCAAATGCGGAATGTGCTATCTTGTACCAATGCCCGTATCATAGCACAACAATTTGCTGTACCAATACTCGTAGAGCACAACAATTTGTACTTACAAGTAGGTAGACCGTAGATACAGGATACGACACGTCGATCTCTACTTCTTGTCCTGTGTGCCTGTGGTACGTCGATAGCACAATGCCCATTCGCATAGAGATGAAGACGCCATCAGCACTAATGTTATACTGCTGCCACAAGCACAGCAGTGCCTATACTAAAGAAGAGTAATCGCAACGTATCATATATGTGGTACACATTTTTTCCCAGCAGTGCTTCTTCGTCTATCTCTACAAAGATGCCGATATATGTACACCGGTACCACGAAGAAGAGCTCTCCCCGGCACCAACCTTTACCACACTTGAGCCAGGGCTCGCAGCGCCACCAAAAATACACTGTACCTGTTATACACAAAGTCTGCCACGCCATGTACTACTCAATCTGTACAACGTTGCTTGCATTACGCAATCTGTGCAACCTTGGTTGAACAGGAACAACACTCACTAATTTCCTGGTACTACTTATGCAGACGACCCTCACTGGAACCTCTTTGAACACCGGGAGTAAATATGTCAAGGACCATCAAGTCGTGCTTGCCGCTCCTTCCGGCGGTCTCTCCGCGCTAACTCTTGAATCACCAAATTTTCCGCTTCAAGAATCGCGCACGTGAGACGATCTTGCACCCTCCTACTACTCGATCCAGCCGACCCCTCCCGATCTTTAGCCGTAGCCGCCGAAACGAACCAGTTGAGCTGCTTCACGCTTCTATGAAGCGGTGAAATGGCGCGAGGTTGCACGAGCGGAGACCTCCTCGCTGTCCGCGGCTGCAGCGACCTGTTGTGCCTTGCTAACGCTGTTGCCTGGCGCCAAGAAGGTGGGGTCGGGAGTGGGTGGGCCTTACGCCGCAGGGCGCCGGTCTTGCGGACGTGGGCCTCGATCGCCGACCGAGTCGTCACCCGAAGCCTGAACTGGTCCGTCTGGAGTTTCGGTGGATCCTCGGGGCGGTCTTTCAGCCGCCGAAGGATGGCTAACGGCTCTCGCGGCGCCTTCGACGCTGCTGCTCCTCGGACTTGGTCGCCGGAGGAGAATGGAATGACCGCGGACGCGATCCGCAGCATCGGCACTTGGTGTTGGGGAGATTTCCGGGGCTGATGTGTATCCCGGGTGCAATAAAATTGCCAAGAGTCGTCGGATGCTTGTGTTCCTCTGCGAATGGCGGAAACTCGAAGAGCCGCCGCCATGCGTCGTGCGCAGGCCTGGATTATCACCGCCGCCCACCCTCTTCTCGGGTGCTCATCGTTTCTCTCGCTCGGGGATAGTGACGGCTGTTCGTCACTCGATCGCTGCCTCGCGTCTTCGCCAATCTGGACCTTCTCTTCGCGACTACCCCCAACTCCCCCAACTATCTCCCCGAAACTACCACCAGGCAAGTCCCCTGGTTGCTCGCTAGGTCTACTGCCCATGCCAATTTCGAGGCGAGTGTTCGCTGTTACGTGCTTGCACTGTCCCGAGGTATCCCCTGAGCCACTACCCCCCAGTGTCCCCTTGACTCCGGCAGATTTAGTAACATCACCCACATGCATTATATCGCGTGATCCGCTTTCTAAGTTGGCACTACACTGACCCCCCCCGTCAGCATCTCCCCGTTTTCCCTGGTCGTCCAGACGACCCGTATCGTTTCCAGCGCCCTCCCGCCCCACCACAGAAAAATCGACTGATCTATTTTGTCCCTCTTTGTCTAGTGACTTGGCGCTCTCGGGGGTTCCACCTACACCATCCCCGCCCCCGCGATATTTTGCGCCAAGAATGTTTTCCATACAGCTTGGGTTCTCGTGTGCCGCCCGAGCCTGTATCGCGTTGCCAGACTCTAGACACGCGCCTGCCCTGCCCGCTTTGCCCCATGCCCCCAGCACATGCTCTTCTTCTCCACACGTGGGCTGGCGGACTTGCTCGCGAGCCACGCGAAGCACATCCTGCGAACACGGTCACCAGCGTGCAACAACTCGTCGTCAATGCTCGTCCTTTTAAATTGAAATTACAAGTACGTCAGCCGTGAGCTCGACCAATTGAGCGGTTGATGCTCAACTTTGCAAGCTGTGTGATGCATCGGGCGCGCTTGTTCCATATTACATGAATTTCCATTTGTGTATGCGGGTGACTTACTTGCAGTTCTCACATTCACACGGAAGGGAGCTTCCTAAGATATGTCAGGAGAACGCAATTTCGGGCGTCCTCGGTTAGACCTGGAGGGGATCCCCCCAAAACTATCAGTAGTTTTGTCAGTCTAGACGGCCGTCCGTCACATGCCTAGACTACCCTCTCTTGTATTCTCGCTTTATCGTGCGTGCGAAAGTTTGTCTGGTCGCATGGGGCAGAGCAAGCTCAAACATAGCGTGCATCGAAGACGGTGGGGTTGCCATGTTCGCTTGTGTGTTTGTTGTTTGTTAGTTTGCTTGTTCGCTTGTTCGCTTGTTTGCTCGTTTGCTTGTTTGTTTGATTGGGATAACATTTTGGTGCGTTTTGTGCCTCACAGTGTTTTATTTTTTCGAACATGTTCACCTTGCTTTCATGGCTCCGAACTCGCCTGTAGGCTGAGCTTTGACTGGAGCTCTTGGGTTAGGCTCTCGACATCACCTCCAATACCTCGGCACGATTTCCTCTTGCTATGCCCATACAGCGCAGCCTCCGCTGCAATTAACTGTCTTAACTCCCCGAGAGTCAGCGCGGTGTTTTCAAACCTGACGGATGGGCAAACGACAAAGTTGAAATATTTAACCTTCAAATTTTTATCCAAAACGAGAATATGAGGGCAGGAGATGGAGCTATAGCTCGTCGTTGATGGGAGAGCTCTTTCGTCAACGCATTTTAAACGTCCATATTTCGATGGTCCAAGATGTGATGCCGTAGCGTGCGACACAATCCGACAGCGGAAGCTAAAGTTCGTATATATAGGATAAACCGCTGAGCTATTCAGTCAGCATTTAGCTAGTTACTCAGCAGCTGACTCAGTCGCTCAGTGGTTTGCCATTTGTAAACGAACAGGCTTGTTCGTTGGTCTCAAGTCCGGATGGTCTGACGGCCTCGCCGTCGCGCGGGGGGCGAGGTGTCGTCCACCGCGCCCGCTTCAGACGAGCTGATCCGGCTGCCTCATCTATATCCCATCATCGCCGGTAGACCCAAAAACGGACACGGCTTACCTAAAATCGTTCGCACGTTCACCCGTGGGTCCGATCCTGTTTTCGGCAGAGGCGCCATTTTTGGGTGAGTCGGTGGTAACCGGGATGGCGGGGACAATGTCGAGAAAGGCGTGATCCAGCGCCTGTGTTGCCGTGAGCCTCAGCTGTGTGTTTAGCTCCAGCATCCCAAGAAGGAGTTGAAAAGCATCCTCGTTTTTGTTGCTGGGGATGAGGCTGTCGAGCGGTCGTCCTGCGATAGAGAAGAAAGGAGAAAATACCGCAAAGGCAAGAAAAAGAGCCGCGACCGGACGGACCGGTCCGGTCGGCATGCATTGGAGATAAACCTGGTATTGAATATGAGACTGGCTGCTTTGTATCAACTGAGTCGGTACGGTACCGTCGCACTCGGAAACTGCTTTGTATCAACCGCATCGATATAGTATCTGTCACACTCGCAAGTCGAATCGTCTGATAATGTTCTACTAGTAGCTAATTGTTGTTCATTGTTTCGCGTTTCGGCGGATCGAAGCGCTGTGCTATGGGGTCTATCGAGACTAATATTGAGCGCCCAACGTCAAGGCAACATCCGCAAACCAAAGAGGTGCCTGAATTCGGCTCATCACCGGCTCCTACGAGCCGGCCCTCCGATAAAGTTGCCGCACGATCTTAAAAGTAATCTATGCGTCGCGCCGGGACCTCATGGACAGCCTGTGACACAAGAAATAAGTCGTGAGCTTTAAATCACGCTATCCATTTGTTTCCCGCGTGCAGGCTATTCAAAGAAACACCACAAACCGAAGGCAAGTCCGAAGGCGCTGCTTACCCTTGGGAAAATTAACTGACTGCAAGAAGCGCAGCGCGTCGTTGCTTAGGTCGTACCCGAGGGCATCATTCCATTCCTTTCCCGGCTTTCCCAGTGTAGCCAGCGTGAGGGAGACCTGAGATACAGCACCGATCCAGGTCGAGCCAGCCAGAGGCAGACGCGGACAACAACTTTGGGGACCTTCGTGTTTCAATAATATAAATTCGCTTTTGTTTTTAGCGCTCAGCCCACTCCATAGAATTTAGTGCATTATGATACTACTGTACATAGTGTTTTGGGGAGGGCTCAGCGCGCGGGTATTCGGACAAATACACGAGGCTGGGAAGTGAGTAGGGTTTAATATTTACTTGTTTGCGAGCGCATGTGTACATGATGCGTGCAGTAGCTATGTTATCCGTTACATAGAAGACAGCGGGGTTGAGTGCCTTGCGCATGTCGAAGCCTGTATAATGGCTTGAGTCCTCCTCACCTGGTCGATGTAATTTTTGCCGGGGAACAAAGCCCCCTTAGTCCCTAGCATCTCCCCGAAAATGCAGCCAACGGACCACATGTCGACAGGTGCGGCATATCCGCCTTCGGGCCCAAGCATAACCTCCGGCGCCCGATACCACCTCGTGCAAACATCTTCACAACGCAAAACAACACCAACGAGGAGACAGTAGTGGAGACAGGGCAGAACAACCGGCGGGCTCAAGCGAAGCCTAGGCCGCTTGGTATTGGTTGTGTATTTATTGCACCGCTCCGACAGCAGTGCCCGCCCTTTTTCCTGCTTAGTGGCACCACGCTCGAGAGACGAAACCATCTTCTTCATTCAGTGATTTCTTGAACACGAGGCGTGAGGTCCTCCAAAATAGACTTTTTCACAGATTAGTTGTTACGTCCATATCTGGTAGTAAAAAAAATTAAAGAGCAACCTATCGCCTTTCAACCCATTGTACCTAACTCCAGCGTTGATCCTGCAGACGGCACTTACATCCGGTTAAATTCAACTCGGCCGCGGTGCCATTTTCTTTCTTGTTCGGTGATCGTGACTCAATACGGCGAGCAAGCCCGAAGTCCGTGATCCGCAGCTGGCAATCGCTCAGCACCAGGATGTTGGCCGGTTTGAGGTCCCGATCTGTTGTCCGCAAACAAACGTCAAGAGGCAAACACAGCAACCACCACTTGCACTGCAAATACATCAGAGTGGATCCGGGCTGTCGCCCAAGGCAGTGGCAAGCCTCCGAGGATAGAGTGTTGCACGCCAGCCTCGAATACCGCTCTGTCCCCATATGTAATAACATTTTGAATTTAATATTTTTATACAAAAAAATTCCATATACTAAGGGACAGAGTGGTATGATATACAGTATGCTCCATGATTCTGGTATTGTGGGACGAAAACGATTTTTTGGTCATGCAGGGAATGCTGAACCCTATGCGCGACAAAAAATAAAGGCACGTACAGGGGGGGAGGAGGTACGACACCTGTGACCACGGCTTGTCTAGAAGATCGCTGAGGGTAAAACCTCCTACGAGTTAGGCTGGAAAGTAAAAGTGATGATTAAAAAAAAAAAAAATGTGGGCGATCCACCGATCCACACTACTGGTGCGCTGTATAAAATCCTAAACATACCGTGGTACAGGTTCGTCGAAGAATTCAATGCCACGGCGATACTGCAGCGGTACAGAGCAACCAAATACGATGTAGTCAGCTTGTCCAGAAGGTCGTTGAGTGCGAAAGTTCCTGCGAATTGAGCTGCAAGTGATGTACCTGGCTAAAAAGAACATACTACGTAGGATGCACACATCTGTATATACGGGTGCACTACTGCAGTAACGATATGCGAAGGAGTGAGGGAGTGTGTACGCACGTATGATTCCGTGACTATGCATAGCCTGGACTCCGAGCAGTAGCTGCTTCAGCAACACCTTCACATGGTCGACGGTTAGGACCTGGCGTGACGCAAGAACCCTCTGTAGATCACATTCCATCAGCTCCATCACTATGTACAACGTGTCGGAGCTCGCGTCAACGTGGACGTCCTCCAGGCTGATGATCTGCCGTAAGCCGCAAGGTGTTGCAAGCGGCGCGACGCGAGAAGTCACAATCTACAGGTATTCGAACGATCACCACATATACTTGCTGCTTGCGGTGATGGAATACGATATTTACTGTTTACTGATCTCAAGCGCGTTGCAACAGCAGTCAGCGCAGTCTTACATTGAAAATGGTGAGTACCTACTACGTACAGCAGTAGCGTGAGCCCCTCATAGGATGCACCAGGAACACGTTGCGGCCCGAAGGAGATATATCAACAACCCGCTTCAAGCACTACTTTTGGGTTTGGGGCATACATCCAAAAACCAGCGCACACCTACGAATTGCGCCGATATGTGCATGTACACGTACATACCTGGTATAGTAACAATGATCGTGAGCAAACACGACCAACGGCAGAAACTCTCCGGCACTTATGTACGACCTACACAGCAGTATAGCAGCACAACTCCGCTTGTTTGTCACTTTGTTCCTTACTTGCATGTGGACCCAGAGACGGGACGGGGTACCACGTAAAACTCCAATCAGCAGGACGAACACGATGCCCTTCACCGTAATCATTATTATTCGTATCTCACGTTTGGATGGTGTTGTAGGATCCTCATGATCGTAACCTCCCTCAGGATATGTCTTGCCCTGCACGGAGTGTGAGCCATAGGGTGGATGTGCTTGATGGCGAGCCTCTTGCCGGTCTCACGGTCCACGCTGGCAATTACCGTTCCAAACGACCCTTGCCCCAGGAGATCGAGCACAGAGTATCGATCGCACAATTCGCCCATGTCTCCATCGACATTGCGTGTCGGGGAGCCCTCCATTACTGCAGAGCTGGGAGGCTTGCGTTCAACGTTCAACGAACTGCAGCACAACACTGCTGTGCAATTTCTCAACGACGAAAAAACAATCTTCAAGCTTCAATTTGCTCGAACTTGGCGCGCCGGATTCTGATCTGCTCTAATGCGTCAAGCAACGAAGCTTTCGAAGATATCAAAGCGCGACGCGTGGGCCAAGGCAGACAGAGTGTTTCTACCAGCGGAGACTTTGCTATCTGGTTTGCTGGCTACAGGCTATATCATGAGGCCTGCTGCTGGCGGCGGGTCTTCAGAATCTTGCGGTGGTTCCGGTGACGATTCACAATTTCGAAAAAATTATCCGCTCCCCGCCACCCGCCACGTTGCGGCCTCCGAAGGTCATGGTTGAGAGGTGCTTTTAAAATCTGGCTTTTGGGGATCCCTCTGGCTGCTGTGGGTTCTGTGTTTGGACCACACGCAAGAGAGATGGTGATGCACACAGATTCCCACCGGGTATCTGTAGCGCCGATGATGGCAGTGACGGATCGCTATTTCCGGTGAGGAAATGGCTGATAGCTGTTAGTTCTCTGCTGGCACCTTTGTTTGTGGAGGTAATGTGTGTTGTGTCAACGTATTCACGTGATCACCCCGTTCTTGTGGTGAAGCGGACACACCACCAGCTCTCACGAGCTAAGTGGGCCGCGAGGCCCCCTTCGGTCTTTGTGTAGCTTCTTCCCGACATCTCGTGCAGGCACCGGAGCCAACGACAGAGTTATGTGCTGTTGAACTGACGAGTGCATTTCCGCAACAACAAGTCGGGTGCCTACCAGGCACATCACCTTCGAGACCCGAAACACCACAGCAGAGTACACGTACCCTCGGGTACCAATACCCAGATACCTGGTGTGTCCCAGAGACTAGAGGGGTATATGATGGTATTGCTTTACATAGTCGATGTTGCCGATATTATTATCCAGCTTTTGCAAGCTGCGTGATGCGTCGACCGCGCGCGTCCTATTGTCCACCTCTCGTGACTCGTCTGGGTAGTGCCAGGTCAACGGAGGGTGTAGTGTGCTTGTACCAGTTTTTTTTGGGGGGGGGTAATGATATTTGCGACACCGGTGTCGTAAATTCTTAATTTGCGACACGGTGTCGCAAATAAGCCGCTTATTTGCAACACCGCGTCACGTTCGCGGCACATGCCTCAGATTGGATTCGCACCGGCAGGGATGTGTTGGCATGGTGCAGGGCCATCATTGAAGCTATCGCATGGCCGAAACGGGCCAGGACTCGGGGAGATATCTCGCATCCTGGTGCCGCAAATGCAAAACGTTCAGATCGGTGTCGCCAATAAGAACCCAAAAACCTTTTTCATGATAATCGATTCAGAAAAAATGAATTTGATTTGATTTGAATAGAATCTCGTGAAAAACGTGCCTTTGGGTCCTATCGAGGACTATTACGGGGGACCATAGTAAATAGGACCAAAAATTGTTGGTGAAAATAGGAAAATATATAGGTTTTTGTCTATACCGTAGGTCCTATTTACTATGGCCCTCCGTAATAGCGTATTTTGCTGAAAAAAATCGAAACTCGCGCAAGGGTCAACGAACACCCGAGGGCAACCAACGAGGCGAGCGACGGCCCGCGTCCTCTCCCGGGGCGCCACGGTCAGCGGCCGATTGTTTGTGCCGGCACCGCCGAAGAGGCTATCGCTCTTGGGATGTCTTGGGTGGCTGGCGCAGCTCCGAAGCCCCACGCAGGTAGCAGCGACGGGGATTCAGCAATCGAACTTCTGAGCGCAGTCGTGACCTGGTCGGTGCTCGTGTGGTTTGGGAGGCAAAGAGGGATGAAAAACTGGATTTGCGACGGCCTTGTAATTTTTTTTAGGCGCCGCGGGTAGTCTACTCTGTACCAGGGGCCATCGAACCCCGCGCTGCGGCTGCTCCGGTGGCCCTGTCTCTCGGGAATGGTGGATCTCACCTGTGAAGCAGTCGACGACACGGCTCAAGCTTGCGTGGCTTGCTTCGGTTTCAGGAACATGCCACGTCGAGTTGGACAAACACCCCAAATTGAATAGCACGAAGAGCAAAAGAAGTCCCAAAAGACTTGTTGTCGAATTCGTTTTTTTTTCGTTTGATTCGAATCAATAGTCAACACGCCTGCTTGGTGATTCACTTGTCGACCAATCAGATGCAAATCAAATCAAACGAAGAAACATTGGCGGAGTATCATGAAAAAAGGTTTTCTCGTTAGTACGGGCCTTAAGCCTTATATACAACACGGGTGTCGCAAATACGTTATTCACGACACCGCGCCGTGGTTGCGGCACACGCTCCGGATCGGCGACCCACTACCAGTAGAGTCTCGGCATGGTGTGGGGCTACAACTGATGCCATCGTGTATCCAGAACGGGCCAGTACTCGAGGAGATATGTGGTATCCTGGTGCACCGGCAGAATCTATTAATAGCTGGTGTCGCAAATAAGGCGTATTTTTACGACACGGGTGTCGCAAAATACATTGTTTGCGAGACCGCACAGTGGTTGCGGCACACGCTCCCGATCGGCAGCGCACTACCGATAGTATCTCGGCATAGTGTAGGGCTACCATTGAAGCCATCATGTAACCAGAACGGGCCAGTACTCGAAGAGACATGTGGTATCCTGGTTCACTGTCAGAATATTCAGACTGGTGTCGCAAAGCCGCATTTGACGACATCGCACGACGTTTGTCGCGCGCGCCCACTTTAGACCAGGACTACCACGGCGTCTTATTAATATAATAGCATGAGCTCGGACTACCACTAGTGTACAATCTGTTTCCACGAGTAGATAGATCTTAGCCACGTCATCGTGAATCGATGTATTTGAAACTAACTCGGTTTTGTTTTGTTTTGTTTTGTTTCGTTTTGTTTTTTGTTTTGTTTTTTATCCTCCGGCGGACTGGTAAAAATAAAGCTTAAGCTCACCACACTTCCATATTCCAATTTCGTGTCGTGTGTCAATTTAGCCTTGGTTGTTGCTTTTCCGCGCCGTGTTCTATGTCGTACGTAGTCTAGTACCGAGCGCTTGCTATTAATAGTATCGTTCAAAGCGGCGGGTGCTCTGTTGATGCGTCAATTAACATGGGCAGAAATAAAGGGCACCGAAAAAATGTTGTGCATGCTGCGCTTTGTACACATTTTTTGTAGTATTAGTAGTCTGCGGATGTTGCGTAGCGAAAAAAGTGGGTGTATGTCGTCTACAGTCATAATACAGCAACCTCCCGCAACTCCAGCAGATCGTGCGCACTGACCTGCCCCACCCAGACAATGCGGAGTCTCCTCGTCCAGCTACGCAGTCAATTCCCGATGGCTTTGATTGTCGCGGTCGGCGAGGCAGTCTGGTAGGTTTATGCATATTCCTCGCGCTCCTAGCCTATCATATCTTTGTGTCTACTCCGCAGTACAGTAGAAGAGCTAGCTTGAATATTCTTACCGTGTTCCAGGATACCACATGTCTCCTCGAGTACTGGCCCGTTCTGGATAGACGATGGCTTCAATGGTAGCCCTACAACAGATTGAGACTCTACTGTTAGTGCGTCGCCGATCCGGAGCGTGTGCCGCAACCACGGTGTGGTCTCGCATGTAACGTATTTGCGACAACCGTGTCGCAAATAAGGCTTGTTTGCGACACCAGCCAGAACATTCTGCGGGTGCACCAGGATACCACATATCTCCTCGAGTACTGACCCGTTTTGACTACAAGATGGCTTCAATGGTAGCCCTACACCATGCCGAGACTCTACTGGTAGTGCGTCGCCGATCCCGAGCGTGTGCCGCAACCACGGCGCGGTGTCGTGAATAACGTATTTGCGACACCCGCGTTGTGTATATGGCTTATTTGCGACACTGATCTGAACGTTTTGCGGGTGCACCAGGATGCGAGATATCTCCTCGAATCTGGCCCGGTTCGGCCATGCGATAGCTTCAATGATGGCCCTGCACCATGCCAACACATCCCTGGCGACGCGAAGCCAATCTGAGGTATGCGCCGCGAACGTGGCGCGGTGTTGAAAATAAGGGGCTTATTTGCGACACCGTGTCGCAAACAAGAATTTACGACACCGGTGTCGCAAGTAGCATTACCCTTTTTTTTCAGTAGAAAACCTTGTCAGCAAATAACTCTCCAAACCAGAAACTCGAAACTTGAACTTGATGAAAAAAAAAAAAAAACCGCCCCCCGCCCCCTCCCCGTTCGTTGCTCAATCCACTCCCATTTCCTATTCCCCTCTCCAGTTACCTTTTCCGTCAACTGAGTCGGCGGTCCAAGCTGTACACGGAAATGTACGTGGACAAGACCCTATTGTACCAGAAGGACAATCTCTGGAACTTTCTCGGGCATCGCGCCGCGGACGGCCCGCTGGCAGTCCAGGTATGGCAGTGTTTATTTGGTCGGCGTGGAATCAAGGCTTTACGTCCTTCCAGTTTATATTCATACCAAGGGGTACCGTGTTACGCCGTACAGCTGTACCAGGTTTTGTCTTGGGTTCTTGTCTGTGTTTTCAGAACCGCACACCACGATTCGGGCCCTTCTCCTTCGGCATTCCTACGGATCCGTTCGATCCGGTTCAGATCTCGTCTTTTAAGGATCCTACAGCCGTTCGGTCCGGTACGGGCGGGACCCGCCCAAATTGTCACGGTAAGATTCGGAATAGGTTCGGTTCCGTGCAACTGGACTGAACAGAATTGAACCGAACCGAATCGTATGAAGGAAGTGCTTCCCTCAACATTAGTGAATGGCCCTATTAATACCAGCGGTACTCGTACCCTGCAGCGGTGTTGCGGGAATCACACCCCATCGCGCTCGAGACACGAAAATATGACATAATTGCACCCCCGAGTATCCCCCCCCTCCCAATCAATCAACCCATTGATGCTGTCATCCATATGCAAGTCCGCCTCACAGGCGGTTCTTAGCAGGATGCAGCTCACCCTTCATGCGACTCGCCGGACACCTCACGTTTCGCTTCGCGCTTGGTGCAAGCAATGTCTGCCTGGTCGGTGAAAACCCGACATGCTCCGTCCCGGCTTTGTATGGATGTCTATGGCCATATTATACGACTACGGCCAGGCATGATCGATAGTCAAATGACAAAGGCAAGCAGCAAATGAGTACGCCCCCCCACCCAACCCCACCTCCATCCCCCTCTATTCCCTCCGGACTGCTGTCCTCCTTCTATACACGTCGGCGGTTACCAGCTTGGAGGAAATGATCCCGAAAGTCTCGCGGAGGTGGCGGAAATGTGCGAGAGCTGGGCTTTCGACGAGATCAATCTGAACTGCGGTTGCCCGAGCACGAAGGTCGCTGATCGATGCTTCGGGGCGCGTTTAATGTTGGTGAGAGTCGCCGTCGCCGCCGCCGCCGCAACCGATGTTTACTTTCCGCGCCCACTTTTTTGTGCGAATAGACTACTGCACGTAGGTGTGTTGCGTGCGTGTTCTTCACGTTGTCACCCCTTCGGGACCCCGAGCTATAGACAATGGTTGGTAACTTCAGATAAATGGTTGGTAACTTCGGCGTTATCAACCGTCTTCGAGCGGCGTGAGCGCCTAGCACTACGGGTAGGATCACGTATACCTGTGCCGCACGACTCCTTGCATCAGCCATTGTAGCTCGGACACCATGTTGTAGAACATCATCCGCCAATCACGCAGTGGCCGCTGCTGCTGTGATTGGCACTTTCCCTGGTCAATGTTTGCCTTTGGAAAGCCCCAAGTATGGCTAAACCGTTATTTCTGCCCGTTGACATGCAGCGCATCCAGTGGCCGTGCTGGTCCCTCATCCCAGAGAGACTCAGTGCAAGCGCTGGGGTCACAATATACATACTATTGTATACAAGAGATAGATAATACACACCTGGTATATACGTCGATACGTCGCAACTACCTACCTATCATGGGTCGCAAGTAAGAACACGGACCAAGCGCACTTTTGGTTTTTGGGAGCAGGGCGTGTTCAACGCAAACTTTCCGTATAATGACCCCGTCATCACTTGCCTGCTTCCGCGGTAAACCTCCTCGCCCTGTCCTCCTCAGTGCCTGTATTGGCGCATGAGACAAGCACCCGGTGTATTCGATGCATCAGCAGCAACTCGTTTTGGGCCGTGTCTCACTGAGCGCGCTCTGAATTTTTCACCCCTTGTCGTCTCTTAGGAGGTCCGTATGTGGCGCGTTTGTTTTCTTGATGACCGCACGAACTACTCGGGAAGCGATGCAGTGCAATCCGGCTTTCTCCACGACAAGCCCCTTGCGCACGAGCAGCAGAAAAAAAATTGAACGAAACCACACGAATTGACAGCAGATATTAATGAAACTAACGAAATAACACTAAAATCTGTCCACGTCGCTCCTCAGACTCTACAGTGTAATGTGCCTCTATCGGTCGCTCGGAAACAGCGTAGCGTATGTAGCGCAGACGCCTACGTATGCCATGCTTTGCGAAGGCGTCGACTGAGTATGTGCGCCGGGCGCCACCGACGAGGCCGTGAGCGACGCACTTCTATATATACGTTCCGCTATTGGAGCCTGTCTCGCGACCAAGGATTCTGACGACGAATTGATGCGTGAAAAAAACGACAACACTACAACATTCCACGGCAGTCACGGACACACGCACGCATTCACGCGCCCCTCCTCGCGTGGAACTCCGAACCTTCCCCCCTCCCCCTGTCGCCAGGATCCGGAGCGCGTTCGAGAGATCACGTACGGCATGATCCGAAAGGTCACGCGGACTCCGATCACGGTCAAGTGCCGAATAGGGGTTGACGACAAGGACTCGTGAGTCTTGCAGCAGCCGGCACCACGCGGATGCGCGCACCGCACGCACGTGGTGGTGGCAGCAGTATTTGTTGGTTTGAAGGGATAGCCTACTGGCCTACTCAGTCAGCCTGTCCCACTCGGTCAGCGCTGACTAAAGCCAGCCACCCCCCTCCCTTCCCCTCCTCCTTGTGTGCATTTTTGTTTGCCTGCAACTCCCGCACGAGTCTAGTACCTGTAGGCCATCCCTTCTCACCAGCAATTGGTAGGTTTTGTAAGTTCGATGTCTTCTAAACAGCGGTACTCGCTTCGGTTCCGAGAAGGCATGCCGGTGGTAGCCTTGTGTCACGCGGTGACACCCTCGAGTCCCAAAGATGCTCGTAGTAGGAGACCGGTCATTTTCTGGCGCGTCAAGATCAATGAGGGCCTTAACTAAATCTTTTAGTGGTGCACTTTACAGAAACCTAAATCTGACTCTCATTCCAAGTGTCTAGTTCGCACGACGGGGGGTGCTGTCCACAAGGGGCTGGTATGCTACGTGCTAGCGTCGGAGGGCGGTCAGTCAAGGAGGCAAACCGCGGTCCCCTAACACAGCAAATATAGCATATTTGCTTGTGTCGCAGGATGGATGATAAGTGGCGCCGTGACAATCGCACTTTTGGTACCGCTGTGGACGCTATTACGGGGGTCCATAGTTAATAGGACCTATGGGGTACATCGAAACCTATATATTTACCTAATTTTTACTAACAATATTTGGTCCTATTTACTATGTACCCCCGTAATAGAATATGCCGCCTCGTATGCCGGTAGTCTTCAGAACCTCTTTGGAATTGCGCCCATCCACGCTTTCGGGGGGAACAATACTTGGGGTTATTGTACCGGTATGAAGTCGACTCATTAACCCCTTACGCGGTGCATCCACTTTTTTTTGGGGAAAGTACTTGGAATTAGTGTGGAGTAGTTTTTCGCCTGTGGCGAAAGGGTGGAGGACTCGCGTTCCAAGACCGAGCGACGCCATTCCCGACAGTGGATCGACTGCGCGGCCAGGGAAGACGGCCGTCTGCGACTGCTGCTCAGCGCGGTTTCAATCGAGCGGTGCGAAGCTCTGGGTGCTGGGACTGTCTGCGCAGCGCGTGAGCAACTGCTGGCGCTGCACAAACGAACGACGTGAATGTTTCATGTTTTTTCACAAGCCACAGGCATGCCAGGTGCTGCCTCACGTAGCCTACGTCAAACGGGATGGGACGCGACGACTTCTTACACCATCTACATATATGGGATGGGACGGGACGACTTGTTAAGCCATCTACATATATGGGATGGGATGGGACGGGACGGCTTATACAAATTACATATCGCCAGAGAGACCGGTATTAATCTGATAATATGCTGCGTCGGCAGACCTGACAGAAAAAAAATATTGTACCATCACCGACCCCCTTCCCCATCCCCTCCCCCCGGCAATGTCGAATATTTGGAACGCCCTTTTTTTTATCCCTGCAGCTACGAGGAGCTGACGGGTTTCGTGCGGGCCGTGAAAGCGGCGGGTGTCGACCACGTCATCGTGCACGCGCGCAAGTGCTTGCTCAACGGACTGTCGACAACGGCCAATCGCACCGTCCCGCCGCTGCGGTATGACGTCGTGCACCGACTAGCTCTAGAGTTTCCCGAGTTGGAAATCGTCTTGAACGGCGGCGTAGGTAACTTGCGCGAGGTGAACGACCACCTCTTGGGGCGGGGCGAGTGGGGGGGGGTTACGGGGGGGCGTCGCCGGGGTTATGGTCGGGCGTGCGAGCTACTTCGACCCGTGGACCTTTCGACATACGGACAGCGCCGTCTACGGTTCGACCGACCCAGGTAAAATCTATGTACAGTTACGACAGACCCATGCCTTTTAATCCTTGACTCTTACTTAAACACTGCGACGAATTCTTGCTAGCTCTTTTTTGTGGTGAGCGTAAACGTGCAGACTGAACGCGCGAACAAGCGAGCGGACAAACGAACAAGCAGGCGAACAAACGAACAAACAAACGTGTGTTGCGCGTGTGTTTGGGTATCGTGCTCGTCGTGTTTGGAGAGCAGTGAAAGGGTGCCCTGCTTCCCCCCCGCGTTTTCCCATGTTGTTGTAGTTGCAGTCGTTGCGTCTCACATCAATTCGTCGCCGTAGTCTACTAGTACGGGGGACCATAGTAAATAGGACCTACGGTACACAAAAAAAACTGTATATTTCCCTATTTTTACTAACAATATTTGGTCCTATTTACTATGGCCCTCCGTAATATGTGGCCACAAGACAGGTTCATGTCAGTCTGGGGTAGAAAAAGGTAATTTATTCCAGGTATAGGTCAGGCATGAAAATTGAAATAGTTCAAGATCAAAATGAAGGCCAAACACACACTCGCAGAAAATTGCGGTACTCACGCGTGGATTGTCGCGTTGCCCTGTCGTCTTCCGACCCGACAGATGCAAGCATCTGCTCGACGTCGTACGCAGTCATCGCCCACGTCTTAGCCGCTGGTCTGTCCTCTTAGTGCGACCTGCCACTATGTCCCTATATATAGGGACCTTTTTCATTGAATATTAGTTAGACGAAATGTTATTATATTTAGGGACAGAGTAGTATACCACACGTAGCACCCTCTTGATGACATTCCCTGGTCCCTTGTGTTGCGTAGTTTTAGTTTTGTTGTGCTGGGTGCGATTGTCTCTCATCACGGGTCGTTTTTTTTTCATCTTCTTGATTTCGCTTGTTCTTCCGTTCCACAAATTTGTTGGAGCCTGTTTTTTAGCGGACCGCAGACTTAGATTATGGCTATACTCGTATGTATGAGCTGATGTGTTGACACAGATGTAGAAGTGTGCTGAACTCAGCCCGTTTCGACCTGCGCTGTACAGAAAGTTGTGTTTGACTTTTTTTTTCGAGTAATTTGTCGCCGAAACGGGAGTGAAGTCCTAGTACGGGGGTCCATAGTAAACAGGACCAAATATTGTCAGTAAAAAAAGGTAAATATATAGGTTTTTATGTATACCATAGGTCCTGTTAACTATGGACCTCCGTAATAAAAGGGGTTACACCTGATGTTTACCCGGAGGATTCAAAAAGGGGGGGGGGGGGGGGGGGGGGGGGGGGGGATGTGTGACAACAACCTGTTGGCAAGAAAAAAAAAAAACGGTGAACGGTTCTCCCACCCCACCCCTCGGCAGGCTTTACGCGGCGCGAGATAATGGAGCGCTGCGTGGACACGTTCGCGGAATACGTCCGGGAGGGGCGGATGGAAGGCCCCGAGCGCAACAGAACCCGGCATCACTGCTTGGGGACGCTGGTGAAGCCTCTGGGGTACCTTTCGTCGGGCGCCAAGGTAAGAGAACGCTTCATTTATACTTGCATTGCCTCACCACTAAATGGAAATCATGACACGAACGCCTCGACACAGTTTAGATACCCGTGTATTCAGATATACCAGGGTAGTTGTTTTAATCGATTTTCTCGTACGCACTGATAGGACGCCCAAGCGTCCGAAAAAGAATGTCCGAATCATCGTGATTGTATCGGCCTGTTGGCCCTGGTCGGGTTCAGGGGAGTCACAGACCTCTACCTCACGCTATTGGTAGGAGGGATCAATAGCAAACGCTCGATTGATGTATCACGCAGCTTGCAAAATCAAGCAAGGTCTCGAGCTACTATCATCACGAGTACTCGGGAGAACTCCAACCCGACTACATAGTTGTACGTATGGGTTTTTAATGAAACCATAATATCAAAAGTCGCTAGCTGTACACGTGGGTATGTACGGGAACAAGCTCGAAAGACACTGTGAACGATGGCGTCCTTGCTTAGTTCTCTACTAAAAACGAAGTCTCGAAAACACGTTTTTTTTTTTTTTTTTTTTTTCAAAAACTAACGTCCGCTGCGCGCGCGCGCCGGTGAAAAAACGAAAACGGGGCATCTTGTTTCTCTTGGGCGAACAGGGCAGCCGAAAGTTCCGGCAAGAGCTGGGGCGCGCGGTGCAGGCGCAATCCAAGATCGATCCGGACACCGACGCGCTCCGCGAGGTGGTGGAGGGAGCAATGGCGCTGATGCCGGACGAAGCCCTGGACCAGCCCGTCGGAGACCCTCCGGAAGATGCCCTCGGAGTGCAGGCGGTTGAGGATTAACGCAATGCTTTTTTGTTTCGCTTTTATTGCAGGATTTATTACATATACAGCAGCACGTCGCTTGAGGAGGGTGCGTGAGTTTGTGTATGTGTTTTTTTTCTTGTATTTTTTTTCAGGTGTACGACCATTTTGTTCATCGTCCTTCACACGGAGCGCTTGTGATACGGGATAGCTGGAAGCGGTTTTTTTTCATCAAACAGATACCTTTTTTTACCTGGTACAATTTTTGAGCAAAAATAGATGAAAGTGCGGGTACTTTTTCTCGTTCTCTCGAGAGCCCGTTTGAGACTCTCGCAGCGCACGTGCAGTTAGGATTTTGCGCGCGATGGAAAATATTCGCGTCTCTTTTGATACGTTGCCGTATTTTTTAAGTGGCTATTTCTTGTTTTTTTTCAGGCGTGGACGAGTGCTTTGGTGTCGTACGTGTGAAACGCTTGTGATTGATGTGGGATAGGTGGAGTGTGGTCTCGACTAACCTCGTGAGGGGTTTGATTTGAGCTCGTAATATGTTATCGTCGTGAGGCACGACTTAAAACCCAACTTTTTTCAACGGAGCTTTTCTCGCCTAGCCCCTGTTCTCGCAAGCTGTCGAAGCCCACCAGAGCCATCAGCGACCGACTGCGTGATGGTAATACGAGTTTGTCTATAGCTACCGGTATCATGCGCTGGAGGAGTTTTGGACTATTAATAACTCGACGGCCAAGACGACACAATACATCGTTCGAGAACCACATCAGCGTCAACCGCAAAATATTGGTGAAGCAGAACGCAAGGGGGAATGCGTGCCCTTGCTGCCCTCGCCCCGTGCCCCGCCCCACCACTCGATAAGGAGCGCCTCTTGCTAGGCAGCGAGAGACCTCGTGGCCGGGCGGCAAGGCCAAGGCAAGGCAATAAGCAAGGCGAAGCCAAAGTAAGGCAAAGAAAAATGCCAACCAAGGCGGGGTCGTTCGAGAGCGGCCAAGCCACACCAAGGTCTCAACTCAGCGCAGCCCCAGTGAAGAAAAATAAAAATGGAAGAAATCGATGGCCTTTTGACTGACGAAACGTATACCTTCGGCAGCCTTGAATGCACAACACCTGCAAACAAAACAGATAACGCCCCCCGGACGCTACGGTGCCGAGAGCCCTGCCGTAGCATAAAAAACGCTTATATTACGTACACTAAATATCACGAAACGCCTCGCTCGTGAAAACCTACCACTTGCTCCCGCGAGCCAAGAGGCAAGGCGAAGCCAAAGTATGGCAAAGACAATGCCAAGGCGGGGCCGTTCGAGAGCGGCCGAGCCACACCAAGGTCTCAACTCAGCGCAGTCCCAGCGAAAAAAAAAAAACTAGAAAAAATCGATGGCTTTTTGATTGACGAAAGGTATACCTCGGCAGCCTTGAAACGCACAACACCTGCAAACTAAACAGAAAACGCCCCCCGGACGCTACGGTACCGAGAGCCCTGCCGCAGCATACAAAGCGCTTACATTACGTACACTAAATGTCACGAAACGCCTTCGCTCGTGAAAACCTACCACTTGCTCCCGCGAGCCGATAACCCTAGCCCGGCCGCAGCAACAAAAAAGCTATACAGTGTAAGACCCCTGCTCAGAAAACGAGTACTAAAAGGCCTGACATTACAGCGAAGTCAAGAAATCCGGGAGCCGTTATATACTGAACATATTGTAGGACGTACCCGCTCTCAAATAAGAAATACAGCCTGGGCCAGCTTTCCTGTTTCTTAGTAGGTGTCCTGCAGTATATGAAGTACTGTACACCTCGAAACGCCTTCGCCGGTGAAAACCCACCACTTGCCCGCGCAAGCCGCACAAAGCCCCGCCGCGCGCGCAATGCATCCCCCTACTAGTGTCACTCTAACAACCCGCCTCCGCCCCCGTCCTCAAAAGCGACGATGCATCCTTCACGAGTTGCTCTTCGCCTTCTTAGCAGTATCACCCCCCGCGGCCTCCGCTTCCTGCCCCCCCCCGCACCTTGCCCCTGCCCCTCCCCCGTTCGCTGTGGCCACGGCCACTTTCGGGGTTGGCCTTCTATTCCCTTTCGCTTCACGACCATTACGTTCGCTGCTGGCGCGCCTGCTGCGCCTCCCCCAACCCCGGAAGAAGTAAACGCCGTCGAAGAGGCGCCGAACCCTCCCCCGGCGGTTCCTTCCGAGTTGCCAAATCCTGGAAACCCCGGCGCTCCTGCCGTTCCCGATGGCGCGCCAAAGCCAATCGTAGTCACCTCTCCGGCGCCACTGCTTGCCGAGGCGCCCCCCGCCCCGCCCCCGCCTCCGCCCCCAAGCGAAGATGAAGAAGATGCGTTCCCGAAGCCGACGGTTGTTGACACGGCACCGCTCTTGTACTCGGCCAGGGCTTCCATGTCTTTGCCACTAACCATGGTGTCGATCGTCTCGCGGATGGCGTCCAACACGTCTTGAAGCTCCTCCGCCGATCCGCTGGCGAGGGGGGGCGGTGGCGGCGGCAGCAGCGGCCGGAGGCTCTTCGCCGGATTCTTGCCCTCTACCTTTGCCTTTGCCCTTGCCCTTGGAGTTTTCGCTGGACGATTCCGCGCTGTCCTCGCCGTTGTTCTCTTTGCCGGGGGACGCGCACGGTGTCGGCGTTGGTGTTGCAGCCGGCGGCAGCGCCCTCAACGACGAGAGCATGGCCTCGAAGATTCCCGCCGCCAGACGGTACTGTTCGAGCGACAGGGCCACCATCGCATCCTTTTTTTTTGGAGGGGGGGTTGGGGGAGGGGCAGCGGAGCGGCAGCGGCGGATGCGGTATCATTGGTTCCGATTTCCGACAGAATGCACAGGGTAGTGAGAAATGCGAAATAAGCATTGTTGGGCAAACCGAAACAAAGGTCCGTCGGCCTTAAGAACGCAACCCATTCAAACTGAAAGAGCACCAATAAAATAATGCATACCTGGTATGACACTCGGTACGTAGAACCCACATCAACCCATTATTTTAAACACAAGGACAAAACGAACGAGCAGCAGACACAGGAATATGTCTTGTCATCTACATCTACACACGTTTGAAAACACAAGAAAACGAACGAACATGGGATATAGAAACGTATTATCGACAGCATGAGCGTGTGTATATATGCAGCATGCGTGAGGCATGCTACGATATCGGTAATGCACCTTTTTGTGGCCTACGATAGGAGTACTGTACCTTTTTTGGGCCTACATATTTTTGCCTCGACCGTACAGTAGGATCAGCCTACTATTGTTGGAGTACAGTTCGTGCTTTACTATAGTAATATTAATAGTAATATTCATGATATGCTGGATATATAGGCTCACCGACAAAAAAAGGCAAAAATAAGCCCGCAAGGCTCACTACTGTTTAGAGGACTGCTACTGTATGTTCAAGGTTGGGGCACTTTTTATCCGACGCGTTCTACGGTCGAGGTAGCACATTTCCGCTGAAACGTTTTCTGAATGACGGCGTTTCTTAACCCAAAGTCGTCGGAACGCCAATCTTGTTTCGAAAAATGACGCTTATGTGTGCTTGGGACATGGGATTACTTCTCGGGATGCAATGTGATTTTGCTGAAGTCAGCTTTCGGGTGAGGTATGGAGCTCCTTAAGGTAAAGTGAGGAGCCTCAGAAAATTTAGCGTGAACCTCTATCGTAGAACGCCTCATCCCTGGACAGGTTTGCCTATTAAGTCGGTACACGTTGGTACTCACGTGCGTTGTTTGCTTAGAGATAGAAGAAGAGCCGTTTTTTTTACTTTCGTGCACAAGGAGACCGAGACCCAAGCTCGTGCCTCGCTGGGAAAACCCCTGGTTTTCCATCGAAGTTACGCCTCCCAAGTATCATACCAGGTATACACATACGATCCCAATACCTGGGTAATTATCGGGCTTTCAGCCTCATTCAAAGCAGTACCATAACATGACGCTAAGAAAAAGGGATTGGAGTAGTCGTCGTCCCACAAGGTTGATGGTAAGACTATGCTCAAGGTTTTTTCTTTCTTCCTTTCTTTCATCCTCCGGCGGATCGGTAAAAATAAAGCTTAATCCTTTTTAGCACTGCTGTCCCGTTTCGGGGACAAACTGCTCAGGATTTGACTGGTCTTGTCCCCAAAACGGGGCTGAAGTACGCACACACTATTAATAAAAGGGTCACCATACTTCCACGCTCGGAATACGTGTCGTGGTATCAAGTTGTTCAAGGATGGCATTGCGCCACGACAAGGTTCTAAGGCTTGGCTGACATATTTGATGTTTCTTGTTGGCGGGCCCGCACTGCAATCAAGTGTATTTTTTTGGACGGGATTGAATGATTGCTCATCGGCTTAGGCTTAACCCGTTTAGAACTGCACTCCCGTCGTATTGGGGGCAAACCACTCCAATTCCAAGCACTTGTCCCCAAAACGGGACTGCAGTGCTCAAAAGAGTCAACCTTTTATCTCGTCAAAATATGTGTTTGGGTGACTTACTATCACGGGGGACCACAGCAGTAAATAGGACCAAGTATTGTTATTACGGGGGTCCATATTTAACAGGACCTATGGTATACATAAAAACCTATATATTTACCTATTTTTACTAACAAAATTTGGTCCCGTTAACTATGGACCCCCGTAATAGTAAAAATGGGAAAATATATAGGTTTTTGTGTGTACCGTAGGTCCTATTAACTATGACCCCCCGTAATGTTAGTATATGAAGCCCCTCAGAAGAGGAGCCTCATCAACAACTACATAGGTCCAACCCTAACACCGCAGCAGCGCACGTCGCGTGTACGAGGTATCGAATAAGCGGCAGCAATCGCCCACCTTGTCAGCGCCCTCGAGCGTCGACGCGTAGAACAAGGCCTGCGCCCGGCGCACGTGCGCGTCGGCCACGCCTCGAGACACCGGGCACGGCATGGCTAGGCGGTGCTGCAGGCACTTCTCGAACTCGTCGGCGGCCTCGTTGTACATGCCGTTCACCATGTTCAAATCACCCAGTCGGAGGTGGACCTATCGTCGGGCCAAGCGACCGAGGTCGATCGGGGTAGGGTGAGGTTTGGGGCGGGGGGGGGGGGGCGACATGAGCTTGGCAGTTGGAGAACGGATCAGAGTAAGGGGTTTCGCGGACACAAGCGAGACGATTACACACTATGAATAATAATACAATACTATTAATAGCACGAGGTTTCACAGGTCGCAAACTACGTGTAGGTCATAGACAGCAGTAATATCATGTACCAGGTATTAATAATATCATCGCGTGCCGATTGCACCGGGCGCGGGTCAGGTCAAATCTCACGGGTCGGGTCGGGTCGGGTTGGGTCAGCTGACCCGACCCGACCTGCAAGATTTTGAAAGCCTCTTGACCCGACCCGACCCGCCACCTTCGGATTGACCCGTGAGACACGGGTTTCATGTGGGTCGGGTCACCTTGACCCGCGAGACTATTTATCTTGACCCGCAGGTCCGACCTGCGGATCCGGCCCGTGGGTCGACACTTCAAAAACAATTTAATACTCATTTTTGTGCCCACAAGCGATATGTGGCCTGGCTGTGGTGGGTATAAATGGATGCGGGCATGCGTGCATGGATTTGGCAGTGTTTTAATGTTTGAATAAGATACCAAAGGAGCATTATTGAGTATTTGTACGATAAAAGCCTTGGAGTAAGAGAGCGGGAAGTGTTTTGAGTGTCAGATCCGCGGGCCGGATGCGCGGGTCCGACCCGCGGGTCAGCAGAAAAGAACTCGCGGGTCGCCCTGGCCCGACCCGCGAGTGACCCGTTTCTCGCGGGTCATGACCTGACCCGACCCGTGAGCCTTTCATCACCTCTTAACCCGACCCGACCCGACCCATGAGATTTTATAATTTTTGAAATACGTCAGCTGTGAGTTCGACTGATTAAACAGTTGATACTCAACTTTGCAAGCTGCGTAGTACGTCTCGTCTATATTCCATTTTTACCTAATTTTACAAGTATTGTGATAAACCGAGCGCGCGTATTCTATATGCGATTTCTTGTCAAAGATATAGGCCAGCGGCTCCCCTGGATGCTGCCCGGGTCAACAGGACAATTCTAAATAATCATTCGTGAGATTTGAAAAAACTCATGACCCGACCCGACCCGACCCGTGAGATTTGAAAACCTCTTGACCCGACCCGACCCGACCCGTAAGATTTTGAACACTTCCTGGCCCGACCCGACCCGACCCGTGACATTTTGAACACCCCGCGAAAAGCCCTGAAAAATACGACGTACATACCGAACGTAACGTACGTACGCACCAGAGGACAGCAGAGTCTACGTACAGCAGTACAGCAGTAGTTGATGACAATCGCACAGCGTCATGAACGCATGAACCCCGGTGTACCGGGTACCCGGTACAGAGTACAGCATTCGTCCGTACGTCCATACGACACGTAGGTCCCAGGCAGTGCATCGCGCCCGCATGGTGCACAACAAGCGTCTCATCGCTGGATGAACCCCTCCATCCGTTTACCTACACAATGAAGCTGCGCGTACGTACGTACGATACCTCCCCTCCGGTGTATCGCACCCGGTACGTACCAGGTACCAAAGGACAGCAGTCAGTACAAGATGCAAGTGTCGTTGAAAGCAGCACGATACTCACATCACTGCTGCTGTACCAGTACATCTGCAGTACGTACGCAATGTTCGTGGACCGTGAACATCCATACTTCAGGGTGGCTGCGGTACGGCCTTATCCGTCGCGCAAACCAACAACAACAGTGAAACAAGCCCAGCCCACTACGACTCACAACCCCGTCCTTCTCTCACACCTTGCCGATGGCGACTCGAATATCCTCTGTCAGCTCCAGCTCGCTGTAAATCCTGCGCGCCATCTCGAGGTTTTCCCAGGCAATCTCCAGGTCTTCCTCAGCCTCCTGGTCTGGCGTAGGTGCGGCGCCGGCGCCGTCGTCCCCGTCTCCATCTTCAGGGGCAGCACCCGCCTCTCCCGCGGCGGCCCCACCGTCCGAGGCTCCACCACCTCCATTCTCGCTTGCTCCATGGAGCTGGGCGTCCACGATGGCCATGGCCTTCTTCTTCTCGACCTCGGTGATCGCGTCACCGAATACGGCGCCTGATTCCTCGGCGTTATACAGGAGCGAGTTTCCGTACTCGTAGTAGAGGGGGGCGAGGGCGGGGCACATCTCGTTTCCGCTGAGGACGGCTACGCGGGTCTCCAGGAGGCCGCTGAAAAAGTTGACCGCCTCTTCGAGCCGCCCATCATCGATGAGCTTTCGCCCGGCCTTGTACTGGGGATCCGCGAGCGTGGCCGCCACGGTGTGCCCCTCTTTCTTGTCCGACGACATGCTGCTGCTATGGGGAGGTTGCCCTGAAATGGTGCAAGGGAGTGGCGCTGCCCTGTTGTGAGGCAATAATGTCAACGTCGCTTGCTTGCTCTGAGTTTTTCGTCTCCCCTCACCAAGTACACTGCTGTGCTTTCGCCCTCCGTAGCTGCTCTGGTTTCTTGCCTGAAATCCCAGAGCGTGGAAGGTTCAGCGACCCTCTCTTGCCGTTGGCTTCCTCTAACGTCTGGTACTAACGAACTCCAACTCCGTGGAATGGGGGAGGGTTTTTGAAAAGTGGGGAGCAGTGAGGGTGCGCCACCGTCGGGGTGAGAATATTTGAAAAAACAAACAGCCCCTACTCAAAAATGCTTCAAGGTCATCAAAATCCGTGGTGCAGAGTGGGTGGAGGGGCATAACCAGAAGACATTCAAAAATTGAATTTGGAAGCCACGGCACCCGCCCCTCGTTCTCCGCACCAGAACTTCACCACTCGCACCACCGAGTGCAGGCTTCTGCTATCATGGCGAAGAAAGGAGCTGTGAAGATGGGATTAGCTGACTTCCTGGGCCCGAAAGCCGCTAACGCGTCGCAGTCGGTCAAAGGGCATATACTTCCCTCCGGCCCCGACCCGAACAGAGAGTGAGTGCACCCAGCGACTTTTGGGGGGTAGAGACCACTTTTTTTTGTGGGAGCTTGCGCTAACCTCTGTCCTTGGTGCGGGACATGCCGACGGTCGCCGATGTTTACGTGTTCACGCGGCAAGCGCCTTCACCGGGTAATTTTTTTGGGCGTCTAACCACGACCGCTTATTGAGGCCGCACGTCTGCGTGGTGCGTGTTCCGTAAAAAAATGTACTTTTATGAAACTCCTCTCACAGAAGCAGCAGTGTGCGTGGTGCGTAAGCAACGTCGGCGTCTCCACATCCGGCATAATTCCTGGTGCTGCTGCTGCCATGTCCTGCTGCCGCTGCCGCATGCGATCGACGGACCCATGTGGCGCGCTGATTCGTTGGCCGTTCCCTTGTGGCCAATGCCGTCGCCCCACTGCCGGTATAACTAAAGCCTCACACTGCTCAGCAGAGCGACCGACAGCCTACGATGAATCTTCTCGAAAAATACGTTTGGCACGAGTATATACGAGTTCGCGCACAACGTGTGCACACGAACACTTTCGGTTTTCTACTGTTTTTTCAATTGTTCGAGGTCTTTCGAGTGTAGTTCTAACGAAAAACTTCCCGTTTGGTCGAAAATGCATCGTACCAGGGGTATATACTGGAATGCATTTTCATTAAAATCCTGCCCGGTGTTGCCAACTGCTGTGACGGGCCTCCCTCGTCCAGTTTCCCCTGCCCCCCTCCCTGCCCTGTCCCCTATTCCGACTTGTATTGTACGCGGCTAACTTCTACTCTGAAAGAAAACCGCAACAAACCAGACCCCACCCCCCCGCGGCGAATTCCGTCTCCCGTAACCCCGCAACTCATCTTGCTGCACACCCCCTTCTTCCGCCCCTTCCCTTCATCCTCTCGCCCCCCCCCCCACCCCCCCCTCCCGCATAAACCCTCTTGCTCTTTATGAATCGGGTGGGTGGGAGAATGCGATCGATGTCACTCGTGATGTCTCTCTCCCATTACATCATACTCCTGCCTTCGATTCTCTCTTTAATACCACTTCTGCGTCTGTTGCTTCAGCTGTCGCTACTACTGCTCTCCATCTCTGCCGGTGCCTGCCCGATAGCTGGTATGTGCTGCTGTGCTGCTGCTGCTGCTACTGCTGTGCCCGAATTTGTATATTTCTTCCCCTGGAACCGCCCCCCCCCTCCCTCCCTCCTGTTTTCTCCTATATTCTACGATCCGCCAAACTCCAGATTGTTTTTACATTCTTCCATATTGTCTTCATCCGTGTTCCAATCTTGTGTTTTTTAACGGTTTTCTTGCCGTCTTTCCGTCTTCTGGTATGTACGTACGGTCTTGATCCTTTTTCAGACTATTTTCCACGCCATCGTCCGCAATCGTTTTTTTTTTTTTTTCTACAGAGCGGTTTTTGCTACAAGTCATAATGCCGCGTTTTCTGTCTTCTGTTGTCCGACGTGTGGTGCCGCCCGTCCGCCTCCCGCTCCTCCCAATTTTCTCCGGCCTGTAAAAAAATAAAAATAAAAAACACAGCCCCGACGAGCGCCGCGGTCCTGGAGGACGTCGCTATGACGACGACTATGACGGCCCCGGTGCTCGTGCAGACGGCGCAGACCAGTGGAGGCGGGGACCCGGGGCTGGCGGCGGCGGCGGTGGTGGCATGGAGGAGCGCCGTGGCGGCGGATACGACCACGAACGCGGAAGCATGGCTCCCGACGACGGAACATGGCGCAGCCGTGCCCCCCCTCCCCGTCAGCAGGGCGGTGGGGGTTTCGACCGCGATGGAGGCGGTGGTGGTGGTAACCGCATGGGCGGAAGTGGGGGCTTCGGAGGAGACCGCGATCGCGACGGCGGAGGCATGGGCGGCGGCGGTGGCGGCGGTTTTGACGAACGTCGGAGCGGGCCCGGAAGGGACAGCGGTTACGACAACCCTCCCGCCTCGACCAAAGAGCGCCCTCGTCTCCAGCTTAAGAGTCGCACGCTTGCCCTGCCCGAGCAACCCGCCGTGCCCGCGGCGACCGAAAAAAAGGCGCCGGCCCCGGCCTCGAAGCCGAAGCCGTCGGGGCCCAGATCGAACCCTTTCGGCGCCGCCAGCGCCGTCGACACCACTCAGCGAGACCTGGAGATCGAGGCCAAGGCCGAGGCCGCCCGGCAAACCACCCTGCGCCGCCGGGACGAGACCATCCGCTCGAGCAAGCCCGCCTCCGCTGCCGTGAATGACGCCGGTGGCGAGGGGGGAGACGCTGCGGCCGAGCAATCAAGAGCCCCCGCCGGAGCGGAGGAAGAGGGTGGCGCGGGGTCTCCCACTATAGTGAGGGTTGGGAATGGCGATGGCGGCGGCCGAAAAGGACACGACGCGGCGGATGATGGTTCTCCCATTGCGCCGAAGGCGGAGCCGGCGAAGCCCTTGGGCAGATGGGCGGCCCTCCGGCGGGAGGGGGGGGAGGAGGAGAGGACAGAGCGCCCCCCGCCCAGCGCAGGGATCGCGACGATGACCGCAGGGGTGGCGGAGGCGGAGGATTCGACGGTCGCGGTGGCGGCGGCCGGGACGAGAGGTCGTCCTTCGGGAGACGGAACGACGGCGACTCTGCCGGCGGCGGTGGTGGCGGAGCGGGAGGGTTTGGCGGCGGCGGCCGCATGGAGCGCGAGCCTTTCCAGCCCCCAGCCCCTCCGGCGGGGAACGCGTTCGCCAAGCGCTTCGGCTCCAACGACCGCGAAACGGACCGATCATTCCCTCGACCCCGGGCCGGAGGCATGGGAGGAGGTATGGGCGGCGGCGGGGGCGGGTTTGAACGCAATAACGATGACCGACGTGGAGGCATGGGTGGTGGCGCCGACCGGTGGGATGACGACAGGCGCGGCAGCGGCGGCGGTGGCGGCGGTTACGACCGCAGGGACGACGGCCGCGGCGGCCCGGGAGGGGGGGGGGGAGGAGGTATGCCGATGGGCGGGTCAAGGTTCAGGAGGGAAGACGACGGAGGTTCTCAGCGCCAATATGGCTCCGGAAGCGCAGAAGGGCGCCCCGCCCTTAACATCAGGCCACCCAGTGGCAGCTCGGGCGCGACATCGTCGCCGCCGTCCTCCCTGTCGAAGATGTCCATGAAGGCAACCAATCAGTCGGCGCCTGCGGTCGACGCCGAAGTTGCCGCCGCCCCGGAGCCGAAACCGGAGGTCGAGCCGACGCCGGAACCAGAACCGGAGCCGGAGCCGGAAGAGCCCAAGGAGGACCCGGTCGAGGTGGCGCGATTGTCTGCGGCCGAGGCACTGGCGAGCGGTAAGCGCGGGGCGGAGCTGAAAGAGTTCGTCATGGCGCAGGAGAAGCGCACCACCGCGGGTGCCTTGCTGGCCGCCGTGCTGGAGGGCACCGAGAGCCCCCAGGACATGAAGTGGACGGAGAAGGGAGAGTTCGGGCCGGCGCTGACCGCGCTGTCGGGTGACAGCACGGAGAAGCAGATGGAGATGATCTACTCGGCGGTGGCTAAGTGCAATGCGATGGGTTTCCCGAAGGAGGCCGGGGTGGCGGTGGTGCAGACGATGTTCATGGGCATGTACAACTGCGACCTCTGCGAGGAAGAGGCTTTCATCGAGTGGAAGGTGGGGGTGCTTTATTTTGTTTTGTTTTTTTGTTTTGTGACGACGTTTGTGAGGAGCTTCTTATACTCTTAGCGCGGGGCGCTTTATATTTATTGGTTTGTGATGACGTTTGCGCGCAAGGGTTCGTGCGGTGGATGCAAAATTATTTGCGGTCACCCTGTCACCTCCCCCCGGCCGCCCGCCCGTCCGGCAGCGAAAAACAAGATGCCCTTTTTTTTTTTAATCGATTGTTATCGTGCTGTACAGTCGGTCGGTCTACTATGTCCTTCGCTGCATATCGTAGCCGCCGTCTGTTTTTTTTTTTTTTTTTCTTTTTCTCTTTGCCGATGGTGGTGGGTCATTTCGAATGGCCGATCCCCTTTTTTTTGTTTTTGTTTCGTGATTTCGCCGGAACCTTTGATGAGGCGAGAAATAATGCTCCTCTCCACCCATCGCCAATGCCATATTTTTTTCCTCACCCGTTTTCGCAGGACGACGTGGACAACCCGGCGGAAGGTCGCATGAAGGCCGTCATGCAGACGACACCCTGGTTCTTATGGCTGGAGTCGGTCGACGAGGAGGAGGACGAGGAAGACTGAGCGAACTGAGTCCAGGGGGGAGGAAGGGACGGGGGGTTCTGCAGCAGTCGTATTAATAGCAGCCATGGGCCTGAGAAGAAGCTATTAGCCCTCTCAGCCAAGTGGACATTTTGTTTCCCCTCTTTTTTTATTTTTTTTCTTGGTGCACAGCGGTAGAAAAGCTTTCGGGCTGGAGGGCGGGGGGGGGGGGGGGGGGGGGGGGGGGCGTGCACCTCGCCCTTACGTGATTTTTGGGTTTCGACGTAGGGGGGGGGGGGGGGGGGGGGGGGGGGGGGGGGGGGGGGGTGAAAGCGTCCGAGGAATGTGGCTGCTTCGTCTTTGAGAGCGACCGTTGTTTTCTGTATGACTATTAGCCCATTTTTGGCATCGGGATATGAAAATCTTCACTCGGCAATACGTCTTGGGCCCGGAGCGGCTGGGTGGAAGAGTCTGCGCCGAGGTCGTCCTACGGAAACGATGACGGTCGGTGAATGAGGCCGTAGGCTCCAGGGATCTGGGGGGGGAGGTGGGGGAGGGGGTGTCGCTGTGGAAAGAAAAAAAACGAAAGGCCGTGAGAAAAATGTGAGTTTTTGTTGTTGTTTTGAGTGCGTGTGGCGATTGTGACCATTTTTTTCCTATGATCAGTGGAAAACCATTTTTTTTTTCCTCCCCGAGGAGCATGTTCGTGTGGGACAAGAGGCGGCGGGGGGGGGGGGGGGGGGGGGGGGGGGGGGCAACGGGGGGGGGGGGGAGGGGAGGGGAAGCTTGCGGCGGCCTTGGCGACTGCTGCCGGTAATACTATCATGCCCATGATCCGTGCCCGCATCAGAGTGAGGGTGGTTTGTTTTGTTCTTTGCGGCGCTTTCGGGCGCTTTTTCTTTTTTCCAGACCAGAGCAGGCTGATACGGTAATGATGTATTGGTAGTTAGTGGCGTCGTGCTGTGCTTTCTGCCTCGTAGGTGTCACAGCAGCCGGGGGAAAATACGCGATGGGGAGGAAACAGAGGAGAGAGGGATGACAGATGTCGGTGGTAACATCGGAAGGGGTTGCGTATACCTCGGTGTCCTTGCGCGTAACTAAGTAACTACCGCCCCAGAGGGTCGTAGCTTCGTTGTTTCTATAAAATTGGTCTTAGATCTGCAAGAGTGTGTGTGTAGTAGGATATACACTCGGGGGTTTCCCGGGTAAGAAGCTTTTGTTGTTTGGGTCGTGCTTAGGTAGGTACATATCCGATGCCTCCGAGTGTGTAATGCCCTGCGAAACACCCGTCCTTTGGAGATCAGATCTGGTGCGTTTTTTTTTTCTTCGTCCTTTGTTGTTTCCGCTCTTCGTACGACGCGAATAGTCGTACGTGAGTTCGTAGTAGCACTCCTCCTCGTCCCTACCACCTCGATGCCTCAGCCTTGCCCTGCGTATCTGTTGTTGTTGTTGTGGGCCTACATTTTGACTTTTTCAAGTCCATGACGATGATTGGGATTTTATCGATTGATTGGCTGATCTGGCCTCTTCGCCGCCGTTGAGCAACGAAAAGAGCGCGAAGCGTGGCCGGGGCTGTGGGGGCCGATGTGCCCCCCCACCCACCGTCCAGCTGGTCTGCGTACGTAAACTTTATTTTTTTGCTGTTTCTTGGTGCCTCTCCGGCGTGTGTGTGTCCGTGCGGGAATTTGTGTCGGAGAAGAGACACCTCAACCGCGCCCGAAATTATCTTGGTGCATGCGGGGCGCGGGGGGGGGCGGGGGGGGGGGGGGGGGGGGGGGGGGGGGGGGGTATGTTTGTTCCGCTGCAGTGAGTGCGGCGCAACTTTTGGGAGGCAGCGGAGCAGTTGATTGGCCTCTATGTACGAGAGTTTTGGCGGGGTTGTGGTGGTGTCATCGGTTGGTAATGTTTGTCAAAACACGTCAGCAAGCACCCAACATTCCTCACGTTTTTTTGTTTTTTTTTGTTTCGTCTCGGGGGGCGTCTGCGGCGCGCTCCTGGTGATGAGAGTGGTCGGGCGTCGGTGGCAATCGGCAGAAGAACACATGCTGCTGCTGTTGCTGCTGCTGCTGCTGCTGCAGCAGCAGCAGACTGTCGTAGCGCGTCGTGGTCGAACAAAGAGGGACTTACCGCTTCTGCATGGGTAGAAGCTGCCTCGAATTCACAGCTGACGTGTTTGTAACAGGTTTTATGAGAACTCCCTCGAAATTGCTGCTGATATCCGTACGATAGATGTCTTGTCGTTCACGTTGAACCGTTCTGCGGTTCGGTTCGATCCGGACGCTGCAATTCCAAAATTGACGACAACGTCATTAAAGACATCAGTATCCCCAGGGTGCCTACGAGTATTTTCTGCCTGGTGCCAATCAGGTGTTGACTTGGGATCTCTCGCGACACGGGAAAGTCGAAATACGTGTCCTGTTCCGAACGCAATACTGTGATCAAGTGGTTTTTGTAGAGGAGAGCACCTGATTAGCGTCTCTAGAAAAAAAAATTCTGCACGTTTCTAAAAAAAAAAAATGCTGCACGTATGTACGTACGCACGCGAATGATTTTTGGTGTATGAGAGCACACTTGTACGTTGATTAGATGCACACGCTTCAATCAGGTGGAACACTAAATGGGCGTCTCAACTCCAGCCGAAAGCACCCATTCAACAAACGTTGGGTTTGTTTGACGCGTCCCTACGAAGGTACCGGTGCATACCAGAGGTGAAGAACAGATCTGAGTGACAGCAGTGCCGAAAGAATATCAGGCCCCAAGATGGTCGTGTGGTGTGTCGTGCAGACGAGCAGACAACAATGAATGAAGCAAAGAGAGGGTTGGCTTCCAAGCCCTTAGTCCTTGCAGTACGAACTCCAGGTAATATGTCCTCAAAATGGGACTGCAGTCCTGCAAGAGAGGCAAAGCTAACAGGTGCAGTGAGGGGAGTTTTCACACAGGACATATCTTTTTCTTTTTCTTTTTTTGCAGTAGTATATTCACAGTAGTGTCTGTCCCCAAGAGTTTTCACTCCGAGTTGCCCCCCGTGTTCGTAGTGAGCGCAAGTAGATTCGGTGCACGCCAGGGACGACCCATGTCCTGCCGACGACGCCAGTGTTATGCGTAAAGCAGTATATGGACCTACAGCAGGGACCGACTACTGTGCCAGCAGGTGTGCCTCTGGGTCTGCTCTGGTCACTCACACATACACGGTGATTGACGATGTTGGAAGTTAAACTCTTGTATTAGTTGCTGCTCGCCTCGCCGGATATCTTCTGAGCACAAAGGGGCGAGGCATTGATCAGTCAGGCAGGCAGGCGATAACGCCTGCTAGGTATTCTGAGGGGACGCTTGCTACAAATCATACCGCCGCAACAGGGGAGAGGGGATACCACAACACAACAAACACGTGTCGGAGAACATCATGAAGCATGCATGATGAGACGGATGAGATATTTCGATGCCAAAATGCATGGTTTGGCCGATAGCTATACCGCCACCATCTGACACCATGCACCCCAATATTGAGCGCGGACAAATGTTCAAAAGTCTGATCCGCCTATTTTATGTACCTGGTATAGGTTGGGTTGGCGTCGGTTGGCAACGACACTGTACTGTAAAGCATGTCGCTCACTACTCGAGCTAGGCAACCAGGGTACCGCTTTATTATATTTTATTTTATTCTTGGCGGTCGGTCACAGCTGTTCGTCGAGCTATAGATCATGTGCGCTAGGTGAACAACCTTTACTCCGCACAGGTGGGAACGATCGTATCACGTAGTGTTTATGGTAAGGCACCCAAGAGGCAGTTACATAGTACTCCCATTGCTATCTCTGGAAGTGGCTACACCGGAAATTAAATTAACTCACTGAAGCTGCCATCCATACGCAAGTCCGCCTCACAAGCTGTTCTTAGTAGGATGCAGCTCACCCTTCATGCGACTCGCCGGACAACTCGCGCTTGGCGCAAGCAATGTCCACCTGGTCGTTGAAACTCGACATGCTCTATCCCGGCACTGTGGGGATGCGAGGGTCTATGGCCGTACGACTACGGCCATGCATGACATGAGTACACCCCCCCGCCCTTGAAAGGGTCTATGGTCGGTCATACGACTACCGTCATGCATGATAATGATAATGAGTATATACCCCCCCCCCCCCCCCCCCCCCCCCCCCCCCCCCGACCCCAGGGGCAGACCAAATAGTGCATGAGTTTATGAAGTACGGGGAAGAAGGAATGCTTACCATGATGGTTATGTTGTATAACAGGATATGGAAAAACGAGTACGCACCTAGGAGGTGGAGAAAAGGAGTAGTAGCAAGCTTATTCAAGAAAGGAGATAAGACCGACCCGGGGAAGTATAGAGGGATAACGGTACTAAGCACAGTAGGCAAAACATTTTGTAAGATTTTGAGCGATAAAATGGGAACGATGATGGGAGACAAAATAAGCGGAGGGCAAGCAGGGTTTATGCCAAACCGTAGCTGCGTAGACCATGTGTACACTTCAGGTGAGATTATTCAAGGTAGGAAAGACGCGGGACTAACAACGTACTGTGTCTTTCTAGATGTACGGAAGTATAGAGGCTGGCGGTACTATTACGGGGGTCCATAGTTAACGGGACCAAATTGTTAGTAAAAATAGGCAAAATATATAGGTTTTTATGTACACCATAGGTCCTGTTAACTATGGACCCCCGTAATAAGCACAGTAGGCAAAACATTTTGTAAGATTTTGAACGATAAAATGGGAACGATGATGGAAGACAAAAAAAAAGCGGAGGGCAAGCAGGGTTTATGACAAACCGTAGCTGCGTAGACTACACCTTAGGTGAGATTATTCAAGGTAGGAAAGACGCGGGACAAACAACGTACTGTGTCTTTCTAGATGCACAGAAGGCCTACGACACAGTATGTGTGGAGAAATGCATTGTGGAAAAAACTGTGGGAAATAGGAATCAGAGGAAAGATGTGGAGAATGATGAAAATATGACGGAATGTGCGAGAAGTGCTGTGATGCTGGACGGGGAAATATCGAAGTATGTTGACATTTTGCAAGGAGTTGCACAGGGATGTACGTTGTTCCCTAATCTATTCAAGATATATATATATATATTAACGACCTGATAGTAGCAGTCGAAGCAAGGCAGGGAGTCACGGTAGGGGAAGATACGGTGTCGGGATTGATGTTTGCAGATGACTTCGGGGGGATATCAGAAACACCCGAAGGATTGCAGAAACAATTGGAGAAGGCTCTAGAATACACCAGGAAACGGAGGGTGACGGCGAACGTCAAGAAATGCGCAGTAGTTGTTTGTAACGAAGATATGGTGAACCCGGTATATTTAGTTGGACTGTGGAACTGGGCAGAAGATGAATTGCCGATCGTAGACCAGTATACATTGGCGTAGAGATCTCAAAAGACTGCTCTTGGGATACACATATAGCAAAAGTAATAGGAAAGGGTAAAAAGCACACGTAGGCAAAATGGATGAGATCCTAACAGACACGCACTTTGACACCAGGATAGGAGATGTGTCCTGATGAGAATGTGATAGTACCAAAGCTACAATATGTAGAAGTATGGGAAGGGAAAGCGAAACTCGTAAAACAGTCGGAAACAGAACAGATGACAGCAGCTAAAAAAATCCAAAGATGCTCAAGTACGACTAGTAGTACAGTATTAAGAGCAGAACTGGGAACGTACCCACTCAAGACAAATAGAGACACGAGAAAGTTGAAATGGCAGTATTAAGTAAGGAATATGCAAAAAAGGAGGTTGCCAGCCATAGTTGATGGAGCTGTATGGGAGAAAGCAACAAAAGGGCGAGCTGGAATAAGGTGGGATGACGTAGTTGAGAAAGTATGGAAGGATCTAGGGGGAAACCAACAAGAGGTGATGTCCGCCGGGAAGTTTGGGAGGTACAAGGCAGAAGTAGAAGAAAGGATAGAGAGAAGGGAAAGGCTAGCGCCAAGAAACGAGGTGGAATCGGAAAAACACCTGAGAGATTTACGGGGGATTGAGCGAAGGAACATCAATGAAAACGTATTTGCACGGCCCAATGGACTTCGCGAATTTTGTGTGGGTGACCTGGACCTGTCAGAAAGAAGAAAGGGGTACCAGGTATACTAGTAGCCGGGAGGAGGAGGAAGTAGATGCACAGATGTGCCTGTGTGGCAAAGCAATGAAGAGTAGAACTCACATAGTAGGAGAATATGAAATATACAAGGAAGAACGGGATGTGTTAGAAGAGGAGATGAGGGAAATAGACGAATGTGACATGGAGGAGTTTGATACACTAGATATCAGCGGGAAAACGATCTATCCTAGGAGATAGATGGTGGCCACAGGCGGCCGAACAGGAAGGGGATAAGACCAGCAAAAGGTTTACATGAAATATATGGAAACAACGTAATGAGTGCCCAATTGCTGGAGGTGTCTCTAGTGGGAACGGTGCTAGGAACGGTGCTCCGTCTCGAAAAGGATGCGTGGTCAATGGTCAAATGACTAAGGCAAGCAACAAATGAGTACGCCCCCCCCCCCCCCCCCCCCCACGCCTCCCTCTGCCCCCCCCCCCCCCCCTCCCCCGTCTGCCTGGTCGGTGAAAACCCGACATGCTCCGTCCCGGCATTGTAGGGATGCGAGGGTCTATGGTCATACGACTACGGCCATGCATGAGATTGAGTACATCTCTCCTATCGAGTACACCCCCCCCCCCCCCCCCGGCCACACTAGCGACAAGTAAAAAAGTCGGCCTCCCATCTGCGGTAATAATGCTGTTGTACCAGTAACAGATATACTTCGTATTCCTGGTAGTCATCGAGTCTCTACGGCGAATACGGCATGGTTGTAGCGCCCGCCCGGCCCAGTCCCAATCCAAAAACGGAAAACCACACAACGAGCACACTATTACGGGGGTACATAGTTAATAGGACCTACGGTATACATAAAAACCTATATATTTACCTATTTTTACTAACAAAATTTGGTCCCGTTAACTATGGACCCCCGTAATAGCAGACGCCGTGGTTTTACACGAAGCGCACGAGAAAGTTGGGAGCCCAATGTCAATTTACTTTCGGGAGGCCAGCGCGTACGGAACAATCGTGGGACACATTATCTACCAGGTGTACCAAAATAAACCACCACAAGCGCTACGAAATATGGTACCGTTACAGCGGGCACCCCGGGGAAGGAGCACCCATGATGAGAGCATTCTGGAGTTAAGAGCGGTCGAAACGGCTTGTCCCACCTGTACCAAAAGCTACGTATTGCCCGCTACAGACAATAGCAATGCTTCGAAGTACGTGGTGAAGAGGGCGCGCTTCCGCTTGCCACGGGGTGCTCTTGACTCGGGGTACGAACATGCACTAAAATACCACGTAAAGGGTCTCTGAATTCCGCCCTTCCTTTGCACAAGGCGCAGTCGTGTGTCACGGTTGACTTGCTTACTCGCAGTATCACGGCAGCACGGGAACAGCAGTATCACGGCAGCACAGCATCACAAAACACCACACACAAACCGCCCCCCCCTCACCCAGGTGCTAAAAAAAAAATAAAGCTTTACTTTTACCATTCCGCCGGAGGATATAAAAAAATAAATAAAATAAAACGGACGTGGAAAAACACAACGCTTCTTGGCCAAGATACGATACTAACTGTAGACTATTATTAATAATAGCGTGGGACATCGTATCGATAAAATCGATAAAAATCGGAAAATCAAGCTTACGTTTATAGATCAAAATATCAAACTTTGGATATGCATCGCATCGAACGTGTTTTTTTCCCCTGCGTCCCCTCTCCTCTGGCATCCCCATATATTTGTGTCTTAACGTTGATCCTGAACGATTGTTTTTTGACGTATCGAGTATCGGAAGTCGTATCGATTTGACTCTTCGTTCGTCGGTATGATGCCGTGTCGAGCGATTAAATACAATAACCGGGAGCTTGCACTTCGTACAAAAGCCGCCCTCCACCCCCTCTCCTCCGGTATGGCTGACTGACTGGGCAGGCTCTTCAACCGAAGAATATATAGATAGCGGAAAGCGCGCGAGAACGTGAGCTAGAAGCTACCTTCGATGAAAATCGACGAGAAGTGAGAATGCTGAACCCTATGCGCGACAAAAAATAATAGCACGCACCGGTGGGAAGAAGGGACGACACCTGTGACCACGGCTTGTCCAGAAGATCGCTGAGGGTTAAACCTCCTACGAGTCAGGCTGGAAAGTAAAAAACAATATACCACTATATATGCAGCCATCTCTCGTCAGAAACCCGAGATCACATGTTTGGCCAACACCCTTCTTCCTGGCGGAGCACAATTTACGGGGGACCAATAGTAAATAGGACCAAATATTGTTGGTAGAAATAGGTAAATGTATAGGTTTTTGTGTCTACCGTAGGTCCTATTTACTATGGTCCCCCATAATATGAGGAAAATATTCCCCAACAAAATCCTGTGCTGCAGACGACGAGCGCCTACAACAGGCGCCCCTCTTGCTCTCTCACTCTTGTTTTTTCCTTCTAGGGTATTGAACCCCCATATACCAGGCACATGCCTAACCTTGATAATTAACGGGGGGGGGGGGGGGTTCACGTATCCAAAAAATCGAAAATTGTATCGATTTTACTCTTCGTTCGTCGGTACGATGCTGCACCGAACGGCCACTACAATGATTGGTACCCCGCACTTCGTATAGAAGCCGGTGGCGCCGATGACCTACTGGTATAATTATCTCGTGACTAGTACTCGTATGGTGGATTGCTTGAACTCGAAATCCCCGCCAGGGGACTTTTTCCATTGCAAAACACAATTGAATACCCGGTAGCAAAATTAGCGCCCAGCAGCGTTCGTTCGTGCGCATGCACGATTCGACGCGAGACGACGAGGCAAGAAAAACGCAATACTCTTCTCGCCAAAAATAAAGAAAGAAGCGCATCGTAGTAGGGCTGGGGGGGGGGGGGGGGGGGGGGGGGGGGGGGGGGGGGGGGGGGGGCTGCTATGTGACCCGACAAATAGATCAGAGTTTACGAAAGGGAGGGAGCTGCAGAAGTAGGACGAAGGCAATACATTGGGTGGAATAAAAAAGGGGGAAAAAATAACGTCGGTAGAGTCCCCCCCAATAAACAGGTGACGACCACGATCACCACGACGAAGATGACAACAACGACAACCATCTCATCTCTCTCTATCTTCCCTCTCTGCGCCGGCCCACCCCGCCTCCTACAGCCTAGACACGGGGCGCTTCATGGTGGCCTGGATGATCCCGTGGGGCTCGTCCACCGGGTAGAATATGTTCGGGAGGCCCGTGTGATCCGCGTTCGCCAAGCCGTACTTGCTGAGGTCGAAGGGCAAGTTGTGCACGTTCGGCATGTAAAACGTCACCTCCGACACCCCCGCCACGCCAGCCAAGACGGCAGAGCCCATCTGATAGCACGTGTGCTGGACCGACGGACTCGCGACCCCTATGTCAGCCGGGCCCGCGAACTGCTCCACGAGGATCTTCACGATGCGGCTGCGATCCTCAACGAACGAGCGGGAAGCCTTCAGGTCGTACTCCCAGTCTCCGTCCATGCACGTCCCCAGGAGTCTGAGGCCGGGAAACGATCAACGTGTGAAATATTGCGTGCAGTGCACAGCGCGAAACCGGCGTGCTTTTTTGTTGTTGATTTTCCACAAAAAATCTGCGCTAAGAAATACACGGGGGGCCGCGGTTAAATCACACTTTTCCACCTGGAAAAAAAACGACCCCAACAAAATTTTCAAGTTTCAATTGTTTCGTCTCCAAAAAGGTGGGGCGTGAATACACAGCGTGTCGCTCGACAACGCACCCAGGCTCACCAACTCTAAACCCCGACCCTTACCCTGAGGCCGGTCCTTTCGCTGAAATTTGTGCTGTTCTTGTCCTGGGTTAGCACCACCAACGGAAAGGCGGGCCCGCACGGGGTGCATGCAATACAGCACACGACCAAAACATAAGATGTGCGATCGTGCTTCGCGAAGCCACCCCACGCAGAAGGGTGAAGTCGTTGCATAGAACATGCTTCAGATAGTTGCTTGTTGCGTTTTTGCTCGGCTCTTGTGAGGCATCTATCTGCCTGTCTCCGTGCCTCCTAGGGAGCGCCTTCTCGCGTCTTCCGCGCGCGAAAAGGGTAGAGCGGGAAGGTCTGCTCCAGCTGGTACATACGGTTGAGGCGTTCGATCCGAGATTGAGGCCATTCGAGCCCAGATTGAGACATTTCAATCCAAAGTCGAGATGATACCCAATCCATGATCGAGACATCCGCTTTCAAGATTCCAAGATCGGGAGATTCTATCCAACATTGAGACATCAATCTAGGATGGGAGACATTCAGTCAGGGACTGAGGCATTCAATCTCAGATCGAGACAATCGATCGAAGTTTGGGACATTCAGCCCCAAGATGAGACATTCAACCCAAGATCGAGACATTCAATCCAACGTCGAGACAGTCAGTCCGAGATTGAGACGATCAATCCGAGATCGAGACAATCCATCCCATTCATGCCGCACGTATACACTACGCGCCAAAAAACCCCGACGAGCGGTATTTTGGAAGCAATTTGTGCGGAAGCCTCTTCAGGTGCAGCCTCTGCAATTCACCCGCAAACATAACTCACGCACTATTTACGGAGGAGGACCATAGTAAATAGGACCAAATATTGTTAGTAAAAATAGGGAAATATATAGATTTTTATGTATATCATAGGTCCTGTTAACTATGGACCCCCGTAATAATAACAATCAAAGAATGTCAGGAGACGTGTCGAAACACAAGGGTGTAGGGTGCAGAACCTACTACTCCACACTAAGACCTCCCGCTCTACGCCTAGTGCAAATACAAGGGCCATTTATACGTTATTAATGAATCCAAGCGGTCTTTATGCTTGAGGGACACAGTGGTACGTACAGGTTCTGTGTTATTACGGGGGGATCATAGTAAATAGGACCACATTTTGTAAGTAAGAATAGGTGAATATATATATATATGTTGTGCGTACCGCAGGTCCTATTCACTATGGCCCCCCGTAATAGTTAACCAACAGGACTGCAGTCCCATTTTGGGGACAAACCAGTCAAATTCTAAGTAGTCTGTTCCCGAAAGGGGACTGCAGTCCTATTAAGGGGTTAAGGCAGTTTTTTTTTTTTGAGGCAGATCTTGCTTTCCTGTCATGTCTCGTGATCTATTTTTGCTAACCGCGCGCTTGATGCGAAAACACCGTGCTACAGCGGAAGATGCTGTAGATACTTCCAACACCGAGGCACCGACTGTCGCGAACGATAACACAGCACGCGAGCCGCTGCCGCAACGGCGCAACGGCTATGAACACCATCAAAGCCAGCGGGGGCGTACGGCAAGGCTCGGCGCAACGCCTATGAACACCATCAAAGCCAGCGGGGGCGTACGGCAAGGCTAGCTCGCCTATTACGAGGGGCCATCATTAATAGGACCAAATATTGTTAGTAAAAATAGGCAAATATATAGGCTTTTTCGTGTACCGTAGGTCCTATTTACTATGGTCCCCCGTAAAACAAAACATCATTTCAAAATCCATTTCACCAAGATCTCGAAGGCATCCACTCCACAAAAAATACCGGGCGGACGTTTGTCCAAGTTTTTGTAATTTCAAGACTGACCTGTCGGTAGCTTCGGGCAAGGAAGTGTGATTGTCCTTGTGGAAATTGGTGAAGGAAGACTGTGTCGTCTTGAATAGGGTCAAGCCTTTCACTCCGCCGAAAGTGCGGACGGTCACCAGCCCGCGGTCGTCCCGCGCACCTTCGCTGCGGCCATACATGAAGTGCGGTCCGCCTTTGACAAAAGCGTGGTCGTGCTCTCTCTCCTTTCCCGCGCTATCGGGAGCGATGACGCGGTTCCAGGTGTCTTCTTTCACGGTGGCGCGGCAGCGGGTTACCAGCCGCGGATACGTGGAGAGGAAGTGCCTGGAAAGCGGGGTAGTATGCAGGCGACGTGTTTGTGTGTGTCATCTTTTTTCGTATGTAGTAGAACGAGTAGTAGGGGCAGTAGCAGTCGGAGTGGTAGCAAGTAGTAGTAGCACCAGTGGGGGGGGGAGGAGGGGGGGGCGTACTCATTTGTTGCTTGCCTAAATCATTTGACCATTGACCACGCACGCCTTTCGAGACGGAGCACCGTTCCTACTCCTAATAGAGACACCTCCGACAGTCGGACGCTCATTACGTTGCTTCCCCATGTTACATCGAAACTTTTGGCTACTCTTATCCCTTCCTGTTTCGCCACCTGTGGCCACCCTCTAGCTCCTAGCAGGGGGAGAGGAGGTCGACTAAATTAAACGAAACAAAGCTCCACTTCAGGTCCCTTTTGAGGCAACCCATCTATTCGTGCTCCTGCCCCCCGGAGTACAAACAGCGATCCTTGCCCCCCTCACGCTCGGCGACCATCAACATATCTGGTGTATGGGGTGGCTTTAGCCTAGTCTAGTTATCACATTCTTATTACAAGAGGTTGCACACGGACTGGAAACCCTCAATACTTCCACCCTTACTACTCATAGTAACGACTCTCGATTTTCTTATTTTCCTACAAATATCAGCCTGGCTTTCTCAGAATAGTACCCATTTTCTAACGTACATCACTTATCACCTACCTGACGACAATGACGGAAAACGCCTCCGCGCAATCGAAAGATCTTCTCTTCGCCAGGACATAGATGGCGTTTTTCTGGGTGTCCGTGGGGATGACGGTGGAGTTGTCCTGGGCGGTGAACGCTGGGCCGGTCGGCCCGTCGAGAAGTACCTCGACGTTGAACTGCAGGACGGAATGCAGCTGGCCCTGCCGTATGACCTTCACTCAACATAAGTGCGCACATCACCGCGAATGTTGGGTTCGGGGTGGGGGGCGGGGAGGACGGTCGTCGTAAAACGATAGCATACACGTATATACCAGGTACCCAGTCTGATTCCAAATATAAGGTACATCTCGTTGGCCACAGTAGTATGTACAAAAACGTACAATATATTTCCGACCAATCATTGATGCCAAATGTTACCGCTCTATCCGAAAATGCAAGGACCGTTATGGGAAAATGTTGCGAACGACGTCAGCTGTGAGTTCGACCGATTGAGTAGTTGATACCTGGTACTCGAGTTAGGAAGCTGTGCGAAATGTCGCGAGGGTTTCGGCATTGATATGAAAAAAATGCACAAACGGACCTTATATTTCAGGACAGTGAGTGGCATGATGTGTAAAGTCCATCTCTTAGGCGAGGATTTTGAAATCCGAAAAAATCCGAAACTGTGATTCCTACGTGCTTACATGTGTTTGTAGACCCGCGGTCTGACAGAGTTGGGTTCGCTTTTCTCAGAATACTCGCAGCCCTTTGTTGAGAGGTATTTAAAACCGTTACTTCTTCATCCAGGCGGGCGGTTCGAAGTTTTTACGGTGTTGGCACTTTCGGACAAGAAAAAACGGAAAGATATTTTCCGAATATATACCGACGTTTCATCAGAGAAAACGGCCTATTTTTTTCGGATAAAGCGCGTTCGAAAGTGAGTGTATCAACAATTTTCCAAACTGCTGTCCTGGAGAAACGGCAAACGGCGTTGGACGCTTTTCGTACAATAGCTGGCAGCTGGCAGGACTTGAAAAAACAGCGGGCCCGATGCGCCCGTTTTCCGGGTCAAACACACCTGCGAAGGTGCTCAAACCTCCATCTCTAGATATGGAAACCAGTTTGCCGTAAGAGGTGGCCGGACCGTTTCGATTAATACCCCAACATGACTAATACTTTTAGGGCTGCACGTCCCGTTTGGGGGATAAACTACTCATAATTATTCCGGGGGACCATAGTAAATGGGACCAAATATTGTTAGTAAAAATAGGTAATTATATAGGTTTTTATGTTACCGTAGGTCCTATTTACTATGGTCCTCCGTAGTAGAGCGGTTTGTCCCCAAAACGGGCCTGCAGTACTACTACGGAGGGCCATAGTAAATAGAACCTACGGTAGACACCAAAAACTATATAGTTCCACATTTTTTCAAACAAGATTTGGTCCTCTTTACTATGGCTCCCCGTAATGAAAGGGTGAAACTTGAAGACATCAGAGTCGCTGACGTGACGTGAAGCCATCACGACAACACTCGTAATAATTGAAGCATTTCCAAGCCGATCGCCCACACAGCAGTCAAAACTGAAAAACCATCGAAGTCTTGTTTTTTTTTTTCAAAGCCACAGCAGCACATCCCGAGCGGGCCGGATCAACCTGAAAGTCTTGGCCAAAATCACAGGGTTCGACACTGTTTGACTTTTCCGTGGCATGAGCCATGGTACCACCCATGGCATGACCATGCATCCCCACGGCATCCCATGGCGTGGCAAGGGATTCTATGACAGGCCGTGGGGGGTGCCCGGCACGCCATGGGTGGTACCATGCAACCCCCGCGGCGTCCGCCGCGGCACTCCATGGCAACCCCACGGCATGTCATGGCAACTCCCACGGCACCCCAATGTCCACGGCACCTAGGGTTAATGATATAGGGTTGGGCTTAGGGTTAGGGTCAGGGTTCCATGGTATATGCTGTGGAGGTCCGTGGAAGCAAAATCACAGCATCCAAGCCCGCCGAATCACCTAGAGTCTTACCAAGCACAGCATCCTAGCGCTAATCACCGCCTTAGGGTTTGGGGGAGGGTTCGGGTCGGAGGGTCGGCTTCAGGCGCCAAGCACGAAACCTCGGCACGCATTCACTACTATTATCATCAAGGGGTGATGGCCAGGCCTCCCACGCGGAAAATCTACGAAGAAAAGGGCACCCACAAGTGCTGATTCGTAATATTTCCAACTGCTGTGTGTTCGTTCCTGGTCGAGCTCATGATGGGGATTTCCCATCCACTACGGAGGGCCCGTCCCACGTGTCCGGTACTACTTTGGGCAGAGATCCAGCTACGAGTGGCGTCGTACCAGCACGTCGCAGTTCATACACCAGTAGTTTCGGAGTTTCGACCCTGCGTTAGCTCCTGAGCTGTACGAGTACGATGCATAATTGGTACCAGTACAGAGTACAGGAAATTCAATGTGAGGTTTCGCCGCTATCGAAAAAAACGAGAAAAAAAACACAAAATTAGCTGTGGTACGTATTTTTTTCTGGAAGGGTACGCTATGTACGATCGGCCTACGTAGCTCTACCAGCTGTGTATCACCTTGGTGACCCTGACCCTTCCCTTCCCGTGGTGATTAGCAGCAAGCATGGCCATGGCTGAGTGTGCTGGGTTGTACTTTTGTGATTTGTTCTTTATGCATTGCTACACAGGGGAGTTCCACAACATTTTGAAGATTTATCAGTAGGGAACGCCTCTACTGCACTTAGAGAGGATCCTGTGCGCCAAGATACGGCGCCAAGACTTCGACTTGCACATGGCACGCGTTGCACTTCCTGCTCTCCGTCCTACCTTCCGGGTCACCCAGCACTCTCATTTTCGTCCCGAGGCCCTTCATCGTCCCTCGTGCACCCTAGGATCTGATAATTCAGAAAGTACAGAGTATACGTATATCGTACCAGGAATATGCGATCGCTCGTATATCTCTCTCGGACGACGGAAGTCAAGGAAGAAGTTTCGTCCAGAACTGCAGCTTGGGGATCATCAACATGGCGGCGCCCTTGAGCGAAGATCTGCAGCTGAAGGTGGAACAGCTGACCGAGAAGATAGCCGCCCAGGATGCGAAACTAGCCGAGCTGCACCAGGAGGATCGCCCAAAGAAAGAGGAGGGCGCAGAGGCAGAGGAGGGGGTGCCTGCAGTTACTATTAATAGTAGTAGGCGCGAACTTGGAGCCCGTTCGGGAAAATACGTTATCGTGAACGAGTGCCGAAGTTCGACGAAAATGCTCGTATGGGTTGACTTGGCAGCTGCCTCGCCTTCAGTACCTCGGCTGCCGCGAAGCCTCGGAGCCCTCGGACGAGCCCGTCCTCGTCGGCTCAGGAGACGTACTGACGAGCGATATGCTCGCTCGTCATCCCGAAAGGAAGCTCCTGGAAGCGACACGCGCTTGGGGGTCCTGCTGGAAGCTGTAGATGGGGACGGGTTACTTCGCAAGAAGGTCGCAGCGGGCTCACCGAATGGGGCGTTGGACTATATATCGATCAGTGGCACGCTCTGAAGTACGTCTGTTATCAAGAGCTTTGGCAGGGCAGGTACAGGGCTATCCACACGCGGCGACGGGAGGAACCCCTAGGCTTTGCCATGGCACCACCTGCCGCAAAACCTTCTACGGAATACCACGGAACTTCCACGGACCTGCACGGCATACCATGGAACCCTAATCCTAACCCCAACACCAACCCTAACCCTAACCCTTGGTGCCGTCATTGGAGTGCCGTGGGGGTTGCTATGACATGCCGCGGGGTTACCATGGAGTGCTGTGGGGGGGTGCTTGCCGCGGGGGTTGCCATGGTACCACCCATGCATGGCATGCCACGGCGTGTGCCATGGAATCCTATGCCACGCCATGGGATGCCGTGGGAATGCCATGGTATGCCATGGGTGGTACCATGGCGATGCCACGGCATGCCACGAAAAAATCAAATAGTGTAGAACCCTGCTACTTCGGGAGGATCGACGATGCGGTTGGTGGCATTGCTGAAGGTGTTGGTTCCAGACACGGACGTCAACTACCACATCTTGAGCCACCCCTCCTTCGGCGACGCCATCGGGGAGTGTCTCTTACTCTACGCGGAGGGCCTCTTCCGTAGCACGATCGACCACATCGTTCGGGACCGCCGAGGCGGGGACACCTGCTGATGGTGGATCCTCACGGAGGTTTTGTCAGGGTTCTACACTATTTGACCTTGTCGTGGCATGCCGTGGTACCACCCATGGCATACCATGGCCTCCCCACGGCATCCCCACGGTATCCCATGGCGTGGCATAGGATTCCATGGCACGCCATGGCATGCCATGGGTGGTATCATGGCGACCTCCGCGGCAACCGCCACAGCATCCCCCACGGCACTCCATGGCAACCCCATGGCATTTCATGGCAACCCCCACGACACCCGAATGTCCACGGAAGCCGACGCTCCGACCCGAACTCTAACCCGAACAGGCAATGTTCAGTGCTGGAATGCTGTGTCTGATAAGATTGCATTAATAGGTTGATTCGGTCGGCTGGGATGCTGTGCTTAGACTCTCGTAGATTGGATTGGCCCGCTCGGGATGCTGTGGCTTGGAAAAGCTCTAGGTTGATAGAGCCGCGTGTACTATACCCCTTAGCCAACAGAGAGCGCAATTAGCTACCTTAGGATGATTCACCATAAGCAGACGTCCTTTACTGGGACTGCCACTGCGAGCTCGCGAAATACAGGAGCGGCGGTAATTGGGGCAGATGCCTGCACGAACGCACGTTATTTAACTTTTTTCATGCCACCACGACAGATGCCACGGCAAGGCCCACGGGTTACTATCTGACTCGGACCGTGCCACGGTTGTGCCCTAGAGTATTGCCAAGGTACTTACTTACCACGTGACAATGTTCATGGCAAGACCTCACGGCAAGACCCGTGGCAAGAGCCGCGGCAAGACCCAGGGGAATGTCCACAGCAAGACCTTCACCTGGTACCCTGTTCCCATTTGGTATTGTGATCCTCTGGCACTCTGCTTCCACCCACAACGTGCGTAATAATAGTCAGCAGGAGCCGCCGGAGGCCCACCTGGCATCCTGCTTCCATTGGACCCTGCCGCGGGTTTTGTGGAACTTGTCGTCGCGGGAGCCTTGGCGCGGGGCTTGCCGCAGGCCTTGCCGTGAATATGCCGTGAACATGGCGTGCTGTGGGTATTGCCATGCCGCGTGGGGCTTGCCGTGACGTGCCGTGGCGCTTGCCGTGGGGGTTGCCGCGGCATGTCGTGGGCACTGCCGTGACATGTCCCGGCGCTGCCACGAAAAAGTGAAACAGCGTACATCCCTCGATCCTAACCTGCTTGAGATGTTGTGCAGGATCTGTGCAGTAAAATGTCCAACCCAGGAAACATATCTCAGATCATGCAGATCACACGATTCCCATCCAGCAACGTGAGCTAGATTATGTAGACTAGATCAAGAATATATCTACACTGGAAGATCTAGATCATGAACTAGGAATGATCTGTAGATGGTATATCTGTTCGAGGTGTGACGTGGTACTTTTTTTTGTCCAGAAGCAGCATGAAAAATCGAGGATGCCAGGGGGTGGAGAGAGATTCACGTTTTCGGTAGCTACTTATACAAACAACATAACGAAGTTCCATATTTCGATGATGCATCGACACTTTTCGACACGATTTTTCTTCAGAGCTTATGAAAGGTTCTACGGGCTTCCCACGCCGATATTCGAAAATTGTGTGCGTGTACGTGTCCGCTTGCTTTCAGAAGCTCCAAAACCTGCAATTTATTTTCGTCCAAACGATGCCCGACGAACAACCCCGACGCCACCAAGCCACTGGGCATAGCTCATGATCTTACCGACCCTCGCCAGGTTTCAGCTCCTTTGGCACCGCCTGCGTGAGGTTGTGCTGCTTTTCACCTCTCCCGTCGAAAATACTCTACAGTAATACGAGTATCGTTCTCAAGTCTACAAGAAGACGAGCACTTCTCGAGGCCCCGTGCAAAAAACCGTCGGCGATCACGGACACACGCCCAAACTCTATGACGAAGGGCTGGCCACTAGCACGGACACACGCCCAAACTCTATGACGAAGGGCTGGCCACTAGAACCTTCTCTTTATGCTCCCCCTCCCCCCTCGGCTCCTTTCTAGTGCCCGATCTTCCCCCTCTTCCTCCCTCCTTCCCCTCTTGCACCCCTCTTCCTCTAATTTCCTGGTCCGAGTCGAGATCGACTAGAGTTGCAAAAAAAAAAAACAGGTACAGCAGTGACCATGCCCATGACCAGGGTTCTCTCCATGGGGGGGGGAACATGCACCAGGTACGGTGGTGACCTTGCCATTATCAAGTTAGGTTCTCCCAGCAAAATATACCAGGTACAGGAGTACTGACAATGCCCCGGTCAAGGTTCGGACATCGGTACAACATACCAGATACAGTATTGAACATTCCACGATCAAGATTTCGCACAAACTTAGAGCATACGAGGTGTAGTGTAGACCATGCCAAGCAGTAACTAATTCTTGGCGACGGTCAACATCAACGCAACATTTACTTCTTGAGACTGTTTACCACGAGTAGGCGACATCGGGAGGGGTGATTTCTGCCACAAGCGAGGGCGGTTTCGGCCTGCTCTATTCCAGACGAAGATGCCGAAGCAGCAGGAGAGTCAGGAGACCGACCGAGGTGTGGGCCCCTATACTGACCACCCGCTTCCCTAAAACCGGTACATTACGCTAGAAAGAGGTCTTGACGTGACAACAACATGGCCCCTGCATAGCGTTTTTCATGTCGACGGTGCCACCGACAGTACACGGCTGAGTGAATACATGTTTCGGAGCGAACGTTGGAATAACAGGAGCGCATCTAGGCCTGAGGCAACTCGACGCGGAAAACAACAACAACAACAAAATCCACCTCCCCACCCATTCGCCGCTCACTGCGCAACAGCGGAGACGGCGACACCAGAATCTCGTCTCGCGACGTTTCCCGCTCTGCGTTCCGCCGTGACACGGGGCATGGCGCCGGCGATGCGGTTGAGGCCTCCAAGCTTCGATGTCAGGAACGCTTGCTGCCTCCTAGTGAGAACGCTGCGGTCCCCTCTCCATACTTTGACGCCAGGAACCCTTGCCGTTCCCTGCTGTGACTGCTGTGGGTCCCAGGTCCGCCTTCGTCGGGATATGCGTACCCCTGTTAGAGTGATAATTGCGAAGGGAGCGCAGGAGTTGCATTGCGGGGGAGCACAGTAATCAGGACCAAGAGCGTTGAGAAAAATTAGAGGGATGGTTCGAGCATACCGTTTTCAAGGTCCATCGTGGCTTCTGATTAATATCGTCACCCGTGACATTAAGGTGGCTTGGACTACAGCGAGATACTAGCTACAAGGTAGCCATTTTGGGGGCCATTGTTTTCCTGGCGACACAACAAAATGAGAATGTGTGACTTCGTCATCATCCCGTCTTGTAACGCTGGGAGCGTGCACCCTACGACAGTTCACGCTGCCACACGCGGGGCCGTGTCGCGCATTTTTGTTGTCGTTTCAGCTCCTGCTCTCAGCGCTCGTCTAGTCGCACCAATACAGTCTTCCACGTGTATTCACTTCCCTTCGCTCGCTTCGTACTCTCCTGTCGACCTTAGCGACAGTCTTCAAGAGACGCGCGAACTGAGCAGGGGCAAGCGAACCGTGAAGAAAATAAACCACGGCAAGTCTCCGAAGAGTCGCTCGAGACTCGACCTGTGCACAAGCATACAGCCACTCAAAGCGATCGACTTGTCCTGTGACGAGAGTCGGACTACTCACTGCATCAGATGGGACAGAAGGAGAACGCAAAAAACAATGTTCAAACCGGAAAGGAGACCTTATCCCCCCGGGCAAAACATAAAGCGGTCAAGCACGAGTACCAACAGCTGTTCCATTTTCCAAGGCGGTTAGCCAGTTACCACAGGCAGGGTCAACATGCTCATATGCTCACGCGCCAGTGGTAAGAGCAGCGGTTCTGTTGTTGCAACCGGAGACATGGGTTAAATTGACACACGACACGAGTTTTGAACGTGGGAATGTGGGTGAGCCTAAGCTTTACTTTTATCAATCCGTGGAAGGAAAAAAAAAATAATAATAAATAAATAAGATAAAACTGCTCCATCGAGAAGTTGCGTATCACTCGAGACGTTACGAGGCTACACCCCTGGGAACTGGATGCACAAAAAATAGTGCGAAACATCCGGACGGGAGGCATCATCCCCCAGGCAGATAACAGCGGCTCGAAACCATACCGCACCACGTAGCGGGCACAATACGTAGCAACCGTTTTATTCCCCCAGTCGGTTAACCGTTTGCAACCAAACCGCTCATCGACCGCGAGAGGGTTACTCGATCGAGATTGGTCCGCGGCGACAGTACACGACAGCATTGAAAAAAATGGGACTTACGTACCTGGTGAAAAAAGACTTTTTGGCTCGATTTTCGCACGAAAAAAAGCCTACCGGTAGAAAATATCTGAAAATACTACTCAAAATAGTGTAGGACACACCCTGCCCCATATCTAAGAAATAAAGCCTGATCCAAAATAAGGATCACACTAGAACTACAGCCACGTTTTCGGGGACAACTACTTGAAACAAGGGTGGGATCATTTTTTCAGTCTTGAAAGGGAAACACGTGGTGGTGTTGCATAGAGTATCTCGCCAAAGCACCGGCGGGGGGCGAGGGGGAAGGAGAGGAGGGATGTACAATACCGTACAACACGCAGGATAGCGCACACTCTGGGACGAACTTCAGACCCGGTTCCCTCCAAAACATGCCTTAAGGGGGGGCACGCACAACGAAAACGGTGGCTTTGGAAATATTTCGTCGAGAAGGTTGCGCAGACGCATCGCTCGTCGTACTCAGTACGCCCTCCCCGCTGTCGAGAAAACCCAGCTTTGAAAATCGTCCGAGGGGGTGTGTTATCTTATCACCCTAGGGTGATAATGTTATACCGTACTTGGAATATCGAATTTTTCCACGGGACGTCCCATGGGAATATAATAACCGCATGGGACACTCCATGGGATGTCCTATCGAGTGTGGGAATATAATGCCCCCCATGGGACACTCCATGGGATGTCCCATGGGCTCTTCATATCCCACGGGACACCCGATGGGACGTCTTAGGTCCACGGTACAACATGCACCATGGGATGTCAGATAGAACATCCGCGGAATATAAATCAAAGGAGGCGGGTAGATTGCTAGCAAAACACGACGACGGCCGAAACGCACCTGACTGAACGTGCGCGGGTTAATGTATCGTCTGCGGGTGCGAGGCGCCCCCTCTCGCTGGTTGAGGTCGCTGCCGGCGGCCCCACCAGGGAACACGTATCGGCACAGGCTCAAGAACCCCAGGATGCATATCCGCAGGTCGAACCACGTCGCCTGGGAGATGAAGTGGCGGTGCCAGTTCGCGCTGTCGCGGGGAGGTGAGTTCACCAGGTCGTACTCCCACTTCGAGAAGAAGTCCAGGATGTCCACGAGGCGTCGGGTGTGGATGGTGTCGTTCGATGTGACGTACCCTTTGATCTTGTTCAGGCCTTGTCGCCGCTCAGACTCAGATCGCCCGTAATTTCCTGCAGCTCGGTCGGTGCAGCGAGCGATAACGCGGCGCGCGCGAGAGAGAGAGAATCGTCAATATGGAGGCAACGCCGGTCACCCAGTTTAGCGAGAGGCGGCCTCTCCCTACGCCCCGTTTCGACCCAATCCCTCACTTCGCCCAAAAATAAATCCCGGTTAAACAATATACCCGAACCAGAGCAACAAGCAAGCAAGCAGGCAGGCAGGCAGGCAGGCAGGCAAGCAAGCTGTTATACCGGTGTATAGCAAGCGAGCAAGCAGGCCAGTAAGCAAGCAAGCCAAGCCAAGCACGCGCGCAGAGCAGGCTGGTGGACAGAGTCAACTTCCTCAGCTATACATAATGTCCCACACTACTGTCTTTTTTCGGTCTTGTTTTCTGGTCTGGCTTGTGTTGCTGTGTTCTCGTGCCCGGTACGTTTGGGCACTTCACTTGCTTTTTCACCCATTCATTTGCGCTAAGCTTTGTTTTTTTTCTCTGCCTCACAGTCTGTGACCACAGAATGAGTATCTCTCTATGATAAGGAACCAGGACGGACACTAGGTGTACTGATGAAGCTGGGTAAGAAAAAACGGTTTTAATGTAAAGACAACACACACACCGGCCAGATTAGGTCACCGATCCCTGCCTCATCATGTCGATATTTCAGGGCAGACCTTTTCCTGGCATGTCCAATGGGTCTATATATAGCTCATGCTGCCGGGTGGGTGGGTGGGTGGGTGGGACCCCTACATCTTGCATGGCTCAGCAAGATTCCTGTGTTGGATCTGCACCACACAGATCCTGCACAATATATCATAACGGCAAGCAGTTGGATCCACAAGTAGATTGTGAATATCCTTGTCTGTCCGATGTGCGCAATGTTAGCCCTTTTTTTGGACCGCAGTCCCGGTTCGGGGAAAAACTATTTAAAAATTGAGTGGTTTGTCCCCAAAACGGGACCATTACGGGGGGGGCCATAGTAAACAGGACCAAATACTGTTAGTAAAAATAGGGTAGTATCTAGTTTTTCGTGTGTACCGTAGGTCCTATTTACTACTGTATGGTCCCCCGTAATAGAGTCTGTTCCAAGGGGGTTCATGTTGTATCTCGTGTGTATTTTTGTGCAGAGGTTCCGCCTTGGGGAGGGTTGAAACGCGCGCTGGACACCCCCGTCGAAAAAAAACGTTGTGCACGAAATAAATGAGTTCACACGTGAAATTCAATTGAGGAATGTTGATTGTACTCAGAAACACGACATATAAGATGCATGGTAGATTGGGGAGTTCCATGCTGGAAAGGGATTCCGGCAGAAGGGTATTGGGATATCGGGGTAACGTGTGCCCACCAATGCCACTCGTCAGGTGTAACCCTAAACTCCGTATGAGGCGAGTCAACTCGACAGCGAGGATGCAATATAGAGGAGTTACGTTTCATGTCTGGAGTCAGCCACGCGTTCCCGTGCCAGCTGCGCCTACACCTTTAGAGATCAATCAACAAGGAACCTCGCAGATGCGTACGAAATAAATACGTTCCTACCCTAGCGATGAACTTGAACCCTTCTGCACGTAACGTTTGGGGGGGGGGGAAATTGGAATTTCTCGGTGTATTACATATGCACACCGTTAATATACGTGTTATAGAAGTACAGTTCTTCAATAGATGTTGCGTTACTCTATACCTGGTACGTGTTACGCTCCTCAATAGGTGTGGAATGCCTGCATCTGAGTGTGGGTTGTCTCAATAGGCGAGAAGCGCCCCAGAGGTGAGAGTTTCCTCAATACCAGCAGTGTGTGATTTTTCTCAAACGGGAGCGGAATTCCTCAAATAGGTGGTAATTTTCTCAGTAGGTGTGAAGTTCCTAAAACAAAAAAAAAAAAAAAAAAAAATGACCCCTCGCCATGCACGAACCCGAGTCAGAACTGCAGATTAAATAAATACTCCACACATTTACGGCAGTGACGCCATTAGAACGCAGAATGGAAACCTACTGTAGAGTCTATACATACGCTGCTACGGTATGAGCAACCCGACGACAGTACGCGCCGCCCCGCGCTTCGAGATGACCTCGCGAACCGTACCCTACTACTCGTTGAAAGCAAAATATGTCAGTTGACAGTCTGCAGTGGTTTTGACCCGTCAAGACTTCTTTAAACCTGTACTTACCATACTAATCTCAGTGTGGGCAGTTTCTTGACGGCTGTCGGTTGACGGTCTGCAGTAGTTTTCGATCCGTCAAGGCCCACTTAGATTTAGTTGACTAAGTGAAGGGAGTTCGTCGAGGGCTGCCCATCAAGGGGCAAGAGCGCCGTCTACCATCGCATCATCTGCGTGGCTGAAGATGTCGCCACAAACCGCACCCAATCCTCCATCTATCCTAACCTATGCTATCCTACGTTGCCGTTGGAAAACGTCCGCCCTGAATCACATATCACCGTCGAAAATGTCGATCAAGTCGCGCAAGTGGCACGCCAGCTTCTCGAAGTTCTCCAGACATCCGAGCCTCTCGCCAAGGGTTTCCCGCTGCGACCGGACGTTCCTGATCATCGATCTCGACACCGCCTGAGAAACAACCATGAGTAGACCGCGTACCGAAGAGGGCATACTGAATAAAAAACGACCATCCCTGCCTACGTCATCAACCATTTTCCCCTGCCCACGTAGGCAATATAGTGTTTGTGTCCACGCACGGCACGCATTATCCTCTCCAAGGAGGATAGTTTAAGACATTTTCCGGGGTGTACTTCGACAAAAACCTGCCTAGCGCTGACATTCCCGGGGGGTAATCTGATAAGATTGACTACGCAGGCAACATATTTTCCCTGCCTACATCCCATAGGCAACATATTTTCCCTGCCTACATCCCATAGCCAACATATTTTCCATGCATACATCTCATAGGCAACATATTCTTTCTCCCTGCTTACGTACGCCATTTTCCCCGCCCACGAGAATGGTTTGGAGATACTCCCGAGGGGTACTTCTATATGACACGCAGGCGATAGGTGTTCCCTGCCTACACTCGTGGTAAATATGAAAGTACACATCACAGGGGACACATCCTCGCTGCCTAGGATCCAGGGCACACATTTTCCCCCGCGTGTGGGGATAGTTCAGCCTTTTTGCCGGTGGGAGTCTGGTACACCTGCTTATCAATAGGTAGGCAACGCATTTTCCCTGCGTACATAGGCAATAATACACCCTTCCTGCCCAAAAGTAGGCCATATGCGTTCCTCGCGACAGCGCTATAAAGTGTAGACATTCACCGGGGGGTGATCTGATAAGCCCGCCTCCGAAGGCAATACTCTGTCCCTGCGTATATACAGGCAATATATTCGCCCTCGTATCGACGCAGGCCATACCAGGCGTATTATCCGCGCCTACGGGGATGGTTTAGAAATGCCCTCGGGGGGTCGAACCTTAATGTTTGGTTTGCGGGCGTTGGGTTAGGGCTACGGTCAGAAGGGAGATGCCACACGTCGTCAGGGAGAGGGGGGAACTCTACCCAATCGTCAGGCCGCCCGTAAGCACCAGAATAAAAACAACAAACACGCAAACCTGTTGGTCATATCGTATACACGTACAGATATGCGCTATGAAGAGCAATCTGATAATATCATCTCACCCCCCCCCCCCCCCCGCCCCAGCCCCCGGGTCGTCCTACACGCACGCACTGCTTGCAGAGTGCGCAGTTTTCGGGACCGAAGTCGGTGGGTTTGGTGACGAACGAAACATGTCACCCAAGTTTGATGTTCTTTCGTCGTTGCTGCAGCTGCTCTTGATACAGGTACTTGTGTTTTCATTTGTATTAAAAAAACACCTGCTTTTCGCCTCCGAGTGGCCAGCTGCCCAACAGAGTAAGCACGAAAAATCCCAGAAATCTCACGCCTCCATCCAACCTTGAAAGATGAACACCTCGGGAAACCAAACCGTGGACATTCTTCGGCAGTGCGCTGCAGTTAAAAAAAGGGCAATATATACGGCTAATACCGCTACACGTATCTGCGGCGAACATAGCACGGGCTACTGTAGTTCCATGGCCATGCGCTAGAATGATATGACATCAACTCCAGCGGCGTACACCCCCACCACCACTACCGCTACCACCACCACCAGCAGCACCAACACCAATAACAACACCACCATGAGCAATGCCGGCACCAACACCAACACCAACACCAACCAACACACCTGTTCAGAAAACAGCGGAGATCCCCTCACGCGGGCGTGGCACACCCCACAAGCCGGCATCGCGTGACGAGGGAAACGGGGCGTCGACGTGAGCCTTTCCGAGGCACCCGTAGTACGACTTGAACGGGCGGGCGGCGGTGGCGGCGGCGGCGGCGGCGATAGCGGTAGCGGCGGCAGACCTAAGCCTTGCCGATGCACCAGTAGCACTGCCTACAAGAGCGGCGGTGGCGGCGGCACCTGCAGCAGCGGAAGATGCGAGCCATTCCGACGCGCTGGTACTACCGCTTACAGGGGCGGCGGCGGTGGCGGCAGGCGCAAGTCTTTCCGGCGCAGCGGTAGAACCACCCACAGCGGCGGCAGGGACGGCGCTCGCTGTAGCGGTGGCAGAGGTAAGCCTCCCCGGCGCACCGGCAGTACTACTTACAGGGGCGGCGGCTGTCGCGGTAGCGGCGGCAGACGCAAGCCTTTCCGACGCGCCGCCTGCAGGGGCGGCGGCGGCGGCGGCAGACGCAAGACTTCCCGACGCGCTGGTAGCACCGCCTGCAGGGGAAGCGGCGCCGGCGTCCGCGGTAGTGGCGGCAGAGGCAAGCCTTTCCGACGCACCGGTAGTACCAATTCCAAAGGCGGCGGCGGTCGCGGTAGTGGCGGCAGGCGCAAGCCTTTCCGATGCACCAGAAGTACCACCTGCAGGGGCGGCGGCGGTAGCGGTAGCGGCGGCTCGCGCAAGCCTTCGCGACGCACAGGTAGTACCGCATGCAGCGGCGGTGGAGACGGCGGGGACAGCGGTGTCGGCGGAAGCAGCCAATTCAGCCCCGTAGATACTCAAAGACTTCGCGGTCTTCAAGGAGAACTCCCGAAACTCCGACCTACCGGTGTTCCAATCGGTCCGGTACATCCCCAGCGACCTTTCTGTCCGGGGGTTATCGCTTTCCCGCAGAGCTTCGACGACCTTCTGGACTACGCGCACCGGGTCGGTCATGTGAAACACCTCGTGCTGGTGGTGGGGGTGTCGGAACGCCACCTTGAGGCCGGAGTAATCGTAATCGGTTTCCTCGTCCCGAGCTTGAAACGTTTCGGTCCCTCCGTGGAGTTGGAAGTAACGGCTGCAAGCCATACTTCCAAGTACACAGGGAGTTACACCAAAACAAGGAAAGCACACCGTACAATCGTGGGGGACAAGGGGGTAAGGAAAAGAGGGAAAAATTACTACACCGGATACTAAACAAGGAAAACGCACCGACCTACAATAGTGGATGGGGACGGTGGAATCAATCGGCCAATCGTGTGCGACCAGTGCACGACACGTTAGACACACTCACCATCACCCCCACCACCGGAAATAGGGAGGAACGTGCGGTCTCACAAAAACGCGCCCTAATCAACCGATCGACCAACCGAATAGTCGACAAAGCGATCGGTCCACCAATCGAACTTCGTCAAGACATCACAGCAAACCCATCGAAATTCATCGAGGATTCAAAGCGACCAACCGAACTCCGTCGAGGTATCACAGGAGCCAATCGGAACTCGTCGAGGCATCACAGCCACCACTCGAAATTCGCCGAGGCATCACAGTGGCCGTCTTTTCTCTTATTTCCCGTGGGTGCTATTAAGCTGTCTCCTCGGTTTCGGCCGCGACTCGTACAGCGTATATCCTACGTATCCGATACGTACGTATTCTCATGTCACTCTTTATTTTTGTCTGAGGCATGTGGGATTTGTTTCAGTTACTACAGTACGGTACTGAGACTGTGTTACAGCAGCATTGTGTGTATCACTTTTCCGTTTTTATTTTTCCCTCCGAAGGCAATCTTCCACTTCAGAGTTGTTGGAGCCTGTCCTGTGACCACACACTGTGTTGTGTCGTTGCGATAATGCAAGAACAACAACACCATCAGTGAGTGATTAGTCGAAGTTCGTTGAGGTCGCCACAGCGACCAATTGAAATTCATCAAGGTAGCACAGCGGATACTAAAAAATCGTCGAGTAATTACAGCGACCAATTAAAACTCGTCGAGGTATTACAGCGACCAGTCGAAACTCCGCGAGGGATCACAGCGATCAATCACGTTCCACAGCGACCAATTACAAGTTGTCGAGGCTATCGAAGTTACCAATCAAAATTCGCCGGAGTATCACAGCAACCAATCGAAAATCATCGATTCATCACAGCGAACAGTCGAAGTTCGTGGAGGCATCAGAGCGTTCAGCCGAAGATCGTCGAGGAAATCATAGCGACCAATCGAAACTTGTCGAGAAATTACATCGATCAATCAACACTCGTCGAGGCATCACAGCGACCCATCGAAATTCGTCGAGGCATCACAGCGACCCATCGATCATTGCCGAGGTCATCACAACGACCAGTCGAAAATCGATGAGGTATTATGGAGGGTCAACCGACTCAATCAAGGCATAATTACAGCGACCAATTGAACTTCGTCCAAGTCATCACAGCGACCAATCGAAATCCGTCGAGGCATCAAAGCGACCGATCGAATTTCGACGAGGTCATCACAGCAACCAGTCAAAAGCCAAGCCACACGACTCACTTTTCCACATCACACCGCCGCACACAGCGGCGATGACGTCAAAGATAACGTGCTCGTGCGGCGAAGCAAGCTCTCGCAGCACTGTCGTCAGCATCCTATGGATGTGGTCGGCGGTAAGGGAGGAAACGGTCCCTCGATAGGCGATGAAATTGTACTTGGGGTTTCCAGTGCTAACGAAGCGCGCCTGTATATCACGGTCAGGGTGGGTCAGGGTGACAAGGGGGGAGCGGGGGGGGGGGGGGGGGGGGTGTACTCGATAGGAGAGAGGTAGTCGATCTCATGCATGGCCGTAGTCGTATGACCATAGACCCTCGCATCTAAGGGGGGGGGGGGGGGGGTCATCGAAAATATAAATAGAGGGAGCCTCAGAATCAGAATGTCGCATACTTTTTCTTTTCTCCAGCGAAAATCGCACACATCACCAATTACGAAGAGGGTTTTCTTCAAGCCTCAATAAAGAAAAACACGAACCACAAACCGCAAAAACCACGTAACAAAACACGAACCACGAAAAAGACCAAAAAAGTAACACAAAACTAAAACACAAAACAAATAAAACAACAAAACAACACAATTGAAACTATAAAAGGCGGCACAAAGGAGGCGGGGGGGGGGGGGGGGGGGGGGGTACTCATTGTCATGCATGGCCGTAGTCGTATGACCATAGACCCTCGCATCCCTACAATGCCGGGACGGAGCGCGTCGGGTTTTTACCGACCAGGCAGACATTGCTTGCACCAAGCGCGAAGCGCCGTGAGGTGTTGGGCGAGTCGCATGAAGGGTGACCTGCATCCTACTAAGAACCGCTTGTGAGGCGGATTTTCTTGCATCTGGGGAAGGGGGGGGTGTACTCGATAGGAGAGATGTACTCGATCTCATGCATGGCCGTAGTCGTATGACCATAGACCCTCGCATCCCTACAATGCCGGGACGGAGCATGTCAGGTTTTCACTGACCAGGCAGACATTGCTTGCACCAAGCGCGAAGCGCCGTGAGGTGTCCGGCGAGTCGCATGAAGGGTGAGCTGCATCCTACTAAGAACCGCTTGTGAAGCGGACTTGCATATGGATGACAGCCTCAATGAGTTAGTTTAATTTCCGGTGTAGCTACTTCCAGAGACAGCAATGGGAGTACTATGTAACTGCCTCTTGGGTGCCTTACCTTGAACAATCAATTCCCTTGTGCAGAGTAAAGGTTCTTTACTTCGCACAAATGATCTCACTCGACAACCAGCTGTGGGCGACCGCAAAAAAAAAAAAAAAAAAACGGTACCCTGGATGTCTAGCTCATGTAGTGAGCGGCATGTTTTACAGTGTCGTTGCCAACCGACGCCAACCCAACCGTGGGGGGAGTGATCACCTCCATGTACTGAATCGTGATTACTCGTCTCGACTTAGCCTCCTGGGCCAGCGTCAAGATCCCCCTGACCACAAAACACACACGCGCACACACAAAAGAAACATTATCACAAGATACAAAAAAAACACACACGATTTAGTTTATAATTTGCGAAATAAAAGAGGGGGGAAAAGGGGTTACCCTCCCGCATCTATGGCGCCGTGATCTCGCGCCCCAACATGCCTACTTGGCCCGTAGTCAAGAACCCCCCCCCCCCCCCCCCCCCCCCCCCCCCCCCCCCTTCAGGCGATGCGTCGGGCGGCGGGTTGAAAAAGGAGTCCAGAGGGACAAAGAAAAAAAACACACACACACACACAAACCACAAACCACAAAACAAACGAAAAAAAAAACACAAAGTCACAACACGACACCAAAACGCCAAAACACCAAAGCACACAAAGACAACCACCAAATATAACGTAGTACATGGTAGCAAACAAATTGCGGCATAAAATGGAGGCCGGGGGGGGGGGGGGGATCACTCGCCTCGACGTATTGCGTCGTGACCGCACGCCCCAGCGTGCCTTCCGGATAATCGTCGAGAACCCCCTCCTCCGGATTGAAAAAAGACTGAGCGTCCACCAGGCCCGAGATGCCCGTGCCGTTCGGATTGGCCCTGAAGCCGTTCCTGTTCAGACGCACCAAGTCCCACGTGACAACGCCGACGAGGTCGGCGTTCTCGACCCCCTCCGTCGCGGCCATGTGGGCGTATCTCTGAGAGGGCGTGTTTGGGACGGGGATACATATTACCGTGTTGTTGTATGTACCTGTTATTGTTCGTCCTGGGGCTTGGGCTAGACCGGTCAGTGTCATCTGGTGAGGCTAGATTCAACCAATTGAGGTTCCGGATGAGGCTACTGCTGTAGCTTCAACCAATCGAACCTCCTGGTGAGACTTGATTCAACCAAATCAAGGTTCCTGGCGAGGCTGGATTCAACCAATCAGGCGAGGACAATAGATTCAACCGGTCAAGGTTTCTGGTGAAGCGTCAATCAACCTATCAATATTCCTGGTGAAACTTGATTCGACCAATCAACGTCCCTGGTGAGGCTACATTCAACCAGTCAAGGTTTCTGGTGAGGCTTCAACCAACCAAGGTTCCTGTTGAGGCTAGATTCAACCAATCAAGGTTCCTGGTGAGGCTAGGTTCAACCAATCAATGTTCCTGATGAGGCTAGATTCAACCAATCACGGTTCCTGGTGAGGCTACTGTAGGTTCAACCAATGAAAGGCCCTGGTGAGGCTAGATTCACAACCAATCAAGGTTCCTGGTGAGGCTAGGTTCGACCAATCACGATGATGTTTGATTCCACCAATCAAGGTTGGAATCTACTATAGGGTCGCGTCGAGCTTCGGGTCGAGGTTCTCGCTGATTCATGAAAAATAAGCTTCCCTCGAAACACCACTACTTTAGTTGCGATCACCTTCAAGATATCAATACCTAAATGTTTACATCGTGTTGACATCATCTTGATAATGTACAGTCTCTCCTTTCTTTGCTGATGAGTTAACACTAACTCGAGTCACTATCCAACAACTTTATCCACTCATACCCAACATGTTGCAAGGGTGTGTTCGGTATGGTACATACCAAAGCATGCCGTGGGTAGTCGCTCGGTAAATACCCTATCGAAACCTTCGGTTAGGTTCGGTACGGCTTCAAATACTCGACCAAACCCTCCGGTATGGTTCGGCACGAACTCGATAAATACCGGTACCCAACACTCCGGTAACCTCGGTACGCCCGCAAAAAAAAATACCCTGGGTACCGGTAAACAACATACACCCTCGAATAAATTTATATCGTGTGCTCGAAACGCGAAAAGCAATGCATCAAACTCCAGCCCTTTCCCAAAAAATTACAACCAGCCCTTTCATGCATACCGTCGTGCAGTGTTCCAGAAAAAGTAGCTGGTTTTTCGGAGTACTGTACTGCCATTGGCTAGGTATTGCCAAACACCTCGATGTTCGCAGTCATGAGTTTTTGACATTTCGGATGCCTTGAGCGTTTTTATCACCTTGGTGTCGCGATCACCTTTATGCTGTCGCTCTCTCGACACGGCCGTCACCGACGATTGATCAATACCTTGACGGTGTTGACGGCTGTATATTGCCGTCACGTCGATGTTGCCAGTACCTTGATGCATGCCCACGGCCTCGATACGTCGATGACTTGACACTGCCATCACCTTGACAATGCCGACATCCATAGATTTTGTTTGTATTTCGACATCGTCAACACCTTGAGATTGCCATCATCAACACCTCGACACCTCGAGATTGCCACTACCTTTGGTACTGGCGATACCTGGCGATGTTGCCATTACTTCGACAGCGTCAATACCATGACGTTATATTTTTTTTTTTTCCTTTTTTTTTATCCTCCGGTGGATTGGTAAAAATAAAGCTTAAGCTCACCACACTTCCACGTTCCCAATTTCGTGTCGTGTGTCAATTTAGCCCAGTTGGGCACGTTGACCCGACCTGACCCCCGAGAGGAGCAGGTGCGGTGGAGATAGCCACCCGGGAGAGTTATCGGTATCTTGATAATGCAATCGCCTTGATGTTGCAGCGTCACCTCGATATTGTCAATACCTTGACGATGCCAGTACTTTGGTGTCGATAACTTCGTGTTGCCACCGCCTTCATGTTTGATACCTTCATATAGTCAGTGTTTCGATGCTGTCAATACCTTGATGCAACATCACCTTGATGATGTCGATACCTTTATACGTCCATCACCTCGATATACCCAATATGTCGATATCGCCATCACCTCAATGATGCCAGTACCTCGACAACGTAAATACCTCCGACATTTGTCAACACCTCGACAAGCAGTGCCATCACTTTGTCACTGTCAACACCTGGACATGCCTTGACATGCCTTGATGCCACTACCATCATCTTGCAAGTTGCTACCCCGATAGTATCGCCATCACTGGACACTATCGCCACCCTCTGTTAAGGATAGCTACCATGCTACCCAGCAGCAGCCAGTAGCCTATACCGAGTCGCTGATCGGTAACATATAAGCCGCCTGCAGCAAATAGGCCGCAGCAGCACAATGGGGTGCTACATGGCAGCACGGCAGAGCGGTGTGTTGCATGCCGATTGAGTAGATATGCAGCATGACCAAATGCCGTTTTGGTATTAGAGAGTTACTTGCCAGTAGCTATCATTTTGTCTTCACTACTGGATAACACGGAAAATTCTGGGAGTACATGGTTCAAGAGTGGGACCCCCGAGAGACCCAATAGAGAGATTTTAAAGTGACCAATAAGATGTTCATTGCGAAGCCAGTAAGGTTATGCAGGACCCCAAAAACATTGTCGTACCTGGTGTCTACTCTGTGTCCCAAGTGGCTTAGTTGCTGAGGATCCACGTCTGGAACGACACTACACCAATTAACACATACTATCCAGAATGCTGGGTAGGCTGTCGTATGTGGTTCGATTGTCCGGTGTGGTACAGTAGATATTACCATAATGGGAATCCGTATAGGATAGGTTACGGTTGTGTCGTTGCCTGACGTAGGTCGTCGTAGGAGGAATGTGTCTCTGCTTGAGATCATCAAGGTTGGAAGAACAACAGGAGCGTTTGCACGCCCACTCGTTTACTCCACTTCTCTCCCTTTTCTCTTCTTCCATCCTGTCCTGTTGGACAAGATCGATACCAATACAGCAGGCCTGAGAGCCTTTCTTTTGTAATATGCTCCTCTGAGCTTGATTGAGCTTACTATACGCAGCCACCAGCTCGCAACTCTCAGCTGATAGTGCTTTCCTCCACCGCGGGCTGCCTGACGTAACTCAGGAGCCGCGCACCACACGCCCCCTGATACTACTCCCACCACCTCGGCAATAGTGCTGCTACCACATTGATCAGGCCCGCACCTTGATGTCATCCACCAGTACCCCGGACCTTGTATCAGCGGCGGCCCGGCCCCCCCTCCTAAGCTGCTCTACCCGCGACGGGCTCGGCAGGTGCAGCGCCTCGCTGAGGACACCGTACGCGGCCGAGTCCACGACTCCCTGGGCACAGCACGCAAGCCGTAGTATTTCTGGGTGGAATCGAAACCCTTTCGTGCTGCCGAGGCGGGTGTTCCACCGCCCCAGGGCCTGAAGACGGGCAGAGGGGACGCATGCGGGTCGGCGTCGGGGTGGGAGGGTGGAGGGTGGGTGGGGGGGGAGGGGGGGGGGGGGGGACGAACTCATTTTTTTCGGCTTGCCTTAGTCGTTTGACCATTGACCACGCATCTCTTTTGAGACGCAGCACGGGGGGGGGGGGGTGGGATGGGGAAATGGGGTGGGGGAGGGGTGTGAAAGTCCCGACTGATTCCTGTGGGGGCGCGGGAGGTGAGGGGGGGGGGGGGGGGGGGGGGGGGGGGCGTACTCATTTGTTGCTTGCCTTAGTCATTTGACCATTGGCCACGCATCCCTTTCGAGACGGAGCACCGTTCCTAGCACCGTTCCTAATCCTAGTAGAGACAACTCCAACACATTACATATATAACATAGAAACTTCTTGCTAATCTTATCCCCTTCCTGTCTGGCCGCCTGTGGCCACCATCTATCTCCTAGGATAGCGATTGTTTTCTCGCTGCTATTCAGTTTATCAAACTCCTCCATGACACATTCGTCTATTTCCCCCATCTCCTCTTCCAACACATCCCGTTCTTCCTTGTATATTTCACATTCTCCCCACCATGTGAGTTCTACTCTCTATTGCTTTGCCACACGGGCACATCTATGCATCTACTTCCTCGGGGGGGGGGGGGGGGGGGGGGGGGGGTGAAAACCCCGACTGATCCCCCTCCCCCTATATTATATACCTGGTATATATACCAGGTATTTATAGGTTGGGTTGGCGTCGGTTGGCGTGGGGGAGGGGGGTGAAAATCCCGACTGACCCCCCCCCCCCCCTACATTATATAATTGATATATATATATAGGTTGGGTTGGCGTCGACAACGACGCTGTACAACACGCCTCTCCCTACGTGACCTACTGTAGACAGCCAGGGTACCGTTTTTTTTTTTTTTGGCGGTTACTACGGCTGGCGGTCGAGATCATTTTTGTGCAGGGAGAACCTTCCCTCAGCACAAGGGGGAAGATCGTATCGCCGTAGTGCGTACATGGTGAGGCATCCACGAAGCCGTTACATAGTAAACCCATTTCTGTCTCTGGAAATGGCCGCACCAGAAATTAAATCCATTCATTGTCATCAAATTAAAATCAATTCATTGACGCTGTCATCCATACGCAAGAAAATCCGCCTCAGAAGCGGTTCTTGGTAGGATAGAGCTCACCCTTCATGCGACTCGCTCAACACCTCTCGTTTCGCTTCGCGCTTGGTGCAAGCGACGTCTGCCTGGTCGGTGAAAACCGTCCCGGCACCGTAGGGATGCGAGGATCCATGGTCATACAACTACGGCCATGCATGACAAGGAGTACACCCCCCCCCCCCCCCCCCCCGCCCCCCTCCCCGACCTTTCAGCCCGGACCACCTAATCACACACTGCCACCTCAGAATGTGGCTGACAAATTTACAAACCGGCGACACTCAAGGGGTCAGTATCTACGAAACTAAATACCGGTTTGGGCATGTCAAGCAGTTAGCGCGTCAAAATCACCGCGTTGAAAACGCCGACGACGCCAAGGGCCGACGGATTAACATATCGAGCACGTACCACTCTGTCCCAATAATATAAGAACCGGTTTTTCACTGATTGTTAAATATAACGGATATTATATTTCGGGACAGAGTGGTATGACACAGCAACGTCCAAGATCTTCATTGCCGATGCGATACACTTTCACGGTTTTAGTACCGACGCAAGTAGTAGTATACCGAGCGTGGGATAGCGACGCTCAGGGCTTCCGCGGCGACACCTTCCATCCTTTTGCAACTCGCCCATGAAACAAATCCCCCCCCCAACTTCAACTCCAAGCGGTTTCTACCCCGAACGCCTGGGTGCACTGCTGAAGGGTCGTCCTGCCTTCTCGTTTAAGGTTGTGTTGTTGTTCTTCTCACATTAAATCATCGCCACAACAATGCAACGCAATCAGTGGTCGCAGGACAGGCTCCAATAACTCTGGAGTGGGAGAATACCTCGGGAAAAATAAAAACAAGCCGAGAATAGTATACATGATAACTGAAGCACGTCTATACCTCAGACATGACTAAAAAAATGAGGCCCGCCCACGCGCGTATCAGGTGCATGCGGTACGCTGTACAGGTCGCCACAGAAACCGAGAAGACCGCACGCTACCTCGAAAAAATAGACAGAACGAAACAAAACAACTCGGCGTCGAAAAATCGAAATCGAAAATATTAAAAATCGAAAAAGGGAAGAGAGCGAAAAAAAAATCAAAATTCAAGCAAGAAAGCGAGAAAGGGAAACACACACAAGTGAACGCGCAGATTTTCGCAGATAGCAGGCTCGCCAAAGCTACGCGAGGGGTGTAGAACAGAGATAAGAACCAGAAAACAAACATGCTTGCTCCGCTACTGAGAAACACCAGGGTTAAGCGAAAAATAAACTAATACTCAAACAAAAACGAAAACGAAAAGGAAGATTAACGAAGCAAAGCCAAAAGCAAAAAGACAGATAGCAAAAAAGCAAAAAGGACGATACAGACAGCCACACAAAAAAAAAAAAAGAAAAAGAAAAAGAGCAAAAGACGAAAAAGGACAATCCCTGCATCGTAATCCCTGCCAGCTCCTTGGGAAACCTGGGCGCTCTTGTAAGAGGGTTATATCGTTATATCTTATATCTGTCAGGATATCTGTAGTGCAAGAACGACTCAATAGGATATTAGGTTTTGTACTGTATGGTATGGCGGTTTGCCTGGATATGAAACCGTAAGTGCAGGCAGCTTCGACCCCTGTGCTGTGATGTATCACTTCACTCCGTTTTTACTCTACCCGAAACCTTTACTCAGCGCTAGCTACTGCATGCTTTTCGGCAGCAGCGCCGCCAAGCACTGCGTGCTCTACTGCTGCAGTGTCCTCCATATCCTACTACCTATTACGGGGGACCAAAGTAAATAGGACCAAATATTGTCGGTAAAAATAGGTAAATATATAGGTTTTTATGTATACCATAGGTCCTATTAACTATGGACCCCCGTAATAGTGGCAGGTTACATTAGATAACCCTGTTAGTACCGCAGTTCCGTTTTGGGGACAAATGACTTGGAATTAGAATGGTTCGTCCCCAAATCGGGACTGCGGCACTAAAGTGGTTAGGCCGTTTTGCGAGGCATTTTTTTTGCCTATATATAGGCAAAAGCCTTTTCATAATGAGGCCGTGTTTTGCCTGTCATCAATAGTTTTCTTTCATACCGGGATGCGTACAGGCTTTCAATATCTAACTACTACACGTGGTCTGCCTGATCGCCGGTCTGCTGTGTACTGTCTGTCTGCCTTTTTCCACATCATCACTGATTGCGAGAGCTGCTTTGTGGCCGATTTCCACAAACTCGGCGTCTACGAAAACGGCCGAGCTTGGGCTATAACGCGTGTGACGTGTTTCGTGGCCCGCCGTCTCAAGGTCGTCGGGGTCGCCGGGCTGCTGTGGTTTCGGTGGTATGTTTTGAGTCCGGCGTGGTTTCGTGTGTTTTGTTTCGTTTTTATTTCTTCGAACGCGCACGGCCTGCTGCAAGTATGAGGCCGCCCTGCCTCACTTACCTCTCTACTTTGTAGTAGTGGGGTGTGCACAGACTTCCGTCATCTAAAAATTCTGTCTGTTTGTTGGTCTGCTGTGTGCTGTCCGTCTGCCTTTTTTCACACTATCGTTGATCACGAGAGCTGTACGTGACCGATCTCCACAAACCTGGGATCGATAGAGAGGCGTGCGAGCGTGGGCCAGCCAGTGCGTGAGGCTTGTTTCGCCGCAAGCGATCTCCTGTTGGCTGCGGTCGCCGGCCTGCCGTGGTTTTGGTGTAGTTGTGTTTTTAGTGCGGCGAGATTTTTCCGTTTTTTTTTTTTTCTTTTAATTCACACGGCCTGCTGGCAAAAGCATGAGACCGCCGTGCATCATTTACCTCTCTACTAGTAGCGGGGTCCGTGCATGCTTCTGTTATGGACTTAGTCTGCGCAAACTTCTGCTGAGGACTGCTGTGTGCTGTCTGTCTGTTTGCCTTCTTTCGCACTATCGTTGATCGCGAGAGCTGTACGTGGCCCATTTCCACAAACCTGGGATCTACAGCAGTATAAACTGTCTGCTGTGTACTGCCGTGAACTGTCTGTCTGTCTGCCTTCGTTCGCATTACCATACTGAATGGCAAGAGCTGTACCTGACCGATTTCCACAAACTCCGGATCTATAGAAGCGGGCGAGTATGGGCTAACGCGTGGGGACGTGTTTCGCCGCGCGCCGTCTCGAGGCCGTCGCGGTCGCTGGGATGTTGTGGTTTGGGTCGTGTGTTTAAAGTGCGGCGGGATTTCGTGGGTTTCGTTTCTTCGTTTCTTGTTCTCTGGCCTGCTGCAAGTATGAGGCCGCCTTGCCTCGTTTACTTGCTTCTGTACTAGTAGTAGAATCCCTCCCAACCCCGCATTAAAAACCCCTGCAAACCCTTTTGGCAGAGGGTGGGTTATACATGAAACCCCTGTTGTAGCTGTAGACACATTTTACGGACAAACTACTGGGAAATAAAGCTGGAAAACATCATACGAAGTACACCAGGTACACACTGAAAGGAAAGGGCGAATTGCCATTAACCCTTTTAGTACTGCAGTCCTGTTTGGGGACAAACCACTTGGAATTAGAGTGGTTCGTCCCCAAAATCGGGACTGCGGTACTAAAAAAAGCAGGGTTCTTCACGGGTCATGACCCCAACCCACGAGTCGGGTCAGGAACTTTTCAACATCTCACGGGTCGGGTCGAGTCGGGTCGGGTCAGGAGGTTTTTCAATTTCCCACGGATCGGGTCCGTTCACCGTCACCCGACCCGACCCGAACCGACCCGCGAGATGTGACCCGGCCCGCGAGCAGCCCTGATTATTTTGACCCTTTCTTTACGGATTCAGATGCAACGACGAAACACAACGAGAGCAGCGGTGATCTCACCAACTGTCTACGATCAGAGAGATCTGCGGCACCGGCGCGACCAAGCACAACCCACGGAGTGCAGCACTTGAGAGCAGTCCACACGCTACAACGGCTCGCGCTTCGCGCTCACGGCTTCCGCGGCGGCCGCTGGGGAGGGCTGAATTACATTTCTGCACCACCACTAAGTGGGGGCAGGGTGCAAAGTGGGGTCAGGCCCGCGTGGGGTCAGAGGGTAGAGGTGTTGACAATATGAAATGGAGTTGTGGTCTACAGGGCGCCCGTTTCACTCAGGTGCTGCAGTCCCCAGGTTGCAGGCAAGCGCCGTCTCGCAGTGCGTGTTGGTGCCAGCGTGTTGCAGAACTCCTTGGCTTGTACTCTGTAGTCCGGATCTCTATCTAGGGGGTGAGTCCTTCAGAGGGTGGGCAGCCTACCTCTTATCCGCGAAGAAAATGGTTTTTGGGCGAACACCCTCGTGCCTCGTGCACGAGACGAACAGAGATGAACCTAACCCCGACCCTACGCCAACCAGACCGAACCAACCATACGTTAGTGTTTCAACCCTTTTGAGTGCCGCAGTCTCGTTTTGGGGACAAACTACTTGGAATTTTGGTGAGACTGCCGTCGTCCTAAAAGGCTTGTAATACTAATATTACGGGGGGGCCACAGTAAATAGGACCAAATATTGTTAGTAAAAATAGGTAAATATATAGGTTTTTATGTATGCCATAGGTCCTATTAACTATGGACCCCCCGTAATAGCACCTTTGTCTCGTACAACATCAGTGTGTGTGTCAAAAAAAAAACATTTTTCTTGAACACGTGGTAAAAGCTCTACCGGATGCCTTGAAAAAAAAAACATTTTTGAGACATTCGCGTATGCACAGCGACCAGAACGACTTGAGAGGTGTGGTTTTTATCAGCCGCGTACCGTGTGAACGAGCAGCAAAAAGGAGTTCGTAGTATGTTGGCGTGCCGCGCGCGCGTCGCACAGCAACTCCTCCTTTCATTTTGTACTTGGGTACTCTTGACGAAACCCAGCAGCAGCCCGGGCTACGTTATTATTAATAGTTATTTTCGGACGTGGACCTTTTTTTCTCGTTTTCCGTCTTAACCCGTCGAGGACCGCACTCCCAATTCGGGGACAAAACACTTGCAATTAGAGTCAAAATTAGGGGTATGTACACTGCAGCGCTAAGAGGGGGTTTATCACCCTGGCCTTGAATATAAGATACGTTCGGTATTCATATCAGAGTCCGAACGAGTATTACATTCCCGGTCACGATCATAGTTGTACATTATCACCCCGTACAACCCACACACCACAGCCCCCAACGCTGCTTCGACTGGTCGATCGATGCTGCCTGCTGCTGCCGCAATCCTTGTTTTGGTTCTTCTCGTCCCTTGTCGCCTCCGAAGCCTAAAAATGTTTTTACATGAAAAAAAAAAAAAACTTTTTAGAAGTGCACCACACGCTTCGAACGACGAAAAAAAAAGGACTTTGCAAACTCGTATATATATATGCAAGACCTTGGGGGAAAAAAACGTAACAGGAGCAGGTCGCAACTGAACCGCACCTCGTAAACCCCCCATGGTAAGCTCTTCTTCGAGTACCTAAGCAAAGCGTCCCGAGTTCCACCGTCCTCCAGGAACTCGAGCAGAGCCTTAGCCTGGCCGTGGTTTCCGGCTACAAAGCACTGCGAACTGCCCGTGAACAGCTTGTCCAGCAGCGAGGGCATCGTGACTCTCGGCTTCTTCCCCCTCGCAGGCGGTTCGGCTTGTTTGGCCTGTAAGCGCGAGGAGGAGGAGGAGGAGGAGGAGGCGAGTCGGCATTCGTTGCGTCGCTGCTGCTGTCTGCACCTGAAAAAAAAATTTGCATTGTTATCTACACCCTCAAGATGGCGCTACAGTCCGTTACGGCACCTGAAAGTTGCGCTACCATCTACCAGGTACACCTTAAGTTGGCAACACTGTCTACCAGGTATACCTGGATGTGGCTATCCCTACGCATGTATCCTCACCTCCTGAAGGGCGCTCAAGCCATCACCGTCAGCAGCACCGCTGACAAGCGGGTCCTCCCCCGCCCCCGCAATCGCCAGATCAAGGAATACGTCCCGGTGGAAACCCCTGCAAGCACTGCACCTATCATCGGCGCCACCGTCGCCGCTGGCCGCCACACCCGTACACTCTTTCGACCAAAACACGCGACGGTGGCCCACCCAGCCCAATATTCCACACACGCCCACGCTGGTCTCGAGACACCCCTTCACCACAGCGCCGGTCCAGCCGAGACCCCCCCCTCCAAGAAAACGCCCCCTTTTTTCTCCAGCGCAATCTCTGCCGTGTGCACAACGCTCAGGAAACCCTGCGCGGCGTTCCCGTCAAGGTGCTCCCTGGACGTGCCAATGCAGGGCTGCAGCGACCCGACTCTCTCGAGGAGCTTTTCCCGCGCAACAGAATAAGCAGGCAGGCAGGGAGACGGTGCGAGCAAGGGCAGCGTTGGAGCGTACGAGTTGAACAGCAGTGACCAGGGTAGCCGTTACATCTGCACGTAGAACTGAAACTGATTCCAGTAAAAAAAAAAGAAAGAGAGATTCATACTACTATTGTAATTACTACTGTAGTTGCCCTCTTTTCTTAACTACTGATGAAAAAAAAACTATCCAACTCTTACGTGGTCCCCAAGCACTTTATTCCCGAGAGTGCGTGCAGTTGTAAATTAGCAACTCGCAGTGTGAATAGTTCGCTCCAGTGGAGGTGGCATGCATCTTGCCCTTGACGGCACTGTGGCATATCTTCCCCTCCTCCCCCCTCCCCATGTGACTACGGCCATGCATGAAATCGAGTACACCCCCCTCCCCCCTCCGCCTCAGCCCTCCTTAACTCTCCCCCCCCCCCCCCCCTGCTTTGCATAACTGGATATGGAAAAACGACTATGCACCTAGGAGGTGGAGAGAAGGAGTAGTAGTAAATTTATTCAAGAAAGGAGATAAGGCTGACCCGGGGAACTATAGAGGGATAACGCTACTAAGCACAGTAAGCAAAACATTTTGTAAGATTTTGAACGATAGAATGGGAACGATGATGGAGAAGGAAGACAAAATAAGCGAAGGGCAAGCAGGGTTTAGGCCAAACCGTAGCTGCGTAGACCATGTGTACACCTTAGGTAAGATTATTCAAGGTAGGAAAGACGCGGGACTAACAAGGTACTGTTTCTTTCTAGATGTGCAGAAAGCCTACGACACAGTATGGAGAAATGGACTGTGGAAAAAACTGTGGGAAATAGGAATCAGAGGAAAGCTGTGGAGAATGATGAAAAAGATGACGGAATGTGCGAGAAGTGCTGTGATGCTGGACGGGGAAATATCGAAGTATGTTGATATTTTACAAGGAGTTGCACAGGGATGTACGTTGTCACCTAGCTTATTCAAGATATATATATATTAACGACCTGATAGTAGCAGTCGAGGGAGCAAGGCAGGGAGTCACGGTAGGGGAAGATACGGTGTCGGGATTGATGTTTGCGGATGACTTCGTGGGGATATCAGAAACACCCGAAGGATTGCAGAAACAAATAGAAAAGGCGCTAGAATACACCAGGAAATGGAGGGTGACGGCGAACGTCAAGAAATGCGCAGTAGTTGTTTGCAACGAAGATAAGGTAAACCCGGTAAATTTCAGTTGGAAGTGGGGAGAAAATGAATTGCCGATCGTAGACCAGTATACATACCTTGGCGTAGAGATATCAAAAGACGGCTCTTGGGATACACATATAGCAAAAGTTATAGGAAAGGGTAAGGCACACGTAGGCAAGATGGATGCGATCCTAACAGACCCGAACCTTGACACTAGGATTAAGAGATGTATCTTGATGAATGTGATAGTACCAAAGCTAGAATATGCAGGAGAAGTATGGGAAGGGAACGCGAAACTCGTAAAACAGTTGGAAACAGTACAAATGACGGCTAAAAAAATCCTAAGATGCTCAAGTACGACTAGTAATACAGTATTAAGAGCAGAACTGGGAATGCGCCCACTCAAGACAAATAGAGACATGAGAAAGTTGAACTGGAAATATAAAGTAAGGAACATGCCAAAAAAGAGGTTGCCAGCCATAGTTGATAGAGCTGTATGGGAGAAAGTAACAAAAGGGCGAGCTGGAATAAGGTGGGATGGCGTAGTTGAGAAAGTATGGAAGTATCTAGGGGGAAACCAAGAAGAGATGATGTCCACCGGGAAGTTTGGGAGGTACAAGGCAGAAGTAAAAGGAAGGATAGAAAGAAGGGAAAGGCTAGCGCTGAGAAACAAGGTGGAATCGGAAAAACACTTAGAGATATACGGGGGATTGAGAGAAGGAATAGGAATGAAAACGTATTTGCATGGCCCAATGGACTTCGCAAAAACGCTGAAACTGTGCTTTCGTGTAGGGGACCTGGACCTGCCAGAAAGAAGAAAGAGGTACACCAGTAGCCGGGAAGAGGAGGAAGTAGACGCACAGATGTGCCCGTGTGGCAAAAGCAATAGAGAGTAGAACTCACATAGTAGGAGAATGTGAAATATACAAGGAGGAACGGGATGTGTTAGAAGAGGAGACGAGGAAAATAGACGAATGTGACATGGAGGAGTTTGATACAATGAATAGCAGCGAGAAAACGATCGCTATCCTAGGAGATAGATGGTGGCCACAGGAGGCCAAACAGGAAGGGGATAAGATTAGCAAAAAGTTTCTATGATATATATGGAAACAACGTAATGAGCGCCCAATGGTTGGAGGTGTATCTATTAGGAGTAGGAACGGTGCTCCGTCTCGAAAGGGATGCGTGGTCAATGGTCAGATGATTAAGGCAAGCAACAAATGAGTACGCCCCCCCCCCCCCCCCCCCCCTGCTTCGTCTCGAAAGGGATGCGTGGTCAATGGTCAAATGACTAAGGCAAGCAACACATGAGTACGCCCCACCCCCCCACCCCCCTTCCTGCCACTCCCACCTACTAATGCCACGCATGATATCGAGTTCACCTCCCCCCCATTGAAGCTGTCATCCATATGCAAGAAAATCCGCCTCAGAAGCGGTTCCTAGTAGGATGCAGCTCACCCTTCATGCGACTCGCTGAATACCTCACGTTTCGCTTCGCGCTTGGTGCAGGCATTGTCTGCCTGGTCGCTGAAAACCCGATGTGCTCTGTCCCGGCATTGTAGGGATGCGAGGGTCTATGGTCATACGACTACGGCCATGCATGATAATGAGTACCCCCCCCCCCCCCTCGTGCTGAGCGCCCAATAGTTGGAGGTGTCTCTATTAGGAGTAGGAACGGTGCTCCGTCTCGAAAGGGATGCGTGGTCAATGGTCAAATGACTAAGGCAAGCAACAAATGAGTACGCTTCCCCCCCCCCCCCCCCCCCCTCCCCCCCCCCCCCCCCCCCCCTTCGGTGTCAAATGGACGTACCTGCCGTTGGTTCTTGCTGCTGGAATCGATGTGACTGGGCCAGTCTTGGGCGTGCTCGTCCTTGACGTTGTGACCGTTGAACGTAACGAAGGACACCTCGCTCCTGCCGGCAATGTCCGCCTTGCGCATGCCGACCTGATCGTACAAGGATAGCAGCAGCAAAAGCAGCAGCAGGAGCAGCAGCAGCAGCAGCAGCAGCAGCAGCAGCAGCAGCACCACCACCACCACCGCCACCACCACCAGCAACAATGGTTGAACGCGAAAAAAAAAAGAAAAGTTGACGTTGTTGTTGCTGCTGCTTCTGCTGTATATGCTGCCGATAAGGTTGTGTTGCTTTCAATATCGTTGTTGTACCTTGTTGCAAATGTCTTCACACGAAATGAATTACCAGTTCTACCCAACCGTATCCAGCACAACTACGAGTACGGCCGCCGAGAGGGGGGGGGGGGGGGGGGGGGGGGGGGGGGGGGCTGCTTAGCAGACCCCTTGGATGGAAGATGCGACGAAATAATGGGCAACGACTTAAGCTAATCGCACTCGTACTCGAACTCTCGCCGATTAAAGGGATGGCGAGAGAAAAAAATGCACAACAACACAAACAAGAAAAAAAAAACAGATCCGCTGCGCTTGCTTACAGTAGTCTTTCTCACTTTGACACTGGCCCCCTTGCTGATCGTGGAAAACAGCAGCCCCTCCTCCTCGTCGCGCATCACGGTCCACCCGAGAGGTATGGAAGCAAACACGTTTGCCACACAGGCGCGCCACGGATAAACGATGAGGTCGAACAGATCTTTCTCCTCCTCCTGCCGATGTTTCACCCCGAACACTTCGGCGAGGAGTTTGTTCTATATAGTGTAGGAAGGGGAGGGGAGGGGAGGGGAGGGGGGGGGGGGGTGGGGTGGGGGTGCGATATGAATCGTCGACGCAGTGAGACGTTTCCAACTGCACCCACGCATAGAAGAAAAAATACCCGGTGTTCCAGTAGAGTATGACGCGTTTCAGGAAGCGAAAGAGTTAATAACCATTTAAGGACTGCAGTCTCCTGTCGGGGACGATTCAGTCATATTGTAAGTAATTTGTCCCCCAAACGGGACTGTCGTACTAAAAGGGCTAATCCCAGTGCCTGGTACATCTACTATCAGGTGCTACCGCTTCAAAATGTATACCTGGAATATTTCACTCGTACCTTTTCTTGAACAAGAACGCCCGAAACGTGCACACTCGAACGCAAGACGGCCGTAGTGTACGAGTGCGGGTAGTTTGTTCAGAGCTCTCTTCTCTTTCAAAAGGGTGCACATATACACAAGTCTGTACAATACTTGTTATTTCGTGAAAAACAAAAAAAGGACACTGACAACAAAAACATTAAACACATTTTTTTTTTTGGGCCATGTTCGCCACCCGACATTTGAGCTGCACGGCCTCAGAACTTCCATCACCGATATCACCCATACCGCACTACAAGTAGCAGCATAAATAGGTACCACGGGTCACCGCTTTTCGCCCCCATAAAAGCAGCACAATGCCAGGCACATGCACATTCTTAGATGGCCACCAAAACACGAGGGCGGCACCTTGGCAATGGTGAACAGGTACGAGAACATCCGCTCCGGGCTCGACTCGAACCGTAGCGTCTTGAAACGCTTGTGGGCCCGCAGCCAGAGTCTGACGAGGGTCAATATACCGCTCGCGTCGCTAGAAACGGTGGCATCGCCCCTGTCATAGTGCTTGAGAAACAGGAGCAGTGGTAGCCGCGCTCGGAGTTGCACCGCCTCTCCCCAGTTCCACCCCGGAAAACTCGCCGACCAGGCTTTCAGCGTCCAGGGCCTCCTCACACTGTAGAGGTGAACAACGGGCAACAGGAGTTGGTTAGTTGGTGACGGTGACCGTGGTGGTGGTGGTGGTGGTGGTCGCCGTGTTGGTGGCGGTGGTGGCGGCGGCGGCGGCGGCGGCGGTGGCAATAGCAGTAGCAACTTTCGACACTGCGGCTTGTGCTTTCTGTCCTGTGGCTCATGACCAAGAAACCTACCTGGTACCCGGCATCGTATGTACCTCAAGGAAGAGGGGTCCGTGAGTCCGCAACGGCAACATCAACATCGATATCAACATCAACGCCAACACCGACCACCATGCACCGCCGTACCCACACAAACACGAAAAAAAAACAGCATCCCCTTGGACGAAATTCGCAGTTCATTTTTCTGAACAAACGGGGAGTGTGCAAAAAAACGACGAGCGATGCGTTCATGGACATACAGCAGGGGTTTCCCCATATCGAGGCGGTCTGAATAAGGCGGTATCCCGAGATAACGCGGTCTGTGTCGCTTGGCGCGACTGGAGCATTGCACTCATAACCTGGAATGAACAAGGCGGTCATATTGCTCTGGCACACCACCGCCTTCGTCGGGGACACCTACTGGCTGCATCTCGACGAAACCTTCCCATTGCCGCCTTCGCCTATTTTTCGTTGTGTGCACGCACCTCCCTTGGTTTTGCAGAGAATCAGAGGCCTGAAATTTCATCCCAGGGGATGCGTTACATTGACTAAAGTATACGGTGCAGTTGTGGTCCCTCAAAAGTGCCGGTTTAGTGGTGCCGGCTCCCCGAGTGTTTTTTTATATATAAAATTAAAAAAAAACAACAGCTTCTGTGAGATCGAGGATTCCGTCGAAACTAATATTTGCAAGCTGTTGCGTGATACTTCCATCGCCTGGTATAGTGCCGGTGAAATCGCTTGGCACAGATGTGGGGACGGTAGTCCCGCAGCAGGTAATTCTCTTCTTAGATGTGGGTGTGGAGACACACCGAGATGGGGTCGTGTGGCGTTACCGCACTCTCAGGGGTCAGCAACGAAAGGTAATCTGCAGAGTACCCCCCGAGGAGCCAGGAACGCCTCCTTCAAGGATTGTAGCGATAACGAGGCGGTACGATCTAGGGGATAGGACCTGGTATCCACACAGATGGGATTAGCTATTAATAGTGTGGCCGTGTGCGGAGTAGTTAGTGCCTGTGAAATTGTTTCGCACAGGTGGGGGGGGATTCACTAATAGCCGGTGGGTGTGGCAGGCAGTGTGCGGAGTAGTTAGTAAGTTAGTGCCGGTTTGCCGCCATAAAGTGCCGGTATTGTTGCCGGTGGCACATACGGCACCGGCATTATAATAGGGACCAGTACCTGTACTTGTACATGACACTTCTCCTCACCCCACTGGCTTGCACTCCATCGTCGTCATCCGTGCGCCCCTGCCCGTTCGCAGCCTCTTCTCCATCGCCCGTCGCTGCTCTCGGAGAAGGAGCGGGGAGTGTTGCCCCACTCCCATCACTCACACCCGACGTGGCCGCCAGCGACATGCTCTAGGTGAACTGCTGCTCTTCCGGTTGCTGCACCTGTCGTTGTCGTTGATGGGCATCACCGCGCGGCGAGTGAAAAGCACGGACCAGACGTGCGCAAGTTGTATTTTATATCCTAGTTTAATGCAACGCTGCGGAATATATACGGACTGTCATCATACACCTGGTACATACAAAAACGCCAGGTACTTGGTATCAACCAAGTCCGTGGACTCTGATCCTGTGACACAATGAGCAGTTTTGCTGTAAGACCTATGCCAACGGAAACGCGAAGTCCAAAAGTTTTCTTTCAAAAATATTGCTTTAGAAAAAAAAAAAACCCCGGCAAATATCCTCGTACCGCCGCTGTGGGGAAAAAGGGGAAAAAATGTTTGATTTTTTCTCCTTTTTTTTCCAACGGCTGCAGGCGGCGCAATTTGTTTTTTCTCGTTGCAAATTGTCAACACGCTGATAAAAATCAGCTCATGCGACGATAGACGCTCGATCTCGATATAGACTCTGTCTACGGCCAACCCGCTTGGTGCCGGGCAAGGCCAACGAGTATAGATGACGGCCTCGCAGATAGAAGGTGGATCCATGCTCTAGGGGCGAGAGCCTGCCGGCGGCCTCCTACCGCATCCTCCCAAACCTAAAAAAAAAAAACTGTTTTTTGCTATTCAAGACGGATCGAGAATTTTTGTCTTTTGTTTTTTGCAAACCAGCGGCTATTAATTGTTTTTCTAGCGTACGCCTGGCCAGCGCCCGCCACACGTCACTGGTCATTGTGTGAACACGGTGACCCTAGGGTGGGTCGGAGCCCCTAACGAGCGCACTCCGTTCAGAATTCACAACGCAGTCGTTGGTTATGCGATCGATGTCTGTCGAGGACTCGGAATCTCGCCGCTTCGAACCAAAGATCAGCCTGAGTTTTTCTCAAGCCGATGTTGGCTCAACATCGGCCCCAGATTTGCTTTTTTCGGGCTTTTTTCCACGGCTCAACATCGGCCTCAGATTTTTGCTTTTTTCGGGCTTTTTTCCAAAAGTTAGGAACTTTTTTTTTTCTTTCTAAACGTGCCCATCCTAGGAAGCGTGTTTCTATTTTTTTTTTGGCGGGTATGTATCTTTGAAATCCAAACTTTTAATTGATACCTGGTACTTCGCTTTCCCATTGGCATAGGTCTAACCATACCAGTTTTTTTTTTCCGCGGAGAAAAGGCTCTTGTCTTTGGGGTCTGCAGCGTACGACTTCATACAGAGGGCGGCCCCCTGCCCGCTTCGGTCGTAAGAATCTGAGGTTCGTTTTCTCACAATTCGCTATATACCGGTACCCCGGTAAGAAATTTGACCTATTTTTTTTTTTTTTATAAATTTTGAAATACGTCAGCTGTGAGTTCGACTGATTAAATAGTTGATACTCAACTTTGCAAGCTTCGTACGAAATATGCCTCCGTCTATATTCCATTTTTACCTACTTTTAAAAGTATTGTGATAAACCGAGCGCGCGTATTCTATATGTGATTCAATTAAAAAAAAACGGTGCTCAGGGTCGCGCGCCACACCGAATCCAATATAACAGCAAATAATAGGCGGCGCTTAATAAACTCGGAAATCGATCTGCGTCAACGCCAATCTAACGTAACGTCGACGTAAAAAAATCGACTGGGGGCGTGTCTTTACCTCCCCCCCAGAGAGCATTTTTTTTTTTTTTTTTTTAATTTTTATCCATCACTTTTACTTCCCAGCCCACGCGTAGGAGGTTTTACCCTCGACGATCTTCTGGACAAGCCGTGGTCCCAGGTGTCGTCCCTTCTCCCCCCCGGTACGTGCCTTTATTTTTTGTCGCGCATAGGGTTCAGCATTGCCACTGCTCGTCGATCTTCATCGAATGTAGCCAACTCACGCTTTCGCGCTTTCCGCTTATCAATTTTTTTATGCAAGAAAAAGTCCCTATG